>OX424540.1:14228919-14828919 GCA_949152445.1 Cerastis rubricosa | reverse complement strand
ATAAAGACTACAGACTACAGGTTATTTCAGGGACCGCATTATTATGGCTGAATAAAGACCCTTTGGACATGTGGTCAAATCGGAACCAACGCTCTATCATGTTTTTTCTATAATATCTACTATACAAGGTGTTGTTTTGCAACCTCGTCAAAATTCAGGAGGTTGTCACTAAAGACATAAATAATCATTTTAAATTACGGTACCAAGTTCATTAATAAACACTGTTTTTTTTTGTTGTTTCCCTAAACCACGGTATGCTAACGTGGTTTAGGGAATAAGAAATTGTCGAATAAACGTTTGGGATTGTTTGTATGTGTGAAAGCGCGGTTATAGGGCGAGGATCAGACAGGCCGCTTTCAAAACACTTCGGCTTACACCTATCGATTTCCGTGAAAAAGAAAAAAATAATCCATTTTAGAATTGATTCAGGTCGAGCAACATAGAATCACTTAAATTACAATACTTTTTTCTTTTACTGTACTAAGTGAAAAACCAATAAATCGAATCGGGGGCGTCGGCCACAGGTGCCTCGACCACTGGGGGCGTAAGCCACGGACCCAAGCATAGTTACCTTTTTGTAATTGACAAAGAAGCGAAACAACAGCTTGTATAGCATGACACTTGTAATCCCCGAAGGGTTAGGCAGAGGTGTGCCTAATTAAGTAGGTACACCCACATTTCGCCAGTTATGTCTGAGTCTCATATAATAGGGGGTGAGCCTATTGCCATCAACCGAGCACAAATCCAAACTACGTGGCCGTTACTGAGAGATTCCTGATGGGAAAATCCTAAGAACACTTTGCTGACGCGGGACTCGAGCTTAGGACCCTATGTTCATAAGTCGCGCTTACGACCACTAGACCAAAAAAGGTTGAACTGCGAGATGCCATTCCAAAAAAAAAAATACTAGACCAACGTTGCCGCAGTTCCTATAACATCTACATTTCACAAAACAATTTTATTCACAAAATGTATACCAACAGGTCTTCTCTGTTAACGTCACTCTTTACTTGCCCAAACAAGATACTGCTAGAAAGAAAACCATTTGAAAAGGTTTTTGGTAAGCTGAACTGAAAACTGCTTAACTGTTTCTCAGAAAATAAAACGGGTACCTAAATGTATATCACCATCTGCCTAGCTTTTTCCGAACTATGGTGGGGTCGGCTTCCAGTCTAACTGGATGCAGCTGAATACCAGTATTTTACATGGAGCGACTGCCTATCTGACCTCCACAATCCATTTAGTACTGGGTACTACGATACTCCTTGGTAAGGCTGGTTTCAGACTTTCGGGCCACTGACTACCTGTAATGACTGCCAAAGATCTACAAATGATAGCCCGCCTACGTACTAACGTGCTTTCCGAGGCACGGAGTAAACTCGGTATGTAATGTGTGATCTCCCATCCACGGACTAACCTAGTCAAGCACGGTTTAACCTAAAGATTGTCCTACGTCGATCAACCTACCTTAATGTATAGAAATTCTTTAATTTGTACTTTCCGATTCATTGCTCTTCATTCAATACAAATCGTGCGTAAAAGTGTATAGTGTAAATCAATACAATACTAGCACCCAATTGCCGTGTTTTAAGCACAGAAGTCATCCTTTGTTAACACGCAAAGAGTGAGTCCGCCCAATGTGCGACACTGCAATTTGTCATCTGTACTAACGACATCTGCCCTCCTTTTGTCTTCGCTGCCGACGGGTATACGTTTCATAGATTTATCGTTTTTACGTGCCGAAATTCTAATGTTTTGGAAATTGATGGATTTGTGGCAAAAAAATACAAAAGCGTTTCATTTTTAGTGGCATGGGAGCGATGGGTCATAAATCATTAAATGATCAAACTTGTAGGATTTAGATAGATAGCTGTAACATTTTGATTTAGGCCTCCCCCAAGTGACGCCACATTGACATTATGGGGGGTTTTGCCATAATTGCCACGATTGGCAGGCGGGTTGGCGATCGCAATACGGTAGTTACAAAAGCACAGAGAAAGCTGCTGCCCATTCTCTGGTAAGTCCCTTAGTCGCCTCTTACGACACCCACGGGAAGATATGGGATGGTGCTATTCTTTGCGTTCGACACCATACAGAACCAGAACCAGAACATGGGACTTAAAAATCATAACTGGCAAAATGTGGGTGTACTAATAAGGTACACTTCTGCCTAACTTTTCGGGGATTATAAGCGTGATTTTATGTTATGGCAAAACTGAGATTAGTATGCAAACATTCTGAAAAGTACCTACAGGAATTTCCTCCGATGTTGTATGCAAGAAACTCTTTACTATCAGTCAAACCCGCTCTTTAAATAACGTCTAGCAGCCAAATCCCAAGACTACCTGTAAAAAGAATACTTAAGTACCTGAATTTCATACATTAAATCAGTAGCAAGAGATACAAAGAAAGTATGGTAGCTGCGATTTATTGATTTTATCGGAGTTTGAGCACGGGAAACTATAGCAGTATTAAGTATGTTAAGCCAGCGAAACTATAGCTTAGCCAGCCTAACTACATCATATTATGCTAAAAATAATCTTCCGCCTTATATTAATTATATTATCTAGAAGGACGATGCTTGATGCTCTGCAAGCTGACTATAAATGAAGTAGCTCGATAATAACCCCGTACGCCTCAAGTGTTTACAAAAAAAAAATTGGAGCACCTTTCAATCTTACCTAATAATATCGTCCAAATGTCTTGTTTGTTCAATTTTTACGTCGGTTAAAGATCTTTATTCAAAAAGTCTTCAGCATGAAAATCTCTATACTTAAAATCTTGAATCTCGATAAGAGCTAACTGGCGCAGCGAGGCAGCGTGGGGGCAATACATCACTCTAGGACGGGAGCCGGATAGTACAGTGGCGATCTCTATTGATACAGCCATTAATCATACCTTGTCTGAGGGAAATCTGTGAGGATCTTAGCCAAGTTTGCAGCACTTCAGCCAGTTTTATTGAGCGAATTTGTGTTATGGAAGACTGAGGTTCGGTGTGATGAATTTAGCATAATATTTTGTTACGGTCTTGAAGATGAATTATGATTGATTTAGCTGTGATTATGTTAACAATTATCGTAGCAAATTATAGGTACATGCTACTAGTATACTAGAACTTTCATCATTATCATCATCAGCCTATCATGTTTCCACTGCTGACACAGGCCTCGTCTCTATGTGATTGTAGTAGTGTAGTGGGCTGTAATCCACCACGCGGTGGGCCCGCGTGGTGGATTGGTGCGGGTTGTTAGATGTCACATGTCTTCGATTTTATAGTTCTATGACATGCCGGTTTCCTCACGATGTTTTCCTTCACCGTTTTGAGAGCAGCGGTGATGAAATAAATTACACAGAGAAATGCGCCACTGTAGAACTTTATGTCGTGTATTTTAAGTGGATGTATAGTTAGTCTGATGTTTTTTGTTTGTTCCTGAAAAGGTTTCTGCCTGGAATTAGTATTGCAAGATAACCAATCATAATCCTTTAGCCTAACAAATATTCAAAATGAATTGTTTTGTTTGTCACGATCTATAACCTCAACGACTGAACGGATACCGATGAAATTTTACGTTAAGATAGACCATGACCTAGGTCAGGACTCTTGATATTCCACTAGGATGTTCCCGTCGAACATTATCGAGCGAAACCGCGGACAAAAATGAGTACTTATATAATTTATACCTTTAATTATTAAACCATACCTTAACTTTAAGGTAAACATCATCAAAGGAGAGAACTTGAGCTTAGACCTAAGACCCTTTGAAGAGCGACCCTTTATTAGATCTCCACTTTGTTTGATGTGTCAAGTATTCATCTTGAAGGCTGAATTGTGGAGTCTTTATATGACTAAAACAATACATAACATATTTATACTAGAACTTTAATATAAGCTTGATAAGAGAATCATTTATTATCGTACTTGCTTATGCCAACGGCTTTACCCGCGTCTTGTTCAGTAACGGTCCCACGGGGACCGTACTGTCGGGATAAAAAGTATTATATGTGTAAGTAGACTATTATCGATCCCTGTGTCAAATTTCATCAAGATCCATTCAGTAGTGTTTGCGTGAAAGAGTAACAAACATCCAAACTGCCTGATATCCATAGATCCTCACAAACTTTTGAACTTATAGTACAAGTAGGATTTTCTAAGTGATCTGCTGTGAATTTTGGGATCAAGTTTCTTAGTATATAATGGAATAACGCGTGCCCCTGCCAAAGAGCCCCTAGGCAGTAGTCTTTGTGCAGGTCATTCATCATGCTTTTCATAGTTTAGTTGTTAGATTGAGGTTAGTACTTTAGTAACCAAATACCTAACGAGACCTTACCTGATACTCAAAACACTCATCATCATCATCATCATTATCAGTCCATAGTATTCCTACTACTGGGACACAGGCCTCCTCTTAATGAGAGAGAGAGTGGGCTTTAATCCAGCACGCGGGCCCAGTGCGGGTTGGTGAAGTCACATGTCGTCGATTTTTTAGTTCTAGGGTGAAATAAATTACACAAAGTAATGCGCCTGCCTGGGTTCGAACCTACGAGTTACTTACTGCTCGTAAGTCGGGGCTGCCACCACTGAGCCACTGCTGCTCTCAAAAACACAAAAAAGAATTAAAACAAAAGAAATTAAAACAAACTATTAAAGAATTAATTAAAGAAGAATTTTAATTTTATAGCGATTTAAACAATAAACTGATGTGCCGATTGTCGTAACGGCCAATGGCCAAGAGACTCCATGAACACAACAACACACATGAACTCTGTGGAGGCTCTCACTAGGCTGTTGGATCAAAGGTCTGATTTAGAAAGCAGTACTCCTCGATACGCGGTACTCCTCACAATGCGGACCCGCATTTTGAGGAGGTTCCTGTCTCTGGAGCCCTAACTACCGGTAGGTTTTATCACGTTCCCGACAACGGCAGCCCACTGTTATTTTTATTTTTAAACTTTTTTTTTGTAACAATTTACAAAATGAGGTGGTGGTGATGGTGGTGGTTTGGTGTGGTGTGGTCGTACCAAGGGGTATCGTATTACCCAGTTACTGGATTTTGGAGGTCGGATAGGCAGTCGTTTCATGTAAAGTACTGGTACTCAGCTGTATCCGGTTAAACTGGAAGCCGACCCCAAAATAGTTTGGGAATAGGCTAGGCAGATGATCTACAAAATGAGGTGAATCAGTGAATACCAATAGAGTGAGTACCAATAACGGACCACCTCAACTAATAACAACTGGTCAGCATTAGACATTCAGAAATAAAACTCCACAGTATTCCAGAAGCATTTCCCTCAAATTCATGAATGAAATACTTCATATGGTGACGTTTTAAAAAGATAGGTGTCGGTGTGGCAAAAACCTCATTTAATATACACCAGAGCCAGCTAAGCGCGGAAGCGGGCTCTGGCGGGCACTTGAAGTACTTTCACGCATTTTAGACCAATTGGTATGCTATTCTATGTTGGGTGATAAAGTGACCGATGAATTGGTGGGGAGCTGTATTTTTCAAATATCTAAGGGAATAATAAGTATTATTTATGTTAGGCATTTAAATCGTCGTAACGTTCATAGATGAAGTCCTCCTCTTGGTATAAAATGTTAAGGCATAATATTGTTTGGCATAACGTTTTCGCATAAGTTTTTAAAATTATAACTTATAACATATTATTATTTATAATAAATTATTTTAAAATTATAACTTTTTAAATTTAACTTATTAAAACTGTGGCATAATGCAAAAGTTAGCATTAACTATCATTTGGTCTACTTTTTTTTTGGCATAACTTAGTTTTAATTTACCTATTTTAAACAAAACATTTGATCTGACACAATTGTAGTACGGAACCCTAAACGTTGGAATTTTAGTCTTCAAATCAATAATTTGTAACTATACTCAAAGCCCAGTTCATGTTTTTATGATCCCGGGTTTTAATCGTCATGGTATTATTAAACTCTGTTACTTACTTTCCCGAACTTTAGGTAAATACTCTACCTATTCCGATCTCTGACTATAACAAACTCGCTCGCGTGCACCGCACTAACAAAAACCAATTTATACAAACAATGTCATACAAATCTGGTTATGAAGCTAGAGACGCGCCGGACGTTACTATGTTAAAACTTTCCATAAACAAGATAATGTTTTGTAACTTCCTCTTTAGCAACGAAATGGATATTAAAATGTTTATGTTTGTTTATTGTGGAGATTGTTTGTGAATGAAATGGGATGGGTAGAAGTAGTGTAGTTGGAAAAAGAAGAAGAAAAAAGATTGATGTTCTTTCTTTCTTTCGTGTGGATATGCCTAACCTGGTGTCAGATTTTGTGTGCCGTCCGTAGGCCTTTTTTTATGGATCGGAAATCATCAAATGACCCCCCTCCCGCTCTGGGCGGAGCGGAAGGGAGTGTCAGACTTGACCGACTAAAACCCATCCATGTTCCTTCTTAGCACTTTGTGTTCCAGGCCCACGGTATCTCTTTCGAACAGTCCCGCAGCCCTGGCAGGCATCGGACCCATTCCGATTTGCTGACATCTCCTTGAGGCGCGCGTGGAACACGAACGCGCCGTCGACACGGCCTGTCGTCATAAGACGGATGGACGGTAAGCTAGCCCATTACCACCGCCCACAGGACCGTGGGCTGAACGTAGGCTTCTGATTTGGCTTTACATGCCTTCGAGAAATATCTCTCAGGCATGCTGGTTTCCTCACTATGTTTTCCTTTACCGAAGCAAGTGATAATTATACAATACGCACATGAATCCCCAAAATCAGAGGTCTTGTGTTTGAACTTGAGACCTATGATTTGGCAGTCCGACAGTCACACCACTGTGCTATCACTGCTTAGCTTGATGTTAAAATTGGGAAGGTGAGACGCACATCATACAATTTTGGTATTTTGGTTTTCTTCGTTAAATTAACTATATTTTCTTATAAAACTATATATAATAGAGCATTCCCACGCGGATTTGCCTGCGTAGCGATCGTATTATACTATCCCACGGCAACATACCAGGATAAAAAGTATCTGATGGATTAACCCAGCTGTAACCAGGTCGTCGTGGTCTATTTGTATGTTAAAGGAGATCACCCAGCCTTCATAAATTTTGGGCTATTTTCAAAAGTGCCGTATATGCTTACAAATATTAAAAGAATTGCTGGCAGAATAGATATTTTGTGGTTGAATACCATCTCGGTGAATTGACTTACGGCTTAGTTGTATTATTAAAAAATGTTTATTGTGTTATGCTCTATTTAAATAATGACTTTTTATTGGTGGCTGGCAAAAAAAAAACCCAATTTGGGTGATCTCCTTTCATCCGGACTGATTAACACAGACAGAGTTACTTTTACATTTTAAAATATTTGTAAGGATTATGGTAAAAAAAAACATGCTAGAATACATAGCTTAACTGCTAAGGATATAATAATTCTATTAGAGTAAAAAAATGTTCATTAAGGGCTTTTAGGTTAAATAGGGTTGTCAACTTATATGTTTCGTCATATAATGGCATGCAAATATTAGAACACGTTAAACGTAAAATTTCAATACGAAACACGAATTTGTTAAAATATTAATATTAGTTAGAACAAGTCTTGTATAACACGATTTAAGGGTTTTATGTCTATTCGAACTCTTTAAACAATAATAATATATGCTCATAATAAAAATAAAATATATATGTAATCTTATGATTTTGCTTTCTTGCTACGATTGCCAACCAGCCAGTATGTGGTTAAAATCATTGCTGAATATTTATGTTTATGAAAAACAAAACCTTTGAAAAATAACTGATATTCCAAATAATAACAGACTTTTGCTCTTCTAACAAAAGTAACTCTATTCGAAGAACCTTACGTAACTAAATACAATATTTTGTAGGCCTCTGAAGCCACAGAAACCTAGTTTATATCCCGGGCGTAAAGAAAGCAGATGATCCTAACATGAAAAGGATACTTTGGATCCTTGGATGTCATCCACACCAGGCTAGTGGTTTAGCCTTGTTTGGTCCTATTCAGCATTTATAACAAAATTCAAGCTCACTACGTTTTAACGACGTAAAAAGTTTGTTTCAAAGTAAGTGATTAAGAAATCTTGAAAATAATTGCTGTTCGAAAAAAAACACATAAAACTTTCCTTATGGGTAAGTTTCATCACGCCTGTAATCCCCGAAGGGTTTGGCAGAGGTATTAGGGTACACCCACATTTCCCCAGTAAGGTTTTTAATGACTTTCTTTTTTCGGATTGAAAATCATCAAATGACCCCTCCCGCTCTGGGCGGAGCGGAAGGGAGTGTCAGACTTGACCGACTAAAACCCATCCATGTTCCTTCTTAGCACTTTGTGTTCCAGGCCCACGGTATCTCTTTTGAACAGTCCTGCAGCCCTGGCAGGCATTGGCCCTCTCGGACCCCTTCCGATTTGCTGACATCTCCTTGAGGCGCGCGTGGAACACGAAAGGTTTTTAATGCCTAAGTAATAGTGGGCGAGCCTATTGCCATATACCGGGGGACAAATTCAGCCTCCGTGGCTGCTACTGAGAAATTTGTAATGGATAAACCCAATAACACTTCGCTTTGAACCCAGGACCTACCTAATTCTCAGCAGTTGTGCTGGCCACCAATAGACTAACGAGAGTCGGCTCCTAGTTTCAAGCTATTATACAAGATGTTGTTTTGCATCCTCGTCAAAATTTAGGAGATTGTCGCAAAAGATGTAAATAATCAGCTTTTTGTTCGTTGTTCGTTGTCAGTATTTTAAGATAAACCCACTTAATGTGGCTTAGGGAATAAGAGGTTATCGAATAAACGTTTGAGATTGTTTGCATGTGTGATAGCGCGGTTATAAGGCGAGGATCAGACGGGTCGCGTTTAAAATACGGGTGGTTCACACTTACCGAATGCCGTAACGACATAAAAAAAAATCGTGCACATTTTATCATTGATTCGGGTCCAGAATCATCAGCATAGTTACCTCATTGAATTTGACGAGGATGCAAAACAACAGCTTGTAAACCACATAATATATCCTTAAACATACCTTCACATCTACTTATCTTTTCACTATGTGGGTCAGAAGTTTATACATTCTAGGATAGTTAACCTATGAACCTTAAGGTCTAAACCACATCAGCTTTACTGTAAACTCGAAATAACTCAAACTTTGCCAATAAAACAAAGGGTTTTCCGATGTAGTTGTATCCGGAACCCACTGATTTAATGGGGTCATCCTTTGTTCGTATGTATGATGGATATGATAAGTTTGTTCTATGTCCAAAAGGTAAGGCCTCGTATTCATTGACCTGGTTTCTAGGTTTGTTACGAGTACAGTATTCTGTGATTAATCATTCTTCTGAAAAAACAAATAAGTCACAAAAGAGTGTACTATTACTTTTATACGTGACAACGTCCAATAAATCGATGAACGCCGGCTGCACGCACGAAAAAGTCTGACTCATTGTACGTTACGATCGGAGCGAGAACACACGTGAACTGTTTCGTCGAATGTTTATAAGTGAAAAGTTAATGTGGTTTTCATTGTTTATTACAACCAGAAAATTAAAAGTAAATTTATCAATTAAATTGTACATTTTATTTCATTCCTTCTTTGTATCCATACAAAATAGTGATAATTCAATAAAAAATATTCAATTTTATTCATAAAAGTACGCAATCATTTCATCAATGTTTTGTGACGTCACGTTAAGCTATCGTCCGTAAACCGACTTTACAGACAACCATTTTTTTTTACACAATACATGTTGATTTACTGCTTTGTTGGTCAAGTGGTGGCCAGCACGACAGCTAAGCATGAGGGTCTGGGTTCGATTCCCGGATCGGGTTAGGGGTTATTTTGTTTTCCCTTTAGCGATTTCTCAGTAGCAGGCCATGGAGCCTGGATATGTGCCCGGTTGATGGCAAAAGGCTCTCCCCCGATTTACACGGGCCTTAAAGATAACTGGCGAAATCTGGATGTACTATTAATTACACCTCTGCCTAACACTGCGGGGATAAAAGGCATGATGTTACGTTATGCCTGCCTGCCTGTGTTTGAACCCACAACCTAGAACTTATAAGTCAGGATCACCAATTATCTTCGGCTCATCTGATAAAGCCAGGAATTATTACCCCCCCCCCCCACTTAATAGTTCCTACCTATGACCCTTTTCTTGAACACAATAATTGATTAAAACCAGTAGCTTGTTTAATGATAAATGACGGCCAGTTAGCGAGCTCGTTTATACGGATAATAACGGAGCATGGGTTAGGAACTCGTAGATGAATATCTCATTGTGGGTTGAACCTATTGGTGTATAATATTGTGAATTATGGTCTTGATATTTTATTGTAGTATGAAAGGTGTTATAAATTGTGGACGGTAGTGGTCAGGGAGACAGTTGCTCCACGTAAAATAATAGTATTCAGCTGCATCCGGTTAGACTGGAAGCCGACCCCAACATAGTTGGAGAAAAGCTAGGCAGTTAATATGATGGTGGTGTTAATAGCAATATTTTACAATTTATGCGATGAAAGATAAAATAATAATTTATGATGCCAAGCAAAAAGCATGATTCATAAGCGAAGTTTATAATTATTAGGAACAATTCTTACTTAGACAATAGTGGAAAGCTCACTCTTTCATGTTTTTAAGGACGAATGTCTTGCAATATACTTGATGTTCCTAATCTGGATTACACATAACCATCACAATTATATGCAAATTGCAATAAGAAACACAAACCTCTGAAAACTAAGATCGTCTGCAGCTGGAATCTTAGACTTCTGCAAGTTCCTTCCTTCGTGAAAGATCAAAGAAAAATTGGTGGTCGTTAACTATTTACTACTGGTACTAGTTACTATTTACTAATTAAGGGTATAAATATACCCTTAATGAATAACGAAACCGAAAGGCACTTGTTCTCCTCGTCATTAAATTTTATCGATATATTTTTATTGTTTTAGACCATACCTAGGGATCCTTCTAGTTACGCTGATATTCGAGGTCAAAGTTACAACATTCCACATTTTTTTTTTAAATATTTATTTATGTACATACAAAACACATAACATTACATTAAGATACAAGTTTGACGGCGCCTTTGCAAAAAGGCTTCATAAGATTCACTTTGCAAACTAAACTGTTACCACAGACGAGAGAGGTGCGACATTAATGTAGTATTTCCGATGCGGCGGGTAAGAGCCTTCAAGTTATTTTTTTAATTCTGTGTTTTAACTTTACTTTAAATACCTACATGACCCGCTTACTGATTAATGCATCCATCAGCATAATGTTTTGGCTGCGATACATTAAGATTTGCTGTAAAACAACACACCAAAACAAAATTATGCTGTTTCCTAGCAATATTTTTTGAGTTTAGTTTGATGTACAAAATCCTTGGTTGACTGCTTCGTGAAAGGTCTGTTTACACCTTGTACTATAATAGTTTGCCAAAATCTAAGACTGCTGCTTAAAATAAAAAGCCAGTTGATCGCGGCGAAACTAATATTAATTATATTTTAATGACAACACAGCTAATGCCTGCGTTTTGACTGGCTAGTCAAAAGTTTATACCACAATTTTGATACCCAGAGCCATATAATTTACTAGCAGGGGACATTTATGTGCGACCAACATGTGCTCTGAACCATAACATTATAACATCAAGATTAAAAGTTGCAGCAAAATAAATGTAAACTGACAGGTTGCTAATAAAAACCTCCGGGGTATTTTTGCTTTAAATTAGAGAGATTTTTGAACTGGGTGAAATGCTGAAAGCTGTGTACTTACTTAATTCATTCAGAAGCTTACAAAAATCATAAATCATCATTGTTTTTGAATCTAACTTTAAAAAACCGGCCAAGTGCGAGTCTTACTCGCACACAACCCTGTGTGCGAGTAAGACTCGCACTTGGCCGGTTTATCATAGCCCCAAACAATATTTTGAACTGTCATTCATTAGTTAGTAGTAGTATTAGTTAGTAAACATCCACTCAACCACAAAACTAAATTGGTTTTTCATAGTGTGCTAATGAAAAACAAAGTTACTGCTGCAGTTTGATGAAAAAGTCCCATATCTCAAAAACTGAACATCATGTCTTATTGAAACCAATTTTCGTTGATAGTTTTTTTACCTTCTACAATCCTAAATATTTTCAGAATTTTCCTTCTCTTACTTTAGAAATTAGAGGGGGGACACACATTTTACCACTTTGGAAGTGGCTCTAGCGCAAACTATTCAGTTTAGAAAAAAATGATAATAGTAACCTCAATATCATTTTTTAAAGGCCTATCCATAGATAACCCACAAGTATGGGTTTGATGAAAGAAATAAATTGGTTTTTAGTTCTATGTATGGGGAACCCCAAAATTTAGTGTTTTTTTTTTCTATTTTTGTGTGAAAATGTTAATGCGGTTCACAAAATACATCTACTTACCAAGTTTCAACAGTATAGTTCTTATAGTTCGGAAATAAGTGGCTGTGACATACGGACGGACAGACAGACAGACATGACGAATCTAAAAGGGTTCTGTTTTTTGCCATTCGGCTACGGAACCCTAAAAAGTACGTAATAGAAATCTTGAACTGGTTACAAAGGTAGATGGAAAAGACGATATGAATGTTCATACTCGTTGTTCAATTTGGATTGAGACGACAGAGAAACGGAAGTATGGAAAAATAAGACATGCTACGCGGACCCCAAATGAATTTGGATAAGGGCAATAGAATGATGACGAGAACGGTACTTACTGTTACTAATGAATTAAGAAGAAGCAAGAAATCGCAAAAATTGACTAAGAGCCGAGGAGCCGAATAGTTGTCTGGAAGCAGCTCGTTTGTGAGTCTGTCAAAGCTTTTCAAGATCCTCAGCATTGGAGGAAATGAATGAAAAGAAGACAGAGATGAAAATAGGACGATTTTATGATTCATGTTTTTATCTTCTCATCATCATCTGTCGGTTCATCAGCCACATGTCTCATCATCAGCCTACAAGAGTCCATTGCTGGATATAGCCTTCTTGAACGCACGCCATTTTACTTGATTTTCGGCAACTCTCATCCAGTTGCTGCCAATCCTCCTGCGAAGATCGTCGCCCCCTCGAGCCTGAGCCGTCCCACCTAACACTTGCCGATTCGCGGTATCCACTCCCGAAGTAAAAGTCATCGAAGAGTTTTTGAAGTCTAGCCGAGTCGCAGAGAGACAGTCATTGTTACTAAGGCTAATGTGGCCGGCCCGTTGCCACTTCAGCTTACTTATTCTGTCGGATCATGTCGTTCCGGATGCGATAGCCTGGTCCATAGCTCGCTGAGCGACCTTGATTTATTAGACCAATCGTCCCATGAGTCAAAAAACCAAAAAAACGTTTCAGCCCCGTAGTTATAAAATATGTCTTATTACGTGCGTCAATGGGAAGTTTCTGAAACTCGACAAAGTAATGTATGATTATCTTTCTGAAAAACCTTTATTATTTTTACCTTTCTACCGTTTTATTAATATAAAATTCTCTCAAGAGAATTTTTGATTATGCACACAGAAATAATAAAACCAAGAACAGTAGTAAAAATTAGCGCACATATCCACGTTCAAGTCAACAATCGTCCAGAGTATGCTTGAACAAAACTACCGTCGGCTTGTTTGGAATAAAACACGAGCTCATTTGGTATACAGCTCTGTGGAATAGCGGTAAGGATGCCATATAAAAGAGGAGTTGGTGTAGTGGAATTTTTCAGAAAAAATGTTTATCTATTTTCAAAATTAATTCCAGACATAGGATTCTGTTTTAAATTAAACTTTTGTTGTTAAATTCGATAACAAAAGTGACTGGTCTGGCAAATTTGACAATAAAACATAGTCAGTAAGCTCTATCTTCTTTAGATCCATAATATCTGACCCCTGTGACCTCCGTGAAGATTCGGCTCGGCCTAAGCGACGGTTCCCGCAGATTGTTTCGTGTATGCATTCAGTCATACAGATGAGATAGTGGTCTTACAATTAGATATAATTGATAACGAATTATTACTAGCCCGTAATCGTCCCACTAATGAAAAACGCCTCTGGTCTCCTTCCACCTTTCCCTGTCCAGAGCTGCAATGGTCGTGAGTACTCGAAAGAAAAATCCTGCACTAATTTACAATTAAACGACCAAAAGGCCCAATCTATTTTTCAGTACTGTTTAAACTATTCAGCATAACTCCTACTTCCTCATTCCATACATTTCTCAGCTAGAACGTGTTGACGATGGCAACCCTAGACACAGCTGGAACGCTAGTTACACTAGAAACGTTTCTTGCTACGACAGGAGTTTCCTGTCCAAGGATATATTGCAATTTTCACGTTTGCCACACTGCCGTACCTGTTTGTGGGGGGAATAAAAGATTTTGTTTATTTGGTGTTGATAATATGGTAATGGAAGATTTTCCTCGATTTAAGTGTGGCTCACAATATTTTATTTCACAGGAGAAAAATATAATCTTTTTCAAAAATCATTGATAACCCACCTATGAGTATAAAATTTAAAACATCAAAGTACGGAAAACCTTTGGTATCGAGCTTGATCTCTCTCTGATCGGACTGTGAAAGAACAGAGAGTGCACCTGCGTCTGCGCACTTTTTGGAGCACTTTAATATCTCCTGCGTACATATCGGCTAGTTTCCGTTAGGATTGGCCGCTATGCCCGAAACTCGGTCGTAAGGATATTATTTGTAACATCTATCTTTATTCTTGATGCTTGATCTTTATTCTTAATTTTTGATAGTAATTTTTCATACCCTCGTTAAAAAAAACCGCAATAAATAGAGTATAGCATCTTTTCGAAGAATAATAGAGCTGATGCTTTCATAAATGAAATCGTGTTTCATTATTATGTTGTTATTTTTAACGCGGGACAAGGTTGCCGAACTAGTACAGTAGTTATCATCATCTGCCAAGTCTTTTCCAGCTATGTTGGAGTCGGCTTCCAGTCTAACTGGATGCGGCTGGATACCCGTTTTAACTATTAAGTTTAATAGTAGTAGTAGTCTAGCAGAGTAGTATTGTCAATAAATCATAATATTAAACATCATATTCCAGATAAAGAGATTAAAAAGAAGATGAAAGTTTGTATCAAAGTTAGTAATTTTTGCCTTAGATGCGAAATGTCATCGGCTAACTGCTTGTCATAATATAAGAACTACATCCAATTACATTAGAAGAGTTCGGACGTGACCCAAGTTAGCGACATTACACAGATGTAATGTGACATTGTCCGTGTGAGTAATATCGCCACAAAGTATGTTATAGTACAGACGGACAGTTTCATACAACAAGCGGCAAATTTGCACACACACAAGCTGTAGGCAGTGTTCTCGTCGGGACCATCATCATCTGCCTAGCCATTTCACAGCTAAATTTTCAGCGTTTAGGCCGGCTTCCAGTTCAACTGAATGCAGCTGAATACCAGTATTACATAGTATACTGAACTGTACTGTCGGTCTAGTGGTCGCACGTGGGTGGGTTTCCCGAGTCGGGCATAATGTTTTTTTTTTTACGAACATCCAGACCCGGAACACCTACCTGTAGGCATTACAAATATTTGTTCCGTGGGGGGTCAAACTCGCGACACGCAACTCAACAGTCAATCGCTTGGCCATTGCGCCAACCGTGCCGTCATATTGGTTTTCCCATCAAGAATTTCTCAGTAGTCGCTACGGAATTTGGATTTGGGCTCAGTTGATTGCATTAGGCTCGCCCCTTATTACATGGGACTAAAAACATGACTGGCAAAATGTGGGTGTTCTATTAGGTACACCTCTGCCTAAACCTTCAGGCATTACAGGTTTGATGTTAAGATTTAATGTAAGAGTTGAATTGGAGTGACTGCCTCCACCTAGTTACTGATTGTTAATATCAGTAAGTCTGGTGTTCAGACTTTCGCGAACACGCGACCGCTGCGTTGATTTTGTCCAGGAAACAGAGAGTGCGTTCACGTTATCCGGGTGTCATCTAAACTAATACTATAAAGAGGAAAGATTTGATTGTTTGTTCGTTTGCATTAAATAGGGTCCGAAACTACTTGTCCGATTTGAAAAATTCTTTCGGTGTTATATAGCGCATTTATTGAGGAAGGTTATAGGCTATATCATCACGCTACGACCAATAGGAGTGGAGCAGTAATGACAAATGTTACGAAAACGGGAAAAATGTGACGCAAACGAAGTTGCGTCGGACAGCTAGTAATATATAATTCGATCGAGATCGCCGTAGGTACGTAGACGTCTATTTCTGCAAATGACTGCTTTACGCGATTCTACACCACTCATCTGCGTGGAAACGTGGTATGCGTCGCTTGCCCGCGCGGTCGGGCGGTATACATGTAATAAGGGTTCAACGGATTTCAGTGAGATCTCATTCATCGCACGTCCACGCGGACGAGCGGTGTCGGAACGCATATTTGTATGAAAATGGCCTTCTGTACGAATCTTTTGCTTGGTAAGAGCACGTGGTGTAACGATCGCTCGTTAGCTCACGTCGTTACGATGCACTTTTGTACCAGAAGTGTTCGTAAGCTGTTGACTTGAGAAGTTGTAGGAAAAGTCTTCAGTTTTCTAGTAAATTAATGGTTGAAAAAGACTGTTTTGGCGCAGCTTTAAAGTGGGTCTAAAGAATCTTTCGGGAAGTTCTTCACTCGTGTTCATTATTTCTCTTTTGCTTATGCAATAAATCAAGAAAAAAAACATTGAAAAGCTTAACTCATCAACATTATCATTATCCTGCCGCTATTCCAATACACTTCTTGATTTTCTTCTTTCATACATTTTCTGTCTTTTGCTTTGTCAACATCAGCTCAACAAGCGCTTCTTTCTAGCGATATCATCCTTCACACACTCCATCCTTCTTTTTTACTGGAAATCTTAACTATTGCTAGTAATTTGTTTTTTTTTTTGTTTCTTCATCTGTAGTCTCCTACCCCTATCAATTTATTTGGGGTCGGCGCAGCACGTCTTCTTGTTCAATACTTCTCTATTACTTATCAGCTCATCAGACACAACTGATAAATCAGCGTCGGTGCGTTAAGAGAAAAGAAAAAAAGTTAATAAAAAACATTTTTGAAATGTCTTTTAAACAAAAGATAATTGGAAATTTCTGTTACTAAAGATAATTTATAATCGGTCAATTTAGCTGTGACACAATTTTTCTAAAATGTTTTTAGTAACTTCGTAGACCCAACATAGGTCTAATCCTGCTTATGAGTATGAAGTTTCATTAAAATTGTTTCAGGCATTTCGGAAAATAAAGTCTTGAAAGTTTGTATGAAATGTGGTAAGGCGTAAACGCTCTTAAATTACTCAACATTTGACTAATTGTACACGTTAGTTTAAACTTAGATTCCCTTTCATTTATATATACAAATTTAATACATTTTTAACCCTAGAAAGATAATCTACGTCAAAATGACTCCCACGCGAACGAAATATTGCCGTATCTTTTTAACTATTGCGAATCCGGCGTCGTGTATTTCAGACATCACATTTGAGGGTGGGAGCTAGCGTGTACCATCGCATCATTGAGGTAAGTGCCCGAAATTTTTAGATACTATAGTCACAGGAGTCAAAATTACGTATGATTATCTTTTACGTGACTCTTACGATATTTGGTGAAATTGTTATTTGCGTTGTTTATTTATTGTATTAGTTATTTTTATTTATTTTTCATATTGTTTAGTTATCCTGATACTGCTGCAGCATAATGGAGATTTGAAATTTGTATGAAGACCACATCCTGACTGCTCTTTTAGAGGGTGAAGGGAGCCGCCCTGTGCTGACACCGAAAGCGAAGTTGAAGATGACGAGAGCGAGGATGACGCCCAGAGCAATGAGGAAAAAGGTGTTGTGGATGAAGTGAGGGAAGGCGAGGCAGCAACTCTCTGTGAAATTGACCCCATGGAGGAAGAAAGCTCTCAACAAGGGACTCGCTCAACGGCTTCTCGTCGAATACTAGCCTTAGCTATTATGACGGATTTTTATACAATTTTCATGTTATTGTTCAATTATAGTATTTTTACTACTTAGAATATAATATAAAAATACTAATTTATGGTATGATTATGAAAAAAATTTAGAAGAAAAAAGAAGTTCCTAAGTTTTGTTGATTATTAAGCAGTTTGTAATTTTCTTGTTTATTATTATTAAAAGAATAAATATAATTATGTAAATGTTATTATATTTTATTGATTATAGCAGTAGAAAACTTATTTTTTTAGTTTTACTCAAATCAGTAAAAAAATCTTCATTTATCAGCCACTCAAAACTAAGGAGTCAATTTTACGTATGATATCTTTTACGTATAACTTAATATGATTATCTTTCTAGGGTTAAATATTCCTTAGAAATCATTAAAAAAATAACATTTAAAAATATAAAAAAATTGTAGCCCACCGGTATCGGGAACAGGGTCCAAGCTACGCGGTGGTCAGGGCTACAGAGAAAGGAACCTCCTAACAATAAGAGTCGTGTCCAGGAGTACCGCTTTCTGAATCAAGCCCTTGATCCAGTTGCCTAACGAGAGCCTCATCAGATGTTGGTCAAGGCCCTTGGCAATTAGGCCATTGGCTGATACGACTATCGGCACAATGATCGTTGAGTCAACATCCCACATGTTGAGAACCTCGCGAGCCAAGTCAATATACTTGATTTGTTTATCTTTCTCGGCTTTCACGAGGTTCTCGTCATGTGGAACCGTTATGTCAACAATCATTGCGCGCCGCTCTGATCGATCCACCACCGCTATATCAGGCTTATTGGCTACAATAGTCCTTTCAGTAATGATGGATTGATCCCAATACAGTGTGATATTGCCATTTTCGAGAACTGGGTCGGGCACATACCTATAGTACGACACTTCCGATTCCACAAGGCTGTATTTCAGAGCAAGTTGCTGATGGATAATCCTGGCTACAAGGTTGTGTCTATGCAAGTATTCTCCAATAGCTAGACGAGAACACCCAGAGATAATGTGACGGATCGATTCGCCCGGACGGTGGCATGCCCGACATATGTCAACCGTGCCATCCTTTACAATAAATTTCCGGTAGTTATTCGTCATCATAACTTCATCCCTAATTGCACAAACATAACCTTCGGTTTCTCCAAAGAACAACAAGTTTCCCCGGAACGTAGCCAGGCTACGGACGCTGCATGGTCTACATCAGGTCCATGCAGGGCACTGAAAAAGCGTCCGTGAAGCTCCCTAATCTGCCATACTTCCCTGCGGTCATTAGTGTCAAGCACTGAAGGTTTGCGCCAGTTCTCTTTAGCCAAGGAGAACGGGGTGAGGGCCTTGTCCATCGCGACCACATCTCGATGCATCCCCACGTCGGCTTCTAGTAAATATCCCCAGAGACTGCATATCTCGCGATTGTGGAGAGTCTTGGCGTTTAAAAAGCCTCTACCTCCACAAGTCCGCGGGATATACAGTCTCATAACCGAAGATCGTCGGTGATGCAGGTGATGTTACTGAAAGTTTCTGTTACCTTCAGTAGTTCCATCAGTTGCAAATTTTTTGGGGGCAATGAGTTTCAGGTCATCCATGTAAATAAGCTGAGATATAACCTGACCACCTCTCCTCAACCGAAAGCCCAGACCTGAATCCTCTAGCAGCGTGCTTAGAGGATTCAAGGTTAAAAACTTAGATTTATTATTATAGCTCTAGTCCTATGTTTACGAAGTCGCCCCCAAGCACACATACTAATGTCCAAACGTAACGTGAGCTGAATTACAAATTGTGTGCCTAATCGCTTAGATCTTCACTTAGCTTATCAAACAAATGATATTTGAGCTTCATTGCTTGAATCTCAGTAAGTTTATCAAGCAAATTAATCTTTAATTACATGCACCCCAAGTTGACCGCGGTTAACTAGCAATGGGATTTAGAGGACAGGAATTTGTGTCTGAAATTTAAAAGTTAAATGTTCATCAGCATCTGTTTAGCCTTTTCCAAATTGTGTTGAGGTCGGCTTCCAGTCTAACCGGATGCAGCTGAATACCAGTGTTTTACATGGAGCGACTACCTATCAGCTCTCCACAAGCCAGTTAGTACTGGGTAAAGAAATACCGCTAAGGAAGACTGGCTGTTAGGATTTCGGGTCAATGACTGACTTTCAAAAATGAACTTTGACAGCCGGGACTTATACGGTATTTAATGGTTTAAATGTCCATGTTTGGACGGATGCCATCGTTGTGAATGATGATGCGATTTCGAAGCTTTTTATGAATCTAACGTTTGTTCTCAGTATCGATAGTTAACACCTTCTTCTTCATCTTTTTCTGCTTGTCGATGATTCTATTGATTAGAGTCATATTATCTTCGACCAGTACTCAGCCACCTCGACGGAGTTGGTGAAAGCTTTGGACAGGTCCTTCAAAGTGCAGGTGGAATTACACACAGCAGGACGGAGCCACAGTTTGTGTTGAGGCACCGGTGCCTGGAATGAACAAATAATAAATTTTGGATTTGGGTTAATTTAAATTTTTAATTTGGGCATGATATTTTTAAGTCTGCGGCCACTAATGAAAGAACACAATAAAAAAATCATTTTCTTCTATGAACAATTAGGTATTTCCAAAATGCATCGGAGCCGAGATATACAGAGTGAATTTTTCAAGTAGGTGGAAGGTGAAATCCGAAACTATGATGAATAGCGAAAAACACTCAATGGAGTCTCGAGCCCGATTTTTATAAAAAACTAAAACTGCATCATTGGTTTTTTGTATATTCATAACTAGGAATCTAACCCGTTAATTTTGATGATAAAAAACACATCCTATAATAACACTACTCGATAATGCCGCTGCTAAAGATCAAATTCTGGGAAGTAATGACATACGGCAAACGATAGGAAAGTGTTCATTTTTGATAAAATATGTACAAACAGTCAGCAGTAATCAACGAACAACACAATTTTGACATAAGTCCGATATAATTTTCGGCAAAATAATTTTAGGAGTCATTTCCTTTATACATTTATATACACAAATTTGTTACAATTTTAAATATTCCTTATAAATAATAAAAAAAAAAAAAAAAATTAAAAAAATTTACGCCACCGGTATCAGGAACACAGTCCAAGCTACCGGCGGTCAGGGCTCCAGAGAAAGGAACCTCCTAACAATACGAGCCGTGTCTAAGAGTACCGCTTTCTGAATGAAGCCCTTGATCCAGCTGCCTAACGAGAGCCTCATCAGATATTGGTCGAGGCTCTTGGCAATTAGGCCATTGGCTGATACGACTATCGGCACAATGATCGCTGAGTCAACATGCCACATGTCGACAACCTCGCAAGCCAAGTCAATATACTTGATTTGTTTATCTTTCTCGGCCTTCACGAGGTTCTCGTCATGTGGAACCGTTATGTCAACAATCATTGCGCGCCACTCTGATCGATCCACCTCCACTATATCAGGCTTATTGGCTACAATAGTCCTGTCAGTGATGATGGATTGATCCCAATACAGTGTGATATTGCCATTTTCGAGAACTGGGTCAGGCACATACCTATAGTACGGCGCACTTCCGATTCCACAAGGCTGTATTTCAGAGCATGTTGCTGATGGATAATCCTGGCTACAAGGTTGTGTCTATGCAAGTATTCTTAGGAGTCATTCTTATTATATATTCCAATAAATGTTAGCAAAAATTACCTGTGGGGCTGCTGTGAAAAAAAAAATCATGCCACTGTTTCATACAAAGCTACCCAAACCCCTTTACTCCTAAGTTCAAATTACCCTGACCGTTCAAACTGTAACTTTATTCTTAAACGATGCTTAAAAATTAACTGCGATTAAAATCTATTTAATCATAATTTTGTTGATGAACCCCTTATGCTACCAAAATATCAATTATTGATGAATTCAGAATATCAAATAACACATCATTATTTTGCTCTCCGACATAACATTCACTGATAATATGCAATTAATTGAATCAGCAATAATGTCCCCGCAGCATTAGAGCAACACAATTGAATACAACATAATCCAATTATGTGGACTGTACCAATTAATAGTTAAACTATTGAGTACATGTATAATGTACGCTTATCTGGGTGATACAAAGTGTTGTTTTGCATGCAAAATTCAGGAAGTTGTCACAAAAGACATAAATAATCAATTTAAATAACGGCGCACCTAGTTGATTATTAATAAACGTTGATTTTTTAGTTGTTTAAGTTTGTCAGTATATCAGAATAACCCCCTTGACGTGGTATAGGAAATAATTGAATTAACGTTTGAGATTGTTTGTATGTGTGAAAGCGCAGTTATAGGGCGAGAATCAGACGGGCCGCGTTTAAAACACGGATGGTACACACTTACCGATTTTTTTTAAATAAAAAAATTATTAAATTACTTACCCATTTTATTATTTTTTGGGTCGAGAATCATTAGCATAGTTACTTCCTTGAATTTGACGAGGATGCAAAACAATACCTTGTATACAACTAGATTGTGTGATAAAGCAGATCGTGTATGTTGGAATCAATAAGTACCGAGATATGGAAATGTTTGATGCTTGGAGATATAATTGCTACATAACATAACATCACGCCTGTAATCCCCAAAGGGACAGGCAGAGGAGTAGTACTCCTACAATTCGCCAGTTATGTTTAAGTCCCATAATCTGTATGGTGTCGGACGTAAAGAATAACACCATCCCATATCTTCCCGTCAGTGCCGTAAGAAGCGACTAAGAGATTTGCCAGAGAATGGGCAGTAGCGTTCTTTGTGCTTTTGTAACAACCGTACTACGATCGCCAAACCGCCTGCCAAGCGTGGCGATTATGGCAACACCACCCAAAATGTCAATGTGGCGACACTTGGGGGAGGCCTATGTCCAGCAGTGGACGTCTTTTGGGCTGAAATGATGAATGATGATGATGATGTTTAAGTCCCATATGATGTTGCCTATGGCCATCGACCTGGCACAAATCCAGACTCCTTGGCTGCTTCTACGTAATTCCTGATGGAAAAACCCAATAATACTTTGTCGAAACCGGGAATAGAATCCAGGACCGCATGCTCAGCGATAGCGCTTGGGGCCACTAAACCAACAAGAGTGTCACTTCAGTGAAAAGGGTGTTAGACTTTTTTAACTACATACCAATGATTTGAGCATATTTCAGAAGCGTTGTACTGGCTATCTATCACATTGATACATGGCCTTTGTATGTAACTAAATTATAAATAAAAAAAAATCCGCTACAGATTTTTCTTATATTTATGACAGAGAGACAGACAAAGCAAAGAGCCTCTTACAATTTCGTCATGCGTTATACCTAAGTGCCTACCAAAACACTTTCTACAGAACTCTAAAACTACAGGACACGAGTATGTCGGTAAAGTTAGTTCGCATTATGAGAGGCGGTGCATCTGACGTACAGACTAAAAAATGCAGAGGCTCTTTAGTTGAGTAAACATCGCTTTTGTAGGATAAGATGCGACCATGCGGCAGAATCGCGCACGACTGGATGTGTTTTTTAGCTTTTGAGGTTTGGCGTGGTTCTTTTTTTTTGTTTTTGGAGTGGTTGGATATTGTGGGATTCCATTACGTTGGTGTGTAGTTTGTTTGGGTTATTGTACATTCGTCACAAAGTAAACTCGCCAACGATAAAAGTAAGTGTAAATTTGCCACAACTCTGTTTTCATGAAATAAATTTGTCACATATTAGTTTTGATCGTTACTACTGGGTACAAATTCGTGATCTAACATGTGCAGGAGCGCAAGAGAAAAGAGAGATGGATGGTAAAGTACTGTTCGTTCTCATTCTTTTTAGTAGGTTATCTTAAAGTTACAACCAATACTTTTATAATTTTTGAAATCATTATTGTTCATTCATTTTCTTGTCTTTCATTTTGAGCGCAAAAATTGAATAACTTTGCTTTGTGTGTGTACCAGTATTTTAGCAAAAATTATGCCTGTAATGAAGACTTGTGACGAATTTACACATATTTTTAAGGCATGTGGCGAATTCACTTTCAATGTATGGAGTTTACAAAAAAGTGGCGAGTTTACTTCGTCACGAATTTACAATAACCCGTTTGTTGAAGTATAAATTCTGGTAGTAATCGTTTGTTTTGGTTGAAATTTGTAATTGCATCATTAGAGCAAGTAGACGCGTGAGTGGAAACAAATATCATATTTCATGTAGGCACTATCTTTTTAGTTTTTAGGGTTCCGTACCCAACAGGTCAAACGGGACCCTATTACTGAAACTTTGCTGTTTTTCCGTCCGTCCTTCTGTCACCAGGCTGTATCACATGAACCGTGATAGTTAACCAGTTGAAATTTCTACAGATTATGTATTTCTGTTGCCGCAATAACAACTGCAATTACTAAAACAGAATCAAATAAATATTTAAGCCCCCTTAAATATTTATTTGATTCTGTTTTAGTAATTGTTGCTCCCATACAAAAAAGTGATTTTTTTGCTCGAGTTTTTATAAATATTATAAATAATGGCACGGAACCCTTCGTACGCGATTCCGAGTCGCACCTGGCCGGTTTTTTATTCTTGATGTTTCTACTTCTGCCCTATTGCTTATTAAGTTTTCAGCCACGTGGTGTTTTTGTTTTAATTTAATTTTTCAAAACTAAACAAACACCAGCAAATTTATCCACAACTGCTCACAACACACAAGACATTCAACCCTAAATTATAACACGCAAACTTTTCGAATCAATTAGCTCCAAAGTTAATTCAAAAACATACGACACCCGTCTTTGTTATATAATCGCGGATAAGTCTGTTTCCCTTACATTTTATGGACTAGCGCTAATGAGTTTTAAGTTTATTTTCTTAGAGAGTTCTTCAAACTCAAAACCTTAGGGAAACTTTGGTTCTCCTTCAGTGACGCTCATTAAGCTTTGCTTATGGTTTAGCAACTTAATTATTTTTATAAAAAAACCGGCCAAGTACGAGTCTTACTCGCATACAGGGTGCCATAGCCCCAAACTAATATTAAAACAATATTTTGAACTGTCATTCATTAGTTAGTAAACTTCCACTCAACCGCAAAACTAAATTTGTTTTTCATAGTATGTTAATAAAAAAACAAAGTTACTGCTGCAGTTTGATAAAAAAAGTCCCATATCTCAAAAACTAAACATCATGTCTTATTGAAACCAATTTTCGTTGATAGTTTTTTTTTACGTTCTACAATCCTAAATATTTTCAGAATTTTCCTCCTCTTACTTTAGAAATTAGAGGGGACACACATTTTACCACTTTGGAAGTGGCTCTAGCGCAAACTATTCAGCTTAGAAAAAAAATATACTAGAAACCTTAATATCATTTTTGAAGACCTATGCATAGACCCCTAAGATACACGTTAGGGTTCAATGAAAAAAAAAATTTTTTGGTTTTCTGTTCTATGTATGGGGAACCCCCAAAATTTATTGTTTTTTTTTCTATTTTTGTGGGAAAATCTTAATGCGGTTCACAGAATACATCTACTTACCAAGTTTGAACAGTATAGTTCTTACAGTTTCGGAAAAAAGTGGCTGTGACATACGGACGGACAGACAGACAGACAGTCAGACAGACAGACAGACAGACATGACGAATCTATAAGGGTTCCGTTTTTTGCTATTCGGCTACGGAACCCTAAAAAGCTATCATACTAACACTAACAACACACACACACACTGTGTGAGTGCAATTGTTTAAGCTTCAAGATTTTATGAAGTTACCCGTACTGAATTTTATTTTCGAGATAAAGACGAGATAGTTCAGCTTTTAGTATATTTTAAAGACATAAGTGATTTGGAACTTGATTAAGCTATTCAATTGAGGCAGTCGCTCGATATAAAATACTGGTATTCAGATGCTTCCCGTGGGACCGGAAACCGACCCCACCATAATTAGGAAAAGGCTTTACCTACTAAGTAAATGCAAGCGTGCAGAAAAAAATATCGAACTTAACACTAAAATTGCTTACCCTTACTGACCCAACAATTACAGAGAATGGCAAATGAAAATCAAAATGAAGTAGTGAGACTATTTCTTTTTTACAATTGCCACTCGAAAAAGGGCATTTATTTCATCGATAACCCTGAATAAAACGCTCTTTTACTCTCTAGTGAATAAAACATTTTGAAATTGGAACAAGCACGAATTAAACGTGGGGTCGTGGACTATACTGAATACTATATACTGAAAGTTTCTGGATCTGGCCAATTACAATAAAATAATGATAAAAACAATTATGGAATTCAAAAATGGAACTCTTTCGGAGAACTTACTTTTTAATTTGCGAGACTGTCATTTGTATCTTCATTGTGGCGTCATTTCAAACTTGTGTGTCGCTATCAATATGAATTTAACGCGTGAACATTTTTGTTCATGATTTTCGCTGTAGCATTGCAGTCAACAAGAAAGCTGCTAAAGTTTTCAGAATCCAGAAACTTTTGTACGACCTAAGTACGACTTACGTTAACAAGAAGGAAATAAAACGTGCTGACAAGAATGTAACACTGAGTTTCGAAAACTGTCTGTCTGTCTTTCTGTCTGTCTGTCTGCATGTCTTTCTGTCGGACTGCCTGTCTGTGCTATGGTTGATGAGATATTTGCTTCGAAATTCGTAAAAATTATTCAAGTAAAGCATCTACTATTCATTTTCTCGCAGTCAATGGTAAAAAAAAACACAACTCGTGAAAAAAACAATCTTGGATCCCGCGCTCCGCTCGGGATTTTACTCCAGAATCCCTTGCTTCGCTCCGGATTCTTACTCTATAATCCTTCTCTGGTCTCGGGATCAAATTAGTCCCTCGAATTAAATTCCCTTTTTTTCCACTTGTTGTATCTAATATTGCCTGGTAACATTGCAATATTCTTTTTTTCTATGCTTCCCATAATACACTTTTACCAACTTTTAATTACAAGAAACCGACGATGTATGTCGGTTCTCTCTAAAAAGAGAATTGTAATAACGATTGTTGGTATAAAATTGGAAGAAAAAGTTCATGGAAAACAGATTAATTACACAATGTTGATTCCACATTTCAGTAAATTATAGCCCAGTTAAAACTTATTAGTTTACCACCTCTTAAATAAATCCAGCCAGAATAATAAACACTGAAATAGTAGCAAACACGCGCCATATTGTTTCTGAAACACGAAAAAATGGGGTAAAGGGGATTTTGTTCAGTTCGAAAAAGCTTGCTGTTGGCTTAAAGGCAGTGCAAAGACTATGCACAGTCTATTCAATTTAGATAGTGGCTCAGACCCAGGCGGAAGATGTTATTCGAGAATTTTCATTAACTCTAAAATATTCTGTTCGTTGCTTTTAAGTAAAATTTGTAAGAAAAGGCGAAAACCTTGTTATCTCGGTGCATAATGCCGTCCCGTGTGAAGGATGCTTTAGTGCAGACAAGAATTTATGAAATGAAATTATATTTTTATGAGTCACTAAGTAAGTGAGTTGGGGAATTCTCACGCTCAACTTATTTTGTACTTTGAGTATAATTTCGTGCTGAATTTAAACTTGAGTGAATTAAACTGATTTACAGTTTTTAAGTAGGTAATTCATTTTATATGCATTATGATTATGACACGATACATAAGAATAGACTAGAAGTGGCCTAGAGCAGCGGTGGCCCAGTGGTGGCAGCCCCGACTAACGAACTGTAAGTCGTTGGTTCGAACCCAAGCAGGCGCATTACTTTGTGTAATTTATTTCATCACCACTGCTCTCAAACCGGTGAAGGAAAACATCGTGAGGAAAACGGGATGTCCTAGAACTAAAAATTCGAAGACATGTGACATCTACCAACCTGCACTGGATCCGCGTTGTGGATTATAGCCCACTCCCTTTCATTGAGAGGAGGCCTGTGTACCAGCAGTGGGAATAATAAAGGCTGATGATGTTGAGACTAGAAGTAGAGTTGACTGGTATATTATTAGGAAAAAAGTTTATTAATGTAAACAAAGGTAAAGGGACCCTTATGCAACCCATCACCTCGAAGGTTGGGAATAGATTGGTTTGCACGCTCTTAATCATTTATTGATGAAGTAATTTCGGATCTTCAATCAATCACAAAGAGAAAAAATAATATATCAAACATTCTTTAGAATCTCTTACTAACCGCCGCTATCTGAATAGCTACATAAAAGAATTTTGCGGTTCCACACGCACCACATGATTTGCAATCGTGCAGTCCCCGCGTGTTTGAACGAGCCTTAAACTTTATGTGGATTAGCGATTAAAAACAAACTGTGAATTAGCACTTTAATGACAGATTGTTGTGAAGTGGCTCTTCACATACGTGTTAAATTGTT
The DNA here is from genome assembly GCA_949152445.1 of Cerastis rubricosa. Taxonomy (NCBI): domain Eukaryota; kingdom Metazoa; phylum Arthropoda; class Insecta; order Lepidoptera; family Noctuidae; genus Cerastis; species Cerastis rubricosa. Next base: position 14,800,619 of record OX424540.1, on the reverse strand, counting down.
GAATGTGCAAAGAAATTTATTCCAGTGATGACGTCATCATCAAGAAAACTTCCTAATTAAATGTAAATAAAATTAGGTAAAGAATTTAAAAAAATATTCACAAATACCAGTAATAAAATTTGAGCATTGCAAATTACAAAATAAACCACTCAGGCAGTATTTGACCAAAATTCAAAAGAAAAACTCTTTGGAAAATACACAATAAATTCCAACGAACCTTTTGTTACCACAGATAAACAAAAAATAAATGTTAAAAGATAAATTTTGTTTTGACCTGACGATTTCATAACACGAAAGATTTTCTACAGCGGGCTGCACTGGAATTCAATTTGCTGGTATAAGAAACCCCTGGCTTTGTCCGCAAAAGTGTTGTCAAGACCAATAGAGAATATAGCCGGAATAACCGAGATGGCTTGGATGACCAGGAACGTAATTCAAGGTTACTTCGTAATAGAAAATAAAGTTCCAATACCTAATCAATAAAAAATGTGATTTAATTTTAACGTCTCCCTCTCTCTCTTCTTCAACCCTTGGCCACCCAAGGCTGAGTGTAGGTCTCTTCAAAATCTCTCCACTTTTGGCGGTTATGTGTCATGGCTATCCAGTTTCTTCTGGCCACTTTAATGAGACCGTCTGTCCACCTAGTCGGTTGTCTTCCGACATTCCTCCGTCCTGTCCGTAATTTTAACGTGGTTGAATCTAAATTAGTTTCCCTGCACAACAGCGAGGTATGGCAACAAGATTGAAAAATACCATGGCATACCGTCAAATATTGGAATTCCACCGCAGCGCTAAACCTCAAAAACAGATGGAAAGCCTAAACCTAAAAATCCCTCGAAAATCCCGGGGTCGAACATCACTATATCCCGGAACAGGGTCACAGAAAATTCACTTCATAAATTTCATCCGGTTCGTCGTAATTATAGAACGAGAATGCCTCCGGATGGATTCTATATTAAATTCTTCGCGGATGAGAATTAATTCGGCTAATTTCAGCGTTACGGTTTGCTTCCTGATTAGATCTTTGGCGTGTTTTGAAATGTACATGGTACATTCTATGTACCTTGCAAATTTTGTTTAGGGTGGTTTAAAATAAAATTATAGTTTAAAATACATGTATATGTCGTAGTTTGAAGATTTATTCCGTTAGACTTTCATGATGTGGGCAGAACATGGGTTTCGTGCTATGAAAACACACACTACACACGGTAAACTGTTTTTATCGAACTAACAAATTAGGGTAAACTTGCCTAATTCGTACCCTTTAAGAGAAAACCATCATATTTAAGAAATTAGGAAATATAAATTCGTTTTAATTAAAAGTGATTTTTGTTTGCTAAATGCTTTATTGTTTCTATAATCAAATTTAACATACCTTACAACCTTGTAAATTTCTAAAATATAAACAATTTAATAAAATCTAAAAAAAGTACGATTTAAGATCATTCATCCCAAATCGTACTGCTATATCCTTAATTCGTACTTTGAGATCTATTCATTGGTATACAGTATTGAGAATCAGCATCAGAATCAACAATGTGTTATTAAAGCAAATAGTAATTCTTGACAAATTCGACGGATGGTCCTCGCCAATTCTCGGCAATCATCGCAGTTATAACTAAATCGTACCAGTACGTTTTAAGAACTTAAGTCGAAGTACGAAATAGGAGCAAAAGACAAATAAATTTTAAATTTACCCCCAAAAAAGTTGACAACAGTTACGAGTATGAAAATACGTCAGATTAAATCGCACATACACAATAATACGTATCAAATCGTAAAATAGGTTAACAGGACCTAATTTGAATAAAACTCTTACGAAATGTGTAAAAATATTACAGCAATAGTTGAAAAAACCTTACTTTTTCAAAATTTTTGTCGAGAACAGCTTCACAGGTGCCATCTGTCTGGTGGTAAAATGGCCGACTGTTACATCTGTTTTTTGACACTAGAGGCGCTGATAGCTGTTACCGAAGCCGAGTTTTAAGTGGAGTACGAATTTGGCGTAAGTACGAATTAAGCAAGTTTACCCTACTTGAAATTACAATCCAACACAATAACAGTATGGCACCATGAATCGGGTACAGTGCCAGGACGTCTTGACTCCGCCGCAATTAGACACTCCACTGTCGTCCTTGCTGCGAGCTCAAAACATCACGACTCTGTAGAAGCGCGCTTAGGTGTGGGTAGACTGCTAAGTAGGTTGCGTGATGCCACATTTGGCGCGCTTGCGATTCAAATTCTGTTCGTACTAATGACGGGATCCGAAATATACATATTGGTTCTAAGTTATTGGTATGAGTAAATTGGAACATAATCAGAGAAATACTCTTTTATTTATTTTCATATAAACACAAATATATAGAAGAGTATTTGTCTTGCCTTTTTTTTTTTGTTATGTCAAATTATTTCATGCTTTAAAAAAATGTCAGTGGCTCACTAATATCCTGAATCACGAGCTTCTCATTTTCTTTTTCTATTTTGTCAAAGACAATAATCATGTTGGATGTCTATGATTTGACGTTTGTTCAAATAATTGACAGTTCTGTGTCACGGGAGAATAACATGTACCTAATTGCGTTGTGGATTGTGGAGTGTTTACATTTTTGATTTTAAGTTTTTAAATAATACTATGATTTAAATGTCGGTGTAGCGATGACCGCTACAAACGCAAAATATTTATTTAAAAACAAAAAACCACCAAAAGCGGACACACAAATGAAATCATCACTTAAATTTCATGCCCCAACCAAAACCAGTAAATTAAATTTAATTACCACAAAATATGAAACAGAAACAAGGAACGCACATAAACTTTAGATTAAAACCGGTACCGAAACCCAAACTTTGAAACTCAAGGCGACAGATTAAGACAGTTCCCATTAAACGTTGGAAAGTTAACGAACAAACAAACTGCCCCACGTAGCCGTCTGGTAAAACGTTATAACCGTACAGTCGTGGGCATAAATAATTAAAAGCTACGCAAAATTCAAAGGCAATTTTATTCTTGAAATTACGATTGCAATAAAAGAAACAGTCACATCATCATCTGTCATCATTTTCACAACTGTGCTAGGGTCGGCTTGCAGTCTAACCACAAGCAGCTGAATAACAGTATTTTGGAGCTCCTTATCTGACCTCCACAACCCAGTTAGTACTCGGTAAAACGATATCATTCTTATTGAAGAGTGGGAAACAGACGGAACTATACTGGTCGTCTAGCTCCATCTCTTTCCCACTCTGGAATAAAACTGAAAAAATAATGTTTTAAGACTTCACAGTAATCCCCCTGACCTATTTAATGATTATATCATCATCATCATTTCAGCCTTAAAGACGTCCACTGCTGGACATAGGCCTCCCCCGTGTCGCCACATTAACATTTTGGGGGGTTTTGCCATAATCGCCACGATTGGCAAGCGGGTTGGCGATCGCAGTACGGTTGTCACAAAAGCACAGAGAACGCTGCTGCCCATTCTCTGGCAAATCCCTTAGTCGCCTCTTACGACACCCACGGGAAGGATTATATATTAAAATAAAATAAATAAAATTTAAATAAATGCATAACAGAATATCACATCTGTAATGGTCAAAGGGAAAGAGGTATATCTAATAGTACAACTGAGTACAACGTCATTTCACAAGTCTTATGTAATCCAGACTCCGTGGACTGCTTCTGACAAATCCCTTATCTAAAAACCCCTTCACACTTTGTCCGACCTGGGAATTGAACCCAAGACCTCATACTTAGTGGGTAACTCCTTCGTGAAATATACTAATTTGAGACATGTTTGAAGTTATGAGAGGGTCCAGACGAAGTTATATTCCACCTTAAAGTCCAAAATGAAAATATAATGAAATCAAACCCAAGACGACTAATAAAAAAAGAATCAGGAACATCATAAGTCATAGGATTCCAATACTTTAGAATTCCTTTTTCGCCTTCGAATCTTGCGTAATTGCAAGGTATCTATTTATGCTAGCAACTGTACGCTTTGAATTTCTCGATGCGGTCCGAAAACCAATTATTGTTGGGAACAGCGGTGCCAACCTTTTGTGCAAAGTCTCATTCCTACTTGCTGAGTTTAATAATTCCTGGACGGTAGAACAATTGCAGGTTGGACGTTGAAATACGTGTGGCGAGTTCGCCGAATGTTCGCGGTTTGGACCAAAACTTGTGCTTAGTGGACTAGAGCGTCTGTGCTTTATATAGATGTGTTGGGTTGCAGTGATTGACTCCTGGTTAATTTATAAAACGAATGTCACTGTAATTACAGAAATACCTATAGTTGTACAAGGATCTTTGGGCGCTTAGGCCATGTTGTTTTTTATAGTACACTTTCACAATTGTGCATCTACAACGCCTCGTCAGTTCCCTTTAAGCAAATATCCATACGATTCTTGAAGCTGTCCGTTTCTAGTATTGAAAATCCTATTAATTTATGTGCATGAGTAATAATTTGACTTATTCAAGAATTAGCTGTCCGGCGCAACTTCGTTTGCGTCACTTTTTCCTCGTTTTCGCAACATTTTTCATTGCTGCTCCACTCCTTTTGGTCGTAACGTGATGATATGTAGCCTATAGCCTTCCTCAATAAATGGGCTATCTAACACTGAAATAATTTTTCAAATCGGACCTGTAGTTTCGAAGCCTATTCAATGCAAACAAACAATCAAATCTTTCCTCTTTATAATATTAGTTTAGAAGAAAAAAACCCATTTCAATTAAACTAAAGCACTAAAAAGACTTTTTCTTAGATACTTCTTATCCTCATGTTATTTACACATAAAATGTCAATAGAATAAACGTTCATAAAAAATAAATAAACTAAAGTTACACACTGCTCCGGTTTTTTCCAACAATATCAGCTTAACGTACCCCTAGGGGCCTAGTGTAGGACCAAATAAGCCGGTCGATAACCTATTAAACGCCTACCAAACCTTTTTGTAACACGGCCTACAACAAATGGGATACTTCAGCGAAAATGTTCCCGATTCTGACAACCGAAAATCCATTTCGCGATATCTGACAGAGGGATAATTTGATATGACGGAGTAGGAACGGCGAAAATAAACAAAAGTAAATAGCCTATGTTATTTTTCCGAAAGAAAATGTAAATATCGGAATTCTTACGCAATTAGGCCGATTGGCTATGTTTGGTTTTCCATTGGGCATTCGTTTATGGTACGTTTCATTTTCCCTGATTTGTTTTTGTTTTGATCAGAAGATAAACATCTTGTGTACTTTGTTTGTTTTAGCATATTATTATTGCCCGATACAAATTATTCCATAATTGGATATGTTGGCGCCTTTGCAAAAAGGCTTCATTTGATTCACGTTGCAAACTAAACTGTTACCACAGACGAGAGAGAAGCGGTCTACAATTCTCTCTGGCGAAACGTCAAGTCGTTGCGGGTAGCCATAATGCCATATTGACTTGGGTAGTTGTCAAGGAAGGTGGCGCGTAACGAAACGTTGACGGATCGCCGACGTCTGTTTTCTTAATCTAATAAAATCTGGTGCCACATATCATAAGTAATTCCGATGCAGCGGGTAAGAGCCTTTATCATAAGTGGGATAAAGAATCGCGCCCTACACGAAAGTAAAGCCAAGTGAGGAACATAACCAATGAATTTTTCAAGCAACAAGGAAAGCGTCCAAACCTGCGAGTACAAATCATCAAGAGGGTACCCTCACAATATCATCGGGTGAGACCGTTTCTTTTCTTTTCGATAAGTAGGTCATCTGACTCATTGCTTAAACATGCCTTGTTTAATTGGTTTATGGGTGACATCATAATAAGTAAACCTTACTGGCATCGGAGATTATGATTTAAAATGCACGATGGAGATCTCCAGTACCAATAAAATAGACGATATTTTGATAAAATAGGTTGTCGGCCAATAAGTTAAGGAATTATTAGATGCTGGCGTAATTTGTAAAAGTTCTTTGACATCTGGAGTTACGCGCTTGTCTGGTCCACATGTTTCAGTCGAAAAGAAAGTGTGTTTAGTCGAAATGTCACTGTTGTCCGGTTCATGCTTTACGATGATCGAAGGGACGCAGGTGCCCGGTTTATGATGTTTTTGTGATGACGTTGGTCGAGGGGACGCTGTTGTCCGGCCGTACACTGGTATGGTCGTAGGGACGCAGTTGTCCGGTTCAAACGTTGGTATGGCCGAAAGGAGAGTGTCGTCCGTGTCAGATCCATTACGGATTGGTTGAAGGGATGCACTCGTCCGGTCCAGGTGTTAACTGTTTAGGGAAAGGTGTCGTCCGGGCCATGAGTGTTTGAAAGGACACACGCTTTCTTGCTGGGGGAAAGGTGCCGTCCGGGCCATGAGTGTTTGAAAGGACACACGCTTTCTTGCTGGGGGAAAGGTGCCGTCCGGTCCATGAGTGGTCGAAAGGACACACGCTTTCTTGCTGGGGGAAAGGTGCCGTCCAGTGCACGAGTGGTCGATAGGAGACACGCTTTCTTGCTGGGGGAAAGGTGCCGTCCGGTCCATGAGTGGTCGGAAGGACACGCGGTTTTTTGTTAGGAGAAAAATGTTGTCTGGTCCGTGAGTGATCGAGAGAACGCACGCTTTCTTTTGTTCTGAAACAGTTACTGTTACGATGAGAGTAATGTTTGTCATAGTTTGTCAGGATGGAAGAGCGGATGTCTTGGTGATTAGACATTGTTTGTTCCAGGAATACAATAACGCCCGAGGACGGTCGTATGTCAGTCTGGCCGTGTTGGCGCCTTTGCAAAAAGGCTTCATTTGATTCACGTTGCAAACTAAACTTTTACCACAGACGAGAGAGAAGCGGTCTACAATTCTCTCTGGCGAAACGTCAAGTCGTTGCGGGTAGCCATAATGCCATATTGACTTGGGTAGTTGTCAAGGAAGGTGGCGCGTAACGAAACGTTGACGGATCGCCGACGTCTGTTTTCTTAATCTAATTAAATCTGGTGCTACATATCAAAAGTAATTCCGATGCAGCGGGTAAGAGCCTTTAGATACGATTTAGCAAACCTACTTTTAACCTGTGTTTCCAATTTCTATGTAAATGTGCTGTTTGGCTCCAAGAACGTAGGTATAAAATTTAGCACCTGTATCCGGCCAGGAGCTTCCAAGTGCTACATCTCTTTTACTTCATAACAGCGAAGCCCAAAAGCAGGGTCTTTTAGACCTATTGCTTTTTCTTGATTTCACAACATTTGAAATGACGAATTTCAAGACAAATTTTCATCCATTGGGGATGAATTTATATAGTCTAGTCTTTTCCTGTAAAAACTGAGGCACGGCGCTGAGGATGGGAGACGCGAGGCTAAGCGGCCTAGCCACGCGTCACCCATCATCAGAGCCGTAGGCAGGAGGAAGATTATAGCTGTTCAAACCCCCTCACACCCTCGAAATATAGGGCAGCTATCTAGAAACGAATCCATTGAGGCTGAATGCAAACATTTTTGCGCTGTTTTCATGAAGCTGGAGATGCACCCCCTTGGAAATAATCCTGCCGGCACACATGGCTGCCTGCGATTTACGATTTCTACTACGATTACGATTAGGTCGACTCTACCATAAGTTAATTATCATGTAGTTAACCGATCAATATCTAAACGCGTTTACCACACCTAAGCCCCAACTTAAACGGTGCTGTTCATTAAGCGTATCAAGTTAATCATCCGTTGGTATTCAAGGCACGGCGTTATGGCCCATACCACCCACGTTATTATGTTTGCGGTATTTTGGCATGCGTTTGATGGGTAAATGTCCGTAGTCTGGCAGAGATTCAAATTATATAGACTTGAGAGGGATTACGGGGATTTGGAAAGTTTGTAATGTTCGTTTATGACCTATATTTTGAAGGTTGTTTAGTGAAATAAGTTTTAATTTTCAAACATATTCAAAGGTCAGTTATTAAGAGGATTTAATTTTTATTTAAATAACTCTGGATAAGATTCCATGGTGCACGGAAGAAACTCGGTATGTAATTATGGTCACCCATCCACGGACCAACCTTGGCAAGGTCCGTTTAGACTTAAAGATCGACCCGTGCGGATGTTATTATTTAGCCACGAGCTAGATTAAGCAAACACGATATCGAATAAATCATATAACATTTCGTGTCCTTTTGATGATGATAAATTTAAAATGACATAACTACAAAACCTTTTTTCCGATGCCTTAAGCACCACCTTTCTGAAAAGTGCAAACCTACATAAGATCATACCATAACATCACGCCTGTAATCCCCGAAGGGTAAGGCAGAGGTGTAGACACAGCGTCAGTATCTGCTAACCCCTCAACAATCCGGCCGTGGAGGCCGGAGGGGTAAGTACTTAATGATGCTGTCTATACCTAATAGTACACCCACATTTTGCCAGTTATGTTTAAGTCCCATGTAAGCATTTGGTATCAACCGGCCACCAATCCAGACTCCGTGACTGCTACTTAGAAATTCCTGATGAAAAAACCCAATAACACCTTCCTATCTGCGGGAACGCTTTTCCTACTCCCGTCCTTCTGATGCACCTTGCAGGTCGCATCTTAGGAAACTCCTTAAATCCCCTCCCCACTCTACCGACTTCTACTCCTACTCCTTCACTGTACACGCTGTGCGGTTGTGGAATTCACTTCCGCCTGATATTAGAGACTGCCAAACTGTTGCAGTTTTCAAAAGAAGACTAAAAGAACATTATCTTTCCATTCCATCATAGTTGCATAGGTATTTATTTTAATATTTTGTTTTGTATTTTATATTATAAGTTAGTATATTTTTTATATTGTATTTTATATTTTAAATAGTTATTTGCTTTCTGTTTTATGTATTCAATTCTCTCTTTTTCTTTTACACACTATGTCTGCATCTCTTTTTTTAATATCTCCTTTCGCAGGTATGCTGGAAGAGATTTCTTTAAAAATAAGCATTACCTTTGTACCTATTTTCTGTTCCTTTCTTCTTCTCTGTATTAAGTGTGTACATAAATTGTTAAATAAATAAACACTTTACATGGCCCTAGAATTGAAGTCAGGAACAGCAGGCGCATTTGCAATCCCTCGACCAACCAATCAATCAATCAATAGTCTTTATTTGTAAACATAGGTTACAACAGTGTGCAAGATGTTACAGTTATACATATTATATAATTTCTCCATGTTTTGCCATTTGGCGTACAAATATAACGAGGTAGCCAAGTGCCTAATACAGTACAAACCTTATTAGCGAGCTCATGATACTATGTCAACCTCCTAACAGGCATGGTATAATTAATATACACATATTAGTCTCACCCAACATTTATCAGTACTAACTCTGGTCTCTCATGGCTCGAACGTTAGTCGATCTAGGCACTGAATTTAGTCGTTGGATAGCTAGTTATAACGCGTCTAATATCTCAGATATGTCGACGCCCTTATTCTGTAGCGCCTCCAATATATTTCGAGTGGGTTTTTGCTTGAAAAGATGTTTTGATCGTCTTGTAATTTTGTATGTCACAACAGCCCACGCAGTATTTGCCGTAAAAAATAAGCTTTTCTCGTCAAAATGGAAGTGCTTTTAGGAAAGTATCATATATTTCTTTTCATCGTTGCTGAAAGTCAGACAGTATTTACAGTATTTTTGGAAAGTATAACACTACAAGGATCTATTGGCGTGCAGCCAAAATCAGAACAAACGAACACCGTTCCTCTGTCAGCTTTAACACCAGAAGAACCTTGCAGAGTACTTGTACTGTGTATAAATCTACAAAACAACTAACACTGACAAGACAAATTAGAACAGTCATGAGAATAAAGCGCTGTAACTTATCCAGCGATGCACCACCAAACTCTCAAGCGCTGGATTCTTGCAGCAATTCCTTCCACCATATATTAAGTGCAAAGCGCCGAATAGTGGTGCGACTCCCGTCTCGGCATACATTACGTTCTAATCCCTGGATGAGTTCAAGTGTGACACTGAATATTAAACGGGCTTTTCGTAGGTCACCCTGGATTAGATGATCCCCCGAAACTTTGCCAAGAACGGACCAACTTTAATTATGGTTAATCACGATAGTTCGGACTTGCCTCGGTGTTTTTGAGATATTGAGCGGTTTTAGCAGTGCTAGGGGGTTTTGATGTGATATTAAAAGCTGGTGTAATTTTTAATTGATTGGTGATTATTCAGCGTCATTGCGAGTTTTATTTTTAAAGAGATTGTGAACAATATTTCAACATTGTAAAAACAATTGGTATTGTCAACCTTTGTTTTTGTGGGCGTTTTTAGCCACGCGTTCTAAATAAGTGATAGGTCACATTCATTATGTCATGGCACCCTTTTGTTTCGACAAAATCCAGTCAGTCATCTGTAAGCGCGACCACTCGTTTAAGTTCGCCGGACAAACTGACCTCGACTGTAGCCTGTTCACGCGATGATCGCTTCGATCAGTCATATTGTTAAGATAGTAGTGCTTCAAGCGTGTCCGCCCATACTTAAGTACTAACGCTGAAACAGAAATATTGTAAAACCAAATGATTTTAAAAAAGCAACCATGGAGTTTCTTGCCGGTTCTTCTCCATAGGAAAAGACCAACCCGAACTGAGCACCTTTTTGTCAACGTTTTATAAGTGCCCGTGTAGGCCTATGTATAATAAAAATATTTTGATTTTGAGCAATCATGACTAATCCGTGAACAAACGGAGATTCATCATCTGCCCAGCCCTTTCTCAATTATGTTGGGGTCGGCTTCCAGTTTAACCAGACGCAGCTGAATCATCATCATCATCATCATCAACCTATAATGTTACCACTGCTAAGACACAGGCCTCCTCTCTATGAGAGGGAGTGGGCTATAATCCACCACGCGAGGCAGGTGCGGGTTGGTATGTCACATGTCTTCGAATTTTTAGTTCTAGGAGTTTCCTCACGATGTTCTCCTTCACCGTTTTTGAGAGAAGCGGTTATGAAATAAATTACACAAAGTAATGCGCCTGCCTAGGTTTGAACCCACGGCTTACTGCTCGTAAATCGGGGTTGCCACCACTGGGCCACCGCTGCTCTTTTGCAGCTGAATACCAACACTTTACGTGGTTTCCGAAGCACGGAGGATATTTTCTAATGTAATACGTTAATTGTCACCCATCCACAGACCAACCTAGGCTAGCGCGGTTTAATCTGAAGATTGATCCGAGCGGCTCATATTATTAAGCCACGAGCGAAGTAGCCACGTATACAAAAGGAGATTATTACAAGAAAATTCCCTCACACCAATCACGATAACAACCCAAATCAAAACATAACCCTCACAATGCCCACCATTCACCTTAAACACACATGTATTGTTAGAAATAATTCGGCAAAGGAAAATCCTTTTCCTGCAATTTATATCAGAACTATTGTTCACCACAATAGCACCGCTGATTCCGTCAGGCGTTCACTTGATGTAATGCCGTCACTAAACATTGGGGAAGTGGGAAACTTTGCTCTCTAGTTGGGGAATTGTGGCCGTTATGCGCATAAAAATAAAGAGGGAAAATTCCCATACTTATGTGTGTGATATATGAAGAGGAGTGGGTTTGACATTAAGGGGTTAACTTCAAAGTGAGTGAAAAAGTTGGTAATGTGTAGTGTGGATCTAATTATGGTATTATTACGCTATTATAAAAATCTTTTGGGTTTAGATTTTTTTAGTTTTTTTTTATGAGACGCACCGTAATAGATGCCTCTTGATCATTATTGTCTCGTCATAGGCCAGTACAATTATTTACAGCTACAGAACATACTCGTAGGTATACTAACACATGGTCTATCATCTGCCTTGCCTTTTCCCAAACTATCTTGGGGTCGGCTTCCAGTCTAACCGGATGCAGCTGAGTACCAGTATTTTACATGAAGCGACTGCCTATCTGACCTCCACAACCCAGTAACTGGTTAATACGATACCCCTTGGTAAGACTGGATGTCAGACTTTTAGCTTCTGACTACTTGTAACGACTGTCAAAGATCTACAAATGACAGCCGGGATCAACGGCTTAACGTGCTTTCCGAGGCATGAAGGAAACTCAATATGTAATTGTGGTCACCCATCCACAGACCAACCTCGGCAAGCACGGCTTAACCTTAAAGATCCACCCGTGCGGCTGTTATTATTTAGCCACGAGCTCCTATACATGCTCTATAGTAACAGAATTATATTTTTGTTATTTAAGCTAGAAAAGAAGTGGAAATAGCTTTTTCTTTCAACTACGCAGTAATGTTATCATTAATCACTACAAAACCGATCACAAAGGATGTCTTTTTTGCTTAGAACCAAATCAGTGCAGAAAAGTTATATGAAATCTCAATAGTGCACTGTTTTTCATTACTGCACTGTTTTTAATTTTAAATTTAGAATTAAGTTTACCACAGAGCTTTAATGCCTCCTATAAAGTTTAATAAAATGTATGCATTAGATCAAAAAGAAAAAGAGGCTGAAAGTAAAAATCGGCTGAATAAAACAGACTTGGTGAACACTACAAAACCAAATGGAAAAAAAAACAAATGGCGCGCATTTTGTACTAATTTGTACCATTGTAAAACTTTGATACATTTTATTTATCAAAAAAAAAGTTTTAAAAACATGGAAATTGACAGCGATAGCGATATGAATTCAACTCCAGAAAGTATAAAACAGCTGTAAATGAAGTTTTTAATAACCGTTAATAACTGCAGTTTTAATAATTGTATGTTTGAAGTGAAGATGAATTAAACTTTGTTTCATTAACTTGAGTTTTTATTTTAGGTAGGTATATTTTGTCACGGTAGTTGAAAGAAAAGTAGATTACGCACCTTGCTAAAGTGAGTTATTAATGCACTCGTGTTAATTTAGTGCCCTCGCATGCGCTCGGGCACCAACATAACACTCGTGCATTAATAACTCACTTTGCGCTCGATGCAACAATCTACTATTTCATAATACATTCATCAAAAAATTCAAGTTTAACCGAGAAAAGTAAGGCTACTTTAACATTTGACGCTGATCTAGCGTGGGTGTTATACCCACGGGTAAGCAGTCTCGTCGACATTTACAGTTTACTATTGTAACGGAAATTGGAAAGAAGCAGCACAGAATCGTGACCGTTGGAAAGAATGGAGTGAGGCCTTTTCCCAGCAGTGGGACAATACAGGCTAGCTATAATAATAATAATATTGTAACGGACATATATCTCGCCTACGCAAAATTTCAAAACCGAGGAAACTCAAGTTATGACGGCGACCAATTTCGTTTTTTTTTTCTTCATAAAAACTATATTGGTTACTGAGGCACTTCATCATTATCAAAACAGCCGGAATCACGCACTGCTAGTTAGAGGCCTCCCCAGTTATGTGCGTTACTTATCCAGGTGTTTCCCGAGGCACTTGCATCATATAAACTACCTTGTGAAAAGGTGCGCGATTCCATGTCACACCCTGCCATGGTCGCGCAAACATATGATCGTCATTAATTGTCGAACCGGAATTCGTCGTCGCGTCAAAGGGAAAAAACCGGCCAAGTGCGAGTCGGACTCGCGCACGAAGGGTTCCGTACCATTATTTATAAAAACGAGCAAAGAAAAAACACCTATTTTTTGTATGGGAGCCCCCTCAAATATATATTTTATTCTGTTTTTAGTATTTGTTGTTATAGCGGCAACAGAAATACATAGTCTGTAAAAATTTCCACTGGCTAACTATCACGGTTTACGAGATACATACTGGTGACAGACAGACGGATAGACAGACGTTACATACCGAGTTTCATTCGTGTAGATCTTTGACAGTAGTTTCAGGTAGTCAGTGGCCCAAAAGTCAGACAACCGGTCTTACCAAGGAGTATCTATCGTATTACCCAGTACTAACTGGGTTGTGGAGGTCAGATAGGCAATCCCTTTTTGTAAAATTTTGGTATTCAATATTGGTTAGACTGAAAGCCGACCCCAACAAAGTTGGCATTACGCTATAGGCAGATGATGATAACAACTAAATCGATTCCCATACATTCTAGATGGTCTGAAACTAAATCAATTCCACGTCTCCTTTAAACATATTGCTCACGAATATCAAGTAGATCAAGCATATTGTGAGGGCCTCGTATTTACATACGAATTATATACCGCCCTTTGATAGCAACTATAGTCCTGTTTCATAACATATTACCACAGAATAAAGTTTAGATGGAATCTCTTGGTGGGTGTTATATTTTATTAGACATATCTATAATTGGAGGCCTTGCGTTTGTAATCCTCGTAGGGTATGGGAGACGTTTAGTTAATAGTACACCTATATCTATACTTATAATGTACTAATAATAAATCTATACTAATAACTAGCTGTCCTCGGCATGCGTTGCAATGCACTTTTTACCTACCTACTAGGTAGGTAGCATAGAAAATTCAGGAAAGGTAGGGTAGGGTAGGTACCCTACCCTACCTTTCCTGAATTTTCTATGCTATAAACCTCACGGAGCCCGAGACCTTTCCAACGAATGCAAAACCGTGGAAATCGGTTCGTGCGTTCTAGAGTTATAGCATCAGGAAGGAAAACCCGACTTATTTTTATATAGTAGATAAAGCTGAAGAGTTTGTTTGTTTGCTTGATCGCGCTAATCTCAGGAATGACTAGTCCGATTTGAGTGTTAGATAGCCCATTTATCGAGGAAGGCTATAGGCTACATATCATCACGCTATGGCCAATAGGAGCAGAGCAGCAATGAAAAATGTTGCGAAAACGGGGAAAATGTGACGCAGGTGAAGTTGCGCGGGACAGCTTGTTTCTCATATTATGGTTTAGTCACATGTAATACAGGTCAAGCCTATTACCATCAACCGGGCATGAATCCAAACTCCGTTGCTGCCACGGAGAAATTCCTTAAGGAAAAACCCAATAGCACTTTGCCCCACGCGGGAATCGAACCCAGGACTTTATCTTAGCAGTCGCCCTTGCGATGACTCAAACAACAACACAGTCACAAATAAATCAGCCAGTCGTAAACAAAACGCAATCCAAGCAATAAAAGGAGGTCTGATGGTTGCTTCTCATAGTGCCATAGACGATTTTATCTACCGTCTACTGCATAGCCACTTCAGCCTCCTTTATATCACCCACTAGACTACTGCGCATGACACAAACAGAGTGCGTTCAGTATTTATTTCAATTAACACGTTAAATGATGCAGCCGGGACTCATAGAGATTGGGTACCTCTCTATATAGATGCGACGTCGTTCTTTTGGTATGCGTACAGATTTTGGATACTTTGGGGTGTAGAAAATAGTGAGGATACCGTATGGCTAAATTTTTGGGGAAAAGAGACCTTACATTCTAAGCATAGAAGAATAGTTTTTAAAACATTCCTAATATTATTGTTGATTATCACCAGTCTTGCGTTTTTTCAACTATCTTGATATGGGCTTCCAACCGAACTGGATGCAGTCGATTGAATTTTCTATGCAGCGACTGTCTATCTGACCTCCACAAGTCAATAATAATGCTATGTAGATTTAATTAATTAATTTGTTTAATGATTTATTTGTTCCATATATTAAATGGATTATCCTTAATTAAAATGTATTATTAAGACTTTATTGCCAAAATTACATAATTTATAAATGAATAATCTAACAAGATAGATAATTCTTACAATATGAGTCTTATTTTATTTATTATTTTTTAAATTGGTTATTGGGCATTGGCGTGTCGTTGCGACACGAAGGCCTCCTCCAGCTCTTTCCAGCCCATTCTTGTTTATAGCTATCTTTTTGATGTCATCAGACCAACGTTTTCTTTGTCTTCCTCTTTTTCTCTTTGTTTGGATTCTAGGGGTCCATTCCGTTATATCTTTTGTCCATTTATTGTTATTATTACAAATCTCTCTCATCATGTGGCCTACCCACGTCCATTTCAGTTTCTTGGTTTTGTCTACAAAATCTTCAATTTTCGTAATGTATCTTATATGTACGACTCTTTTTCTGTCACTTTTTGTGTTCTATCCTCAATTATTAATTAAAAACAAACAAAAAAAACATCCCGCATCCGTTGAAATGTCCTGTGGTAGCCCAAAACAAAATACAGTCAAATGTCCACGCTAACATAGTAGCCCAAAAAATTTGTTCCGAAAAAACGCACTTACAAATGTTTCATGTGTTGCTGTCTCTATGGTTTTGCCCTCTATATTATCTGTATTAAATTCCGCGTCGAATGCAAAAAGAACGAGAATCTCAGCCGTACAAAATTAAATGTCAAAAAAGTTTTAAACGTTCACCGTATTGAGTTGTTGTGATGTAAGTTCCCTGGTTTTAAAACGTGAATACTATTTTATTTATAACCCAATGTGTATAGTGTTTTATATCAAAATAAACTTCAATAATCAAGCTTTACGAATATCTAAGAATATCACGTTCGGGCCTTCAAGTACGTAGTAAAGTCTAACGTCCCGGGCGTAATTATGGGCCTCGATCATTATTTTTTAGAAATTATTGCAAAAATAGTTAAAAAAGTGCTTGTATTATGAAAATTAGTTTAATTAAGTAATTATTAGTGTCTCTGCAATATAAAACAGTGAAAAAAAAACGAAATCTTAGTGATTTTTTTACGAAAACACGACAAAATCAGTAGGTATAGAATTGATCAGAGCAAGGGTTGATTGGTTTGGTTAATTTGGCTACTAAGAAAGTGCCAAAGTAAGGACATATGGATATTAAAACAAAGCTTATATAGTCTAGTTTCATTATAAATAGGTTTTATTGATACGAACTACAATTCTTATTGGAAAAACTTGACATTCTTATTGGAGAAACTGAAATTCAATGCATATTCTCAAGTTCACATTTTTTTAAAATACTTATATCTAGTTGTCGTAATTTGTTTTAGGTTGTAGGTTTAGATTCTGTATATTTTCAGCTATACACACGTATTTTTTATTTTGGTGTAGCTGCAGGAGTTTACGAGAAAATAAGCTTTTAATGGGAAGTGGCGGGGGGGGCTTGCGCGGCAATAACTTCCGAGTGCGTGCGTCCATGTGAGCGGGGTAGCCATGGCTACTGCGGACATTTCACCGGAGGGCTAGGCATAGGTGTACATATTAGTACACTTACATTACGCCAGTAAAGAATAAGTCCCATGTTATAGGTGCGAGCTTATTGCTATCAACCGGGCACATATCTAGACTCCGTGGCTCATCATCAACATTTCAGCCCGAAATACATCCTTTGACGGACACAGGCCTCCCCCAAGTGTCGCCACATTGACATTTTGGGGGGTTTTGCCATAATCGCCACTGTTGGCAGGCGGGTTGGCGATTGCAGTACGGTTTTTAAAAAGCACTGAGAACGCTGCTGCCCATTCTCTGGAAAATTCCTTAGTCGCCTCTTACGACACCCACGGGAAGATATGGGATGGTGCTATTCTTTACGTCCGACACCATACACTCCGTGGCTGCTACTGAGAAATTCCAGATGGAAAAAACCAATAACACTTTGCCCGACCTGGGACTCGAACCCAGGACCTCAAGCTCAGCAATCGCTCTTAAGACTTTTAGACCATATAATAATAATATAATAATAATATAAATGATAATACTTAAAAAATGCAATAAATAAAATATGATAATAATGAAAAAAAAAAATGCTTAAAATACCCTCTTGGGTTTTATAATTCCAGTAAGAAATTTAAAAAAAAATTCAGCCTTTACTTTCAGCTGCCAAAACTACGAAAAACAACACGCTAATTTAAAAGGTTCCCCTGTGGACTTCTGACTTTCAATAGGTCGATAGTTTAGCTGAATTATTAATGGGTTCGAGAATATATTGAAGCGCGAGCACCAAATTGATCCTATTCCCTTGTTATTAAAGAAAATAGGGCATTTCGGCTAATAGTTTAGATGGTCTTCGGAGACCCTTAATGAGTTTTTAACCTGCTGCTGTTTACAAGGCTGCTAGAGACTATTAGAAACTCGTCCTCCTGTTGTGTATAAGCTTTTATTTAACTTGCCTTGTAAGTAAGTTAGTCTGTTTGTCAAATCTTGCTATTGAATTTCAATACTCAATTATTTATTGCATTCCATATGTATTACAAAGATGGTGTTATTCCAAAATGAGATCAGTACGGACCTTTTTTTTACGGATGGTAAATCATCAAATGGCCCCTCCCGCTCTGGGTGGAGCGGAAGGGTGTGTCAGACTTGTACTGACTAAAACCCATCCATGTTCCTTCTTAGCCCTTTGTGTTCCAGGGCCACGGTATCTCTTTCGAACAGTCCTGTAGCCCTGGCGGGATCAGTATGTGCCGGGCACAAATCAGTTATCCAACAAATTGAGCCTAAATTTTGCACACACCTTTGGTTCTGATGACAATACATTTTTATGATGCCCATAACTTAAGCCTGCTGCCAAGACCGTCTCCTCACGAGGCAATACCTCGACAGTTAATAGCACGAACACTTACAACTTTTTAAACAATTTTGAAAGTTGAACCTAATTAACTATTGCAGTTTTCAAGAGAAGAGTGAAAGAACATTACCTTTACGTTCCGTAGTAGCATAGGTATTTATTTAATAGTATTTATATTATTTTGTCATCGTATGTATACGTAAGTTAGTAGATTCTCATATTGTATTTTATTTTTTAAATCGTTTTTTTGCTTAAATTTTTATGTATTCCATTTTCTCTTCTTCTTTTACACAATTTGTCTACATCTCTTTTTTCAATATCTCCTTGCGCTGGTTTGCTTGTAGAAATTTATTATTATTTATGTATTTAAACGTATAATGAAGACACGGGTTATGTTCGTTTTGTACCATTAAACCAGACATGGTTTGTATTGGTACTCACATTCGCTAAAACAACACTGCTTAATCACTACTAAACTAATATAAGTAAAAATGAAGGTACATGAAAAATATTTTAGAAATAAGCATCACCTTTGTACCTATTTTCTGTCATTTTCTTCTTTCCTGTATTTAGCAAATGTACGTACATTGTTAAATAAATAAGTCTTTCTTTTCATTTTAATAAACGTTTATTGTTAACTTAGTTTTTTTTTCAATATGTATAAGTTCTATAACTATCCATTCTAATATTGAAAATGCGAAACACTCTGTTTTGAATGACATTGGGCAAACATAGACCCTGAACAGGCAGAAGATAGGATACTTTTTAACTCGGTAGTAAGTTACTGTTCTTCCGACTTCCAGACGACTTTTATTCATCATCATCATCTGTCTAGCCTTTTTCCAAACTGTCTTGGGGTCGACTTCCAGTCTAACCGGATGCAGCTGAGTACCAGTATTTTACATGAAGCGACTGCCTATCTGACCTCTACAACCCAGTAACTGGGAAATACGATACCCCTTGGTAAGACTGGATGTCAGACTTTTAGCTTCTGACTACTCGTAACAACTGAGACGACGACGACTTTTATTCATCAACAATAATTTTTGTCTCACAAATTCTGTCTCCTCTGCCTGACACAGCAATTCCAGCCTACTGCTAAACATATATCGTCACTCAAGTACCACAAAATAGTTTTAAAGTTTCCAAGGTTTAATTTACATTTATTCTATTTTTTAAGTGTGGTTATAAGTTATAATTAATTTAAACTTCTTTCCGCGACGATCACTGCCTATTAACATAGTTGTTCAGACAAAGTTTCAGGTGTAACTTGCTAAGAAGATTATAAACAGGGTTGGTTTTGAATTAAATTAATCAGAGGTGATTTTACTTGTTACGTTTAGGTAAATGTTAAACCAATCGTTATTATGACTGGTTATCTAATTGTTGCGCACTGACAAACATTAGACAGCAGCTATTCTTTTTAAATTTAATTATATACAGTATACGCTTTTATAATAAGTTGCCGAAGTCAGTTAAAGAACTGACCGATGGAAAGTTTAAAAATTATATCAAACGTGTCCCAATTAAAAAAGCATATTACAAAATTAAGGACTACGTTGAAGATAGAGAAGTTTGGCCTTAGCCCCTTCGCACATGCGGCTTCCCTGGTAGCTCATAAACGGCACAAAAGTGTGGATGTCTCTAACTATTCTCAATCTTATTTTTTTCGTTTCTTTTTAATCAGATGTTTGACAATAGTTTTTAAATCATTACACCTTTTGTTCAGAATAGTTACAGCACGGATGACAACATTTGTGTCACTTATTTCATGTGGTCTTTTTGTGATATTTCCTATTTATTTTTTGTTGTTGTATAGACCCTTTTTCTTATTTACCGATTGTTTGTAAATGTGTGGACATTGTAGGCCTTATAGATTCCTAGATCCTTGGTAACTTTTTATTTCGTTCTACGTTTCGTAGTAAGCAACGACTTATTGTCAGGCCTACTGTCCTCCCATACTTTAGTACTAACGCTGTAACAGAAATATTGTAAAACCAAATGATTTTAAAAGAGTAACCATGGAGTTTCTTGCCGGTTCTTCTCCATAGGAAACGACCAACCCGAACCGAGCACCTTTTTGTCGACGTTTTATAAGTGCCCCTGTAGGCCTTTGTAAAATAAAAATATATCAAAAAAGAAATCTAATAAATGAAAAAAAATAATTAAATAGTCATGAAGAATGACATTAATTGAAATTAATTGACATCAAAATTCTGTCTTCTAATTTCAGAAACCATATTCATCATTTGCAGAGCCTGTGCCTATACTAAGTAACTGTGTTGGAGTCAGCTTCCAGTCTAACTGGAGATAGCTGAATACCAGTATTTTAAATGGAGCGACTTCCTAACTGACCTCCATAGTACGCAGGTACCGTGTAATAATAACTATGACAAGGAGTATAAGTAAATTTGTTTTGAATTACAAATTAATAATCAATTGTTGTTGTAACGTTACAATTTGTTGTGGGTAGATTTTAACATTTATAGTGAGTGAGTTCTTACGTGGGATGAGAAACAAGAACTTGAACATTTTCATATAAATCGTACAAAGCATATTGTACTTCGTTGTAAGTTTTCTACTTTGTTATTTAACAGCATATTATTTTCATTTGGAAGTTTTTTTAGTGCTAAAAGGGCTTACGTTTGGCTGCAACTCGCCTGATGTGAACCGATTATGCAGCAGTAAATTCTACAGACTGGTGGTTAGCACAATAAACGTAGAAGCAATATGTACCTTTTTAATGTTATGCGGATTTGTCACGGATCCTCAATCTCCCTGAATTTAAATTTAGAAGTAGCTACTTATTGCTGTAATGATTGAGTTGATTTATTTCAGACCAAGCCGAACCACGACACGTTCAGGCAGGCATCCAAAAAACACCGAACATTTTAGATGAAACCGCGCAGTTTCCGCACGCTATCTATAGACAAAGTGAAGCATACCTAAATCATTTCTAAGACAAAATTCAGACTCTTCATTAATAACACTACACTATCTAAAGAAACATTTAAATTCCAAACTCATAAGAAACAGAACAAAATCCTCCCGTGACGTCATAATTTAGTACGCATCTGGGTCTGCCAGTAGCTTATATCGTACAATAACTTAGAAAGCAAGTCAAGTGCGAGACAGCCACTGTTTTGTATGATTAATGATGCGGTCGTTAGCTGAGACTGCAAATGGCAACGGAGTGTCGCCCTGTCGTCTTTATTTTCTGCTAAATGCGTTCGTCTTTCTTCTGCGGTGGTGTCAAATCTGGGTGACGTTGAGATAATGATGGCGGTATGAATGGTGTGATGCTCGCTTTTGTGCGTTTAGCTTTTGGTTTATGGATGGTCTGTTGCACGGTTTTAGTAAGGAAGATCGAGGAAATTATAAGTTGGACTTCGGTTTATTTTTGGTTATTAAATGAGTTTTAAATCGCTATTGCACTAAAAACTAAGGAAACGATGCGATGGTGGATTGTATGAGGTAAGAAAAAAAGGAGCTTATTATAGCGTGACGTTTGACAGCGGATAAGGGAAGAAAAACCCGGCCAAGTGAGATTCGGACTCGAGCACGAAGGGTTCCGTACCATTGTTTATAAAAACGAGCAAAAACATTACTTCTTTTAATGGGAGCCCCCCTTAAATATTTATTTTAATATGTTTTTAGTATTTGTTGTTATAGCAGCAACAGAATAACATAACCGGTAGAAATTTCAACTGGCCAAATATCACGGTACATGAGATACAGCCTGGTGACAGACGGACGGACGGACAGCGAAGTCTCAGTTATAGGGTCCAGTTTGACCCTTTGGGTACCGAACCCTAACCCTAACGTATTGTGCCGACCGCAAGTAACATGGGATTTATAAGTCTGGCAAAGTCGTTCTACGTTTTTATTTTCTGCTAAGTGCGTTCGTCTTTCTTCTGCGCTGGTGTCAAATCTGGGTGACGTCGGAGATAATGATATCGGTGTGATTGGTGTGTTGCTCGTTTTTGTGCGTTTAGCTTTTCTTTTCGGGATAGTTCAGGAAGAATGAGCTTGAGAAGTTTTTTGAGGACTTGCGATATGTTAATCTTGATTTTGTACATTTTAAAAATCATTACTGGAGTACTAGGTTTTGTGTCTAGTGACGTTTTCAGTTGTAGTTAAATGATTTTAGCTTTATTTGTTTATGATGTATCCGTAATGCCTATGGTTATTTGCATACCAGTGGGTAAGTACATTAGTTAGTCTATAAACGTTCATTGCTAAGCCGTGAACTTCTCACACAAAAAATGACAAACGATCTCATATAATTTCGTCAGTATACGACCCGATGCAACTGCTGACTATGATAAGTCTGTGTGTCAACTTACACATACAATTGAACAAAAAAAAATCCTCACCGCAAGATGGCGACGTTAGGCCATCTTAGTAAAATTCTTACGTAGTTAAATGTCCACTCATACTATATTTGTATGAGTGGACATGCAACTGATTAATACGCAAGAATAAAACAATACTCTTAAAAACTCCAGGAGACATCCCTAATTAGAGTACTTCAACCCACTTACATTAGACCAAGCCATAATGTCCAATGCCAGCAACTGACAGCCGTACTTTCTACAAATTTTAATGAAAAAGATAGTACCAAGAAGTCGCTTTCTTAGTTAACTCCGTTGCACAGAACTTCCTGAAATTTTTACTTTCAATTAAAGAGTGCTAATGGAAAAAACTAAGGGACAGACACAATGAGGATCATTAGGAGGAAAAAGTTTTCTGATACGGTACCAAATTCACTCTTGATTCTATTAAATGCGAACTTTGGTTGTAAATCACAAGTTTTTTGTAAGGCAATGTCCAGTCTAATGTAGACCTGATGAATTGCAACTTTCGACCTTTTTGCTTTTGGAAAGTACGAGTAATTTGTTTTGAAACTGCTGATGCGGTAAAACTAGAGGGTAGTTATATTTTGTTACCTATTGAAGAGGCGGATGAAAAGAAAAGTTACGATAGTGAAGTTATTATGCGTGATCGTATTCGGATTGTTTAAACATAAAATATTGTAATAAAGTTATTTTATTAGTAGTTAATTAGGTATTTTTCTTCTTCTTTTTCAACCCTTGGCCACCCAATGCTGAGTGTAGGTCTCTTCCAAATCTCTCCACTTTTAGCGGTTATATTGTGTCATGGCTATACAGTTTCTTCCGGCCACTTTAATGAGATCGTCTGTCCACCTAGTCGGTTGTCTTCCCACATTCCTCTGTCCCGTCCGTGGTCTCCACTCCAGCATTTACATCCCCTATGTTCCATACAGTCTACGGCATATTAATGCCAACCCACTTCCACTTTCTTTTTGCTATCACTTCCGCTATTATTTCGGTATTTCGGTATTTTTCACCCAGTAATGCCCAACATGGCTCGTTCCGTATCTCTCTGAGTGACTTGCATGCGGTAATTAGGTATTATGATTGAACAATGAACATGTGCTCTGTATGGTGGAGGACGTAAAGAATAGCACCATCCTATATCTTCCCGTGGGCGTCGTAAGAGGCGACTAAGGGACTTGCCAGAGAAATGAGCAGCAGCATTCTCTGTGATTTTGTAACAACCGTACTGAGATCGCCAACGCGCCTGCCAAGCGTGTCCAATATGGCAAAACCCCCACAAAATGTCAATGTCGCGACACTTGGGGGAGGCCTATGTCCAGCAGTGGACGTCTTTTGGGCTGAAATGATGATGATGATGATGAATGAACATGTGCACATAACCAATTAAGATTCAATAAGACATGTGAGTAAGGCACTTTACAAGGTGCAATAAATCTGAAGCAACCGCTAGATCTGATATATTGAATTCAGTATTTTCTAGGAGTTCGATTTTTCTTAACACTGGTGAAGCTTCATGTTGGTTAAAGACACTGAGGAACTGCTGCACTTATGTTCACACATTCTCCTGCCAAAAGCCTAATTAATTAGGGGTCGGCACACACGTCTTCTTCTTACATACTAAAGTAATCCAATATACCTTCTTATTTATTAAACTACACATGTATATTATTTACAAACTACAAATAGATATAAAATAAAAATAAAATATGTACAAGTATCAAAATTACAGGGCGTCAAAAAATTCGTCCACATCTCTGTCAATAGGAAAAGTGATGGCAATGCTGATTCTTTGGACAAAAAAAAAGCCAGCCCTCTGGTCACGAGAAAAGTCGACCACCCGCTTGGCGATATCCTGAAACAAAAGGTGGGCACTCGGGCCCCATGGCCCAAGTGTTTTAACCCGAAACGGCTCAAATACATAGTTATCAATTAAATTATTGCATACCACAATAATTTAATTGGTACTTTCCATACTTAGTGAAATCATAGCAATTCCTTTTCTAGCCATGTCATATTTCACTTACAATCAACCACAAATTAACATAAATGATTCGATCACTCAATTACCAAAACCACGGTAAGTAAAATAAGATGCCCAATAAAAACAAGTGCCCCCAAACTAAAGAACAATTAAACTAAGAAGGGAGTTTCATTTAAAAAAAGAATCGTTACGTCTAATTTCTTTCAGCGATTCGCATTTTTTTTCGTTCGGGGGTACCTCGTTAACTTCAGTATTTGCCCACCTTTACCTCAATTTACTTTTACGATGCCCTTGTAAATCTAAAGAGACCAGTATTTTTTGTCGGTGACTCTTGTACTGTTCAACCAATTTAAATTTGCATTTGGTAAACCGATATCGTTGGAACTGAAGCTCTTGTCTCTTTTTACCTAAGGTTTAAAATAGCTTGTCTTGTTTCTTTCAAGATGACATTTTATATTATCGTAGTAATGAGTCTAATGAAGGTTTTTCAAAAGGGTAAGGTTTACCAAGCGGCATTTAATTAAGACAGGACAAGCTCTGTTGGTAAATTTTCCTAGAATACACTCAAGCGTTTGCTTTTTAGTGGACCTTCTTCGTTGACTGAATGGTGATTTTGGTAAAATGAATAACATTCAATGCAAGTAAGTATATTATCTTTTGATATTGGACTCATTGAAGTACCCGCGTTGGCTGAAAATACACTGGAAAGATTTAGATGATACACAAACCAGGGACGCATGGCACGAATGGAGTACGTCTATAGGTACTCATCAACAAGGCATTTTATAATAATATTTAACAGCAAGACGCAATTAGTCAAATGTACGAGTCTAGACTATATTACTAGTTTTTATAGGCAAATCTTACACTACTTAGCTATTTAACTTTAAATTGGTATTTAAATAGATAGATATTGGGGATAGCACTTACCAGCTTACTACTTACAACTCCAATATCTAGATCTAGACAAACCAAGTTACAACATTTGCTACAAACACACAGACAAAACATGGCCAATTCCAAAAACAAACATAAAAACTCTTCATTAACAACTTCTGTGCCTATTTCATTGTTCGAAACTATCAATATTTGCTTTCATTCTGTGGGAAAGAGAAACTTCTTAGTACTTAAATGTTGACTAGCGTAAACAGCGCTTATACCGGTAAACTCGGTTTTAAACTGTCATTGTACCCAACAGCTGGAACAGAAACAGTCTTACACAATGTTAAAGAAGGCACTGAAGATATTAGCATTAATCGTTGCCATGTGGATGGTTTCATGCTTGACTATAGTAAGGGAATACAAAGCACATCGTAATTCCATGATGTACGGTGGTGGAAATTTTTTTGGTGGTAAAGATTTGTCTTATGAAAAAGCTTTGGACAGATTCAGAAGGAGATTTGACAATAGCAGTCCGGAATTTCGAGGTGAGTTTGAACATTTTATTCCTTATGTGTTATGTGTTTCATTGGCTCTTAAAGCAAATAATAAAAAAATAATAATAATAAAAACGTTTATTCATCTCCACAAATTACATCATAGTTTTGTTAGATTATTACAAAGTTTGACAGGCAGTTTGGCAGAACGCTGTAATTTGTGAGAGATCTGGAGTCTAAACTAAGCCTAGGCCTGTATTTCAGAGCTCCAGGCCCCCCATTATATCACTAATAGTTATTGTCAACAATGGAAAAAGTGCAAAATTGGTGACAGTGTGTATGTGTGTGTGTGCGTGTGTGTGTGCACGTGTGTGAGTATATAAATATAGGTATGTATACATTTATTACATAATATATGTTTTATGAAATATATATAAACATAGGGATATATACAATATTATATAATAACTATAACTATAATCTTAACTACAAATTAATATATGTACGAAAATGTGGACTAACCTTTCCTACTTACTTTACTTTGCTACCTCAAGTAATTTTTCAGTTTCAGTATAGTTTAACTTTAGTAATAATTTAATGATTTTGGTTTTACATTTACACAAAGATCATATTATGCAGCGATTTTCTGTAGTATCTTTTCGTTATTTTTACTCTTGATCTATGATTGTAATGTATTGTGATGGGTTTCACACTGGCACTGTGTTTAAGAAGGGCGATGATGCTCCATCTGACTGGATTGTTTCAAACTCTATCTAAAAGTAAATAAGATTGTTTAACGCTTTAAGATACGCCAATGACCTTAAGCAGGACACTGAAATGAAATTTCAAAAAATACAAAATTTCAATAAACAGACGTACTACTGCGGCTTACAAATCAAAATACCAATTATTCTGATATTTTTTAATGTTTATCTTTGAGTGTAAGAACAGTTTCGGAACGCATTTCTTGTAATTGCAATATTGCGGACTAATAGACGTTTGAAAAACGACGAAAGAAGTTTTTCTTATATGCAACGTAGCAAATAATATAATAAATTTCTGCTCAGGCAAAGTAATCAACACATATTTTCTTTATGACTGATATATTTTTCACGTTCATCTATTGAATTCAAAATACTGATTTGGAAACATTAACCTCTTAATATAATTATTTCAGTGTGGCAAATACTTCCATATGCATCGCCAGGGTTGACAGAAGAGGAGAAGGAGCATATTGTCAAGGGTGACGAATATCCACCAGGTAAGATATGCAAGTTTTCGGGATAGTAAGTAAATTCAGTTTTTCGGCTTTTGTTCCGCTGTTTTATAGGGATTCAATGGAATTAAGTCTACTTGCTAGCAAAAACTGGCGATATCTATCTCTGGCTTGGTGAAAATTAATATAATATATTGGTAAGTATTCTTTGTTGTAACCCAGGTTATACCTCAGTATCTATAAACTAGTGTTTACTTGACTCATCATCTGCCTAACCTTTTCCCAAACTATGTTGAGGTCGGCTTCCAGTCTAAGCGGATGCAGCTGAGTACCAGTATTTAACATGAAGCGACTGTCTACCTCGAGTAGGGTGTGGACTGTATATAGTGGAGGTCAGATAGGTAGTAAGACAAGTGGTAAGACTGGATGTCAGACTTTCGGCTTCTGACTACTCGTAACGACTGTCAAAGATCTACAAATGACAGCCGGGACCAACGGCCTGACGTGCTTTCCGAGGCACGGAGGAAACTCCGTATGTAACTCATCAACGGACCAACCTCGGCAAGCACAGCTTAACCCTACAAGATCGACCCGTGCGGCTGTTATTATTAAGCCACAATCTCTTCCTAGCTAATGTTTACTTGAGCAAAAGTCATTATTTAAGATACGATTTTTATTATGTAGAGTAGTAATTGCTTGAATTTAGGACTGTCAGAAGTTATAATTCTTAGCTTTGGTTTCATCGACGGATTTTACTTTGTTCATCTTCTTGTTTTTTGCATTCAATGATTACATAAATAATAACTTTAAGTTGAATTAGATACCACGGTTATTTTACCTGTAGGCCTATGTGTGTAATAATATGTTAAATATTTTTTAAAACAAAGTATTGTTTTAAAATAGTATATTTCATTATGAGTGCGGAAAGCCTGTCATTGCAAAGAGTTCCGACAAATGTCTACCCGATCCGAGGCGCAGCCGAAGGTGAGGGTTGACAGTCGGAACAAGTTGCAATGACGGTTCCGCACGTGTACTGAACAACTATTTTTAATACAGTTTCGAAAAAATGAAGTATTTTAATAAAGAACATTTTTGGAAAATGGTGCCATCCCTAAAAGAATATAAGCAGAGATTTTTTTGTTTTCTTCACCCATTCTTGGTAGGCAAAGGGAACTATGCCCATACAGCCAAGTCTTCAGTAGAATTTTTTATTGATATTAAATGAAAATGAAATTTAATGAGATGAAATTGTATGAAACCTAACCTAACTCATTGAATCAAATCATTAAATCTGATATTGAAACAAATTAGTAGCTTCTTTTTAGAAATATTTGCATGAATCATAAAAACTTCTATGATTTTTTTTTTATTAAAATCTTCGTGGTTGGTTTTTTTCTTTTTAAAGACATTATTTTGACAGTTGCGAAAGAGAACGCACGAGTTCGGAAAAGGTAAAGATAAAGCTCAAGTGTGTAGCCCACATCCCGAACGCTATACGTCCCTGCAATACGCCACTTTTTGAGCAACTGTATTAAAAAATATTTAACATATTATTACAATAATTATTTTGTCACAAGTCTGCTACAATCAGTACAATTACAGAGGACGAGAAAACGGTTCTACCGTAATACAGTTTATTCTCGTACGAAGAAAGAGTTAATGAGTTCCGTGCTAACAGCCGATAAGTACAGATTTATACTAAAAACAAACATTCTAACTACTTCTACTGCTCATTTGTAATTTATTTGAATTTTACAATGAATTTATTGATTTGGCAAGCGGAAGTTTTTTTTTTTTAATTTTGGAATTTTAATACATTTTGGACTTTGATATCATTGTTATCGTTGATAGTGTGTCTTTCATCTGCTTCTCGAATGTATTTACAGTCTTATATTGAACCTTAGCATTTATGTCATATAGACAAGTTACAGGCAGTTTTGTACAGCCAAAAACTAGAAAACCTAGTTCACAGGCATCATCATCATCATCAGTTCAGCCGAAATACGTCCACTGCTGGACATAGGCCTCCCCCAAGTTTCGCCACATTGACATAAAATGGTGGGTTTTGCCATAATCGCCACGCTTGGCAGGCGGGTTGGCGATCGCAGTACGGTTGTAACACAAGCACAGAAAACGCTGCAGCCCATTCTTTGGCAAGTCCCTTAGTCGCCTCTTACGACATCCACGGGAAGATATGGGATGGTGTTATTTTTTACGTCCGACACCACACAGGCATAATAACTGTGAAAGGACCGTTTTAGTTAGTTGTTAATACATATACATATCATCATCATCATTTCAGCCGAAAGACGTCCACTGCTGGACATAGGCCTCCCCTAAGTGTCGCCACTTTGAAGGGGGGTTTTGCCATAATCGCCACGCTTGGCAGGCGGGTTGGCAATCGCAGTACGGTTGTTACAAAAGCACATAGAACGCTGCTGCCCATTCTCTGGCAAGTCCCTAAGTCGCCTCTTACGACACCCACGGGAAGATATGGGATGGTGCTATTCTTTACGTCCGACAACATACAGAACATATATACATATATAGGGTGTTAATATACCATTAACGAAACTGAAGCCGAAGGCACTTGTTCTGTCTGCCGGTGCGGGTTTTTTTCTGGACCTTTAATGTGAAACTTCTAGTTAACCACCAACCAACTACTTCATAAGTTTTTAATATCATGGCTTTACTTTCATCTTGAGCCTATAATGTTCCCACTGCTTAGACACAAGCCTCCTCTCTATGAGGGAGTGAGCTGTAATCCACCGCGCGGGCCCAGTGCGGGTTGGTACATGTCACATGTCTTCGAATTTTTAGTTCTAGAAAATACCGGTTTCCTCACGATGTTTTCATTCACCGTTTTTGAGGGCAGGAGTGATGAAATATATTACACAAAGTAATGCGCCTGCCTGAGTTCGAACCCACAGCTTACTGCTCGTAAGTCGGGGGTATGCCACCACTGGGCCACCGCTACTCTCTCTTAATTTAAAGACCTCCAAACCCCCTGTAAACTCCACACCACAATGTTTTGAATGCATTACTTTTAGTCCTTCAGTAAAAACTTAAGCTTAACAGCAATATTTTTTTACTTAGTTTGATGTACGTAATACTTGTTTGACATCTTCTGAAGGTTCCGTTTATACCTTTTAAACATACGTATATTCTTTCAGGTGTTGATGGTACACCTGTCGTCTTAATCCACAACTTGAGGTTTTATATTAGACAGGAGATACACAACGGCTGGAGAGATCATGCCTTCAATAGATTTGTCAGTGATTTGATACCAGTTAACAGAACCCTAAAGGATATAAGAGAGCCATGGTAAGAATATCATAAGTTTTCTAACGTATATTTTTTAAATGATAGAAAAATTCCAAGATAGAAAGGTTCCAAGAGCAAACCAGTTTTTTTTTATATGGAAGTTTTGGCGAAGTGTTGGTATGTAGTCAAAGCATTTTAGGAACATGCAAACGCAGAGATATAACAAATGCATGTTATCTCAGAGATAAAGCCATTAACTAAGTTATAATATAATCTAATTGTAACAACAGCGGTACCAGCATTCCAGCAACGCTACGAATCAGCAAAATGATGATAGATGTTCGTATAACCCAGTTCTTCACACATTACATCGTCACATCTTTTTGCCTAAAATTACATTACGTTTGGGTAGTCTTCCAGTCTAACCGGATGTAGCAGAATGGCAACACATTTTATCAGCATAAATTACATGGAGCTACTGTCCATCTGAACCCAGCTAGTACAAGGTTATGCGATATTTTTCGGTAAGACTGGTTGTCAGACTTTCAAGACCCTGACTTTCTGCAACGACTGTCAACGATCTACAAATAGCAGCCGGAACCTACGGTTTAACATGCTTTTCGAGGCATGGCGGAAACTCGGTATGCCATGGATGGTCACCAATACACGGAACGGCCTTGGTGAGCGCTGCTTAACCTTGAAAATTGATCCGTGTTGCTGTTATTATTTAGCCACGAACTCCTACAATAATTACATCAGTATAGTACTCAATTCAATCACGACAACAATCAGTGTTTTCTTTCAGGTGTAAAAATCAGACGTTTTCAACAGATTTACCGAAAGTAACGGTAATTATCTGCTTTTATGACGAAGCATGGTCAACTCTCATCAGGACTATAACATCAGTTTTGAACAGAAGTCCTCCGGAACTTTTGGCGCAAATAATATTGGTTGATGACTTTTCGACAATGGGTATGTTCATTCAGATTTCATGTTCTAGATAAGATCATGCCAAAAATGAGGTTCAAATCATCTACCTAGCCTTTTCCATCTATATAAGGGTCAGCTCCCAGTCTAGCCAGATGCAGCTGAATACCAGTTTTTTACATGGAGCAACTCCATAACCCACTTAGTACTGGGTAATACGATACCCCTTGGTAAGACTGAATCAGACTTTGGAGCCACTGAATACCTGTAACGACTCTCAAAGATTTACAAATTACAGCCAGGCCCAACAGCTTAACGTGCTTTCCGAGTTCTTTTCCGAATCTCTTATTCATACCAAATAAGGAAATCCAAACAAAAAACCGGCCAAGTGCGAGTCGGACTCGCGCACCGAGGGTTCCGTACAAATATAATATTCGAAGTTGAAAATGGATCACAGATTAAAATTTACTAAACGTTATACATTTTCAGATCACCTTAAAAATAAACTAGATGATTATGTACGCGAAACACCTAAAGTGAAACTGATCCGTGCGCATCGTCGTGAGGGAATTATTAGAGCAAGATTGTTGCCAGTTAAATATGTGACTACTCCCGTCATTTTGTATCTTGACAGTCACTGTGAGTGTACAAAAGGTGAGTACAATAATAGTGAATATCTGCAAGCGGCTTCGTTCGCTAGAAGGTCGGAAAAATCAGACATACTATACACAGAGTCAAAATGACTCTGTTTTAGTGTGATTTTAAAGACTCAAGTTTTACCTTTTTTTTTGCTATTTTAAAGTGAGCTTATCTAAACTAATATTATAAAGAGGAAAGATTTGATTGTTTGTTTGTTTGCATTGAATAGGCTTCGAAACTAATGGTCCGATTTGAAAATATCTTTCAGTGGTATATAGCCCATTTATCGAGGAAGCCTATATGCTATATTATTATATCATCACGCTTTCACCAATAGGAGTGGAGCAGCAATGAAAAATGTTGCGAAAACAGGCAAAATGTGACGCAGACGAAGTTGCGCCGGACAGCTAGTCTTAGATAAACTTCTACAAGATGTTGTTTTGTAACTTCGACAAAATTCAGGAGGTCCTGAATTTGGACAACAGACATAAATAATTAAATTAGATTACGCTACCTAGTTTATTATTAAAAAACGCTGTTTTTTCTTTGTTCTTTCAATTTGTCAGTATTTCAGAATAACCCCTTATCATGGTTCAGGTAATAAGAAATTATCGAACAAACTTTTGAGATTGTTTGTATGTCTGAAAGCGTGGTTATAGGCCGAGGACCAAACAAGCCGCGTTTAAAATATGGGTGGTTCATTCTGAAACATACCGATTTCCGTAAAAAGAAAAAAAAAATACTTGCTCACTTTATTGTTGATTCGGGTCCAGAATCATTAGCATAGTTACCTCCTTGAATTTAACGAAGATGCAAAACAACAGCCTGTATTAATCGAAAACTAAATTATAGTATAACACAAAAATTTCAGGATGGCTGGAACCATTATTACAGCGCATCAAAGAAGATCCTACGCGAGTAGTCAGTCCAGTAATCGATACCATCCATGACAACACCTTTGAGTACATAGCTCAAGAACCTAACGACCTACGAATTGGTGGGTTCAACTGGGACCTACGCTTCAACTGGATTGGTATTCCTCAAGACGAATATCTAAAACGGACCAATCAGATGGCTCCTTTAAAAACTCCAACGATTGCTGGTGGACTATTCGCCATTCACAGGGATTTTTTCAAAAGAATAGGATACTATGATGATGGATTCGAAATATGGGGTGCAGAGAATTTGGAACTGTCATTCAAAACTTGGATGTGTGGTGGCACGCTAGAAATTATTCCCTGCTCTCATGTGGGACATCTTTTTAGAAAGAGGATACCTTATGACGAAATAAAGAACACATTGAAGAGAAATTACGCGCGATTGGCAACGGTAAATTGTTATTTTTAATTTTAACTATGTTTATAGCTTATTGTTATGACAAGTGTTCATATTGAGCATGGGTTCTCAGGATCAAGCCTCCTCAGATTAGGCAAAGAAGTATTTTTCATCCGGGATTTCTCAGTAGTAGCCCGGAGTTTGGACGTCAAGAACATTTAGCGTGCCGTGTTAGTAGCATTAGTAGGCTCGGTTCCAAGTCACAAGATGCGTGTCTTTTGAGAGTGTAGTTTGTGGTCACAGGGTAAGGTGGCCATAGATGATAGGTAAATGCATGATAATTTTAAATGTGCATGCAAACCCGACTTCCATAGAGGACACAGACTGAACTGCAAGCCTATCGGTTGGCACATTTGCAAGCATGGTATCACCTGAAACACACGACGATAATAATATGGTTGCTCTAGTAAGTTTATTACTTGTTATAAACAATTAAAACAACTGAGAACTGAGCGCTGTGCATGCGAACTGACAAATACGCTCGGTTATGCCTGTACCAGGCGCAGGAAACCCAAGAGGGCAAAATATCTATTTCGATATTCTCTAAGTTGCATGTACGGGCAAGAACCACTACAGTTTATTCCTACACACGTTCACGCATGCCTGTACAGTTTGACTGTAGAGGCAATACTA
The DNA here is from genome assembly GCA_949152445.1 of Cerastis rubricosa. Lineage (NCBI taxonomy): Eukaryota > Metazoa > Arthropoda > Insecta > Lepidoptera > Noctuidae > Cerastis > Cerastis rubricosa. The sequence goes on along the minus strand of OX424540.1, from coordinate 14,766,517 downwards.
CAAATGTAAAACCTATGGTCTGTGACCGGCTTAAGAAGACAATAAAACTCCTGTTTTCTTCTAGGTCTGGCTTGACGATTACGCTAAATACTATTTTGAAAGAACAGGAGATCAGAAAATTGACTACGGCAATGTGTCGTCAAGGGTAGAGCTGCGCAGGAGTTTGAATTGTAAACCGTTCAAGTGGTATTTAGAAAACATATACCCTCAAATGGAATTGCCTGACCAGTTTGTCGCCAGTGGCCAAGTGAGTATTTGTTGAGTTGAGTATTATCCAGTGCTTTTGGTTAAAGAAAAAAAAAACATTTTTTAAGATTATTGCCAACTTTGATGATCGTTGAAATAGCTTTCATATGATTTTTTAATAACTGCCTTTACCTACGGCAGACGGCAGGTGGAACTTTCCGTGGGAAAAAAATAATTCCATAACTTTTTACAAAATCCGGGGTAGGGTGGTGCAACATACTAATTTTATATTCTTATTGGCCTAAGTATTTTTTTTTTAATTTTACGGGCGTTTTTAATAATTTTTAAGGAATAATTACAATAAAATGACGTCTGATCAATTTGAATTTCTCGTCTTTTTTATATCTTGCAGCTCTCTAGCATGTTATTTAATTTGTTGCGAAAACATCTTTAAAAAAACATTTTGTAACATCCACCATTCTGCACTGAATGAATTCCTGTCCGAGCCCGCTCCCTTTCATAAATGGGAAGTTTATTTCCAGAGAGAACATTATAGCCTAATTATGATAATGCCCACTTTAATTTTATAGATTTATAGTGCAAGTAGTCCCGGTATATGCTTAGATGCACATCCGGCATCTGAAAAGTTTCAAGAAGACGTACAACTGTTGACTTGCCATTTTCAAGGCGGGAATCAGGTAATGTCAAGGAAATTGAAATAATATGTATATTGATTGCAGCTTTATTTGGTTACAAAATGTTACCAATTGCTGAAGGAACAATTTTATAACAACGTTTAAATAATTCAATATTACTCTCCTACGTGTAGAATCGACAATTCTCTTAACAAACATTAGACAGTTCTCACAGGGACTGAGCGATTGGCTGCTGCGCTACGAATCGCGGGTTCGATTCCGGAACGAAACATATTTCTATTACCTACAGGTATTTGTTCCGGGTCTGGATGTTTGTGTATGTGAGTTTAAATGTTTGTAAACGCACCACAATAAAGGAGAAATTCCTAGAATGGGGAGACGGTACAAAAAAATACATACTCATAAAAAAGAATTTATGAAGCATCAAACTAAACAGTAAACTTAGTAGATTTTTTTTTTAAATTCGAGGGGAAACTAGCATAACGATGCTAGGACCAACCACTTCTAACATATGGAAGATGTTTGGGGGATCACCACTAGGTTCGCCCGGTGGATTAGTGTGTCATCTCTCTCTCTTTCTCTGTGAGTGTGATCTGTGGCCCAGCAGTAGAAATTTTATGGACTGATCATGTTTGTTCTTGTGTTCCAGTTCTGGACATACACCAAGATTGGAGAATTACGACGTGACTCATTTTGTCTGGACTACATATTCAATTCGATCACATTATTCTTCTGTCGGGGTACGGCTTCACAAGTTTGGTTATATAATCAAAAGGTACGTAATACGGAATCTGTAATTTTTCACAATACACGACCAAATTGTAATAGCAATTTGGTTTCAATGGTCTTGGTCTTGGAAAGCACTTTAAGCCGCTAGTCCCCGCTGTCATTGCAAGGCATTGCTAGTATAGCCCAAAAGATTTCCAAAAAATTTTACAAGGGTCCTTGTGTTGTCCATTTATATTCTTATTTGTGGAGATTAAATACGCAATGGATACTAGTATTTACCTGCATCCGTTTAAACTAGAACCCCACCCATTAATTGTTTAGTAAAGACCAGTCAGTCAATTATTTTGGCCTGGCATTACGGCAGTTAGAGTTAAGTCTGACAACCAGTCTTACCAAGGGGTATCGTTTTAGTCAGTACTAACTGGGTTGTGGAGGCCAGATAGGCAGTCGTCTCATGTATAATACTGTTACTGAGACAGACTTGAAGCCAAATGTAACATAGTTGGGATAGGGCTAGAGAGAAAATGATTGCGGCAGGTAGAGTAGTGATGTGTGACCTGTGGACAGTGCGTAATAGGCTAGCTCACAGTCCGTCCGTCTTATGACGACTGGCCGTGTCGATAGCGCGTTCGTGTTCCACGCGCGCCTCAAGAAGATATCAGCGAATCGAAAGGGGTCCGAGAGGGCCGATGCCTACCAGGGCTGCGGGACTGTTCGAAAGAGATACCGTGGCCCTGGAACACAAAGGGCTAAAAAGGAACGTGGATGAGTTTTAGTCAGTACAAGTCTGATACTTTCTTCCGCTTGGCCCAGAGCTGGAGGGGTCATTTGATGATTTCCCATCCGAAAAAAAATGGTAGAGCAGTGGTAGATCGTAGTTAAGCAGGCATTTTACTTAATGATATTATCACCACTGTTCTCGAAGCATATCATGAGGAAACCTGCATGTCTTTTAACTCAAACTACCTGACCCGCGGAACTTCGTCTGCGCCAAAAGGAATTATTTTCCAAGTTTTCGTAACATTTTTCATTAATGCTCCGCTTCTTCTAGTTGTAGCGTGATGTTATTTAGCCTATAGCCTTCCTCGAAAAATGGGTTATGTAACACTAAAAGATTTTTTGCAAATCGAAGCAGTAGTTTCTCAGATTAGCACGTTCAACGAAACAAACTCTTCAGCCTTATAATATTAATAAAATATTACTATAGATTTAGAAGACATTTCACACCAGCTAACCAACACTAGGCTCGCGTAGTTGATTATGAACCATTCCCTCATATAGAAAAGAGACTATATACCAACACTGTGAACGTTCTAGGCTGACAAAATGATACGATTTTCTTTTTCAGTCGCAAGTTATAAGACACATGGCGACAGAACAGTGCTTGAACATTGCCCAGTTCCCTGAAGGAATAAAACTAATTTTAACACCATGCTCCCCGTCATCATCGCAGAAATGGATCATTCAACACTTCAAGTATGAGAGACTTGCCCCACAAATGCAGATAGGATTACAAGAATGGGAAAAATTGACGAAGCTTTAAGGGTCTAAGTTTTTAAACTGGCTTGGGCACTAGCACTATGATAGTGTTAGTGACCATATCAGTTACAAATGTTAGTATTAGTGACACTGCAAACAGGATGTGTTATGAGTTCCCAATATGTCAGCACTGTTGCAACCGCCGTTTATTATCATCATCATGGCGCTTAGTACATATTCATGGTAAATATCCCGTTTTCAGTGTTAATGATGCTTTTATAAGATCGTTTATATTGTTAAGGACAGCGTGTTTTTAAAATATTTTTCTAAGTAACTGGAATGAAAATGTTTTTGTATGTGTTTTTTAACATTAAAAAATGAATACTTGCTGCTTCTCCTGCCAAAGAAACCAGTAGCCCTTTGAAACAACCACGGTAAGAACAAAGGTGGTACACCAAAACCACAGAGCTCTTTATGTACCTGAATTTTATTACAGTCATTTTTACTACGACTAACCTCAACCTCAAATGAGGCCGTTTGAGTACAGTGGCATTATTGTGGTTTGAAGGAAAAAGCACCGTAACGTTACACAAAGGAGAATTTGCTTTGTTCCGAATGTGAATGCTGACAAAATATGGAATGTTACTAAAAGTTTTTTTTTTTATATGCATTCGTTTCATATTAATTTTAATGTTTACATATTTTTTTTAATGATGTACTGTATTAAGTATTTCTTATAGAAGTATGAAGCGGTACTTTTGTGTTCTTTTGCCTGTATTTTTTTCCTGTATGTGTGTTTTATGTGTACATAAATAAATAAATAAGTTTAATAATCTTTTTGTTTTTGTAATAAATTAATCATGTCAATTGAAATCTTGTGGGACATATGACCTTATTAATATATTGTACTTTAAAATACCCATTTATGTACAACGTTTCCAAATCCTTAAGCACAAAGAATAGCCAAAGAATAGCCACGAAAGTCGGAAAAAATTATTAAGGTTTAAAACCGACTAAGGTACACTAAGCGAACGTATTAATTAAAACTTATTATCTTCTAACAAACAATAATTAATTATACTCGGTGTCGTGCTGGCTGTTTGTTTTTAATGATAAATACGGCAATTTTATCTGTCTACCTGTCGCGTCTAGCAGTTAAATACAATTATATCCTACTTCCGTACACAATGAGATAATTTATACAGTTTAAGAAATGCACTGTTTGTTGGGATTAAAGATTTTATTTAAATAAGGTGCTGAATTTAGGATAAAATATAATTAAAAATTTTAAAAAACCCCCGACACAAAAAACCTCCGCTTCCGCCGCTTTGTTCCGCTTTGTTCTGTGCTTGTACTAAGCGGTCTTCTTAGCGGTCCCCCGACGCTACGACGCTTGGATTAATTTATTTTTGGCTTTTTAGAGGTTTTTTGTGTCGGGGGTTTTTTAAATTTTTAATTTAATTTTTTTTCATGCTTTTTAAACTTATTTTATTTTTGCCTAGCCTTGACTTTCCTACTCCTGGTTAACGAAACCAAGGAAAGATATAAATTAAACAAAATATAAATGGGGGGGGGGGCGTGCACCCCCCCCCTCAGCAATGCCCATGGTGACAAGCGACAACATTTCAAATAGACTACCTGTGAAAGTTTTTAAATCCCTACATCAACTAGAAAAGACGTGATGATCTTCAAACGGCTGAGCAGATTTTCATGAAACATAGCTAAGAACACTCTCGATTAAAATACCTTTCAAACGACACCACTTTTATCCAAATCTGTTCATCCGTTTAGGAGCTACGATGCCACAGACAGACACACAGATACACAGATACACAGACACACAGATACACAGATACACAGATACACACGTCAAACTTATAACACCCCTCTTTTTTGGTCGGGGGTTAAAAAGAGAAATGAAAGAAACAAGAGGAATTGTTTAATCTGCACTTATTGAAATAAAAAAGGGCACGGATATTTTAGCATGATCATTACTAAATATTAATCATTTTTCTTACTAGTAATTAAGGGAACTAATTGTAATCAAGGCAGCAATAAATGATTAAAGTAAGTCCGCATCGAATAGATCGTATAAATAGTTAGGTCTGCAAAAACGACTCGTCAACTACATATGCAGAACTCACTGGCCACTGCTTTCATGATAAAGCGCTTAACTTCAGAGCGTTTACGCCTTACGACATTTCATACTAACTCTCAAGCCCTTATTTTCCGAAATGACTGAACCAATTTGAATGAAACTTCATACGCATAAGCAGGATACATAGGTCTAAAAATATAAAAAAATAAAATAATAATAAAAAACATAAATAAATAATAAAAAACATTTTCGAAAAATAGTGTTACAGCTAAATAATACCGATTATAAATTATGTATAGAACCAGAAATTTCCAATGAGGTTTTTTTTAAAAGACATAACGAAAATGTATTTTAGTAACTTATTATACCTATGTATCCTGCTTAGGCGTATTAAGTTTCGTTGAAATCGGTTCTGTCATTTCGGAAAATAAGGACTTGAAAGTTTGTATGAAATGCCGTAAGGTGTACACGCTCTTAAAGTAAAAAAAGCGCTAACAGTCCTTTCAAAACAAAAAATTAAGCTCTGTTCACATGTTTTCTAGACCAACTCCCTTAATCCACAAAAAGCCTAGTCCGAACGTGAAATGAAAACACCAAGTTGGTAATTTATAATGTACCTTTTTTGTTAAAGTAGGCGTTATCTACGGATTAACTTAATTGTGGCTATAAAATAAAATATTTCGCCGAAACAAAATTTTCAGGGAAGGTTTTTTGTTTTAACCTTAGTGGAGATTATGTCGGATTTTAGTTGTTGTTTTGGCAAGCCAAAATAAATTACAAGGACCACAGTTTGGGTAGAATTTTGGAAGAGATAGTGATGCGGTCGAGCAAGGGTTTGGTGTAGTTTTGCTGCTTTTTTTATTTTTAGTTAAATTTTAATGAGTATTTTGTGGAATGTACTTTAGGTCCTTTGCCTTTTATGAAGTTGGAGTATACAAGTTGTTGTTTTGCATCTTCATCAAAATTCAGGAGGTTGTCACAAAAGACATAAATAATCAATTAAAATTACGGTACCTACTTAATTATTAATAAACGCTGTTTTTTTGTTGTTTAAGTTTGTCAGTATTTCAGAATAACCCCCTTAACGTGGTTTAGGGAATAAGAAACTATCGAATAAACGATTGAATAAAGACTGTTTACTGTATGTGAGTAAAACACGGGCCGCGTTTAAAACACGGGTGGTTCACACTTACCGATTTCCGTACACACGAAAAAAAAAACCTACCCATTTTTTATTGATTTGGAACGAGAATCATAAGCATTGTTACCTCCTTGAATTTGACGAGGATGCAAAACCATCATCTGCCTAGCCTTTTCCCAAACTATCTTGGGGTCGGCTTCCAGTCTAACCGGATGCAGCTGAGTACCAGTATTTATGGATGCAAAAAAGTGACGATTATTCAACCTTGAATAATCGTCACTTTAAAAAAAATAAAGTTACTGTTTTTAATGTCATCATGTAGTAGCCACTTTTATATGAGAGCTTAGCCATGGTAAACGCAAAATAAGAAATTGGTACTATATCTGACAATAACTTGTAAAATCTATGATTTACACCAATAATTGAATGTTTGATGACAATTCGCAACCGGTCAGTAGTTTGTCAGTGCTAGTAAGACTTTTGTTTAAAAAAAAAAACTATCCCGAAATAGCCATGATTTCGGTCCTCCAAAATCCCGACAAATAATGGCCACTAAAGTAAATTAGGGGCAGAAACAAATACCAACTCATGTGGTCAGAAAGGAAGGATTAATTCTCTAAGCAGGGCTCATGGGAGATACTTTAAAATAGGTACTTAAAAGGCAGTATAAAGGATTTAGGGAACTTTGAAATAGTTGCTAGTAAAGGCATAATAATTCTGGCCTAAACATTTAGGGCAAAGGGTTTGTTGGTTGGATGTTTTGTTTTATGAAGCCAATTTTTTGTTATTTTGTTGCATTTTGGTGGTAACTACTTAGTCGGATTTTTAATTTGAGTAATACATGTACTATATACTGTAATATACTTCAAATTCGTGTCTTTTAATTTGAAGAAAATAAACACCTTTATTTAAACCATACTCGATTAGAAAATTATTTGTTTTAAAATATTTATTGTATTTATTTAATAAGTCATTTTGCCAGCAACGCAAGTATCTGTTTTAACCCGCGTCCTAACAAAAGCGATCTGTCACGCGAATTTGCGATTATTGCGCTCATGTGAGAGGTGACACTCATTTGTTCGGGGAAAACCAGAGGCGCTCTCTATCGGCGCGACCACGAGCTCGGATCAACTAAACCAAATGATCGCGCCAATCGGTTTGCTTAGTACACATCCTAATAGGATTGAACCACAACTGAAATGATTACAAAAATACGAGAGATCCTGATTTATTTCCCATTACTTCGATTCATCTCACTTTTAATTTAACAATGGTTGTTTTTCAAAGCAGTAGCAGCATAGGTTACTGAGCTAGTTGATGATTTCCATTTAACCTGAGCGATGGGTCCAGCTCTCGCCGATAACCGCTGAGTGAATGAGCTCACGGCACGTTTTTTGTACACTGTGGGGTTTGCTTTGTGGTGTACTATGATGGATAATATTAAAGTAGGTGGTGGTCGTACTGTATGGTGTCGGACGTAAAGCATAGCACCATCCCATATCTTCCCGTGGGTGTCGTAAGAGGCGACTAAGGGACTTGCCAGAGAATGGGCAGCAGCGTTCTCTGTGGTTTTGCAACAACCGTACTGCGATCGCCAACCCGCCTGCTAAGCGTGGCGATTATGGCAAACCTCCCCCTTTTGGGGGAGGCCTATGTCCAGCAGTGGACGTCTTTTGGCTGAAATGATGATGATGATGATAATGATGAGGTGGTGGTGTTGAACTACAATAAAAATAGTACAGAGATTATTACATTTTACAGTAGCAGTTGTCATCGACGAAATTCATTTTCCAAAGACAGCCACTGGTAATTAATACACACACATGCTTTTTTTAAGGTAATTTATTTTTTAATAGTACAGTTGTGGCCAAGGGGGAACGGAGCCGTACCCTTTTCTCAGTTGGAGCTCCTGGGTTTGAACCCAGAACCAAGGCCACCTGCGTTACTTTGTGGAATTATAATAGTTCGACACCACTGCTTTTAAAACGGTGAAGAAAAACGGAGTTTAGAACTGACATGCTTTTTAACCAAACATCTGATGACATGAGAATTCTACCACTGGCGCTGCATGGATCCTGGGTTCGATTCTCGGGTCAGATAAATTGATATTGGGTTTTTTCATAAGGATTTTTTTTTTGAGAGAACGCACGAGTTCGGAAAAGGTAAAGAAAAAGCTCGAGTGTGTAATAGCCCACATCCCAAACGCTATACGTCCCTGCAATACGCCACTTTTTGAGCAACTGTATTAAAATAGTATATTTCATTGCGAGTGCGGAAAGCCTGTCATTGCAAAGAGTTCTGACTAATGTCTACCCGAGCCAAGGCGCAGCCGAAGGTGAGGGTTGACAGTCGGAACCAGTTGCAATGACGGTTCCGCACGTGTACTAAACCACTATTTTTAATACAGTTGCGAGAAAATGAAGCAATTTAATAAAGAACATTTTTGGAAAATGGCGCCAACCGTAAAAAAATATAAGCCGAGATTTTTTTTGTTTTCTTCAACCATTCTGGGTAGGCAAAGGGAACTGTGCCCATACAGCCAAGTCTTCACTAGAATTTTTTTATTGAAATGAAATGAAAATGAAATGAAACCTAACCTAACTCATTGAATCAAATCATTAAATCTGATATTGAAACAAATTAGTAGCTTAATTTTAGAAATATTTGCATGAATCATAAAAACTTCTATGATTTTGTTTTAGTAAAAACTCCGTGGTTGGTTTTTTTTTCTTTTTAATAGTCATTATTTTGACAGTTGGGAAATAGAACGCACGAGTTCGGAAAAGGTAAAGAAAAAGCTTGAGTGTAATAGTTCACATCCCGAACGCTATACGTCCCTGCAATACGCCACTTTTTGAGCAACTGTATTAAAAATATATTTAACTTTCTACTGCATGTCCCATAGTTATTTTCCCACTAGCTTTTGCCCAAGACTTTAATGAATAATAATAATGAATAAATAAATAATAAATTTATTCAAAATTAATATTGGCCCAAGAAATACAGTTAAATCTTAAAAATAAGCGGCTAGAGGCTTTGCTCGGCGTATGGTAGTAAATTACTCTACGGAATCGTTTTTAAAATAGCGTAACACTCGGGAATAATTTAGCTTCCTATTAGAATGTTTGTGTTGGATCAGTAATATCGAAGATTACATACTAACAAATATTTTCTCTGTAGAAATATTAAAAAAAACACGAGACATCACGCTGGCTATCACCGAAGCAGACATTTTGATTTAATACGATTCATTCGATTATTTTCAGAGATGTTAGAAGTTGTTGAGAGTTTAAGTCCTATATCAAAGAGGCCTATGTCTATCTACAGGGCACGAAGCTAGATTGCGGTCAAACCACGATTCTCAATGGGAAAACATAATAAATTCAATCGTATCCAGAACCCATGCTCATCAGTTACGACCAACTAGACAGTTCAATGTTTATTGTTTTAATCATGTACGTAAAAACTTTTTGCGTGTTATGAGTAATTGTAGGTTTAATATACTTAAATACTCAGCACATTCAAAATCAAAATCAAAATATTTTTATTTTACATAGGCCTACAGGGGCACTTATAAAACGTCTACAAAAAGGTTCTCGGTTCGGGTTGGTCGTTTCCTATGGAGAAGAACCGGCAAGAAACTCCATGGTTACTCTTTTAAAATCATTTGGTTTTACAATATTTCTGTTACAGCGTTAGTACTAAAGTATGGGAGGATATCGTAGGCCTAACAATAAGTCGTTGCTTACTACAAAACGTAGAACGAAATAAAAAGTTACAAAGGATCTAGGAATCTATAAGGCCTACAATGTCCACACATTTACAAACAATCGGTAAATAAGAAAAAGAGTCTATACAACAATAAAAAATAAATAGAAAATATCACAAAAAGACTAGATCAAATAAGTGACACAAACGTTGTCATCCGTGTCCACTATTCTAAACAAAAGGTGTAATGATTTAACAACTATTGTAAAACATCTAATTAAAAAGAAAGGAAACAAAAAATAAGATTGAGAATAGTTAGAGACATCCACACATTTGTGCCGTTTATGAGCTACCAGGGAATCCGCATGTGCGAAGGGGCTAAGGCCAAACTTCTCTATCTTCAACGTAGTCCTTAATTTTGTAATATGCTTTTTTAATTAGGACACGTTTAATATAATTTTTGAACTTCATTTAAAAGTGATCACAAGTTAGCTGCAGTCACACGGCTACACCAGTCTCTTTCTTCATTTGACTGTATAGTACATTTCTAAATCCGTAAATACAAGAAATATAGCTTTTAAGAATATTCAGCTTTTAAAGTAATACTTTAACTCACTTCCAAGAAATAAACTGTACCTAATCGCCCGCAAAAGTAATTCAATTAAAGGAAAAACTTTTACAGCTCACATTGAATCCAAAATACATGTCCAGCCACATATATTTGCCTCGCGCTGATTTGCATAATGGGCACATAGGAAGATATACGGCGTTTTCCAGGGGCTTCCCAACATATTGAAGGGAGGGATGAAGAAAAATTGCTTCAGCATCGCGCCCTGAAAACTGGAACCCTTAATTTACATGTTTTAATATCGCTCCTATTTCAAAGGAATAGAGTTCAGAATTGATTGGCGTGCTTCCGCTTAAATGAAGAGCAGAATGAGGGTTAACAAATATGTTACGGGCTCTCACAATTTATGAACGGACGATTTTCGCGTCTATTGCTAAGCTAGGCACCTGGCTTTGTGATATATTGTATTTGTTATTTTATTTTTGTGAATTTACATAAATACGAGATAATTCGTCGTTAGTCCCTGGCAAGAATAAGCCACTTATTTTTCCAGCAAGGATGCCAAAAAGCAAGATTATGTGACACGGATGTATAAAATTGACCTATTTTTAAATCAGACTGCATTTTTGCTTTCCTTTCGCTTGTGCGTCGGCGTCGTCCAAATAAAGCGACCTCAATTTTAATAACATTTAAATAATACTTTGAGTGGGTCTTATATTGTCCGAAATAAAGAATGCCATCATTATCAACCTATTATGTTTCCACTGCTGGGACATAGGCCTCCTCTCTATGAGAGGGAGTGGGCTGTAATCCACCACGCGGATCCATGCCGGTTTCCTCACGATGTTTTCCTTCACCGTTTTTGAGAGCAGCGGTGATGAAATAAATTACAAAAAATAATGCGCCTTCCTGGGTTCGAACCCACGGCTTACTGCTCGTAAGTCGGAGTAAAGAATGTATTTATTAAAAATCGTGTACAATTGAAATTAAGTTTAATTATAACGTTAATTGGTCTCAATTTCTCTTGGGTTGGGCTGTTAGGATGGTCCTACGGGAACGTTTGAATAGAGCCTAAGACACTCAGGAATAATGTAGCTTCTAATTATTAAAAGATTTTTTTGAATCGGATCAGCAGTTCCGTAGATTACCCCCTACATACAAACGTATATCTCTTTATTAGATTCATAGGTACCTAAGTACCTAAGAAACTATGAAACTAGACTAACATTATGTTAGTAACATACCTAATAATATGTTGGTAAAGGATCACTTAGTATTCCCGATAGCAGTATACCCAAAAACTTCTAGCAAACTACCAAACATCTATGAAAATATAAAGCAACAACATATTTTGTTGCACTTAGAGTAACTACAAGATTCACATGAGCTCGTAAATCTTTGTCCAGCAAACTTGTAGGTTTATGTGAAGATCTTGCAAAGTTTATCTCTTGAGGTTCTTGTTCATGGACCTAGAAAAAGATTGAAGTAGTTTCATTATCTCGACAACTTGTATGATAATAATGTACTTCAGCTAACACAATAGTATATTTCATTGCGAGTGCGGAAAGCCTGTCATTGCAAAGAGTTCCGACAAATGTCTACCCGAGCCGAGGCGCAGCCGAAGGTGAGGGTTGACAGTCGGAACAAGTTGCAATGACGGTTCCGCACGTGTATTGAACAACTATTTTTAATACAGTTGCGAATAAATGAAGCAATTTAATAAAGAACATTTTTGGAAAATGGCACCAACAGTAAAAGAATATAAGCAGAGTTTTTTTTTGTTTTCTTCACTCATTCTGGGTAGGCAAAGGGAACTATGCCCATACAGCCAAGTCTTCAGTACATTTTTTTCATTGAATCAAATCATTAAATCTGATATTGAAACAAATTAGTAGCTTCTTTTTAGAAATATTTGCGTGAATGATAAAAACTTCTATGATTTTTTTTTTTAGTAAAAACTCCGTGGTTTGTTTTTTTTCTTTTTAATAGACATTATTTTGACAGTTTGGAAAGAGTACGCACGAGTTCGGGAAAGGTAAAGAAAAAGCTCGAGTGTGTAATAGCCCACATCCCGAACGCTATACGTCCCTGCAATACGCCACTTTTTGAGCAACTGTATTAAAAAATACTTTTGATGCCTCTTTCGTTTAGCTGTGAAGATAGATTGTGTCGGATTGTCAGGATTTATTCCGCTAAATTCGATTATCATGTGGGCAGAACATGGGTTTGGTGCAAAAAAAACCACACTGGGTGCGATGCTCTGTGTTTATTAAATGAATCGGGTACAGTTTCGGAACGTCTCAACTCCATCACGATAAGACACTGCCTGTCGTCCTCGCGCCGAGCTAAAAACATCACGACTCTGTAGAAGAACGGCAGACCACACCCAATTCTGTACATTCATCTAAGCTTTGGAGAACAGCGGTGGCCCCCTGGTGGCAGCCCCGACTTACGAGCAGTAAGCCGTGGGTTCATCAACAAAAAACAAAACAAAAACATCGTGAGGAAACCGGCATGTCCTAGAACTAAACATTTGAAGACATGTGACATCTACCAACCCGTACTGGCCCGCGTGGTAGATTACAGCCCACTCCCTCTCGTAGAGAGGAGGCCTGTGTCCCAGCAGTGGGAACATTATAGGCTGATGATGATGATGATCTAAGCTTTTATACAAAAAATATTCAGCGCACTTATGAACATTATTAAAACGACAACTGAAACGTCTCTTACTCTCAAGTTAAATGCCATAGCTAATGTATAAAGTGAGCATTACGTGTTTTTAATCCACATAAAAGTCATGAAAATAGAACCACATTAACTGCTGGACCGTAAAGACAGGACATAAAAACGATATGGCCTGTCGACCCCCAAGGGGAAGTGTCAGCGCAATAATACCAGAAGATACCTTTATATAATAGACCCCGGCTTAACGCGTTCATAAAAAATATTTTTCGTGAATATTTTATTCGTATTTTTTGGATAAATGTGGTCTCCGCATGAAAAGACCTGACGGAAAGCGTTCTGAATTTGCGAGGGTAATAAAACTCAAAAGCGGTGAATATTTTTAAGAACTAGTTTCTTTCTTGGGAACATTGATCTACCTAGAGGTATCTAGAGAATTATTCCGTAAGAAAACATATATTTCACACTACTTTTAGTCGCCATTGTATCACAGATAATTATTTTAGCCAAGCCTTGCCGAGGTTGGTCCGTGGATAAGTGACCATAATTACGTACCGAGTTTCTTCCGTGCCTCGGAAAGCACGTTAAGCCGTTGGTCCTGGCTGTCATTTGTAGATCTTTGTCAGTCGTTACGAGTAGTCAAAAGCCAAAAGTCTGCCATCCAGTTTTACCAAGGGGTATCTTGTTACCCAGTTACCGGGTTGTGGAGGTCAGATAGGCAGTCGCTTCATGTAAAGTACTAGTACTCAGCTGTATCCGGTAAGACTGGAAGCCGAACTAGCCCCAAGATAGTTTGGGAAAAGGCTAGCAGATTATGAATCATTTTAGAAAGCTACTTTTGTTTTTTTTTGTAGTCTATGCTACTTTCGGTTTTCAGAGATTGCACCATTATATGGTGTTTTATTAACCGACTCTAAACTCTATTTGAAAGAAAGTAAAGTCCTTTCAAAACGTTTTTAAACCAAAGTCTAATCGATTTATCTAACATCTGGACGCAAGTTTCCAACATCATACCTCGATTTTTTTTTGCAATTACTTTGCGAAGTTTCACACATCCACAAACAGCGAGACCCGGAACAACTATCTGTAGGCCATGCAAATATTTGTTCCGTGCGGGGATCGAAACCGCGAGACGCAGTGCAGCAGACGATTTCTCAACCACTGCGCCAACCGTGCCGTCAAATTGTGTGCTTTGATTTTTTTTAACCCCCGACTAAAAAAGAGGGGTGTTATAAGTTTGACGTGTGTATCTGTGTATCTGTGTATCTGTGTATCTGTGTGTCTGTCTGTGGCATCGTAGCTCCTAAACGGCTGAACCGATTTTGATAAAATTGGTTTCATTTGAAAGGTGTTTTAATCGAGAGTGTTCTTAGCTATGTTTCGAGAAAATCTGCTCAGCCGTTTGAAGGTCATCACCTCTTTTCTAGTTGATGAAGGAATATAAACTTTTACGGATCTGGTCGATTCGAAATTTGAAATCTTGTCACTTGTCACCATGGGCATCACCAAGGGGGGGTGGGCGCACCCCCCCATCCCCCTAAAAGCTTGGGATTTAAAAAAAATATAACTTTCCTTTTCTCGTTAATTAGCGAGAAGATGCGCAACACCGACAAAAGTGGAAGGAATGGGAGGAGACCTATGCCCAGGACTGGGATAGTCAAGGCTAAGAAAAATAACATAAGTTTAAAAAGCGTGAAAAAAAAATTAAATTAAAAATTTAAAAAACCCCCGACAGAAAAGAATCTCTAAAAAACCAAAAATAAATTAATCCAAGCGTCGTAGCGTCGGGGGACCGCTAAGTAGACCGCTTAACAAAAGACAAAACAAAGAGGGCCCCCGACGCTACGACGCTTGGATTAATTTATTTTTGGTTTTTTAGAGATTCTTTTCTGTCGGGGGTTTTTTAAATTTTTAATTTAATTTTTTAATGAAGATTTTCTGCCACAATTGTGATTGTTTCTTGTTCAGTAGTACAAATACCTGTTCTAGTTTATATAAATTCAAAATTTAAAAAACCCCCGAGTTTAAGTTTTTTTTTAATTTTGTATCTTTCCTTGGTTTCTTTAACCAGAAGTAGGACAGTCAAGGCTAAGAAAAAATAAAATAAGTTTATAGCGTCGGGGGACCGCTAAGAAGACCGCTTAGTACGAGCACAGAACAAAGCGGACCCCCGACGCTATGACGCTTGGATTAATTTATTTTTTGCTTTTTAGAGGTTTTTTGTGTCGGAGGTTTTTTAAATTTTAAATTTAATTTTTTTTCATTCTTTTTAAACTTATTTTAGCCCCCCCCCCCTCAGCAGTGCGCATGGTGACAAGCGACAACATTTCAAATTTCAAATAGACTACCTGTGAAAGTTGTTTATATCCCTACATCAACTAGAAAAGAGGTGATGATCTTCAAACGGCTGAGCAGATTTTCTCGAAACATAGCTAGGAACACTCTCGATTAAAATACCTTTCAAACGATACCACTTTTATCAAAATCAGTTGATCCGTTTAGGAGCTACGATGCCACAGACAGACACACAGATACACAAATAGACAGATACACACGTCAAACTTATAACACCCCTCTTTTTTGGTCGGGGGTTAAAAACGAAAATGCAAGATGGCGTTGAGGAAAACTTAGGGTTTTTCCTTCACGGGTGTCGTTTTCGAGGACACCAGGTTCGCTTATAAAGAAAATGAGGTCAAAATGAAAATTCAACATGGGGCCCAGAAATAAAAACTGTTTCCTTCATGGGTATCGTTTTCGTGGTTTTCCAGGCAGCTGTTGAGGCGCCATATTGGATTTAAATTTTGACTTCATTTTCTAGGTGCAAATTATGAAACTTAGGCTATGGCTGGTTCATTTACACCATTAAGTATATTAAAAGGCGTGGATGGATGATCGGGGCATTTGAGCTACGGCACCGTAGCTCAGAAGATATATTTTACAAAATAATTTCTGGTTCAACTCATTTAGGTTACTAACAATATAAATAAATATAAAAACGTCGTTACATACTTTTTTCTAACCAGAATTCTCAGAATTCAGAATGAATTCTCTGGCTTCTTACTTTAAAAAAAATCACAGACTTTTACACCACTATTTATCTTATACTTACACTTACGCGCGAGCGAAACTGCGGGCAACAACTTTTATCTATAACATTTAAATGACATTATTTTGCGGGGATAACGCACATGTGGTCAATTGCCGAACTCCACACGGGCGAGGCCGAAGAAGAAGCTTAGCTTCTGACCACGAAGCTATAATGCCGCAACGAGTGTATAATTTAAAAATTTCATGAGCAAAGTTCGACGTTTTTTTTAATCGAAAGCATGTGATCGAATATTCCAACACAAACTAACTATAACAATATTTTACTCTTAAAAATGTACACAAAAATTTAAATAAAATAAAAAGCAGCACTTTCCGCAATTTTCATTTAATAACAGAAAGCCATCGGTACGTTATCAAAGAGCCCCTAAAAAGAATGATTAAATTGCGTTTACATCATTCCCACAATGTTCATGGCCTAATTTCTTTTTTTTTACGGAAATCTTTTCTTTTTTCATTCGGAAATTATAACGTCAAATTATTATTTAAGTGGACAGTTTTATTATATTAAATTAAGGAATTTTACTTAAATTTCAAAGGGGAAGTAATACGCTCTTGCGCTCATCAGTTTAGAAATCTGTAGCTATAGGTAATAATGACTACAACTAGAAAAAAATGCTCAATGGGCGTCATAGGGAACCCTAATACGAATCTCTGCCGGTCAACTCTACTGCTTTAGTTGTGACCTGGTATTTAAAAACAAATTCGGGCTGGCCAGTCAATAGCTTCAAGGGTCGCCGTTACCGAAATCGGTAAGGAGGACTATATATTATCAATAACACTAGTAACGGGATATGACGCCCTAAGCCGAGGCTCGAACCCCACAGTGGGAGCCCTTAGCGTGTAGTTGCTTAGTTTGTAAGTAGTTTTATACCCTGACTGGAGGCCTTACACTCAAGGCACCCACAGGATAGTCCGGTTAAGCAGACGACCACCTCTTAGGTTGAACTGCAAGATGCAATACATAAAAACAAAACAAAAGTAACGGGATATTTAACATGTTTAAACATGTTAAATATCCCAATAGTTATTGATAATTTATAGTCCTCCTTACTGTTATTGTTAGTTACCATGTCAGTTTAAAAACGTCTAGAACTATCATCATCATCATCATTTCAGCCGAAAGACGTCCACTGCTGGACATAGGCCTCCCCCAAAAGGGTGGGTTTTGCCATAATCGCCACGCTTGGCAGGCGGGTTGGCGATCGCAGTACGGTTGTTGCAAAAGCACAAAGAACGCTGCTGCCCATTCTCTAGCAAGTCCCTTAGTCGCCTCTTACGACACCCACGGGAAGATATAGAACTATATTATTATTATATTATGTAATACGAATCTAGTACACATCACTGCTTGAATGTTGTTTAAAAACATTGAAAAAAGAAAACTCACGAAACTGACCCGAAATCACTAAAATAACATTGGCGGTATTGGCGATATTTTGATAAAATTGTGTTAATAATTGATTTATTTTTCGATTTCCATGCATGTGTTTTTGAGAGATATAAATTGGTAAAATAACGTAACTGAATTATCCTGAAATTCGATGACGGTCGACGACGTCAATTTGAAGGTATCACCCGAATTACTAGAGTTTTACAACTTATAATTTACAAATTTGCGAACTTGGTGTAGATAACTAGATTATTTATTAAATTGAAGAAGTTAGATGAAACTGGATGCTGAAACTTAAATTAGAAAATGATACAGGTAATTTGGATTATCATTGGATTTGTTGATAACATCTTACAGATGTTTTTTTTTCTTTGTAACTTTTAATAGTCAAGTAGGAGTAGTGGCGTGTTTGAGAGCCAACATTACGGAAATCCCACAAGGTAAGCAGACTGTTTAGAAACATGACATCATGAAGAGTAAAAGGTTGTGGAAGAGCACGCCAAGCTTTTAGGCTCCCGCTGCTACGATTACGCCCTAAAAAGGACCAACAAAATATTCCGGTCCAACGCTTAGGCCCCGTTTGTTGCATCTAGATTTGTATCGAAAAAACTTAATAATAACTGGCAACATCTCTAAATGTACCGTCTATGGTCCCCTTTTATGGATCAGTATTAAATTCTGCGTCTGTGGCACAAAGAACGAGAATCTCAGCCGTACAAAATTAAATGTCAAAAAAGTTTTAAACGTCAGGTGTCAAATTTCACCGTATTGAGTTAATGTGATATAATTTCCCTGGTTTTAAAACGTGAGTATTATTTTATTTTAACCCAATGTATATAGTGTTATATATCAAAATAAACCTCGTTAATCAAGCTTTACGAATATCTATAAACATCGCAGGTTCAAAGTCTGTTAAAAGGATAATGTTGAAATGTAAAAATGGCGCCATGTCGAGCGTGGTATTTTGATAATGTTTTTTTAGAAATTATTGTAAAAATAGTTAAAATAGTGCTCGTATTATGAAAAATTGTTCAATTAAGTAATTATTAGTGTCTCCAATATAAAACAGTAAATTAAAACGAAATCTTAGCGAATTTTTTACGAAAACACGACAAAGAAAGTACCGTCACAAAGTAGGAGCATGAATTAATATGATTATGATTACCTATAGATGGACAGGTGCATGATTATGTATGATTTCATGTCCGATAGAAAGACGATACAGGCTATCTATAATTCCTGTATTGACTTTCTTTTTCTTTTTGAATTAAAAAAACTGAACTTGGTAATTAAGATAAAAATGCTGTAATAAACCTAATCCAATTCTAGTAATTATTAAACCAACTACGGAAAAAAAACTTAATACGAAACCAAAGTCCATTTACCCGAGCAAACTGTACGGAGGGCACTAGAAGACAGTGTATTAACTTGAAACCGAAGTGGAATTGAGTTAGGAATAAAGTTAGGCTTCATCAAAGTTGGATCAGCCGATACATTGCAAGGTGAGAACCGAGAGACTCTCTGATAACGTTGGATTGAGAGCTATGTGATATCTTTTTAAAAGGATTCCAGCTTTTTGCTATTAGTTGAGTAAATGGATTTTTTTAATGTAGTAAAAGGAAATGCAATTTCTTTGAAGATGAATTAAAAAAACGTGGTTAAAAACTATACATTTATTCTTACTTGCTGTAAAGTATTTTTAAAGAAATAATATCAACCTGATAAAGAACAAAGAAAATATTTTGACTTATTATTCTTAGACCTATTTTATTTATGAATAAGTTTTTTCAATTTCATTTTCTAACATAAACATAAAAAAAAATATATATCATGGTACTGATTAAGAACTCTTGTCTTATTCTAAACTAGCTGCACCCCGGTTCACCGCGGTTTCACCCGCGCATACCGGAATAAAAAGTAGCCTATGAGTAAATCCATGGTATCATCTATCTGAATACCAAATTTCATCCAAATCCGTAAAGCCATTGAGGCGTGAAGGAGTGACAAACACACATACTCATTCATTTACAAACTTTCGCCTTTATAATATTAGGGATGTGATAGTGATTTTACATTTTTCCCCAACATTTGTTTCACAAAAAAAGCATCCCACTTTGATTCCGCCAAAAATATAAAAATAAAGTTTGTTACCTTTGAGCCGCACAACAAACAAAAACCGAAAACTTGACAAATTGAATCTGTGCTGTATTTACATAAAAATGTCAATGGAATCAAGGAAACGCATGCCAATCTAATCCTGTGCAATCGGGGTGAAGAAAGCGAAAAAGTTGGCTCACCCTCGTGAAATATTCAATCAAACTTTGGTCCTACCTGATAAAAGTTCGCACTCCTGGATACATGAGAACATTGAGCTTCGTAGAGAGGTGAGCACGTAGATAAGACATCATCATCTGCCCAACTTATCCCAACTAAGTTGGGGTCGGCTTCCAGTCTAACCGGATGCAGTTGAATACCAGTATTTTCCATGACTCAACTGTCTATCTGAATATCACACCGCTATCCAGTTAGTGATAGACTGAAGAAAACGAAACCCCTTGTTAAGACTGGTTGTCTCTGTCTTTCGGGCCACTGAATACCAGTAACGACTGTCGAAGATCTACAAATGATAGCCAGGACCAAGGGCTTAACAAGCTTTCCGAGGCATGGAGGAAGCATGTTACGTTATAAGTGGTCACCCATTCAGACACAAACCTAGGCAAGCGTGGCTTAACCTGAAGATTGATCTTAGTGGATCTTATTATTTCCTTTGCCAAAGAAGAAGAAAGAAAAAGAAGCCTCCTCCCATTCCTTCCATTTTTCTCACTGTTGTGGTTCTTGCCAGTTCGTAGGGATGCCATCCCCCACCATCTTTTCTTTGCGTGCATTTTTAATAATATAATGTCTTGATGCTTTACCTGTATTCTGGAATAGCACATAAAACAGTTATTTTTAACCCAGTCTACGCAAACGAAGTCGCTCTTTATTTAACATCGATAATCCCAACATATCCAAAAACAGAAAAGCACTTACGCTGCTTCGCGACTCCATGTTAAAGTTTTGACATGATACGCACGCAAGTTACGTGCTCCCGAACAAGATTGGTGTTTGATAAAAGAAAATTTGACGACTTAGGTATTTCGATGATAACAGGATAACACTGGCTTATAGAAAAGTTTAGGGATTTTACAAGATATAGAAAACATATAACAGGAAGATATAGAAGATGTAGAAAACTCGTGAAAGGAATGAAAAACAAAAATAAGGTGTTAAATTATTGTTCCTGACGTCACATCGGGCCTCACACAGCGCGGCGGCGACAAAACCTTGCTCGCCCCTCCAGCCGCGGTCACAGCAGTGGGACAGCGCCGCACCACTCTCTCGCCGACGCCTCTAACGCGCGCACACTAACGGTTTCTTTGTTGTAACCAGTTACCTATATTCAATGACATCTGGAAATGTATTATATGTACTGTGTTGAGCAATAAAGTTTTGAATTTGAATTTGAATTCAATACAGTCTTTTCATTCGCAAGCAGCAGTTTTATTTATTAGTCAAGACCACCAGCAGCACACCTGGAGCTTGGTATTCAACAATTATTTTGTCACTGTAAGCTCTAGACAGACTAAAGCTAGGCCAAACCCTTGCAGACAAATCGCGGACCCGGATTTCAGAATATTTGGTGTATGTGTTAGCGTCTGATGTCCGCAGCCTTTCTTTAAGAGCGTTAACGCCTTACGGCATTTCATAGAGAGGCGTAAACGCTCTTAATCGTTGAGAGCTTTAGAAAACTTATTAATTAACCAACAGGGCTAAAAAGGTTAATCTATAAAAATCTTATCACTTAATTCGAATTCTTTTTCCGCGAAATAAACTACGCAATATCACTGGCACTTGATAAAATCAGTATTAACCCAAAATGAATGCGGAAAATTCCGAGCGAAAATTTTCGTTCCGCCAAACGACCAATGTTTATTTTGGCACACTCAATTGTTTAATTTTCTGTTTCTTCAACATTTTTTTGGTAAAAAAGTTATTCTTTAATTCTCAACGCGACCCCGCTTGTCCGTAATTACGCCGGCCTCACTGGCTATTCCGGTAAAAAGAAATCCACAAAATAAATTACGTAGAAAGATTTTTCTTCTAAATAGACATCGCTAATTACCGTCCTTTTGAGAGGTAAATATCCCGTCATTTACATTTAAGGTAGGTAATTATTTTGGTCATCGATGTCGTCATTAAAGTTTATGATTTTTTGTGAGGCGACCGAATGGCTTCGGAAAAGTTGAATGAGAAAATGTGTTTAACTTTTGTGCCGCTATTATTGGTTGGAATTCCTGCTTTGAATTTTTCTGCCTTTCCTTTGGGATTTTTTAAAAAAGATTATACTTTTGTTTCGGTTTTAACAGACAGTAGTAACTACATAGGTAGGATTTCGGTTCTAATTCTGCTATCCTAAATTACTGAGGTTAGACCAATTTGTGAGATTTTAAACACTCTCATTATTAGAACCTACCATTTGTATGTTTTGTTTCGGTGAAGGAAAACGTAACCACGCAATAAAAAACCGGCCAAGTGCGAGTCTTACTCGCACACAGGGTTCCATAGCCCCAAACAATATTTTGAACTGTAATTCATTAGTTAGTAGTATTAGTTGGTAAACTTCCACTCAACCGCAAAACTAAATTGGTTTTTCATAGTATGTTAATGAAAAACAAAGTTACTGCTGCAGTTTGATGAAAAAGTCCCATATCTCAAAAATTAAACATCATATCTTATTAAAACCAATTTTCGTTGATAGTTTTTTTTACGTTCTACAATCTTAAATATTTTCAGAATTTTCCTCCTCTTACTTTAGAAATTAGAGGCCCCCCCCTCTAATTTCTAAAGTAAGAGGAGGAAAATTACACACATTTTACCACTTTGGAAGTGGCTCTAGCGCAAACTATTCAGTTTAGAAAAAAATGATATTAGAAACCTCAAAGAACCTTTTAAAGACCTATCCATAGATACCCCATACGTAGGGGTAAGAATTAAAAAAAATATTGGTTTTCAGTTCTATGTATGCGGAACCCCAAAATTTATGTTTTTTTTTTCTATTTTTGTGTGAAAATCTGAATGCGGTTCACAGAATACATCTACTTACCAAGTTTCAACAGTGTAGTTCTTATAGTTTCGGAAAAAATTGGCTGTGACATACGGACGGACGGACAGACAGACAGACAGACAGACAGACAGACAGACATGACGAATCTATAAGGGTTTCGTTTTTTGCCATATGGCTACGGTACCCTAAAAAGGAAGAAATATAGTGTCATCATCATCATCCATCTCGACTTCACTGCTGGGTATAGACGTCTCTTTATTTGTGCCATTGGAAATTGGCTGCTGTGTCATAGTATAGTTATTTAAAAAAATCGATCCGATCGATCGACCTAAACTGATCACACCGTAAATTCAAAAATTCAACTTTCCATACAAGTTCATTAATTGAGCAGCAAAAATATTGTAAATTACCTACTTGTATTGTGTTTACGATACACGGCCACATCTGTCATCTAACGACGTCCCCTTTAAACTTACTTTATTCAAACTGCCATAAGGCATTTAATCCTTTAACTTTGTCTGAACTGTTAAAGGTGTGTGCCTTTCGATATTACTTAGATTAGTTAGTTTAATGATCTTGCCTTTAGTTAACTTAGATTTTGCGTCTTATTTCTTATTTGTAGAAGGTTTTATTTATCATATTGTGATTATAGACAACTTGATTACAGAGGAGCTCGTGACTAAATAATAAAAGCCAGACGGTCAAGGTTAAGCAGCGCTTACTAAAGTCAATCCAGGGATAGGTAGCCATCCATTCCACAACAAGTTTCATCCTTACCTCGGAAAGCACGCTATGTCGTTGATGCCGGCTGTCATTAGTAGATATTTGGCAGTCGTTACAAGTAGTCAATGTCCCGAAAGTCCTGATATACCAAGGGGTATCGTATTACCCAGTACAAACTACGTTGTGGAGGTCAGATATGCAGTCGCTACACGTACAATATTTTGCTTTTATTAAATACTAGCTGTCCGGCGCAACTTCGTTTGCGTCACATTTTCCCCGTTTTCGCAACATTTTTCATTGCTGCTCCACTCCTATTGGTTGTAGCGTGATAATATATAGCCTGTAGCCTTTTTTTTTTTTTTTAGGATGGGAAATCATCAAATGACTTCTTCCGCTCTGGGCGGAGCGGAAGGGAGTGTCAGATTTGACTGACTAAAACCCATCCATGTTCCTTCTTTGCCCTTTGCGTTCCAGGGGCACGGTATCTCTTTCGAACAACCCGCAGCCCTGGCAGGCATCGGCCCTCTCGGACCCCTTCCGATTTGCTGACATCTCCTTGAGGCGCGCGTGGAACACGAACGCGCCGTCGGCACGGTCTGTCGTCATAAGACGGACGGACGGTGAGCTAGCCCATTACTCACCGTCCACAGGCCCGCGCCTACGGTGGCCGGGGGCCACTGGTTGCCCCCCGACGCCCGGGGCGTCTCCCGCGGCGGCTGGGACGTGAGGTTCTCTCCCTCTCACGTTCCGCCACCTCCTTCGCTAGCATATAGCCTGTAGCCTTCCTCGATGAATGAGCTATATACCACTGAAATATTTTTTCGATTCGGACCAGTAGTTTCGGAGCGTATTCAGTGCAAACAAACAAACAATCAATTCTATCCTCTTTGTCGGCGCCTTTGCAAAAAGGCTTCATATGATTCACGTTGCAAACTAAACTGTGACCACAGACGAGAGAGAAGCGGTCTACAATTCTCAGCGGGTAAGAGCCTTTATATAATAATAGTTTAGACGTTTAGATATTAGACTAGAAGCCGACCCCAAGCGATAAACAAACAGCGATACTTAAAAGCGAAGATATCGACGTTTTACTGTTTTGTAAGGTCCTGGGTTAGGTTAGGTTAGGTTAAAAAGGCTCGAAGGAGGCGCCATGGCGACCTGATGCCGCTCTAGGAGGTGCCAGCGGGCGATAGATCGGGGAGTCTATTGCTGTCGCATTTCACGGCCCTCGCGAGCGGTGACGATGTCTCAGGTGAACCCCGACATCGTCAAAAGAGTTGGTGCCCGGAGGCGAGCTGTGCTGAATGGGTCGCGAACGTCATGCGTAGCAGTTCTCGTGGCCCATCCACCAAGGTGACAGTAGGCTCACGGTGGTGTTTTTTAGTGGGTACAAGCCCCACATAACCAAACCGTCTCCCCGGACGGCGCGGTATGCGTTAGGCATTTTTCACCACTTAAAAAAATGGCTTAAAAGGCTAGGCAGGTGATGTCTATGAACAACTTGATTGAGGCCTATGAGGTGGCCAAAACGCGCCATTTAGTTAATGAATAATTGCAGATTCTTATCAACCAGCCCATATTAACCAATCGGTTTGGTTAAGACACGGGGTCACTTAGTGTTCGGGATCGCAGAACAAAATTAACGCAAGGGTCGCCAGACCGCATGACATTTACTTTTGTATACATCTAGCCTAAAGTTTGGTGTGGAATGCTGTCGAGTCAGCTATTGAGTTAGGAATTTTCTATTTATACTTTCACTGATTAATCTTATCTAAAAGTGTTGGTCCTACCCCAAATATAATGGGACAAGGGCAGAAAAACGATGATGAATCTTATCTTAGATAAAAAAGAGAGGCTTTTGCCCAGCAGTGGGACACGGAAGTAGGTTTGTAAAATCTTAACTTTAAAGTCTCCATCACAAAACTTCCAAATCCAATTTCAAGCAAAATGTAACACAAATCACCACGTTCTTTGTACAAGTCGCTTCGTTACCAACTTGCTTCCCAATAAAAACATTGAGGCTCTCCGTCGGTTTCTATTTCAATACAATGTTAGCTTTCGACGGGACTGTACCAAGCTTCATTTCCGAAGGTAATATCTAGACTAGCAGAAGTTGCTTCGACTTTTTAGCAAGCGTTGCGAGGAAAAGTTTCCCTGTTTATTTGGATTGCATCCTGAAACGTATTGCTTTTTTTTCTGTAGGGATTATCGCTGTGTTGGTAACGAATGAGTTCGTGTTTTCTGTCTTATTGTTGAATTGTCTTTGCTTTGCTGTCTTTGAAATTTGTCAATGTGTACGTTTCTTGGCGGTGACTTTTATGTGAGAGATTGTTCTTTCAAATGTGGTTTTGACTCATGTAATAATATGGTAGATAGGTAGACGGTATTATTGGTAGGTATAGGGAAAAACATAGGCATGTAAATACAGGAATGTGGAGAAAGGCAAAAATACAAGCCTATACGTAGCATTGGATGAATTCAGATTGTGTACGATGATGAAACTAATTATCAAAAAGAGTTCATCCAAAGATGATGCCTAGGTTTACCCACTTCTCAAAATAAAAAAAAAAGCAGTTTGTATTTCAATGACACAAAAAGCGTTCAACTTTAGCTCCAATAAAGATACCAGCACGTATCTCATAGATATTCATATCTGTTACGAACAATTTCCAGCTCGCTCGTTGGGCAAAAATTTTTCTATCTACGAAAAATTTAAAAAATGGAAAACAGCAACGTGGCTTTCCCCGGCCATATGTCAACGTGAACGCGTCGTTTTTCAATAGTATCGCAGCAGAGCCGATCGGTTCATTGACAAGATTAATTTATCGTGTAACAACTGGCACACACAGGCTTGTTTTAAAATAACCGGCTTTTTGGTAGAGGAGAATTTTTGGTCAAGCTTTTTGAGGTTAGTGTTTGTCTGTTTTGTGATTGGATGGGGCAAGGAGGTTTCAATATAAATTCTTGTTTGTTAAAAGAAAAAAAAAGGCTTTTTTTTGTTTTTATTTGCTTATATAACATTCTTAGGAGAATGCTGTTCGTAAACTTTGATTACTGAATGTGACTGTGAAAATTGTGTTGAAGAAACAAGATGGCATTTATTACGACTATAGATGCGAGGAAAAAACACAAGTTCAATACAATTTAGTTTTCTGTTAAATATAATTAAAGTCCTTCAAAAATATAAAAAAAGCTCCTAAACTAAAATAGTAAGAAACAGTAGGTAATAATAAATTAGGTCGACTTAAAATTCCGAAATCTTTTGATAAATTTTGACTGTCAGTTTTGAGACAGTGGTAAGAGACAACCAAGTACCTACCTACCTAAGTTGGTAATGGTAACCTTTCATTTTCTGGAATAGTGGGTGCAAAATAAATCCCTAAATTGAATTCCTGGTAGGTACTTCTACGACATAACGATGATAAATAATCCAATAACGAGCTTCTATTATCCTACGATACTTCTACTTCAAAAAAGATGGTAAAAGCGAGCGAAATCAGGGATGAAAAGAAAAAAATACGTTTATTTCGCAAAATGGATGGCTTCGTTACCGTGATTTACAATATCTGTTTTGCTTGAAATATATTTTGCCATAGTTCGTGAGGCCTGAAATGTCTCTGATCATATTGATGTTTGTAAGTTATAAATATTGTTTTAAGATTTTCGTTTTAAAAGATTTTTTTTTTGGTTTGTCGTTAAATAGTACTGTTTCAGTAACAAAAAAACTGATTAGTTTTTCTTTTTTTTATATTCTGTGCTATTTTGAAAAAAAAAATGTTTTAATTTATTTTCTTCAATTGTTTAGTGAGTTGTTTAAGTACCTGCGCACGGTGGAAACATATTGCCATAATGTTCGGTTTTTTTTTTTTTAAAAGTGGGCAATGTTTAAAAAAAAAAATCTAGGAATTTCTCCTGTCCTGTATCGTGGGTGCGTTTACAAACATTTAAACTCACTTACACAAACAGCCAGACCCGGAACAACTAGGCCGGTAGGCCGTACAGATATTTGTTCCGTGCGGGGATCGAACCCGCGACACGCAGCGCAGCAGTCGCTCACTCAACCACTGCGCCAACCGTGTCGTCAAATGTGTCAATGTTCCACTGCTGCGCTAAGAATATGTATAGATATATATTATGTTAGGAGCGAATTTTATCGATAATTTTCCAGAATCAGCTCGTTATTTGGCAGGTAACTAGATATAAGGAAATCTTCACCATCATAATCGTAAGTCGGGGCTGCCACCAGTAATTTAATATAAGATAATGTACACTGGAACAGCTTTAATATTGACTGTGTTTATATTTTTTTCTTTATTTTTATATTGATTTCATCGTCATTAAGTAGGTACGTAATTTATCAAAGGTACCTATATGTGTTTTTGGCGTACGTACTTATTTCTGTGTTTAGTTTTTATATACTTAAACAAATTATTTCGTTTTAATAATAATAATAATAATAAATCATTTATTTCAGATTCATCCACGGTAGAAGATTACATCCATATTTGTTAGTACAATAGCGAGCTTACAAACTAGTGTTAGTGTTAGTGGTAGTGTTTTGTATATATTTTTTTTGTAATTTTGAACTGGATTTAGAAAATCTACAATCTTAAATGAATGTACGCTTTCAGTATTTACTTGTGTTTGAATTCAAGAAAGTGTTTTTCAAATTAGAAAACTTTTTGGTGTGCATTGAAAAACACTTTTCTTACTGTTCGAAGAAATCACTATTTGCAGTGATTGCGTTTAAAAAAACGCTACTTGAATGCAAACTGTAGACATATTTTGAACTGAATACTTTGTAAATAAAACCAAACAATATCATACATAGCACCTTATTCACTTCTGATAAGGTTGAAATTCACAAATAAGAAAGCCAAAAGAGAAGTAATCCTGGCTGCATGAATGCAGAACTTTTCAACCTAATACATCCCATGTGCCACTTAAATCTCATACTATATTATGACTTGTACTATTGCCTAATGGTCCAATTTTCTTTGCAAAGGGTTTAAAGTAAGAATAAGGCTTAGTGCTGTTTGCTGGGTCGTCACGTGCGTCCAGGAGTTTCGTGCTTGACATCAACTATGCTGGACAATAAATCATGGAGCCAAGCTGGGCCCACGTGGACACAAATTGAATTTTTGACCGTCACTACAGCATGGGCAAACTAGTAGGTGATTTTTAAATAAAGTTGTGTCTAGACGTTATTCTTTCTGGGCAGGATAGAAAAGAAAACGGATAGCTTCTTAATTTTTCGTCTGACAAGACCGTAAGACGAATAATTTATATAGTTTGCAAGACAAAATTGACGAAATTGTCAATGCAAATAAAAAGTTGCACGTCACATATTTATAAAGAACCTTTTTAACTAGACAAGTTTGTGGTCGTAGGTAGATACCAATAGCAGAGTCAGAAAAAATAAATGTTAATCAAAAGGACGAACATCTTAAATAAAATTGTTTGTATGTTCAAGTCACAAAAATGTTTGATTGTTGTATTATGGCAACTTGATGTAGAGTTATTTAGCGAAACCATTAATATACCTTACTGTACTTACCTAAACTACAAGTAAGATTATAAAACTGTATCATTAAATTCAGGGTTCCCAAATCACTATCCTAATGTAATTGAAATAATTAACAATGAAACCCATCTTAATCTGTAAGCCCGGTCATCAGCCATTGCTAATCTATTGTAAACAATTGGAAGCTGGATTAATATTTCCATTAACTTATGCAAATTAAATTAATTAACTTGTCAATATTGGGTTAATTACAAGAGGTCAACATCAATTTAATTGGCCAAGATTTATTACAGCAACTAAAATATTCATGGTATGTCTTTCTAAATCGTCTGTGTCGGCCTGTCTGTCTGTCTGTCCATAAATGCAAAAAAGAACGGACATAATTATGTAAAAAATATGGTGATACAACTTTTATTTATTCAAAAGTGCGCGGTCAATTTCTTTTTTTTTGGAAAATTAAATAAATGAAATTTAATGAATGAATTATGAAATTGTATGAAACATGTGATTTTTACAAGAGGAAAAATATCCAAATTCTTATAAACCAACTAATTTTTTGGTAAAATTTTAATATCTCAATAGAAATGAAGAACAAAAACATTATATTTTTGCATGTTTTTGAATCAAAATCTATGTAACGTGTTTTTGTGAATGTGTGTGTTTGGTTCCAGCTTATATAGAATTGACACTTTTGACTATGTGGCCTACCATGACGTCTTAAAACATTATTGTTTTACTCTTTTTCCAGTGTGAGAAAGGGTTGGCGCTAGACATCCTGTACAGCTCCGTCTCTTTCCCACACTGGAATAAGAGTAAAAAAATACTGCTTTAAGACGTCATGGTACCCCAGCAGATAGGTGACGCCATGCGCAGCAAGGGGGTCATATATTAACGTCACTTTTCATCGTTGTTGACTCTGTGACTCTGTGTTGTTCTTTTAAACTCCACAACAGTTTTAGATTTTTCTTTTTCGGTATCATCGGAGGTAAGATCCGAATAATGTAATAGGGTCATAACCTATATGAATCAGAAGTACACAAACAAAACTCAAACACAAACTTTCAACGTAAATCCAGCTCCAAATTGATCCTCATACGATCACCCGACCGATAAAAATGTAGGGTGAAATTAAACAAAAACTTTTCGAACTGATATCCCATGTCGGAAGTTTAAGTTGGTCTATTGATCCTATCCATACAAATGGCCGAAGAATGCCCTAGTTCGGCCGTACCCTTTAGTTACATTTATTCTTGTATGGGGGCCTTTTCAAGCCACGTTAGTTTGTAAATCTCGTGTGTTATGGATTTTATAATATTTGGATAGGCTTACACATTTTGTAAGATATTTTGAAGTGTCTTTTTGTATCGCACTAACCACACGAAAAGAAGAAGAAGTCGATGATACAGATACTTATTGCGATTTTCAACCATCATCATCATCATCATTCCAGCCGAAAATCGTCCACTGCTGGACATAGGCCTCCCTCAAGTGTCGCCACATTGATATAAGGGGGGTTTTGCCATAATCTCGCAGAGCTATCGTTTAGTTTATCTACCAAATAATAATAATATCAGACGCCTCGTTAGTCGACTGGTCGCAAGGGCGACTGTTTAACACTGACTGACTGACTGTGTTGACTGTGTGTGTTTGACTGTTGAGCATGAGGTCCTGGGTTCAAATCCCAGGTCTGGCAAAGTGTTATTGGGTTATTCTATCAGGTATTTCTCAGCAGCAGCCTCGGAGTCCAGATTTATGCCCGGTTGATGGCAATGGACTCGCACTCTATTATATGGGACCTAAAACAAAACAAGCGAAAGGTAGGTGTACTATTAGGTACAGCTCTGGCTAACCCTTTCAGGTATAACAGGCGTGATGATTTCTAATAACTAAATATATTTATATATTATCTATATTTCCCAAATCGGTAGTGTTTATTCCGATTATACAAAAGCCTCTACTAGTAACAATAAAGCAAACAAGCAACCCCGTATTTTGTACATTCATAACTCCATCACTTGAGATGATAAACGATGAGATCCACTGATCCTTCCTGCACAAGCAACCAGCAACCAGTATCATTTGTTATAATAAATTGTAGCAGCGCTCTCTACTGTTGAACCTAATGTATTGTTATTAATGTTATTTTGAGTAACTGTAGTCGGATAAGATGGTAACAGACATGTTAAGGTTACGGATTAAATAAAAGGGGTTTTGTGGATTATTTTGTAAAGAGTTTATTTTGGTCTATCTCGTGGGTCGAGAACTGCCGAGCATGAGGGCTTTGGTTCGATGTCCGGGTCGAGCAAAATGTTATTGAGAATTTCTCGAAGCGTACCTAAAGAAAATAAATGTTGTACGAGTAGGAAGTACAGGAAGACCAAGGAAACGATGGATGGATTGGGTGTAGAATGATATGATTGAAAAAGAAGTTAATGATATCGTGATAGTTGACAAAGAAGAATGGAAGAAAAAAAACGTGTGCGTCTCGAGACGCTCGACAGAACTGATAAGTTGAACTATTTAATATTGAAAGAGCCTGCCTACTGCTCCCACATGTGTAAGAGAAAGGGAAGCCAGACAGAGTCGCGCCGTAACGTGTTACGTTATGAAGCGGTTTACCCTCCCATAAGAAGTTATCACTTCAAAAAACCTTATTGCGCCGACCCCAAGTTAAATGTGACAAGGGCAGGAATATGATGATGGTGAAATATTTGTAAAAATATTATTTCTAGACAAGATCGGTTTTTACATGAGAAGTTATACAAATGCGAGTATTAATATACCAAAACATTTTTAAACCCTACGAAATGTTTGATAAAATAAGACAGTATAGAGTAGCAACCACGTATTCGAAGTATCGGCGTTGAAAGGTGGACCGAAGACCTGTGAAGGCGAAGAGGACCTGCTGGATGCAAGAAGTACAAGACCGGTCAAGGCGAGCTCTATGTCCAGCAGTGTACACATGGCGACACAACAAACGATACATCTCCATTATACGTGCCAGTGGAGTGTATAGATTTCCCGTACAATGGGAGACCCGCATAAACTGGTTTTGTATAGCTTGATTCGTCATCGTGCGAAAGTACGTGTTTCGGGTGATAATAAGATGATCATGATAAAACAGCGATAGAGCAGCGGTGGCCGTGGTGGCAGCCCCGACTTACGAGCAGCAAGTCGTAGGTTCGAACCTAGGCAGGCGCATTACTCTGTGTAATTTATTTCATCACCGCTGCTCTCAAAACGGTGAAGGAACATCGTGAGGAAACCGGCATGTCCTTGAAATAAAAATTCGAAGACATGTGACATCTACCAAACCTCACTGGGCCCGCATGTGGATTACAGCCCACTCCCTCTCATAGAGAGGAGGCCTGTAGCAATAGAAACATTTTGGCCTGATGATGATGATGATAAAACACTACAGCTAGCCGATGTTATCAATTTTATGCTAGAAAAGATAAATGAATGTACCTAAGTACATAAACATAATAACAGTATAATATGACATATTACACAAGATATTATATTGCTTCGACGTAATAAAATATAGGGGTTAATAATTTTCTTCGAGGACCCTCTGCGTCAAAGATTGGATTTTGTAACTTCATCTAGAAAATGTATGGTCTTATTATCGACGAGAAACCTTTAATATGAAGCAGTTTCTTATATTGAATCTTTTTTTAAAGTGAATGAAGATTTTAGGTTGCGCTAATGGAAAGGAGTCTACGAGATTCGAGAAATTCTGTGAAGGATATTTGAATGTATATGATCAGAGATGACCTAGACATTGAAAAGGCTTTTATATATGTACACGTTTCTAGTTTCTGGGCTACCCTTCAACCTCGAGGGGGTTTCAAAACCCAGTTACAACTGGGTTTTGAGGGTCAGATCGGCAGTCGCACCATGTAAAATAATGGTATACAGCTGCATCTGGTTATACTGGAAGTCGAACCCAACATAGTTGAAAAAAGACTAGGCAAATAAATATTACTGTAAAGATTTAAGCAGAAGCTCAAAAGTTAAACACAATTTTGTCTGAATAAGGAATTCTCGCATAATAAACTCCTCAACAAATAAAAAAGAACAACTACAGGAGTTTTTTCAAATCGCATTAAAATTTTAATATTTTTCCTTGAACACCTTTTCGGGCCTCGAAGACCAGAAATTCTAAATTACTTACCCAAATCGGCGTCCTTTATGTAGTTAAATTAAGTTTGTTACGTTTTGTTAACTTTATCATCCCCTTCCGGAATTTTAGATAAGTATCATTCCTGCACAACGAAAAAAGTGTTTTCGTCCGTCTGAAGTAAACCATCTAATTTTGCAAACAATTAAAATTAATGATAGTTAAAGGTAAACTATTTTTTAATTGTAAAAAATAAAAAACTTAAGCGCCGCAAAACCATGATTAATATTTTCCAAAATGAATTATTGAAACGAAAAAATATGCTCCGCTAAAAAATATAGTTCCGTTTGTATCAAATATTTAGAAATTTTCCATGAAACCCTCCATTCTCACTACCCCATAAAGGTCCCGAAAATGCGACCACCAAGGTGCTTGTCAGTCAAAAATTGCTCCCGAGTGAAGTCAGGCCGGGTCAGTATTAGCAGATATAATCAGGATGACACGGGCCAAGTTAAATGGAAAAGTTTTTGTAGGCCTGCTTTATGCATGGCCTTATTGCCCTTTGGGCTAGCTTGACCTTAATAAGCGTTGCCTTTAGAAGTTGTCCGCTCGTAAAAAAGTTGCGAACGTGAGCGGCGGGCGGAGGGTTTAATAGAGGTGAACTTTATTTAAAATATCAACACTGGCTGTGGTGAAGGAACTGGAATTTTCCGGTTCTGCTGATGTACTTTTTAGTTTTTGCGACTACATTTTCTTTTCATTCCGTTTTTTAATGCGAGCGTGGGTTTTCTTTAGGAATATATTTTTGCATTTTGTCTATAGCTGGCTGAAGTTTTATGGGCGCAGTTTAACAGTACAGTATTATACAGGGCCAAATTCGAAACTTTGAAGAATAGAACTAATACTGCATCATTAGACTTTAAAAAATCAATATTCCTAGCCAGGAGTCGAACCCATTGATTTCGAAAAAAAAACACACCATTTCATAGTTTTTATTACACCATTCGATAGTGTCGCTAATAAGAATCAAATGTGAAGTAATAACATACGGCAAAGTAAAGGTAATAATATTTTTTGATGAAATACAGTATGGAAGTAGTCATCAACGAAACGTCGAACAAAATCACTATTGGCACCATCACACTTGTAAGTTCTAATTTCAACTGTTAACGTTTATTTAACCTCGAAGAGTCAAAAATTTCATCTTGTATACTTGTATAGTTCATGCTCTCATTTCAAATTAATCAAATTCAGACTGCATCGGAAAAAAGAAAATATTTTTAAATTGTTCAGAAAATTCTATAAAACAATTCTAGTCTCAGTTGCCATGGTTACCTTGGATATTTAATTTTGGGCTACCATAGTAGCTCGGACATTTCAACAAGTACAAAACAAATCTTCATAATATTACTTTGTGTTACTGATTATTTCAAAAACATCCTCATCCCATCATCAATTTGTAATTAAAATGAAAGACTCCTAAAACAATCAATTAAAAGCAAATGAAGCCAGTATTAATAAGCCATACCAATGTATCATACACATAAATATTAACAAACGAACAAGTAATTACAGATTTACAAATAACATGTTATTTATTTACTTCAATAAATTGCTAGTCTTTGAAAAGGATTCCACAATTTATTACGGGCCGTTATTGTTTCGTTTTCGATTAAAATAATGTGGCAGCGGATCGAATGTGTTTATTTATATGTCATCGGAAACTTATATTATGGAGAAGCTTTAAATCATACTTTTGACAACCAAAAGAAAACTTTCAAAATTTTTAAGATCATTTGAGATGCTGTACAAATCCATATGGTTTGCTTGACTCCTTACCCTAACCAAAGCGACCAGTTACGCAAAGAATCTTTTTTTTTGTGTATGGCATCTCGCAGTTCAACCTAAGAGGCTGTCTTCTGCTTAACCGGACTATGCTGTGGGTGCCTTGAGTGTAAGGCCTCTACACGCTAAGGGTACGAGCCCCGGCTTAGAGCGTCGCTGGGGGAGGACTGAATGTCTGAATCTGAATGAGGGCTGGATCTGAATGATATCATATCATCAAGGGGCTGGTTTAAAACTACTGGCACAGCATCGCGGGCTGGCTCGAGCGAGGTTCGGGGAGGTCAAGGACCGGAACGTCACGACGGACCTCGACGGTGAGG
This sequence comes from Cerastis rubricosa, assembly GCA_949152445.1. NCBI lineage: Eukaryota > Metazoa > Arthropoda > Insecta > Lepidoptera > Noctuidae > Cerastis > Cerastis rubricosa. Next base: position 14,731,133 of record OX424540.1, on the reverse strand, counting down.
TCGGAAAGACGGCGGTTTGCGTGTGAACTTTTTAAGAACGCTAGTCTCTTTGCTATTCTCCTGGAGGAGGGTGATAGCATCATCGGGAGTGTCTAGTTATGCTTCGGACGGCGTACTGTTTAATGCGCGAAGGTTGCTAATGAGGCGGCCGCTGCGATCAGGGGATTACGGTAATCGCACAAAAAGACAAAAATCTCAGTCCGCACGATGCCGCGTTTAGTATCGCCGAAATGAATAACGCGCTCGCATTGGTTATGACGCGGCCTGTTCCTGGTTTGTAGAATATTCTCCTTTCTAAGGCAAAAACAGCTAAATTCTCCTCAACTCATTTTTGTGAACTAAATTAGGAGAGAGTTACTAAACAAATAGTACTTTCAAAGTAGCATTTTGTGCACAGTACAAGGTTGATAAATGTTACTAATACGTTAAAGTCTTACGAACAACAACCTCTTTGTATTTGCCTAAAACAGTTGTTACACTTAAAAACATTTATTTTCAGTAAGCGTGGGTTTTTAACAAGTATTGATGATTGGATTGACGATGTTTTTTGTCCTAGAATTGGGCCAATACGTACACGTAGGGATAATGGAATAAAACTCATTTTGTGACGCCCTGCTGCGGAGTGGATGAATAGTAACATTATGATACTGTGAACCATTTCTGTTGCCTGTAATCGAAATGAAATCATTTCGATGAATTTTGTTAATCTTGGATTCGGTGTTCAAATACAAAGAGAACATACAATGTGACATTATTTTAACGCACATAATAAATTTTCACGAATAAAATCCAGTACATTAATGCCTGTGAAAATTATATCAATACAATATTACTAGCTGAATTCCTTTCAAAATCAAAAAATCACGACCCACGTGGACACGCTTAAACCGTCAAAAGGCACTGTTCGATTATTTTTTTCTGTTATTTTTCTATGGAGAAATACCGGCAAGAAGGCACCATCGTTACTCTTTTAAAAAAGTTCCTGTCATATATATGTCGCCGCAGGAGCGTTTATCTGCTAAGACTATTCATTAATCTAATTAAGAATCAACTTAAAATCCTCATTTGTCATAATATTTATAAACCTGCCATGCCATCTGTGTGGACGCAGAATAATTATTACAAAGATTATCGATTGTGTATTGACTAAGCGCCATCTATTGGCTTGTATGTTAAACTGTTAACTTCTGCTTAGATCTTAGAATCTTTCTGACAACTCATAACTAACTATACTTAAAATTAAGATAAGCAAATATTTTATGATAACTGGGATTTTAGCAATGGCAATTTGGATTTTAACAATCGCAATATTTAATTTAAGCAAGCAATTGTTGTAAAAAGTATTGAAGCTACTAATTAAGCTTTAACTTAATAACGCCTTTGCATTTGTGAATATTGGTATTGTTTAATTACTAAAATAATTTATTGTGAATTATTAGTATTGTTTTACTAAAGTTTTACTGAACTTACGATGTAATGAGTAACTGTACTGATTTAGTAATTCGGCGCCACTCAGAACCGTAGGCGCAGCGAGGTCTCGTTTAAGCTAGCTCGCGATTAGAGAATTAAAATATTAATGAATTGAAAGTAGGTTTTGAAGTGAGCAATAATAAGTTATGTTAATAAGAACTGTAATAATTGAAAGACAGATCCAAAAGAGTGTGTGAGGAGTTTCTTGGCCCGTTCTTCTACTCACATCAACCATGTTTGTGAATGGGTGGCTCAACTTGAAAAGTTTATAAGTGCCTGTAACTGGTTTATTAGAAATAAACTTATGGTGTTTGAGTCAAGTGTTGTGTGTGATTTCAACTACCCATCCACCTATTTATCAACAATGAAGATTAATGTTGCACAGTTAGCGACTGAAAGGCAATATGGCATCGATATTCATTTATGGTGGAATCCCCGCCTTGATATATATAAGTTATCTTCGAAGGGTTGGGCAGAGGTATGCTTAATAGTACACCAACATTACGCCACAAATTCAGACTCCGTGGCTGCTACTGCGATATTCCCGATAAAAACCCAATAACAGTTTGCCCGACCCGGGAGTTGAAACCAGGACCTAATACTCAGCAATCGCGTCAGTGGTCGCTTACTACCGTCCGACCAATAAGTGTTAATTTATATATGAGGGGACAATTTAGGCTCAAGCAAAAGTAGGCTTAAGAGAATTTAACAATTAGCAATCCATTGACAAAAATTAAATACTGTCATAAAGCTTGATGAAAAATCTCCCAAAGCAAAGACGACAGAACCACTATTCCTTATTCCAAAATGGAAGTGGTTCCACACGCTAGAACATCGTAATTCCGCTCACGTTTCGTTCCAAGACTGACCGAAATGGTTTGGTGACAGTGAAAAATCTTGTAGTCTAACCTTTAGAACATTTAACAAATCATTCACTCACCCATTTTTTTAGGCCAGTATTGGGATCAATCAACGCCTTCGCATTGGACGTTATTGGCTTACAAAGTGAACGGTGACTGTTGAATACAAAGAGAAAAGACTTATACAGCGGACTAAGGGACTTGCCAGAGAACGGGCAGCAGCGTTCTCTGTGCTTTTTGTAACAACCGTACTGCGATCGCCAACCTGCCTGCCAAGCGTGGCGATTATGGCAAAACCCCCAAAATGTCAATGTGACTTGGGGGAGGCCTATGTCCAGCAGTGGACGTCTTTTGGGCTGAAATGATGATGATGAATGATGATGATTTGTATGTTTTTGGTTGAATGGCATATTTCTTGGTCTTTTTTTAGTCAGTGATACAAACGCCCACTAAGGTTTATGAGACTCATTATGAGCATATTTTGAAGGGCGTAAAATTTTCCCTAACATCGGACAAGATGTTTTTAATACTCTCTTAACTACTTGTTCTTTACTACTTCTTAATAACACTGACTTCCTCACATGATATTGCTTTGTCTTGTTAACATCTGCCTAGTCTTTTCCCAAGCATCTTGGGGTCGGCTTCCAGTCTAACCGGATGCAGCAAATCACGATGAGCAATTTGAAACTGTTTTTTTCTGGAAACAGTAAATTGTATCGTATTCATCATTAAATCTCCCAAAACATGGATGGCACAATCAGCGATGTAACCAAGCTGATTAAACAGAAAGGCTGGCTCTGTCGACCGCATCGCACCAATTTGCGTTTCACCAACGCTCGGCACAAATGCATCAAATCATCCTTTACGTCAATCGTTTAAAGCCCATTTAGCGCGCAATGGGCCAAAACGAATGACGATTATACAGTTTTATGGATGAAGTGGTGACTAGCTATTGCAAAAAGCCGTCCTGAATTTTGTTTGCATTTTGAGTTTAAGAACGTTTACGCCTTACGACATTTCATACAAACTTTCAAGTTCTTATTTTCCGAAATGACTGAACCGATTTTAATGACACACACGCATAAGCAGGATACCTACATTGGTCTAAAAAGTTACTGAAAACATTTACGAAAAATAGTGTTACAGCAAAATTAGAACGATTATAAATTATCTATAGAAACAGAAATTACCAATTATCTTTTTTTTTTAAGACATTTCGAAAAAAAAATTAGTAACTTTTTAGACCTATGTATCCTGCTTATGCATATGAAGTGTCTTTAAAATCGGTTCAGTCGTTTCGGAAAATAAGGACTTGAAAGTTTTTATGAAATGTCGTAAGGCGTAAACGCTCTTAAGTGGTGACTAGCTATTGCACAAAGCCGTCCTGAATTTTGTTTGCATTTTGCGTTTAAGGTGGAATCGACAGGGTACCGCGCGAAATTCAATTTTTCCTGATTTTTTTTTGCAATTTGCCGGTCAGTGGCAGTTGCATATGTTGAACAAAATATGATGCGTGGCCTTAATACGTATGTATTTACAGAATTATAATCATTTCAATTGTAAAAACTACCCTCGTATGTTCTTTTAATACCATTGAATCAGTAGGCTATTTCATGAAAAAGTTATTCAATGGGTTTGAATGAACTTTGAGGGTGAACTTTATGATTGTAACTCAGTAAAGCCTTATTTGTTCTGTTCGCGAATCATATTTTGATACAACCTGACACTGACCTGCAAATTCCAAAAAACGTAAGATTATTTTTTTATTTCGCGGGAAGCCTTGTCGCATCCACCTTAATGGGTTCCCGGAATTTTATGTTTGTTTTTTTTTTTAATTTTGTTTTGTGCTTAGTAAAATTTACGTAAATTGAACACTATTTACCTCATTTTGTGATATAATTTCCAATCGTAAGATATCACTTTCATGATAAATGATACGATTTCTATAAAATAAGCCTATGGGTATTTTATTAATGATAATAAAATATCAATCCTTCGGTTCTAGACTATAAAACTTTTAGAATGTAACTTTTGAAGGTCATCAAATATCAATAAATTTATACCGTGTGGTTTTGAACATAAATAGACAGCCCTTTGGGTTGTATTCCTATATTCATATTGAGATACAGTATGTTTAGGCTATAAGCCTAAACATGCTGTATCATTATTATAGGGATAAGTATTGATTACTTATTTACTTGTATATTGGTACTTGTATGAGAGCCCGCTTTTGTTATTTTTTTACTTTTCAGCATTCAACTTGAAAATAAGTTTATAGAAATAGTTGTGTCGAAATAAAATGATAGAATTTAATTCAATTTATTTATTCTTCAACAAATTTACATTTGTGTCGAACATACAACATACACGAAGTGGTTTTAACAATAAAATGTAACACAAAAATTAAACAATCATCGTAAAGCCAGAAAAAAAACAAACACTATATTCCACATTGCTCACAACATTATTAATTATAATGATTTAACATTAAACACATTACATTATTATTTATGGTAATTTAAATTAATAAATCAATTTAAACAATTAAAAGAATTTTATGTCAAAAAAATTCATTATGAATTAGAATTACACATTTATTTCTGAAAGTAGATTATTAAAACACTTTTAAGGACCTTTTTTTTTTTATAGGATGGGAAATCATCAAATGACTTCTTCCGCTCTGGGCGGAGCGGAAGGGAGTGTCAGACTTGACTGACTAAAACCCATCCATGTTCCTTCTTAGCCCTTTGCGTTCCAGGGGCACGGTATCTCTTTCGAACAACCCGCAGCCCTGGCAGGAACACTTATAGGGACCTCGCGCATTGTTTTTGGCCTCAGAAGAGAATTTTGGTCGAAACCAGGATGAAAGTTTAGTTGTACGACCGGGCGTCCGACCAGTTTTGTTCAAAATAGAGGTTGGTCATGCGACAAGTCATGGTCGTGGCCGCGTAGTGCACGTTGTCTCTTTCACGTCAACCTTCTTTTATGGATAACGTCGTCGCCGAGGGAGGCCTAGACTAAATTGGCGTGATGACTTAGATGCGTTTGTGAAAGTTTACCCGGAGAAAACCGTACAGATAGAAGAGTAGAACGTTATGTAGGAGACTTTTGCCCAGCAGTGGGACAGCATAGGTTAGAGAAAAAAGTCGATGTTTCTTTTTTAACTGAACCAAGGGGTCACAATTGCGAGGACCTAGCACGACACCGCGGTGTAAACGTAACGAAAATACTTCGATTTTTAAATTAAAAATACCCGTTTCAAATACTATTTAAAGACTGATGAAAATTAAAGAAACAATTCATATCTATGGATGTTATCGATTGTGCTTGCTGCAAACAATTTAACTGAAATGCTATAGGATAATTGTTTTTTTGAATCAAAAATCGACGTATTTACGTTACCCGCTCAAACGTCCGGGCCTCAAAATACGCCTAGTAATTTGAGTCAAGGTCACAAAACATATCAAATTTCAACGTTCATTCTCAAAAATGCGCATGCACGAATTTTTGGCGCGAAACACGGCGCACTTAAAGCTTATTATCTCGTAAACTACTGCAGCTACACAAAAACAAAAAATACGTGTGTATAGCTGAAACAATGCAGAATCTAACTATGTTAAAACTAATTACAACAATTAGATAGAAGTATTTGGAAAAAAATGTGAACTTGAGCATATATGTTGAAAGTCAGTTTCTCCAATAAGAATAAAAGTTTTACCAATTAGAATTGTAATTGGTATCAATAAAACCTATTTATAATTAAACTAGACTATATAAGCTTTGTTTTAATACCCATATGTCCTTACTTTGGCACTTTCTTAGTAGCTAAATTAACCAAACAAATCAACCCCTGCTCTGATCGATTCGATACCTACTGTTTTTGTCGTGTTTTCGTAAAAAATTCGCTAAGATTTCGTTTTTTTTTACTGTTTTATATTGCGGAGACACTAATAATTACTTAATTGAACTAATTTTCATAATACGAGCACTTTTTTAACTATTTTTTCAATAATTTCTAAAAATAATGATCGAGGCCCATAATTACGCCCGGGACATTTGACTTACCTGATAAATTTGTAGGCGTATTTGGAGGTCCGAACGTGATATTCTTAGATATTCGTAAAGCTTGATTGATGAAGTTTATTTTGATATATAACACTATAAACATTGGGTTTTAAATTAAATAGTATTCACGTTTTAAAACCAGAGAACATAAATCACAACACGGCATTACGGTAAAATTAGACAACTGACTTTTAAAACTTTTTTGACATTTAATTTTGACGGCTGATAGTGTCGTTCTTTATGCCATAGACGCGGAATTTAATACTGTATCCATAAGAGGGACCATAGATGGTAAATTCATAGAGATTTTAAAAGTTTTAGTAAGTTTTTTGGTACAACTCTTCGAGGCGTATAAGTACGCCCGGACGTTTGACGGGAAAAATTTTTGGGCGTACTTTGAGTGCTGGACGTTTGACGGGAAAAATTTTTAGGCGTATAAGTACGCCCGGACCGCTCAACGGCTTACACACAGCGCGCTCACGTTTCCTTATCACTCCGGGCTACCCACATAATTTTTTTTCATTTAAAAGAAAAATATCTGAGTAAAACATAAAAGCTTGATTGAATCACTTTTAAAGCCATTAAATACGCCCACGAGCTACAGAAACTCCTACTCATGTGACAAAGGTTACCGTCAAGTAAACAAGTGTACGATCACAATTCACGGCACGACTCGACTGTACTACCGGGAAAACAATTTTGTATACGTCTGTACTGACAGCGAGATAAGTGAGTGACACTTACACCGTTGTGTAACTTTGTGGAGTATAAAGTTTTGTTATGTTACAGCGAACGTTACTTAACAAAGTTAGTAAAATAGTTAGAAGTCGCTTTCTTGCTTGGGACCTTGATTTTGGAGTTCAGTAGCTTATGACATTTTTTAATTTTGTTTTTTTTTTTGTGAAGATTTATATTATTTGTTAAAATATAGTAGTCAGCAGGTAGCATAAGTTATTAAGCTTGTTAGTTAGTAAGTTATAACTACTTGCGACCAATAATTTTGAATCAAATAAATATCATGGCAGTATTTGTTATTCGATTATTATTATTCATTATACATCATTCATTAATTCTGATTTCTAACATAGTATCTGTTGACTAAGGCATCAAGTCTGCTATTTTTATGAACATCGCGATTCCATAGACATTTTGATAAAAGTTCGTAATCTGTTAAAATTTATAATGATATGTCATTGGTCTGTCAAATTCTAAGTCATTTCTTTCAATGGAGTGTCAGTGGTTGACCATTGTGAAGTCATAATGACGCCATTATAATTAGTAGATTACCAAACTTGTTAAAATCAACAATTATGAAATCAATGATAGGCCATTCTGACACTATTGTAATAGCAAACTTGAGGCCCTGGTTCGTAAAACGCAGTATGAATCATACATAATAAGAAATAGTTATAAAAAATACACAGCCCCAATCTTCGATCTAATATTTAGAAAATTCTTCAGTTTCATTATGAATAAATAGAAAAGACAAACTTTACAAATTGGGGTCATCGACGGCTCTGATTTCAAGTGTGTACTTATGCGGCGTGTTTTCACAGACAATGGCCCACCTCCGAGACAGGGCTTGCAGTGCAGGTACACACTAGAAAATCTTATGACTGCATCAGCGAGGAGAGTTCGCATTGCTTAATTTTGGGCCAATCATATTTAATGTAAATGTGTGTGAAAAATTGACAATTTAAACATTCGGTTTAGAATGACCGTGTGACAGTATCTTATGGTTTAAATATATCTATTATGACTTACGGCTCCACGAGAATTTGTCTCTAAAAATAAGGCCTTCTTCTGAATAAATGTTTGATTACTTTATCAAAGTGTATTTTTATAAAGGATTGAGGAGACCCAGACGCTAAAACAGTAACCACGTATTACGTTCCCACATAATTCTTAACCCACCATAGAAAATTTTGTCAGTCAGAAAACACAGTTGTTTCCTTTGAAACTGCAATACCTACTCGGTCAAAATGTATAGAACAACAGATTTTTTTTAATTACCGTTGTTTTATTTATATGAGAGCAGCTGCGGTGGCCCAATGTTGGCAGCCCCGACTTACGAGCAGTAAGCCGTGGGTTCGAACCCAGGCAGGCGCATTACTTTGTGTTATTTATTTCAACACCCCTGCCCTCAAAAACAGTGAAGGAAAACATCGTGAGGAAACCGGCTTGTCCTAGAACTAAAAATTCGATGACATGTGACATCTACCAACCCGTACTTGACCCGCGTGGTGGATTACAGCCCACTCCCTCTCAAAGACAGGAGGCCTGTGTCCCAGCAGTGGAAACATTATAAGCTGACGATGATGAATTTATATGACCCTTGTTCAGAATGTTGTAGTGAAAACGTGGGAACGTTTTGCCGCCGGTACCCTTCCACCCATTATTATTACTTTAAAATCTTCCTCCTATTCTTAAACAGTAAAATTAAAATTTAACTGTAGCGTCTGAAAATATATATATTTGATACACTTCTGTTGAACATGATGAATACTAAATATGATAAATACTTTCGGTGAATAACGGCTACAGTCAAAACGAAAGTGACTTAACTCAAACTTACAACGAATTACGTTAAATACCTAAAACTACTCCTATTAACATGAGTTATCGCCTAGTGACTGCAAAAGTGGCGATTTCGTGCTAGACACGGACAAAAAGAAAAATTTCGTCACAAATTTTATTGGAAACTCCTTAGAACACGAAACACAATTTTTTTATTTCCCAAAAAACGCAAATTTAGTGTTACTTCACTTTTGTTCTCAGGGTGCGATGTATCTACTAAAGTTACACTATCGAGGTTTGGTGATATATATGGACGGAATGTTTATAAGAAAAAAAACGTTATGTTTTGTTGGATAGTTTTGTATGTTTCTGCATTTATTGAAAGAGAAAAAATACTCACGTTTAGTTTAGTAAATATGATTAACGTCTGCCTTAATACTTATATAAGCGCTTATCTTAACAGCAATGCTTTTGATTTAAATAAAGTTGTAAATCGTTAAAACAACTTCTGAGGTGTTTAATGATAGCAGGTTTTCTTGTCAAAAATACAATAATCCAATTTAGCAACACGCAAAAATACTTATTAGCATATTTATATCCCTAAACACCTCTATAATTGAAAAGCTAACAGTAACTCAAGTTCCACCGAAAATACGCAAAACTTCGGCGAATCTCGTCAAAACTTCGGCAAACGAATCAAAGTTCCGCCGATTCGTTTAACTTAAAACCGGTGGGAACCGGTAAAAACCAGATTTGTTTGGCAGATTTCTTTGTTAAACAATATTTTTAAAGACGTAATCAGGTTTGTTATGGACGAACAAATCCGGCTTGGATGCGAAAACAAATTGTTTTTAAGAAAAGCCTGTTCAAAAATTTAGTAGGGTAAACTTTTGGACGCTATTCACGTTCGGGTTTTTAATACTTTTGAATAATTTAGGGCTTTAGCAGATGACTTGTATTTCATAATATTCTTATTTAAAATTCTTTTGTTTTAGTTGAAAGTCAAAGCATTTCTTAAAAAGTGCTGAAAACACTAATGCTAGTTGTGATAATTGTGAATGGTTTACGAAATAATAATGGCCTAATTTTTTTTTTGTATTACAGTTTTATTAGAATTAAGGAATGCTTTATAACCATTGTAATCATTTATAAAATGATATTGTTATACAAAACGATAATCTATAAATAGAACTGTACAAAAATATTTTATTACAAGGTTGTAATTTCTAAGATGATCCGCAATATATATTTTATTACGTATACGATTTTCTTGCAACATGTAGGCCTTATTCACCCATTCGTCTTACGAGTGGGCGTTCGCAAAGACGTACGCTTATAGAATAAGAAGGAATTTACTGTAATTGGGGTTGCCAGACTGTAAAAGGGTGCGTTTAAATTGAATTGTCGCTACTAAGATGGTTAATTGAAGTTTTTCAGTCAATGAAAAAGTTCCTGTAATTTTAATTAAATAGACGCAATCTTTTTACCTCATAATTATTATTTTTGGGTTAACTATTAAATAAACCTCTGTAGAAACCTTCGGGGATGCTTTATATAATGTTATTTCAAAACATGTATACAAATGTCAGAGAAACCACTCTAAAAATCATACTTTTGATACTGCTGGTATGTAGTTGTACCTACGCATAAGTAGGCACAAGTCATTCTGAAATCAAATAACATAAAAAAAAACTTTAGTTAGTGACCCTCTTAGAAGTGCCATGAAAATAATCGCCTTTGCAATAGACAAAATCGTTGTTAGTCCTTTTTTTTAATAGTGGACACTATTCAAAAAAAGTAGTAAGTAAATAAGATTCCAGCAGCAGACAGGTATCGCCGATGTTGGCGATAAGTCTGCGAGGCTGACATGACGATCTAGACTCATTTTTAAAGGATTGGTCAAAGGAGGCAAATAATAAACAAAGTTGGAAAGCCATGGGGGAGGACTTCGCCCAGCAGTAGGAGAGGATAGGCTTATATAAAAACAAACTAAGATTCCAGTATTATGGGTCTATCATCAGCAAAAATAATAATCCAAAATTTAACAATATACGCCAATGAACAAGTTCTACCCTACCAAAAAAAAGTTCCTACCCCAAAACGTGGCAACACTAAACACATTTGTCACGTCTATGTTATCTTCTGTCTGTCTGTCACGTGGTTGATAGGGTAATGGCAAGACTGGCGCGGAATTTTAACTAAAACCTTTTGCATTATTGTACGTGGGAATAAAAAAATAGGCCGCTACCTAAATACAGAGTGTTTGAAAGACCGACACAATTCTCTTAGGGGCAGGAATTACTTACACCCACAGAACTTACTTATGTCTATCAAATATTATGTACCTATATCAAAACCCAGAAAACTAAAAAGATAATAATAGTGTATTACATGTTTTATGTTTGTTATTAATTTGTAAATAGGAAAAAACACGTACGGCAAGACACAGTATTGACCATTCTAATCAATTACATGTTAACTTTTTTCTCTTGTGAATGACATCTCGCAGTTCAACTTAGAAGGTTATTGTCTACTTAACCGGACTATCCTGTGGGTGCCTTGAGTTCTCGATTTTCTTTATTTAAGAACCTAACAAATGAATTACCTACCACCTCCAGAAATAATAACTTTGTAATTGACGCAATGTTTTTGTCCATTTCATTAAAAAAAAAAAAATTGTGTGCTAGCAAATACCTCAAAAAGTTGAGGCGGTCCTAGTTCCAAGCACCCTGTGTAAGAATTTCAATTTTCATGAAGACACGTACGTACGTAAATGTTTATTACAATATAATGAATTATTTATTAGATTTTGTTTCTTTTCATTTCGGTTGATGTATTGTTTTTTGCTAAGGTGGAACTTGCAAATTGTTTATTTTTCTTGTGATATTGTATTACCCAGTACTAAACTGAGTTGTGTAGTGCATAATTATAGTCGATGAATATAAATAGCTAGTTATTAGCTTTATCCGTGATAAGCTGTAACATAAGTTAAAACAGCCTGGGTTACAAATTAATACAGATAAGAAAAGAAAGAAAGGTAAGTAATTGTTGATTAGCAAAACTGTCCTGAGTGCAGTTTTCATAGTAATTAGGCAACCTGAAATTAAATTATAAATAATAATTATTCATAGAAATAGGAATAGAAACTAGCTTCTGCCCGCGGCTTCGCCCGCGTGGAGTTCGGAAATTGCCTACATATGTGTTACCCCGCAAAATAATGTCGAAAATAGGGGTCCATATTGGCTCACCTAAAGTTCTTTACCCGAAATTGTTCTTCCTTATGATTTGTAATACGAATGATCACTCTTCCTAAAATTTTTCATCCTAAAGTTTTCAGTCATACTATTTGTAGTGCTACCGGCGATGTTCATAACACTCATGTTTCCAAAAATTGTAATTAATAATATCATTAATGTAAATATATTTAAACTCCTACTGTTTTTAATCATAACGCATATCCCTAAACATAATTACCATAATATTTTCACTCATACTAAACAACTGTTCACATTTTTACATTTAGCCATTTTATTTTTGGTTATTGTTGTTACATACCTTATTACTATAACTATACCTGAGATAGTTATGTCTAAAAACCAACTGTTTAGAATGATTAAAGGTCGTTTCACTGATTTTTGTCTTAAATGAATGAAATTCAGGTCAGAGTGTCGTCTTGAGGGCACTATGAAAAAAATACTTAGAAAATTTTTGCCGCGGCACCGCTCGCTTCGCTCGCTCGGCTCGCGCGTAGTTGGTCACAGTTCTAACCTAACGTAACCTATGGATATATTTGCATGTACACACCGCTATAAATAAAATTAAAGAAGACGCTTTAATTAATAAAAACAAAAAACCAATTCATATAATTGACTGAATGAAAACATGTATTTAACTACTTGTACCATGGTACTATTATTCTTAAATGTTATACATGTTATGTGAAAATGAAGTTATGCAAAATTAATGTAAATAATACTGATTATTAGGAATAAAAAGAAATGTAAACAAAAAAATATGACTTTGAATAATAGTGTAAAAGATGGTTATGTTGAGAAAATATAGGAAAACAAATAATAGTATAATAGATAGAAAGTAGGATATATCCCCAATCAGTCGAAAATCTCAGAAGATTTATACAAACTTTCATCCTCTATTTCATCCCCTTATGGGTGGAATTTATCATAACTACATTTTTATAACTAAAACTATAGAAGTTTGATATCTTGTTAAGTCTATTTTAAAGAAAAGGTCCTAAAAACACATAAAATCGATTCGCAAACGCATGTCTAGTTTGAGGTTTTGTGCAAACCAGGTCCTTTCTTCTCCTATCGGAGGGAACTGGGTCATAGGGAAGTGTAGTGTGCTGGTGTAGTATAATGTGAAGAATAAATAATCTCTTTGAGCACGTTCTAGAGGGAGGAGAATTGAAATTCCCGCGCCCCCCCAGGATGTTATGCAATATGATAGGATAGACTGACACATCGCTAAATAAATCTGTTTTATTAAATCATAGTTGGCTATTTACGCAAATTCTTAAAAACATATATAAGTTTTCGCACTCTAGCACACAGTAACTCGATATGTTTACGAAAATTAAGATTGAAGTCAATAGTGACACCTACATATTTCAAGTGGTCAGCTTTGCTTTATCATGCAACCTTTATGTTGAAATTATGAACATGCAAGCCTTTTAATGCACTATTTTACAATATTTTGGCTGGTCTAGTGGTGGTTGCTGAGCATGAGGTCCTAGGTTCGATTCCTGGGTCGAGCAAAGAGTTATTGGGTTTTACTTCAGAGATTTCTCAGTAGCAGAGTCTGGATTTTTGCCCGATTGATGGCGATAAGCTCGCCCCTATTACATGGGACTTAAAACATAACTGGCGAAATGTGGGTGTACCACAAAGTACACCTCTGCATAACCCTTTGGGTTTTTTTTTGTTCTTTGGCATTTATGCACCTATGTCCATGACATTGGAAATTTATCAAGTAATGCTTGCTTTCTGTTGCTTCAAAACAGCTATTTTAGTTTAATATTATAATACTGTGACTATTAATTTAATACATTGTCACAAAATAACAAAACATTGTAAATAAATAAAGAACAGTCAACTCCAACACTTATTTTAAGTACTTTTATTCCACCAGTTTAGAATGTCAAAAGGCACCATAAAACGAGATTGGTTTAATATATAATATTAAATAAGTAAGCTTTTAACTGCAGACCGCGTCGTCCACTGTAGTAGTTGTTAATTTTAACTTTAATTAAAAATAATTTCTCTTCTCTACTGGATAGAGAGGATGTACGAAATAAGGGAAACGGTTATAGTTTTAAAATATGTAGCAGCTCTAGTGTGGAGTTAATTAGTCATAATTTAAAAGATTGCCAGAGCCCTGCCCTACGTCGGGGGCCAACCAGTGTCCAGGGACTCAAACTGTAACCGTAATAAGGTGTTTTTAACACGGTTTTTAAAACAGTTTTAACAGAAGAACACTTTTAAATGTAACAGATACAATACTGTTACCGAATCAATCTATTACCTTTTATATGTGTTTTTCTGTTAAAATTGTTTTAAAAACAGTGATAATATTTGTAACTGAAATAATCAATTATAGATTTAGTACGCTGCGTTTACCTGTTACACTTATTAACACTGTGAACACTTTTATATCTGTTACAGATACATATCTGTTACATAATTGATTCTGTTACCGATTCAACATGTAACCCCTATAATTCTGTAACCTTTATGAAGGTGTTTTTAAGTCCCTGCCAGTGGCCCCCGGCCACCGTAAGCGCGGGCCTGTGGACGGTGAGTAATGGGTTAGCTCACCGTCCGTACGTCTATTGACGACAGGCCGTGTCGACTGCGCGTTCGTGTTTCTCGCGCACCTCAAGAAGATGTCAGGGCTGCAGGGCTGTTCGAAAGAGATACCGTGGCCCTGGAACACAAAGGGCGTAAGAAGGAACATGGATGGGTTTTAGTCAGTACAAGTCTGCCACTCCCTTCCGATCCGCCCATAGCTGGAGGGGTTATTTGATGATTTCCCATCCGTTAAAAAAGCCCTGTCAGAATGATACCCTAGAAGGGGTAAAAGAAATAGAGGTCGACAGCGCAAAAGATGGGAGGACAAACTTAATGGTCCTCTTTATGACAAATATAAAAAAAAGTATTTTATAGCGTAGTGTCTCACTGCTGGGCAAAGGTGTGTGGGTCGTGCCTCCTCGACCCAGCCCTCGCGGTTTTTTTACGACTAATTAACTTCACACTGCTCACATTAGGTCCAAACTGGAGAAGAGTTGCAAGGGACAGAAAGCAATGGAAATCGTTAGAGCAGGGCTTTACCAAGACTGACGCAGAGTCTCCGCCCTCAGCTCGTGGAGGACGTGGTGAGCGCTCTGTTCCCTCTGCGAGGGGAACATCCTCCCCCGCCTATGGCTCCGCCGCTTGCGGTGCCGGAAGCGGACCACATCGAGGACGATGACGACATTCCAGAAGTGACCGGGGTAGACCTGAGAGCGGCGGTAGGCAGGCTTAAAGCCAAAAATACCGCCCCGGGACCCGATGGCTTGCCTGGCAAAGCCTGGATCCTGGCCTCGGAGGCTCTCGGGCCCCGACTGGAAGGGCTCTTAAGCGCATGCTTGGAGAGAGGCCAGTTCCCGCTTCGTTGGAAGACGGGGAAGCTGGTCCTCATTCGGAAGCCGGGGCGCCCTGCGGACTCTCCGTCCGCATACCGGCCCATTGTGTTGCTCGACGAGGTGGGCAAGCTCTTTGAAAGAGTCATTGCCAACCGCCTCGCCGGGCACCTTGTGGGGATGGGGCCGGATCTGGCGGAACACCAGTTTGGTTTCCGCAGAGGGCGCTCGACGGTGGACGCCATCATGCGCGTGAGGGCTCTCACGACGGGGGATGCGGTGTCCAGGGGTGGGGTTGTCTTGGCGGTGTCTCTTGACATCGCCAACGCCTTCAACACCATGCCCTGGAGCTGCATTAGGGAGGCACTCCGGTATCACCGGGTGCCGACCTACCTTCGTCGTGTGGTCGGGGACTACCTGACGGATAGGGCCGTCATCTACCCCGGTCGCACCGGAGAATGGAACCGGCGAGAGATGTCGTGCGGTGTTCCACAGGGATCGGTTCTGGGGCCGCCCTTGTGGAACATCGGCTACGACTGGGTGCTGCGCGCCGACCTCCCTAGCGGTGTCAGTGTAGTTTGCTACGCTGACGACACGCTGGTGCTGGCACAAGGGAGGTCGCACGAGGCGGCGGCCGAACTTATGACACGCGGGGTTGCGATAGTCGTGGAGAGAATCCGGCAACTGGGTCTCGAGGTGGCATTGCACAAGTCCGAGGCCATGTGCTTTCATGGGCCTCGGAATGCGCCACCGTCGGGATCCATACTGACGGTAGGAGGGGTTCCCATCGGCGTCGAGTCGACGCTGAGGTACCTAGGGCTTGTCCTCGACAGCCGGTGGAACTTCGTGGAGCATTTCCGACGTTTGGCCCCCAAACTGGAACGGGCAGGGGCTGCGTTCAAGCGGCTCTTGCCCAACCTGGGGGGTCCAAACGCCTCCTGCCGCAGGCTCTACGCGGGGGTCGTGCGGTCCATGGCCCTTTACGGGGCCCCGGTGTGGGCGCGTTCTCTGAGGCGGCGAGCCGCCCATTACCTGAACGCGCCCCAGAAGGTGGTAGCCGTAAGGCTGATCCGGGGGTACCGCACGATCTCCGGCGAGGCGGCGAGCCTCTTGGCCGGATTGCCGCCATGGGATCTGGAGGCGATAGTCCTCGCGTGCCTGCACGAATGGCGCGCGGAGGCACTACGCCGGGGGGAAACTCCGCTGCCGCGGCAAATTGTCGCTCAGCGGACAGACCTCCGGCGCGATCTCATGGCGACATGGAGGGAGCGACTGTCGCAACCCCGTGCAGGGCACGCCACAATAGTGGCGATAAGTCCCCTCTTTGAGGAGTGGCTGGAGAGGCGCCACGGCGCCCTCACCTTCCGCCTGACGCAGGTCCTCACCGGACACGGTTGTTTCGGGAGGTTCCTGCACCGAATCGGGCGGGAGGAAACGCCCGGGTGTCACCACTGCGAGGATCGACCGGAGGACACGGTGGAGCACACTGTGGAGCTATGCCCCGCTTGGGCTGAGCACCGCCGTGTCCTCGTAGCGGCGATTGGCGGCGGCGACCTCTCGCGTCCGGCCCTGGTTCAATCCATGGTCCGGAGCGAGAGGGAATGGGAAGCCGTCGCCTCCTTCTGCGAAGCAGTCATGCTAGCGAAGGAGGTGGCGGAACGTGAGAGGGAGAGAACCTCACGTCCCAGCCGCCGCGGGAGACGCCCCGGGCGTCGGGGGGCAACCAGTGGCCCCCGGCCACCGTAGGCGCGGGCCTGTGGACGGTGAGTAATGGGCTAGCTCACCGTCCGTCCGTCTTATGACGACAGACCGTGCCGACGGCGCGTTCGTGTTCCACGCGCGCCTCAAGGAGATGTCAGCAAATCGGAAGGGGTCCGAGAGGGCCGATGCCTGCCAGGGCTGCGGGTTGTTCGAAAGAGATACCGTGCCCCTGGAACGCAAAGGGCTAAGAAGGAACATGGATGGGTTTTAGTCAGTCAAGTCTGACACTCCCTTCCGCTCCGCCCAGAGCGGAAGAAGTCATTTGATGATTTCCCATCCGAAAAAAAAAAAAAAAAAAAGGGCTTTACCAAGAGGCACACTGCACTTCTAGATGTACTGTAACCAAGGAAAAAAACGAACAATAAACCACAACAGAGGAGTTTTCAGAGAAGAAAGAAAAGAGCTATTGAAATTGAAATCTGCCAAGTTGATCACGCCCGCAATCCCCGAAGAATAAAGGCAAATGTGTCCCTAATGGTACACCCACATTTTGTCAGTAATGTTTTAAGTCCCATGTAATAGGGGCAAGCCTATTGCCATCAACCGGACACGATTCCAGATTCCGTGGGGGCTACTGAGAGATTCTGAGTGGAAAAACCCAATAAGACTTTGCCTTTTGAAGTTGAACCCTGGACCTCATTTCATTAATTTATTGCTTTCTTTTTTCGACGAATAATTCGAGCCCACCCGAGAGCCGCGTTAGCTACAATATATTTTGCACATAGGCTCATACATTCTTATCCATTTACTTTCGTGTTCCCAGTCCGTAGTAATGAATGTTTCGCGGTAACAAAGTATCCATTTAAACGTTACTGGTGGTTTTAATTTCACACGAAATGTTTTAGTATCTTGCATTTCAGGGACGAATGCTTTAAAGACTGATTAGCGTGTCCTGATATTTATTGTTTATAAGTGAGTGTAGGGAATTCAAATTGTTTGTTTTCGAGTAAATAAAAAGAATTTTAAAGAGAAAGAAAATTATGTTTGTCCTACAAGTTTGCAGAACAAACATATTTTTTTTTAATGTAATGCCGATTAATTTTTTCTTTTCTGTTATCTATAACGCTAATAGAATGTCACTTAGCCTGGGTACTCGGGGCGAAAAAAACCATTACACTGATACTGTTACTGTAAGCCTTCCCATTACTTCCAGTTGGTTCGATCCAGGCTCAATGTGGACCATGACTGGTCGCTGGTCTTGTCCAGCTCATCCCGCCATCTTCTATAACGTTTTATGAATATTATTATGAATTATTTACTCTTTGTTACTGGCTGCTAACATGTACAATTTGGATGTGTTCAAATTATACCATCCAAGTAGTAAAAAAGAACTTCAGCTTATTTTCCAATAAACTTTAACTAAATTTTTAGTTCAAATAGTTTGGTAGCACTTGTAACTCCGTAAGTCGCGGCCAGTTCGTAGCATTCGTAGCTCCGTAGACCGCGGTCCGTTCGTAGCATTCGTAGCAGCGAAGCGTTGGACTTGATTGCGTAGCGGTGACTGACGGTGGCATAGATGTGTTAAAATAAAATTTCGTTAAGAAGGAGATGAGGGTTTGTAAATAAACTACAATGTTCTATGAATCGTTTGGCACTCCAATATAATTATCACTGATGATAAATATTTGTGAAATTGTAGAATTAAAAAACAATATGGCGGCGTTAATACCGATCTCGATCTGGCTCAGGCGCAAAATGTTGCTTTCGCAAAATGTCTACTTCTAGTAAAATATCTCTTTCTCATAATGTCGCTTTCTCAAAATGCCTCTTTCGCAAAATGTCGCTTTCGCAAAATGTCGCGATTGTAACTTAGACAAAAATTTTGTAGTTAGTGGGTCGTCTTAGGGGCGGATTTGTAGGAGTTGGATTATATGCTTAGGGGCACTATGACTAGCAAAGAAGTCAGTCAGTCTCTACGATTGAATATCTTGTAAAACTTGTAAACATTGAATAAGAAATTGAAAAAAAAAAACAACCTTATTTTAAACTTGGCAAAATTTGGTTGGAGTGCAGCCATAAGGGCGCTATAGCGCGCGGACTTAGAAAAGTTTCATCTTTTTCCTTTTTTTTCTCTCTTTCTTCAATTTTTTTTCTCAATAACTTTCGGGATTTATTACACTATCTCATAGTTTTCCACTAGAGCAACAGTTTTTTTCCAGAAAAGATTTTCATCTGAGCTACCATTTTGGAAATATAGAGCGTTTTGGAAAAAAAATAAAAAGCTCCTAACTCGGAAACGGTGCGTCGTAGGGCCATGCTTCTCAGAACCTAAATGGTTTCTATGAACAAGGGTAGGTTCTGCAAGAGAAACGGCCGAAATGTGTCAGAAAAAAAATCTTCGGAAGTTTGTGTCTTTGCCCCTAACGATACGAAAGATCGGCCGACACTTATAATATTTTTTATTTTTTTTCTTTTTTCTTAATATTTCTCAGTTTCCTTTACACCACATCATGGATTTCTACTAGAGCAACAATTTCTTCCAGAAAAAAAAAATCATCTGACCTACCATTTTGGAAATATAGAACGTTTTATAAAAATTAAATAAAATTCGGAGCCCTATAATTCGGAAACGGTGCGTCTTGGGTCCATACTTCTCAGAACCT
This sequence comes from Cerastis rubricosa, assembly GCA_949152445.1. Classification (NCBI taxonomy): domain Eukaryota; kingdom Metazoa; phylum Arthropoda; class Insecta; order Lepidoptera; family Noctuidae; genus Cerastis; species Cerastis rubricosa. Next base: position 14,711,220 of record OX424540.1, on the reverse strand, counting down.
AAATGGTTTCTATGGTCAAGGTTAACCCGAAAAGGCATTTTTTTTTCAAATTTCTGTTTTTTTTTTGTTTTCTTTGCTAGTCATAGTGCCCCTAAGCATAAAATCCAACTCCTACATATCCGCCCCTAAGACGACCCACTAACCGCAAAATTTTTGTCTAAGTTACAATCGCGACATTTTGCGAAAGCGATATTTTGTGAAAGAGGCATTTTGAGAAAGCGACATTTTGCGAAACAGTCATTCTGCGAAAGCGACATTATGAGAAAGAGATATTTTACTAAAAGTAGACATTTTGCGAAAGAGACATTTTGCGAAAGCGACATTTTGCGAAAGAGACATTTAGCGAAAGCGACATTTTGCGCCTGAGCCACCGATCTTGGCAACGCGTCATAAGATCCTTTTGTTTCCTATTTATTTGATATGCCACTTCTGTCTTTAATTCGAAATAACAAAATTGGTTTTAATTCATTCTTACTATTAATTATTCTACTATTTCAAAAGTGCATACATTATAACTTTATAATGCAACTCTGAAAAGTATTAAATCGCAAAATTAGTTTCAGTGCGGGCAACCTAACGGAAATGATGATCATGGACAGTGAAATGAGCCCTGAAATGTCAGGGGACGTAAAAGTTTCATAAATCTCGGAATAATGACTCTGTCGGTATGTATTGTAAATCACAAATAGTCATGGACATGTTTTTCATTACAAATTGCAGCTTGTTTACCTTTCCGCTGTTATTTTGCTTTCGATTTAATTAACATCACAGTCAAAATCACTTTTTTTTGTCTTTAAACTGATTTCGTTAATGCTGTGTCAGAGGCGAACCCGTCCATTTTTTGTCTTCTGCAAAAAAAAAAAACCAAAAATATATAAAAAAATCCTTTAATTTTAGGAAACTATGAGTACAAAAAAAAAAACAGATATACTGTTCTCATTGTATGTATAGTAGTTGAATTAAAACTTTAACCTACTGTTTATGTTTTTATTTATAATCAGAAAATCATAATTTACGTAAAATTACGTAAAATTCTTTTATCAAAACTAAGACTTGTTTAATATTATAAGATTGTTTTAAAAATGATAAATGATGTTTATTTTGCAAATACGTTTTTTTTTTTAAATACACACAATCATGTCTTTGATGTTGTCCTCTTTTTAAAAATGAGATGATTCCGGTCTCTCGTATCTAACTTCTCTGGGAAGAAACAGCCGAAACAAATTAGGGGGTCACTGTATCTTTTAAAGTCCAGACAATGGTCAAGTCATAATTATAAGGACTATGCAAATTATCTCCGAGATTGACTTTTGAAGTAAGGACCACACAGATTTGAGTGGGCCTATCGAGTCAGTGCAAGCATTCGTCAGTGATCGTGCAGATCAAGAAGCTCAAAAGGATCCCTTGAGACTCCAGTCTAACCGGATGCAGCTGATTACCAGTATTTTACATGAATCGACTGCCTATCTGACCTCCACAAACCAGTAACTGGGTAATACGATACCCCTTGGTAAGACTGGATGTCAGACTTTCGTCTTCTGACTTCTCGTAACGACTGTCAAATATCTACAAATGACAGCCGGTACCAATGGCTTAACGTGCTTTCCGAGGCACGGAAAGGACGGGAAGGAAAAAGGATTACTTGAGACTCTTCAAACATAGTTATTATTATAAGATTTTGAGGCGAATAAACGAATCTGTCTACTTAGAAAGAACCGTTGCCACCTTCACACAACTTACAAAGTAATGGTTCTTCATAAAACGAATGCCGTCGTAACGGAACCTTTAATTGAACTGAAGAGGAACAGATAATTAGTGAGGAAATACTAAAATGTACCGACTCTGGGTAATTAAGAACGGGAAAAATCTCAACTTTGTGGTAATTCGCGCTACTAATGAGTTTATTTCTCTTTATTTTCTGTGTAGAAATTGCCGTGGTGCAATAAAAAGTATGCGTTGAAATTTTATTAGTTGGTTTGGTTGTTTGGTTTTTATTGGTTGGTTTTTTCCGTGGTTTGTGGTTTCTTGGTGCGTTTGGAGGTTGGAAATTATCCCTGAGAACGTACTACCGGGATCAAATGTATCCCAACTGGGATCATAATTCATCCGTAACCCTCATCCAAATGCCTTTAGCCATAACTATGTGAAAAGATACAGACAGACAGATTTTTCGTATTTATAAAATCAATACGGATGAATAAATTCTACAAATAAGTGAAACGTAAGTTATTTATGCACCGAATAGTAATTTCTGAACACATTGAGAGCGTTTAATGGACACTACAAGAAGGTGTTTCAGTGACTCCGAAACTATATAGTTCCGGAGCCATTGAAGTCACGTCAGTAAAATTATAAGCGCATGAAAATACTTTAGATGTTTTTAGTTGGACCGACGTTCTCCAGTTCTACATATGAATAACAAAAAAAAACATGACAATATGTTCTTTGGGATTCAAGATGACAGCTACATAATAAAATACCCGACACTATGATTACCATAGATGAAAGAGAGCTCGCATTTCCACAAATAAAGACGTACCTTTTCCTTTTGTTAGCAATGTTGAAGAAATGAGTCTTCAATTACTAGCTTCAAAATTATTTCGCAAATTGACATAAATATTAAGCATTATGAAATAAAGTCTCACAGTACATTCCTTCTTTATAAAGTCAGGGCGAGTTAACAACTTAGTTTCTTGTTGCTTTGCAAAATAACTTCAGAACTACGTGGAAAATGAAATTCTAACAGCTCAAACTTTTATTTTATAAACAGCATGAAGTTTTGAATTAAAACAAAAGCCAGTTGGGTGGAATTTTTTTAGGACTTCAAACTTTGGAAAATAATTTTATATATAAATGTGGAATTGTGTTTGGCAAGACTTTGTTGGAAATTTTACTTCACGCCTATTGCTGGGAAAGTTAATATCAAAATGTGAATGGGGAAAATTTCCAAAATATTTCTTTTGTTCGCAAGATAACAATAATACTATGTAATGGATGATCTGAAACTCTTTGCCCCCAGCAAATTGCAACTGATGGAGCTACTGAAAGTAACTGAAAATTTTAGTAGTGCCATCAGGATGGAATTTGGTGTGGACAAATGTGCAGTCATGTATGTAAAGCGAGGGGAGATTATGGAATCCGAGGGACTTCAGCTCTCTGATTCCATACACCTAAGATCCCTTTCCTCATCCGAAAACTATAAGTATTTGGGTATGTCGGAAGCGTTAGGTATTAACGTAGCTGACATGAAGCAATCGTTGAGGGAGCGCTTCTTTGGTCGCCTGAAGAAGGTACTAAATAGCCTTCTTTCAGGCGGGAACAAGGTGCGCGCCTTCAACGGTTTGGTCATGCCGGTTTTAATGTACTCTTTCGGCATACTCAAATGGAAACAGACCGAACTGGACGCCCTGGATAGGAGAGTTCGTACACTGCTGACCGCAAACCGGATGCATCACCCACGATCATCGGTGATGAGACTGTACATCCCGCGGAAGTGCGGGGGTCGAGGCTTTTTAAACGCAAAGACCCTCCACAACCGCGAGGTGTGCAGCCTCAGAGAATATTTTTTTAAAACACAGGTGGGTATGCACCGAGATGTGGTCGCAGTGGACAAGGCACTCACCCCGCTGTCCATGGCTAAAGAGAACTGGCGCAAACCTGTCGTACTTACTACCGATGACCGCAAGAAAGTATGGCAAGGCAAGGTGCTTCACGGTCGCTTCTACCAGGCTCTTCATGGGCCCGATGTAGATTTTCTAGCATCCGTGTCCTGGCTACGATTCAGCGACCTCTTTGGGGAAACTGAGGGTTTTGTCTGTGCGATTATGGACGAAGTTATGCTGGCGAACAACTACCGGAAACATATTATGAAGGACGGGACGGTGGACGTGTGTCGGGCATGCCACCGTCCGGGTGAGTCCATCAGACATATTATTTCTGGTTGTTCTCGTCTGGCTAATGGCGAGTACTTGCACAGGCATAACCTAGTAGCCAGGATTATTCACCAGCAACTTGCCTTGAAATATGAACTTGTGGAATCTGAGGTACCGTACTACAAATATGTGCCCGACCCAGTTCTCGAGAAAGACCATATCACGTTGTACTGGGATCGGCCTATCATTACTGACAGGACTATTGTCGCCAATAAGCCTGACATAGTGGTGATAGACCGATCAGCGCGCTGCGTAATGATAGTCGATGTTACCATCCCGCATGACGAGAACCTCGTGAAGACTGAGAAAGAGAAACAAATAAAATATCTCGACTTAGCACACGAGGTTGTCAGCATGTGGAATGTGAACTCGGCTATCATTGTGCCGATTGTCGTTACGGCCAATGGCCTAATGGCTAAAAGCCTCGATGAACATCTATCGAAGCTCTCACTTGGCAGTTGGATCAAGAGCCAGATTCAGAAGGCAGTACTCCTCGATACGGCCCGCATTGTGAGGAGGTTCCTGTCTCTGCAGCCCTAACCACCGGTGCCTTGGACCCTGCTCCCGATACCGGCGGAAACCTGTTTTTTTATATTTTTAAATGTTTTTTTTACCTTTTTTGTTTTATAAGAAATATTTAAAAATATAGTAAATAAGATGAAAAATGAATTAAGGAATACTATGTAACAGGGACCAAAGTAAAGGGGCAAATCTCAATTCAATAATTTTCCTCCTTATCTTAGTGCCTCTTCAATTTGAAGATTGACATGATCCGGATATTTTTCCTTGTCCTTTTTGTCTTCAAGACACCGGCACCGTGGCCCTTGGCCAGTAAATAGTAAGTAGTCGTGACTCTATTCTCAATCAAATCAATTCCTGACAGCATCCCGGCGGAAAGTAGAAATATCTTTCTCTAAAACCTGTGTCCCGGAATCCCGAGAGCAAATATAATTACTTATATACTACTTATACTATATTATTACTTATTACTTACTACATTTTGTAAACACCACCTTAATTTTAAACCAGGAACTTTAGAAAAGCGCTAACTTTTATTTGGAAGACAGTTATAATAGTTTTAACGACCCCCAAGGCTATCTAAAGGTTTAAATAAACTGACATCAGTGCACAATTGCGAAGCTGAATGGGTCCCGGCAGAAGCATTGTGAAAGATACCGAGGTAGATAAAGCTCATAACTGCGGGAAGCTTTTCAATGCGCTCTTGTGATTTCAAATTTCATTATAATAAGGAATTTTAATGGTTTTAATTATTTTATGTCTTTTTTTTTTGTTTGGCATATAAATGCTTACTCCACAGTCCACAGCGCCCTTCACAGCCAGGGACAGAAACAGTTGGAGAAAGATCATCTGAAAGAATTCGAAGCATTGAGGAATACAACGCAAAGAGGATATAAATGTTTAGAAATTATGTTAGAAACGTCTTGAGAGATATATATAGAACAGAGTAGTCAGAATGAAAGGGGGATAACAATATTGTTGAGAAAAAATAATAAAGAGGTCTGAGTTAAAAGATGTAAGTTACCTAAGAAGTGGCTTGAAGAGACAAGAATAATAAAAAAAAAACAATTTTTGTGCGTTGTTCCCAGTAACACCATTGTAGATCAGTATGGTATTTCACAGTTTTTGAAAGACAATGACAGTTTCATACTGTATTTTTAACCAAATGAACAGTGGAACCTGGATCGTCCATGTGATTGTACGCTTTCGATAATTAAAAAAATATGTTTTTTAAAAACCTAAATTAAAAATAAAAACACAACTATTATCATGAACTCTTTCTACGTCGGTGTTGAGCTTATTCGTAGCAGGGATTAACATACATACGTATGACATATAAATGTTAGGCCGGTGTAGATTTAGTTAAGTAACAAACATATTTGTTAAGAAATTTAATATTACATAAACTGGCTAAATAATAACAGCCGCACGGGTCGATCTTTAAAGTTAAGCTGCTTGCCGAGGTTGGTCCGTTGATAGGTGACCATAATTACATACCGAGTTACCTCTGTGCCTCGGAAAGCTCGTTAAGCCGTTGGTCCCGGCTGTCATTTGTAGATCTTTAACAGTCGTTACGAGTAGTCAGCCGAAAGCCTGATATCCAGTCTTACCAAGGGGTATCGTATTACCCAGTTACTGGGTTGTGGAGGTCAGATAGGTAGTCGCTTCATGTAAATTACTGGTACTCAGCTGCATCTGGTTTGATTGGAAGCCGAGCCTAACATAGTTTGGGAAAAGGCTAGGCAGAGCATGATAAATTAAACTTACACCTTTTCCCCATGGGGGTAGGTAGGAACCATAGGACACCACCTGCTACGATCTGTACATAAACCTTTTGCTTCATCCACGAACATACATATTATATCAGGGCATACACGCTCGCCGGTTCCTAGTACTACGCACATGACCTTTCTGAACCTCACTAATTATAAGGTCAGCCATGTTTGACCGTCTAGAGTGTCCCCTCCCGGCGTTGCTACTCACATCTGCCTTGTGTACCTTTTGTTAGTCGCCTTTCACTAATCCTCTCCACATGACCAAACCATACTCTTTTCTGAAATTTGACAAGTTGAGTCTCTACTACTACAGTCATATTAAATTAAAAATAAATAAATAGACCCAAAACCACATTCAAACTAGTCAAAGAGACCATCTAACGATAACACTTCTCAATTTCCCTCGACACTACAAATTCCGACACCATCCATCGCCTCGCCTTCTCCAGGATAGTATTCAGTTCCACTTTTGTGCATAAAATTCGAGCGCTCATAAATTCAAAGGCGTCAAGCCCTGTGTACGCTTTAGAGCATATTTCCTTAGTAAAGCGCTATATCTTGACTCGGCTCGCGAACATCATGTTGTGAGTGCATGTGTACCGGGTTTTATATGTTTTTGTCGTTATATTTGATGTTTCGGGTAAAGTTTGGGATTATGTTTGGTAAATTCGGCGTTTTGGGAAAATTACAATCTTGGGTTAGACGACTACAGATTTAAGATTCACGAAGAGAATCTTTTAAACAAAGCTACTTTAGCAGTCACAACGAAATGACAAGAAAGAGGGTGAATACTAAGATGACGACAAATAAAGATGTACAGAGGAAGACGAAGACAGACTGCGTTGCATCAGCGTCAACCTTTAGTGAATTTGTTCGAAAACAAGAAGAAAGACAATGAGTTAATGACTAACCTTTGAAACTACACCAATAAGTTCTCGATAAAGTGACTGAAAACAGATCCACAATTAAATTTGCTTTACATTTAAACTACCAAAATAACTATTAACACCGTATAACCCAAAATAATTATCCTTTATCCACAATTTGCATTTCCGAGCTACATAGCGCATCGCACATGTTGTGAAACACACAATAGATGTCGCCCTAGGTCTGAATGTTCCCCATTATCTGGGATATAATTTCTGTGCCCCCGCCCCGCTCGCGGTTTGCTGGCTCTCAGTAATTAAGCCCGGTATGCTCCATGAATGCCTGATTTTATTTTGCTATTTAGGTACTTACATTATTTTCTGTGTAAAAAATGTACTATTGAATTGAATTTGAAATGTGTATGGTTTTGGATTTGAACAAAGAAGGCATGTTTTTAAAAAGAAGAGGAGGTTTAGACAAACTAAGATTCAATGAAGGACCAAATTATTGATAAATGTTTATTGATCAAAAAAATATGAAGTCCAACGAGACCAACTTAACTTACAAGGCAACCATTATTTGAAATTTTAATCTGCTTAAAACATAGTCAAAATTTTAACGAAATAATTCTCAAAAAAGTATAAGCCTTAAATGAGTCCTTTGTTTGAGTTACAGCCCTGAATAAAAACACAGTAGGTATAAAATCTGGAGAAAATCTTTTCTCAAGAGCATTAAGGCTATTCGGCTAACAAAAACCTAGACCTTAAACAAAAACCTAATCTAGACTTTCTCTTGAATAATGTCTGGGCCTAATTGAAGCTATAGACGATGTCTATATAGGGACCGACGTAATTAATCTCAGTTTGGCCGGTAATCCATCTTTTAGTGGGATTCGATGGAAGGGAGGCGGAACTATTCATCTAATACGACCCCAAATTTATCTCGACGTCAGGTGACTCGGATTACATCTTCGCATTATAACGTAATCTGGGTGGCGCAAATTATCTTTAATTTGGGGAACGTAATGAGCGCGTGATGCAAGGTACCGTATACGTGACGTCAGAGATAAGCAGAGGTGGTTTAGTTTAGGGAACTACAGATAACCGCGTAATGGATGGAAAATTACAGCTAATATTACCCGTGACAGTGGTAAGGATCGACAGTGCGTATTTTGATATTCAGTAGATGATCACGCTTTATTTGAGGAATATGTGGCTGGAAAAGGATTAAGTCTTTTAGGCAATGTAGTTATAAAGTGGTTGGAAAATTTTGGAGCTAAAGCGTTAACAATGCGAGCCATACAGTGGGCCGTGGTCAAAGTTTATTTTAAGGATGAGATTTGAAATGAAATTACCATAGTCCGGCTAAGCAGACGACAACCTCTTAGGTTGAACTGCGAGATGCCATACATAAAAAAATAAAAATAAATCTGAAAAGAACTGAAGTTACTGTTAGAGCTTGCAGTGGAATTACTTACACGGCAAGTTCTAACAGTAACTTCAGTTCATTAAGCTAACGCTGCTTAAGGCAATGGGCTGGTTATGATAACAGACGGACTGATAGCCGATGGAGCAATCAAGTCCTAGACATAAGACCATTTAGCGTGGCATGGGACGTTTTCCACCTAGCTGGACAGTGGAGTACAATAGGCTAAGTTGATTAAAACAAACAATCATACAAAGAATCTAGCGTGCCCTCATTAGGAATTTACCACTGCTTAATTCTATCACTCAGATAATCTTAAGTCCATTTCCTCATTGTACTAAAACAAAGCAGCAACGTCTTGTCCTAAGTCATGAATTAATATGGAGACGCTTAATATCTTCAGGCCATTCATTACAGGCGCTTCCGACTGCGTGCCGGTGTATGGGTAGCTTATCAAGTGATTGATTGCGCTGATACTAAGCGCCAGGATCTATGTTATAACGTTAGTGCTAAGTACATATGAAGTTCAAGGTTTTGGTTTAGAAGGTACTTACAGGAAAAGAACGGATTGTGTTTATAGAGGAAACTTTGATGAAGTTAATGATAAAATTAATAAAAATTAAAAACATGTCAACACGCGTGTCATACCCAAAGGTTTAGGCAGAAGTATAAACACCCATTTTTTTCCAGAAAGCCCATCTAATAGGTAGGCCTATTGCCGTTATCCAACAAATCCAGACTCCGAACTGCGAATAAGAAATTCGTAATGGAAAAACCGGTGAAGGAAAACATCGTGAGAAAACCGGCATGTCCTAGAACAAAAAATTCGAAGACATGTGACATCTACCAAGCCGCACTGGGCCCGCGTGGTGGATTACAGCGCACTCCCTCTCATAGAGAGGACGCCTGCTTTCCAGCAGTGGGAACATTATAGGCTGATGATGATGAATAGAAAAAAAAATAACGCTTTTCTCGACCTGAAAATCGATAATGCGAAAATTTATAAAGACAAGGAACATGAGACAATAAGGATATTGAAGTCAATAAAGGTCAAGAAGCAACACAAGTGTACGCAAATAAAAGAAATGACAAAGAAAATTGTTCTATAAGTTCTTTGGGATCAGTTTCATCAAAAAAATAAAATACTGTAGCAGTTGGACTGAAGGACGAAACTCAAGCAATGTTCACAAGAATGATGTTTCCTACAAATAACAAAAAATACGTTTCAAATCTAGGGTAAGTTGGAATAGATCTCGCAGAGTGACAATCTAAATGTCCGTTCCTATGTGAGGAAAATCGTAAAAATGAGAAAATGTTAGACGAGGATTTTGTGTAGTGACAGAACTTTGTTGATATTTATTACTTTTTTCTTGGAATACGTTTTCATGGAGAAAAAGAACATGATATCTTTTCATGAATAAATGGCATCACTGGCATGTAATTGATACTCATGGTGAAGGCTCTTTGTTTGATTAACAGGAATTCTCTATCACAATTTTTTCTCAGACCTTGTTAATACTTCCTCGACTGCCTCGTTGGTCTAGTGGTTACAAGCGCGACTGCCAAGCATGAGCTCCTGGGTTCGATTCCTGACTTTTTTCAATAGGAATTTCTCAGTAGCAGCCACGGAGTCTGGATTTGTGCCTAGTTGATGGCAAAAGTCTCGTCTCCTCTATAACATGGAATTTTAACATGACTTGCGAAATGTGATATTTTTTGTCGAGTGTTGTTTTTGTGGCGGTGTCACTAAAATCTCGAACAAAACACGATATTAAAGTAAATCCTATCGACATCATAAACGCTATGTAGAATATACAAATACGTAGATACAAATGATAAAAGAATAAGAATATTTCCCAAACAAAACTGTCTAGGAACCTCTCTATCTCTGATCTCGAGATATAAAAGGAAGGAATATATTTAATAAATACGGGTCTCGTTTACAACGCAAACAACTCATCAGCCAGTCCAAACAAGGCACGCTTCCCGTTGGGTGTTTTTATGCAGCATTGTGGAACTCTGAATTTTGAGATGTGGGATGGAAACATTTGACGTCATTTTGTGTTTAGTCAGAACATTTGTGTTGGAACAACTGAAACACCGTTTTAGAAATTTGCAGACATCTGAAAGATGAAGAAAGGAAGTAAGTTTTACCCATGAAAATATTCCAGTGAAAAAGCAACACAGAGCCACGGAAAAAAATCTATAATAACCGAGCTCAATTTTATTTTTATTTCTTTTCAGGGGTATCGTATAGCTAGTACTTAAAGTGTTGTAGAGATCAGATTGGCAGTCGCTCCATGTAAAATACTGGTATTGTTGGGAAAGGTCTAGGCAAATATAATAATGAAACGAGGTTAACCTCACTATCCTTTCGCGCGTAACAGTAAAACCCCGCGTGAAACCCTTCGGGGGCCCCTTGATTACGCTATTGCGTGAGTCATCCGATATCGTAAAGATAAACACTTATAACTCGAGTTATATTAGCTCTAATCTTAAACGGTAAACAGTGTCGGGTTCGTGATGAACGGGACCATTTATTAATAATAAACAACTCTTTTAGAACTACTTGAGAATTATACATATCCCATAGATATGAGAGAGGTCGTAGCAAATACGTCTGTTTTCGTTGCTTATTTTTGTTTGGTAAAACTACTCATTCAATTTACACGAAAATTTATATCTAACATCACAAATATACAAGTAATCTAATGACAGTGTTTTTAGGAGTCCTACATACATTATTCGTATAAGATCCTAACTCAAACTTCTTGTTAGAATCGGCCATTTTAGAATTCCGCTGTTCAAAGCATGAAAATACTTGAAATATCAATAAATATGAATAGATATGCCTCGAATACATGAAATAATGAATTATCACTATTTTTTCTTGGCTACTATTGTTTCCAAGACCATTTTACATGGTTGAAGAGTCAAATTTTTTTTTTTATTTCGTCTAACAAACTTCACAACAAAGGATTTTTTGTTGGCTCAAATCATAATTTTTTTGTTATTTTTTCAAGCAAATGACTATCTAAAAAGTTGCATTATACACTTATAACATACTATACATTTACTTACCAAAGTTTTACAACGTATATCTCACAAAAACAACACTTTTCCGAACATAATAACACGGGTTACCATTGCGTTTGACATTCGACATAGACGATTTTCTACATTTTTTTTAATAATGTTGTGCCGTTTAGTATTACTAACGATTAATTTTGTTTGAATCGACTACTAGTTGACCATAGAGGTAAATTTTGACAGAACGATTTAGAAATTTACTTTTTTTTATATTAGCGTTTAAGTTTGCGAGCCGTTCCATAAATGGAACGGCTGGGACCTAGAGGTAATCGGTGATACAATAATATATCTGTAATTGGACAAATGGTACTTAGTTCCAGCATTGATGATGAGATGATGAAATGGCAAGAATGGGGGTGCCTCCTGAGATGACTAATAATTTTAATAGTATGGAAAAAGAAAGTTTCTGTAAGGAATAATATGAAAGAAAAAGCAGTAAATGATGCCGTGACTGACAGGGATAGTGACAAAAGAAAACGTATTGCGCCGACCCCGAGTAGAATGGGACAAGGGAAGAAAGATGACAATTATCATCATCATCATTTGCCTAGCCTTTCCCAAACTATCTTGGGGTCGGCTACCAGTCTAACCAAATGCAGCTGAGTACCAGTATTGTACATGAAGTGAATGCCTCTCTGACCTCCACAACCCAGTAACTGGGTAAGACTAGATGTCAGACTTCTGGCTTCTGACTACTCATAACAACTGTCAAAGATCTACATGGCGCGGAGGAAACTCAGTATGTAATTATGGTCACCCATTCACCGACCAACCACGGCAAGAACGGCTTACCCCTAAAAATCGACCCGTGTGGCTGTTTTTATTTAGCGACGAGCTCCTAACAAAATGACAATAATGATGACGGAAAATGAAATGTAGTGCCGAACCTAAATTAATTAAGATAACAGGTTTCAGCACCATCAATTCAGCAAGAAAATAAAAAAATACCCTAGAATTTCAAAATCTAACAACGCCCAATTAAATACTCAAACAAGAACCGAAATCAATAACGTAACAAAGCCATGTCCTTATCGATTTACATTTAAAAACAAAAAGGCTCTTGAGCAATTAAGCGTGAAATGGGGTCACGTCACATCAACATGAGACATTGAAGCACCGTATCGGAACAAAACGTGATGATACAGAAGGCTCAGTACAGACTGCTATGATTATGGAATCTACACACAACGGCAAATCAATTTATCTATTACACTGGAAATAGAATATTTACCATGTTTACTTGTTACGTTTTTTGATAGTGTTTGTGACCATGTCATTTATAAAACTTCAATCAATTTATAACACCTACTTTGAAACTTGTAGTAATGTGCAATAAATAATTTATTGAAATACTATCTTTTCCCACGGCTTCATCCACTTGGATGTCCAAAATTATCTCACGGGAACGTCCTTACTAACGGCATGATAGTGTCATAGTATAGCCGTATATCTGTTATACTATATCCGTTCAACCTGTCCACCAGGTTAGGTTAAATCTACAATTCTGCCACCTTAGCGCGCTTTAGTCAACTGATCCCACTCATTTGGGACCCGCGGGATCAATTGGCTAATTTATTCTTTTTCTTTAGTGGACTGATCCCGCTGTCAAATATGAAAACAAAATGTCTTCGAATTTCAAATTTATGTACAAGCGTGTAGAAAAATGGGGGGGGGGAGATTTGGCGGAGGCCTATGTCCAGCGGTGGACGTCTTTCGGTTGAAATGATGATGATGATGCGTAGAAAAATGATAGGATAATACTCAATTTACTCAGTAACTTGCCCTTACTATACCAATCTTACTACCAGTAGAAATGAGTAATTTCCCGTGTTACTTACTACATGCGGTTGCAAACAGAAAAACAAGATAAATAGTGATAGTAATAAAACGTTAAAGAGACAAGTAATAAAATAGTATGAAAGTAAAATAACCTAGCAAAAGCTAGCATAACTTTAAGGGAATATGAATATTAAAAGTTCTGGGTAGGTAAGTAGATGTGTGTTGTGTTGATACTATGATTGAATTACCTTTTTTTATTTTTAAAAACGATTTCATAAACTAACAACAAATTCAAGTATTTAAATATGTTCAACGGTAATTAGAGAAGTTTTTAACCAAGGCTATGGTAATGGGTTGTGAACGTCGGATAGGCAGTCGCTTTATGAAAAATACTGGTACTCAGCTGCATCCGGTAAGACTGGAAGCCGACCCCAAGATATGTATTTTAAAGAAGTGTTTTATGAGGCTCCAAATGATCACTAAAACCGTGCTAGTTATCATATCAAGAAAACTTGTCTTCTATACAAATCACAAAATTAGTCAACGGGATCAGTTGACCAATTCAAAAATGCACTTGGACGTCTGATCCCGCGGGTCCCGCCTGTGCGGGATCAGTTGACTAAAGAGTCCTCAGCCCAAAAACATGCAGTCGAATGGACCTCTGCGCGCGCAGCCACCGATGATGAGGTGGAAGTGGCGAAGTTCTGAGCTAGCAAAATATAAAAACTTTTGGTGGTTTACCAAATCTACTCGTTAAGTTTCCCTTCTGCATAAATCTATCCTGTGAGTTCGGGAACTTCTCGAGAGAAGGGATTTAATATATCTGCAGCCAAGTTCTCTTATGATAATAGACTTTTGGAGTGCACTCAGTTGGAAATGGTTTTAGAAAATGTTGGCATTGTCTTCAGTATTACTGTTCAAAACTTTGACTTTGGGATTAAGTATTATTTCTGATCTTAAAAGGCAATTACTTTAATTTAACCTTGAACACTTTCTGGCTTTAGTACTTATTTCGAAAGGAATACCGCACAAAATTCATGGTCCCGTCTACTTTTGCACTGCCTAAATTATAACAACCATACTTTTCAATCTCAATCTACCTTTTCATTACGACTTTTGTAAGCGTAAATCATTGCCTTGCTTCTAGTTATCAATCAATTAATCAATCATTTTATATTATCAGGCAACTATGGCCTATAGGTCAGTAATCTGAAACAATAAAAATAAACTTATAAATATTAAAAACCTTATTAAACTATAATTATACACGTAATATTGTCGGCGTCGTGTTTCGCTGCGTGGTGTCGCGTAACCGTCCTCGGAACCCCATTGAATCAGTTCAATCAATATAAAAAACCCTCCCTCACAAAGTTTTTCATAAACTAACTTTTGAAGTAAGTAAGACAATACTACAAACATCTCTCTGGCATAATATATAGTGACATACATCTAAAAATAGACCAGCTACCAAACAAAACCACAACAAAACACCTACGACAAAAATATCCCGAAGAAAATACATTATTTGCCAAGCACGTAACCTACATACGTCTGCTAGACGTACATACATCAACGTCTCCCGCGTCTCCTTGCTCCATTACACTACTAATCGTATGAGATTCCACGCTGATGCCTCTAATTAATGGCTTACATACAACCGTCCCTTCAAGATGTCTTAAATGGTTCCGAGAATTAAATTCAGCTGCTCGCCATCTTAGGTGAACGTTAGTATAACAGTTGAATTACGTTTTAAAGTATGTGCTTCAGGATAGTTTTGTGAGGATTAATTTGGTTTTAGTCGTTTTATTTTAGTGTGTTTTAAATGGTGGATTTATTTGAAAGTATTTGATCTCTTAAATCTTTTATTCTCATCATCATCATTTTCTTAAAATATAATATCTAATTTCAGTAGAGACTTTGAAATTATAATTATCAATGCAGTAAAGCACCATTTTTTTTAAATTAAAAAACAGCGCCATCTGTCGAATTTACTCTGAACGCATAAGGTTTGGATTAATTTGAAAGTATTTGATCTCTTAAATCTTTTATTCTCATCATCATCATTTTCTTAAAATATCATATCTAATTTCAGTAGAGACTTTGAAATTATAATTATCAATGCAGTAAAGCACCATTTTTTTTAAATAAAAAAACAACGCCATCTGGCGAATTTACTCTAAACACATAAGGTTTACATGCTAGTGAAATACCGCCCGCCCCTTATCAAGTATCTATTGGGCGGGCGGGTACAACTTTAACCTTCGAAGCTGTCTCGTAACGTGGTTCAATAACAAGTTCCTTTGAAATTAGATAGATGTCGCTCATTTGTGATACGGTAAGAAATTACCAAATAATCAAAGTTAGCATCTAATTGGCTTAAGTCCTAAGGTCACGAGGCATAATAAAATCCACCAACAAAGAAACTATTTTTGGACAACAATTACCTACTTAGTAATTGTACTGTGTACTTGTGTTATCTACTAATTGAACAAAGGTTCAATTAGTGGCTAACTGAAGAATTTCCATAGCAAAAAATAAATTACAATAACTGATTTCAAAATATTTACATGTCGTCATGGAATGATGTAAAAAGTAACTAATAACATTGTAAGAAAATGCGACTCAATTAAGTCAACCAAGATTGTGTTGTACGAATTTTCCTTTGACCATGATCCGTTTGCAGGCTTTAGTCATAATGAAGTTGAAAAGAAATTAACAAAAAGAAATGCATCGGAAACGCCTGTGAAAATGTTCTACGACTTACTATGTATCTCTGATATAGGTAGGTATATCAGAGTGGTATAAACATGTAGGTATTATGCGTTATGGTATTATGTTATGGTAATAATACCATGTAGAGTACCATGTAGGTATAACGTAACCTACATGGTATTCTTGAATATCTTAGAAGATACAGAAATAATATCATTGTATAATGATCTTAATTCTAGGTGTTAGAATGTTAGTTTCTGTATAAATACAGCATAGTTTTACTTTCCCGGCATTTGCGATTTTAGAATCTAACAATCCGAGCCATTCAATTACAGCACGATGCTTAATTTTCGCAATTGAAATAAAGCTTTCACTAGCTTCGTTTCATTCATGAATTTCACCTTCACCCATTGAACAGCGACCTTCTGTCGGGACAGCGTCATATTGATATCATCCTGGAGCATGCGCACTAGATATGGCGCATGCGTATTATCAGTCCAAAATGTTGTGTATACTGTATACTTTCATGTACCGAAACCTGTCAAGCTGCAATAATAAGTCTGCATTATAGTGAAATGGCTTTTTAAACGTGTTTTAAATACATTCCGTAGTTAGTTTTTGTTCAGTAGCTTCTTCTTTCTGCAGAGTAGCCTATCTAAACGATGTTATAGTGTTGTGTGTGTATTTGCTCGGACTAACGAATGCAGTGTAATTGATGAAACATTTTCCATTCAGTGTAGATTGACCACACGTTGATAATTCAAAGTACTGTTTCATTGACGAGTGTAAGGTGATACATCAACAGGTAGGTTTTGTTTGCTTATGGTTATCTGATGACAAACGTATATTATGTACGGTGGTAGTGGGCGTTACTCCAGACGGAGTGCGTGGGTGAAACATCTGGCTCGTCGTAGACTGAACGACGGTAAATAAATTCAACTCACGAACGATTCGAATAAGATGCTTGTGGCAGATAAAAATGTAAATGATTTGGTTTGTCATAGAGAATCTTGTTCGGTATACGACCAGTGACGTCAGATGTTCTTGCTGCATTTAAATTTGTCTATGATAGGCGTTAAACATTGCGAACCACACCTGTGATAAGTTACTTAAAGTAAATATTTATAAGTATTTTTATTGATAACTATGTACGAAATTGGAGCACTGTCAGACCAGTACGCGTAGCATGACTGTAGAAACGAGTTTTGTGTACTGAAGAATCGACAAACTGACACATTGTCATTGTCTATTTGTCATTATGTCGATTGCTACGCGTGCTGACAGATAAGTATCAAGACTATACATCACTTTAGTTTTACCGTGATATTTACTATGCATGAATGATTGAATATACATTGGTCAAGCTTATTCACCCTTTTGTAATTGGCAAATATTGAAAATTATAAGATTTTTCTTAGATGCATTCACTCTAAAGAGTTAGTAGGCAAATCAAGTCTGAGGTAGCTAAATAAAAAAATTGCCTTAGTTTATTTCCTTTTCACTACAAATGTACAGACAACAGCACAACAAGCTACCCAAAAAAGTCAAATTTTACCAATCAATCTTGAAACGTATTCTTTAACGATAAAGTTGAAAATCTATTAAAGAAATTTGACAGATTGTTGTTTCTTGATAGAATAGAAATTTGTCGCAAATTATTGGTACAGACAACAGCTTTGTTGTCTGTAACAATACTTAGCAATAAATATCCTTATACAGATTAACCTATAAAGGTATCCATAATAATCCAAAACTTTATCAATCATCAGAACATAATTAACCTCCTCTCAAAACCAACCCACACCTCGTTATGTGGTGTAAATTCTCACAAAATCAATATTGGATAACGGGTACGCTGCAAATACTTTCGGGTCGTTGCTCGTGTCCCATATACCGCACGTTAACGTTCCCCTACTGAATTAGCTACCACGTCCGTTGCACCCCGTTCACTTTGTGGCGTGAGTATAAATGTATTAAATTAGGTCATGCCCGTGACTTCGCCCGTGTGTAGTCCGGTAACTTATTGGCCCACGGGATCGAATTACTGTGATAAAAAGTACTTATTATTATATTTGTTAATATAAGTTTAAAATTATCTTTGTGCCAACATAACATCGCCTGCCTTCCTAAAGGGTTAGTCAGAAGAAATGGTCCACCCACATTTCGCCGGTTATGTTTTTAAGTCCCATGTAATATGGGGCGAGCCTATTGCCATCAACCAAGCACAAATCCAGATTCCGTGGCTGCTACTGAGAAATTTCCTGATGGAAAAACCCAATAACAATTTCCCCAACCCGGGAATCGAACCCTGGAAATGCAGTCGCGCTTGTGTCTACTGGAATAAAGAGGTAATCTGGCAACACATAACACCATAGGACCCCAAACGCTCATGTTATCTCTGCAAGGCATACGAAACTGTCATAAATGAAAAGCAAATGTAACGCAACAGGCATTGTTTTGATTAATACCTACTTTGCAATATTCGAATGATGGATGAAATACTGAAACAGGAAATCATATTAAAGATAGAAACAAAAATCTCTGGAAACAGATTTGTTAATAGCATTCGGTGACTAATGGAACGCATCCATCAAAGTAACTTTGAAAATAACAGTGACGGATCATTTGTTTACAAGCACACTTATGAGAGAGTATAAGTGTTAACATTTATCACAACTTGTTACTGTCTTTCAATTTGTTAATTTCTTACAATTAGTTTCAACAAGGTAAAGGCAAAGATCTTGGGAAACTTACTAAATTAAAAATAAAAACCAGCCCAGTGCGAGTGGCACACAGGGTTCCGAAGCACGAAACAAGATCATCATAATCATCATCATTTCAGCCGAAAGACGTCCACTGCTGGACATAGGCCTCCCCCAAGTGTCGCTACATTGACCGGTCCCGTACGACTAGCATCTAGCGGATGCCCGCAGCCTTCACCAGGTCATTGATCCACCTAGTAGGAGGCCTTCCAACGCAACGTCTTCCGGTCGCGATCGCCACTCTAGATCTTGTCGGCTCCATCGGCCATCCAATACAAATAATTTGGTCGGCCAACAATTTAATAATAATATTATTAACCCTCATTAATTTGTTAATTTACACTCAAAAGCAAACCTAATTCGTTTTTCATAGTATGTTAATGAAAATCCATGTTACTTCTGCAGTTTGATTAAAGAGGCAACTCAACCCTAAAACCGACCTCAGATAATGTTTACGAACCCGCGCTGGGCCCGATTGGTTGATGGGGCTAACACCTTCTCAAAAAGAAGAAACCATTAACTTCTTCGCAGTAAGTGTCTTATGCTGCTACACTTTTTTAGTCCGTTTTATGATTTTTATTGTACTGTTAGCCTATGTCATCCTACTGCTGGGCAAAGGCCTTTCCTCATGACTTCCAAATCCTTCGATCCAAGGCCAATGTGGAGCACTGGTCGTTGGTTCTGTCCAGCTCATCCCGCCATCTCCTGCGAGGTCTACTGCGTCGCCATCTGGCTGTGTAAGGGCTCCATATCGTGGTTATTTTGGCCCACAGCTCGTTGGGCATACGGCAGACATGGCCAGCCTAGTCCCACTTTCAGCTTAGCGGCTTTTTGAGCAACGAGAGTTATTGTGTTTTGGAGCGCAGTGTGGTGTTGCGTACATGGTCGGTTAGTTTGACGCCTAGAATGCTGCGCTCCATTGCACGTTGGCAGACCTTGAGTTTGAACTTTTGAATATTTGTCAAAGACCAAATCTGGGATCTATAGGTCAAAATGGGAAGAATGCACATGTCCATGATTTTTCTCTTTCGTGACAAAGGAAGGTTTCCTTTCATGACCAGTAGCTCTTCCATGCATTTTCGATTCGTCTTGTGGCTTCCTTTTCTTGTCTGGACTGGAAAGAGACTAACTGGCCCAAGTAGATGTATTCATGGTCATATTGCAATTCTTCACCATTCACTCTGATCATATGTTTAGTGGTGTTTGACATCAGTTTGGTCTTTGACATGGTCATCACGAGTCCAACCTCAATGCTTGGTTCACTGAGTTGGTTTAACATAAGCTCCAGTTCTGCCGCCGTGGAAGAGAATACAACAATGTTGTCAGCGAAGCGAAGGTTTGTTAACCGTGCCTCACCGACTTCAATGCCGCTTCTCTTTCAACTCCGTAAGCTTTTTTTGTAACACTTCTTCAAGAGCGCTATTAAAAAGCTTGGGTGAAAGCGGGTCTCCTTGCTTTACGCCTTTTTCTATGGAGAATGATGGTCCGACTGTCTGTAATCTAATTGAAGCAGTGCTGTTTATGTTTATGTTACGAAGCAGGTTGATGTAGGTGGGATCGATCTCTTGGTTGTTCAGAGCGTCAAATATGGCACTGTGCGTTACCCTGTCGAAAGCTTTTGAATAGTCTATGAAGGCAGAACTCTTGAAATTTTTCAATTATTATTGCATGTAGATAGTCAGTAGGTAGTGGAGATCGATCAGAAGCCAGCTTGTTGAGGAGGTTGATGTTTGTCCAACTGGGGTAAGATACGCTGCGGTGAGATTTTTATTGAATCTGATAAAATTTATGCTAGTCTGATTTTGACTTTATATTAGTTAGGTTAGATCTAACAATCAATATTATTAGTTTATACGTCTAGTCGTCTACCCACTTAATACGGGGTGTAAACGAACCCTTCAAGAAGCCGTAAACCAAGCATTCTGTACATCAAACTTAGTAAGTCTACGCAAAAAAGATTGCATGGAAACGACTTTTTTTTGGGTGAATAATCATGTTTTATGTTAGGACTCAATGTAACGCACTAAAAATTGTACTGGTGAAGCATTGAATAGTACGGGGTATTGGGGTATTTAGAGTAAAGTTATAACAAAAAAAAAAAATATATATGTAAATTTGATCCCCAATATCTCCGTGTACAAGACGGGTCTCAATTAGGTATCTATGGTCTAGAACAAAAAAATACCACAATGACGGGGAGAACAAGTGCATTTTGGCTTCTTTACGGGTTTTTAACCCATTACCTCAAAGTTGTGCGTAGTTTAATGTTATACTAGCACTTTGACCGCGACTTCGTCAGCGAAAATTGTGATATAATATAGGCTATGTTACTTGGTAAAGATGTAGCTTTCTAATGGTGAAAGACTTTTTAAAATTGGTCGAGTAGTTTTTGAGTTAAATCGTAAGAAGCAAACAAACAATTAAATCTTTACTCCTTATACTATTACAAGCCGGTCTCTGAACTGATAGGCTACTTAATTTGATGACAACCGCTCTAAATGGCCGTTCTATTCTAATGCTTGTCATGACAGTTGTCAAATTCAAATTCATTTAATCATTTTGTTAACATAGGGTAAAAATATACAGATGTTATAAATGAATGTTGGTCCATACTATGTCCCGCCAGAAGGCATACAAAATATAAAGTAGGTAATCGAAAAGTCAATTAACAAAATTAAAAAAAAAAAATGGTAAGTAAATGTCACAATTCATTTCAATCACTAAAGGCTAATAATAAATATATCAATAAATTAAGACGGCACATAAGCAAGTATAAATTATTTAGTCACAGTTTCTTATATAATAATAGATGCAATATAGAATACAATATGTCAATAAAAACTATCATCCATAACATAAGCAACATTCATTTGACAGATTTAAAGTTCAATAAATATTATTTTAATTTGTCATTAAGATATTCATTGACCGAGTAATACGTCTTGTCACTCAATAATTTAAAAAGGCTACGTTTAAACTCATTCATGTTGTTGCTTGATACAATTTGATTAGGTAATTTGTTATAAAGTTTTGGAGCCATTGCAAATATACTATTGTAGAGGAATTTGGTTTTAGTGCATAACGGGTGCAGCTTTTTTGAGCGCCTTTGACTTTCGACAGATTTATATAATGACATATTGGTTTTTACAAAAATACAGGCTTCATAGACATAGAGTGATGGTACAGTCAGTATTTTCATGTTTCGGAAATGTGGCTTGCATGAGCCCGTTTGTTTTATCTTACATATGGCTCGAATGCATTTTTTCTGCGCTATCAATACCTCCTCTACCTTACTAGCATTACCCCAAAAAATAAGACCATATCGCAAAGCAGAGACGACATAACCATGATAAGCTGCTAGGAGTGCTGGTTTATTCACAATTTTGCTTAACATATAAAGAGCATATGAGAACTTACTGAGTTTCCCACATACATTATCGATGTGAGATCTCCAAGACATATCACTATCAATATGCAGTCCAAGAAATGTTGTTACATTAGTTTCATGAATTTGTTCTCCTTTGTAGTTTACGTGAATATTTGAAAGTGACTTTTGTCTAATTTTAAAGCTCATTAATTTTGTTTTACTTAGGTTAATTTTAAGGTTATTAGCGTTCAGCCAGTCAACTATCTTCACAAGACTGTTGTTAATGTCATCTTCTATTTTTTTATTGCTACAAGTGTTATAAGTAACCGTGCTGTCGTCGGCGAATAGGGACATTTGGTGAGTTATTACAAGGGGTAAGTCGTTGATGTAGCAAATGAACAGCAAGGGTCCAACAACAGAACCCTGCGGAACCCCGTAACAGAGAACTCTTGAGCTAGACGAGTATACTACTTTAGTTTCGGACTTAATATCTACTTGATTAATCTGAGTTATTTGTTTTCAGTTGTCAAACAGTGACTTTATGCAATGGCTAATTTTTTACACCTTTTTTTTTTTTTTTTTTTTCGGATGGGAAATCATCAAATGACTTCTTCCGCTCTGGGCGGAGCGGAAGGGAGTGTCAGACTTGACTGACTAAAACCCATCCATGTTCCTTCTTAGCCCTTTGCGTTCCAGGGGCACGGTATCTCTTTCGAACAACCCGCAGCCCTGGCAGGCATCGGCCCTCTCGGACCCCTTCCGATTTGCTGACATCTCCTTGAGGCGCGCGTGGAACACGAACGCGCCGTCGGCACGGTCTGTCGTCATAAGACGGACGGACGGTGAGCTAGCCCATTACTCACCGTCCACAGGCCACTCACCGTCCACAGGCCACTCACCGTCCACAGGCCAATTTTTTACACCTTGGGTTGGTTTTAGTAGCGATTTCTAAGGATCTTTATTTTTTTCTAGTAATAAATATAGCCTATGTTACTCGGTGATAATGTAGCTTTCTAAGGGCAAAATTTTTTTAAAATCCGTCCAGTAGTTTTTGAGTTTATTCGTTACATACAAATCTTTCCTCTTTATAATATTAGTGTAGATTATTATTATGTTATATTTAGATAAGTAGGCGCCCTTAAATTGACGTAAACTTCTGCCAACCCTATTACACAAACTAAACGCTAATGTATTACAAATATCAAACAACCCTCCATTAGCAAAACCACAAGTAAAACACAAAACTAATATACATGCGTTTACACAGTTCCACGCCATCGAACGAGTCTTCATTCAGGGGTATTACATACATATTGACTATGCTCAAGTCGATTGATAGTTTGAAATAAAAATTTATACAGCATACAGCCGGTCGGTAAAATTAAACTCAAATAAGACAACGCTCGTAAAAGTCCGGCCCGACTTAGGTCAGGTTTTCCACAAAAGAAAGCCGACCTGACATGTTTTAGCATTAATTGATACCACGATGACACATTTTTTTTTAAATTCTTTCTTGTCATTCGTCACGCTATCATTTACTCCTTTTTTCTTCAAAATCATTTGTCACTAAAGCCATCCTCTTTTCTTTTTTTTGAAGTATTATCTTTCTTTATCACATTACATTATTTACAAACTACATAGATATAAAATAAAATATACAGCAAGATTTTTTAGTCACCGTCCAAATTTTTTCTAGGCATTATGTACATATCATTCATTAACTCCATTTTTGAAAAAAAATCGATATGTGAAATTTTCATATTTTATATGAAATCATTTTCTCGAAAAAATTATCCGCTCTGCCTGGTCACTAAGTTAAACGTTAAAAATACTACACTTGCCGCGCAAACATGCAATGGAAAGGGGGCGGCCAGTTGTTACCCAGCGTGTACCTACGCACGGCGCGGCGGTGTCCATGATATCTCAATATTTTTGTATTGAGTGATACTAAAAGAAAAAATACGTGTTTTTTCTTTTAGTATCACTTTCAATGGTTTTCGCCAAAAGTTTAAAATATCTAAATTTGGACGGTGACTAAAAAATCATGCTATATACAAGTATCAAAACCACAGAGCGACAAAAAATTCGTAAAAATATTTTGTTTGGACTTCCTCTCCCTCCATCAAAATTTTAATTCATCAATATTTTAGTCACATGAATTCCATCCCTCCTCATTACATGCCCAAACTAAGACAGATGATTCCCTTTCATCTTTTCTGTAAAAGGCGCCACTTTCAAACTTCCTCTTATATACCCATTTCTAACTTTATCCTTTTTACACATCCATCTCAACGTTCTGATCTCTCCCGCAGGCAATCTTTTTTCAATACGAGTGTAGCAACCACACACAACACACATGCCACAAACACCACCTCATTAACAATCACCACATTAACTAAAGAATATAAATTAATTACCTATTAAAAACCTTTAGCATGGAACATCATTCCATTGTGTATTTGGGAAAGGGCGTTGTTAGCTGCGCCACAGTTTATACTTTTGCAGTTACCATCATTTTACTTGTTGTACCTAGTCTTGTGTTTTTGTTCCGAAATAATTTTTTATTATTATTTATTCTTATTAAACACACAAAACAAAACATTGTGAAAACATAAACTCCGACTTGATTACCAAATCTTTTCGATTACTGCTATGCAAATATCATTTACCTACAGTTAAAACCGTTCCCCATAGTGTGAAATTAAATTGCTGTCGGGTAAGCGCAAACGTTTCAAGGAAATTAATCCCGTTTTCTTCAAGTACTAACACGGCTAGGGTTTCATCTGTTTTGAAAGGAGTGCCATTAATTTCAGGGGTTTTTACCTTTGTTTTCAGTTTTTATTAAAGAAAATAATGATGATCTTCGAGATTGTTATTCTCATTTATGTCTCATTGCAGGCAGGCAATTTTTTCTTCTACTTCTTCTTGAAGGAGAAGTTTCATTTTCTGAAAATTACAGGCAGGTACTTTGATCATCATCTACCTAGCCTTCTGCCAACTATGTTGGCGTCAGCTTCCAGTCTAACCGGATGCAGCTGAAACCAGTATTTTACATGGAACGACTGTCTATCTGACCTAGTTAGTACTAGGTAATACGATACGCCTTGTTAAGACTGGCTGTCAAACTTTCAGGACTCTGCCTGTAATGACTGTCAATTATCTACAAACGACAGCCGGGACCAACGGCTTAACGTGCTTGCCGAGGCACGGAGGAAGCTCAGTTTGCAACGGGCGGCTTAACCTGAAGATCGTTCCGAGTGCCTGTTATTATTTAGCCAAAAGGTATTCAGGCTAATGTGCATGGAACAAATTACGAAGTTGTGCTTCAGATCTAGTTTGAAAATCAAAGCGTCATTGGGTGTTTCATCGGTTTCTCAAGCCCAGACACTAGCTCTGTGCCTGGTTGATGGTAATCGTAACGCACTCCTAATAAGTATACACATAAGGACTACTTCCCCACGGGCCAACTTGACGGCACAACTAGTCGTGCGGTCGGAAACTCCTAATCGAGTACTTGGTCGACAGGGACTCAATAAAATATTATTTCTAACAAAATATAAAAGGACACAACTGTTTGTGCTCTCGGGATGGATCTTGAAATAGCTTTCCTGGCTGCACAACTAGTTGTGCCGTCCAGTTGGTCCGTGGGGAAGCAGTCCTTAAAAGTAAAATAGACATATCTGTTTTTTTTTTTTGTTACGGACATTCTCGGAACCAGTAAAATAGGCGCATCTACTAGCAGATTTAAAACAACTCTGTACACCTCTGTCTAACCATAAAGACGTGATGTTACGTTATGTAAAATAAAATAAAAAACAACTAATGAAACTCCACCCTCATAGAAACAGTTAAAATTAGCAAACGCCTTTATTTAAATTCTTAGTTCAACTGTCTTGGCATGGACATACTGTGATAAGGGTAGGTTCAGATGACAAGCGCTCAACGCGCGTTTTGATAACGCGCGTTTACAACTACATACATTTTATTCAGGCCGTACACATGCTAACGCGCGTTTTAGTAACGCGCGCGTTCAACGCTGCGCTAGCGCTCGACTGTTGTCAGCGCGCGTCAACGCCGCTTTGAGATCATTGGTTTTCTATGTTTCCGTTCAGTTGAGCGCGCGCTTTCGACGCGGATAGACGTATTTTAGGGTTCGTCAAGTTCGTCCGAAAATCGTCCGAAATGGAAACCGAAGCTTTTAATACGGAATTATTAATTGATGAAATAGAGAAACGTCCTGCGATATGGGACATGACAAGTAGCGATTATTCAGATAAGAATTTGAGAAGACGGGCTTGGGAAGAACTCGTCCTTATATTTTGTGAAGGACATGACAATGAAGAAAAGAAGAAAATATTATGTGAGTATATATATTTATTTACATTTACAATCGGTTTGTGTTACAAGTTAAATATAACGATCCTGCCAATCTACTTTTCCTTCATTAATGAAATAGTTTGTTAAATGTACTCGAACATTATCCGCCTGTCGCACAGCACGTCCGGTATAATGTGAGGCTAGATTTTCCAGGGGTGGCGTATAAAGTGTGTCTTCAAAATTGTAGCCATCCCTGATTCTGACATAATTATTTAGTGTACATATCGCTTTTACGATCTTTTCTGCAAAACCGATGTTAACCTCACTGTCCTTTCGCGCGTAACAGTAAAACCCCGCGTGAAACCCTTCGGGGGCCCCTTGATTACGCCATTGCGTGAGTCATCCGATATCGTAAAGATAAACACTTATAACTCGAGTTATATTAGCTCTAATCTTAAACGGTAAACAGTGTCGGGTTCGTGATGAACGGGGCCATTTATTAATAATAACCAACTCTTTTAGACCTACTTGAGAATTATACATATCCCATAGATATGAGAGAGGTCGCAGCAAATACGTCTGTTTTCGTTGCTTATTTTTGTTTGGTAAAACTACTCATTCAATTTACACGAAAATTTATATCTAACATCACAAATATACAAGTAATCTAATGACAGTGTTTTTTAGGAGTCCTACATACATTATTCTTATAAGATCCTAACTCAAACTTCTTGTTAGAATCGGCCATTTTAGAATTCCGCTGTTCAAAGCATGAAAATACTTGAAATATCAATAAATATGAATAGATATGCCTCGAATACATGAAATAATGAATTATCACTATTTTTTCTTTGCTACTATTGTTTCCAAGACCATTTTACATGGTTCAAGAGTCAAATATTTTTTTTTTATTTCGACTAACAAACTTCACAACAAAGGATTTTTTGTTGGCTCAAATCATAATTTTTTTGTTATTTTTTCAAGCAAATGACTATCTAAAAAGTTGCATTATACACTTATAACATACTATACATTTACTTACCAAAGTTTTACAACGTATATCTCACAAAAACAACACTTTTCCGAACATAATAACATGGGTTGCCATTGCGTTTGACATTCGACATAGACGAGTTTCTATATTTTTTTTAATAATGTTGTGCCGTTTAGTATTACTAACGATTAATTTTGTTTGAATCGACTACTAGTTGACCATAGAGGTAAATTTTGACAGAACGATTTAGAAATTAACTTTTCTTATATTAGCGTTTAAGTTTGCTGGTTCGAGCCGAGCCGGTCCATAAATGGAACGGCGAGGCTCAAGGCAAAGGTCCGTCCGTTCCATAAATGGAACGGCTGGGACCTAGAGGTTAACATCTAACGGCCTGTGTAAAATGCGCCATTTATTGCACATTATGCCAAAAGTACATTCAACATACCGGCGTGCTAATGTCAAACGGTAATTAAATATTTTTTTAGCATAAGTTAGTGACCTTCCCCCATATGGACGCATTAAATTCTCCATCATGCCAAAAGCTTCATCAGCCACTATCACATATGGCAACGTTGTCGGTCTATTTTGTATTAACAATGCCTTTGGCTCAGGTAGATCTAATGACCTTTCTGTCAGCTTTTTGTACAATGAAGAATTCTTGAATATACCTGAGTCACTGTTTTTACCGTAGGCACCTATGTCAACCCACACAAAACAATAGTTTGCATCCGCTAGCGCCAATAAAACTAGCGAAAAATAATTTTTATAGTTATAATACATAGAACCCGTGTGTTCAGGCTGGATTAACCGTATATGTTTCCCGTCCAAGGCTCCCAAACAATTGGGAAACTTTGAGTTCTTTTCAAATATCGTGGATATTTCACACCACTTTTCTTTCGTTGGTTCACTCATAACAACGGGCCTTAATTTTTTCCAAATAGTTTCACATACATGTGGTATTATAGTAGCCACAGTAGATTTGCCAATTCTATAGTCGTAGCTTAATGTCCCAAATGAACATCCAATGGCCAAATATCTGGAAACAAACATAAACTATTACTAAATACTGTTTTTTTTTTCAGCGTCATCCCTGCAAAAAAAGTGGAAGAGTTTACGGGATAATTATATGAGAGAGGTGAAGAAAATAAAGACTGTCAAATCTGGATCAGGAGCTTCCAAAACTTCGACATATATTCATTATAATAGACTACGATTTCTACAGGCATCAATTGCCAACAAAGATACAGAAAGTAGTTTCGATGCAGATAATGCATCAACTTCGTCAGAGGTTGCTGAAGTAGAAATAAGTTCTGGCTTTAAGAGTCCTAAATCTACTTCAAGAAAAAAACAAAAATTAAATCCTGCTGATGAAAGATTTGCAAACATATTAGAGCAGAGTTTAGCACAGAAAAATGTGTCTCATCCAAAAGAAGATGACGATGAAGACAAGCTGTTTTGTTTGTCACTCGTTAAAGAGATTAAAAAAATTCCGGAATATAGGCGACTTCAAACTAAAATTGCCATTTATAATTTAATTTTGCAAAACCAAAATGAATTTCAAGGACCACAACAACAGACATATGAAAATCAAAATTACCCGGTATCACAACGAAGAAATTATTCATCACAAGAGCAGCGTCATCGGTCATCAGCTTCTGTTGAAGGCTTTCGTTATCATGATTATAGATCACAGCAGTCTAGTGTGTCAAATAATTTTGCACATTATGGTTATACTACAGCAATGGGGTCTCCATCGCCAGCACCAACTAATGTCAGCAATGAATCAGAGTTAGAGTTATTCTGCGAGTAACAAAATGTTATTTTTTCTTTAAAAAAATTGTTCCTAAACAAGTTGATTTGATTTATTTGATTTATAGATTATGTTGATTATTAAAAAACTTACCTCAATGTAATTATGAGTTTTTCTTCCGGTGAAATGCTATATCGCACAGCGTTTTTATCTGCTACGAGTTCATCGTTTATGAGAGTCAGTAAGTCATCAAATGACTTGATGGACATTCTGAAGTAGTTAAAGAATTTGGGCTCAAATAGCCTTAACTTAGGATATAAAATAATGTACTGACTTTCAGTCAGCCTGGTTGACAAAATTGGGTGAACCCAATATCTCCGTCTTCTGTTGTGTCGTTTCTGCCGTCTGTATAAAATCACCGATAAAACTGTTTCTACGTCCATCTTCGACAAATGTAGAACTCAAACTGGCCGCAACAACGCGCGTTTAACGCCTGACAAGCGCGCACCATGTGAACACTATACAAAAATTCAACGCGCGTTCAACGCGCGTTGAGCGCTTGTCATCTGAACCTACCCAAGGAAGGACGAATCATATTGTGACTAAACGAGTGAAGATTATTATACAGGGTGTAACGGAAAGGGTATATACATACTTAAAGGTGTGCTACAGATCATCAAACTGAACATGTTTCTCCACAAAGAAACATCGTCATAGCGAAAAAAATATCAGCTGCCCCATACATTTGGGTCGAATAGGTATTGAAATTTTGTATTGGGTAGCAGATATTTTTTTCGTTATTACGAGGTTTATTTGTGGAGAAACATATTCAGTTTGATGGTCTGTAGCACACCTTTAAGTATGTATATACCCTTTCCGTTACACCCTGTATAAATGTTGATGGATGGACAGGGAGAAGAATACCAAGGAATCGATGGATGGAGAGGGAGAAGAAGACCAAGGAATCGATGGATGGATTGTGTGAGAACTGATATGAAAGAAAGAGGTGCAAGTGATTGCGTGACGGATGACAGGTGTGAATGAAACAAAAAAAACGAGTTTCGCCGAGCCCAAGTAACATGGGACAAACGTCAGGAAGATGATGATTTCAAAATACTCTCTAACTTCCAAACAAAAGCTACCGAGATCACATTTCCAATCAATCGATACCAATATCGAAACCAGCTTTCAAAGAGCTAAAAGAAAGTGAATTCAGTAGAATGTTTCTTTATAATCAAGCCGAGAAAAGTCAAAGAAATAAACTTCAAAGCAACGAGCAACGAGGTACGACATTCTATTTCCTTTGAGAAAATTTTCGTTGCTCCTACTCCTTCCATTGCTAAAGAAACTGCTCCTGACGTGTTTTTGCTTTATTTACTTGGTATTAAAGAAGTGGTTGGCGTCTTTGAAACTGTTGATGTCGCAAGAAGTAATCTTTAGAATCTCTAAGTACTGCTAGGCTGATATCAGTAAGTTTACTTAAGTGAATATTCAATTTTTTTCGTGTGTGAACGTTTATCAGGTGGCCTACCATGACGTCTTAAAGCAGTATTGTTTTAATCTTATTCCAGTGTGGGAAAGAGACGGAGCTATACAGGTCGTCTAGCTCCATCTCTTTCCCTCTCTGGAATAAAAATGAAACAATGTTTTAAGACGTCATGGTAGGGCCCCACATCATTATGATTTTGGAACGATCGGAAAATAAATGACTGTTAAAGGGTCGAATGCCGAAATCCAACACCGATGAATTGGTTTACTATTTAATTAATTTTAGAGTTTTTATTCATTGTATTAAAACGTTCTACTAAGCATACAATAATGAGTGTTAAAGTACCCTTTAACGAAGCCAAAGGCACTTGTTTTCCCTGCCTTTGCGATCATATTTTTGTTCTAAACCATACCTTCTTGTTACGGAGATATTGGAGGTCCTCTCTATGAGAAGGAGTGGGTTGTAATCCACCACGCGGGCCTGTGCGGGTTGATAGATAGCAACAATGTTTCCTTACGATGTTTTCCTTCACCCAAGTAAGTGATAATTTTACAATACGCTCATACTCCGATAAATCTGTTGTGCGTGTATTGGGTTCGAACTCAAGATCTATGACTTGGCAGTCTGACGGTTAAACCACTAGGCTAACTATATAGCTTTAATTAACTATTTATAAAATACTATTTTATTATATTTATTTCAATATTAGAGCAGCAGTGGCCCAGTTGTGGCAGACCCGAATGACGAGCAGTAAAAAAAAAATAAAAAATTATTACCTTCAAAAAATGTACAGGAAAACACTTATCTAAACACTATGCAGCGTTACAACTAGGGAACAGAGTGTTTCCGATGAGCTCTGGCACCCAATGTAAGATTTAACTTGTGTTTAGGGTCAGTTTGTGCCAGCGTCCTCGCCTATAATTTGGACTTATAACAGTAGTTGTAATTCGAGCACAGTATAACATTATTAATTTACAATATAATTTTTGAACCGTTTACAATATAATATTTAATATCTAATGCAACTATCGGGTGGCCTATTTATGTACCTATGTATGTATATGTGTGTGTGTGTGTGATGGAGAGAAAAAAATATCGTGAAAACTTCTGTTTATGTAGGTCTGTGTAAATAAAGCCGTGCGTTCGAACCCAGGCACGCGCATTACTTTTTTAAATTTATTTCATCACCGTTCTCTCAAAAACGGTGAAGGAAAACATCGTGAGGAAACCGGCATGTTCTAGTACTAAAATTTCGAAGACATGTGACATCTACCAACCCGCACTGGCCCCGCGTGGTGGATTACAGCCCACTCCCTCCCATAGAGAGAAGGCCTGTGTCCCAGCAGTGGGAATATTATAGGCTGATGATGATTTTTATTATCATACCAAACGTGTTCAGAAAAAATATGAAGACACTATAATAAATCCTTTTCAACTTGGACCACAAATATTTCATTCCGCTTGAAGGCTCGCGTCACTTCCATTTCCTATATTCCGTCAGTCGCAGTTCCGACGCCGCGCGAACCGGTCGTTGCTACCGTATCCGTCAGAATATTTTAAATTATTTTTCCGTTGCGTTATAGATTTTTAGAACAGTCATCAAAATGGATATCACTATCACCAGACATTTTAGTTTAGACGAAGTGAGTATTTTTTTGAATAAATCGTAGTGATTTTTGTGTTTAATGAATGCTGTTAAAAAGTTTTAAAAGCTTTTCGATGTATATATTTGCATATTGTTTTATTTTTTTATCGCATTATATAATATGTTTCAAAACTATTTTGCATATTTGCAATCATAATTACGAATATTGCTTGAATGCTTGTTAATGATTTGAATAGGGAACTAGTCAAATTCTAATTATAGTGATTCCGTCAATTTAATGTAGCATTCGAAATTTTAAATCTTACACTTTAGCAGAATTAGGCAAGTTCTAAACTTAAATTGCTCAATTCTGAAACAAGCATTACGAAATTAGAGACTTTGACTTTTAAAAGTAATTATATTAGTCTTGATCATTATGTCTCCCACTTCAAAGGACCTTTTCTCTACATACCTAGGACTAAGATCAAACACTCGATTTACTCTTGCAAGACGAAGGACAAGATCCATTCAAGCATTGTTCAAGACTTGTTCCAAATTCATTGAATTGAATTTCGAGATCATTCAAGGGTCTTTCAGTTTCATCGAGAACTTGGCTATTTTTAGATTGTAAAAGTTTCATTTAATTGAATCTTTGAGTACCTACCTATAACTTTATCAATTTCATAATCACATTTTCATGTTGTATGCCTATCAAAAATTTGCTTTGAATGATTTTAGAGTACGAAACAAACCCCGATTACTTTAAAATAATAAACGAATTAAAGATCAAGGGTTCTTTTCAATAAAAATGTTAATCGTTTATGTTTTTTATTTTTTTTGCTATCGTCTTTTTCTACCTTTTGTAGTAAGCGTTGACTTATTGTCGGGCCTACGCTGTCCTCCCATACTTAGGTACTCACGCTGTAACATTCAAATATTGTAGAACCAAATGATTTTAAAAGAGTAACCATGGAGGTTCTTGCCGGTTTTTCTCCATAGGAAACGACCAACCCGAACCGTGCCTCTTCTGTCGACGTTTTATAAGTGCCCATGTAGGCCTATGTAAAATAAAATATTTTGATTGTGATTTTTTTGAAATGAAATTGGACCTTAGTTAAAATACTTAGAATAGAATATACTAAATTGTACACTAAAACTGAAACACATTAGTTTTACAATATTGTCAATTCAATGGTTACAATGGCAGCCTTAGCGGAATGGGCAAGGATTGAATGTTGGAATTTTTTCCTGAAATCTTACTTAGTTAAAAGCAAGGTTAAAAGAATAATAATCATGCCATTTTCATAAAAGCGGTGTTTTGCTTTATCACACCTCATTCACTGCTTAATTACATCAATCATTTGTATCTACATTAATTATTTGGTACTTACCTGATTAATTTAAATCAAAATCAGACTATTCACATAAACAAATTAGAACGTTAAAATGAACTAAAAAATAACATAACACCATGCCTGTTATCCTCAAAGGGTTAGGCAGAGCTGTACGTTATAGTACAAGCACATTTCACCAGTTATGTTTAAGTCTCATGTGACAAGGGGGTGATCCTAATGCCATCAGCCGGGCACAAATCCAAAGTCCGTGGCTGTTACTAAGAAGCTACTGAAGAAAATCACATTGTGACTTTGGCAGACCTAGAAATGGAACCCAGGATCCCATGCTCAGTTGTCGCGCTTGTGACCGCTACACCAACGTGGCAAAAATTAAATGAAATCAATAACTCCTCCTTAAATCAGTCTACAGGTATTGTGCCTAAGAGGCTGGCGGTGTTGCCACGTTTTATGGCAACGCTTACCCTTTGGCCAAGGTATTTGGCGCCTACTTTCTATCGAACGTCATAGGTTAGCTGGGGTTTTTACTCACTTAGCATCTTTATTGGGCCATTGTACGTCTGAAAATCCTCTTGTTACTCCAACCATCCCAGGTCCTCCTAGAAAGCTAAGGCTTCTGCAGGCTTCCGGGAGTGATGCCGGCGATTTAAGAGTCCGTGCCCGTTGATCTGCCACGCTTCTGCACTTCATTAGCACGTGCTGTGGTATTTCATCTGCCTCCATGCATCCTTTGCACAAACGGCTGTCTGTCACACCTATGGTAAATAGGTGTTTATTTAGGGGACAGTGGCCGGTTATGATACCTATAATCTTGCGAAATTTGTCCCGTTTCAGTCTAGTTATCGAATGTCATGTTACATTGTTTTGCTTATATTAGGTCTTCACCTATGAAATTGCCGTTTTGTTTGAAAAAAGTTAAAGTATTTTTTTTTCGAACTTATTTATTTCTTTTATTCAAAGTAATCACCCCTGCAATCAATGCATCTTTGCCAACGCTGTGGCAGTTTATGGATGCCCTTCTAGAAAAAATCAGCTGGACGGGAGACAACAAACTCTTCAAAGGCGTTTTGTACTGCCTCTCGGGAATTGAATTTTTTTCCCGCTAAAAAGTTGTCCAAATTTTGGTAAAAGTAATAGTCGGAAGGCGCAAGATCTGGTGAGTATGGCGGATGAGGGAGAGCTTCCAAACCCAACTCATGCAGCTTAGAGACGGTCTGTTGTGCAGTATGGGGCCGCGCGTTGTCGTGAAGTAGCAGTGGAGACGACCGATTGACCAAAGCTGGTTGCAGACGTGCGAGTTTCGCCATCATTGTGGTCAGTTCTTCAATGTACACATCTGCAGTAATGCTCTCGCCGTTTTGTAAAAAGCTATGATGAATCACACCAGCACTAGACCACCAAACTGTGACCATCACCTTTCTAGGGGTCATTTTTCGTTTTGCACATTGCTTTGGTACCGAACCAGGATCTAACCAACTTGCTGAGCGCTTTCGATTGTCAAAAAGAATCCATTTTTCGTCGCACGTAACAATTCGGTTCAAAATTCCTTCATTTCTGTGCCTGTTAAGCAGCGCAAGGCAAGTCTCGACGCGTACGTTGCGCTGGCGATCGTTAAGTTCGTGGGGCACCCATCTATCAAGCTTTTTTATCTTGCCAATCTGTCGCAAATGGACCAATATTGTTTTAATGCTAACATCAAAAGCTGCTGCCAGCTCAGCTGTAGATTGAGTTTCATCAGCTTCAACAATCACCTTTAATTCATCATTGTTGACCAAAGTTTCCGGACGACCACGAGGTTCATTTTTCAAGTCAAAATTCCCAGAACGGAACCGAGCAAACCAATAACGGGTTGTGCGTTCGTTTGTACAGTTCTCTCCGTAAACGTCGTTGATGTTACGGGTCGTTTGTGCCGCGTTGGTGCCACGACGGAACTCATATTCCATAATTACACGAAATTTCAAAGTATCCATTATAAGGAAAAATGTTGAAATGTAATGAAAATACAACGCTAATCAATAAACAAAAGACTGATTTTGTAAATAGAATGTCATATTTTTAAAACAAAATTAATTTGAATTTAGAACTCATAGCCAATCAAAACTTTTTTTTGTTTGAAAAAGTCTGTACTGCAATACGGCAATTTCATAGGTAAAGACCTATTATATATATCCACTGCCATCCCCATTTCAGCCGATAGACGTCCACTGCTAGATATAGGCCTCCCTCAACGCCACATTGACATTTTGGAGGGGTTTTGCCATAATCGCCACGCTTGGCAGGCGGGTTGGCGACCGCAGTACGGTTGTTACAAAAGCACAGAGAACGCTGCTGCCCATTCTCTGGCAAGTCCCTTAGTCGCCTCTTACGACACCCACGGGAAGATATGGGATGGTGCTATTCTTTACGTCCGACACCATACAGAATCCACTGCACAGGAAAAGAATTACAATTTTTATAAGTTTTCCATTATTTAAGAAATGATTGAGTTTCTATGGAAAATAACCTTTCTTGTAATTTTGGTGTTCTTCTGCTAAAGTTTCTGTTCAGTTTTTCACTAAATCAAAAACCATGCTTTTGGATTTTTTAAATCACTGAACCTTACTTTTATAATTGATTTTTCGTCTCTAATTTTCACGTAAAATTCGTTATATTATGGTTGGTTTTTCCTTGTTATCTTTACTACAAAAATTTAACTTGTTCATAACATCCAAACTCCATATATTTCAAGTACGAACTCTACTTAGGCAAACGAGCACAAAAACGCCCATCTTGCGAATCATACGGATAGGTAATGATATACCAAACCCTCTCGTATTTCGCAATTTATCATAACTCGAGTATTATTTATGGCACTTTCTGAACGAGGAACGTGACTTATACGAGGTCTGGAACACTATTTTTACATCACTTCTAAAACATATTGAAAACACACATACGAAAATAACATCGAGAGGCTCTTGGCTTAATAATAATAGTGCTTGCCAAGGTCGGTCTGTGGATGAGTGTTCATCCATAACATACCTACCGAGTTTCCACCGTGTCTCGCCAAGATGCCTGTTGTCATTTTTAGTAGTTATTACGGGTAGTCAGAAGGTCGAATCTCTGACCACCAGTAACTGCGTTGTGGAGACAAATAATATCTCCAAGACAATCGTTAAAACCGAACGGAACAAACTTTTACATCATCATCATCATCAGCCTATAGAGCAGCCTGTAGAGGAGGCCTGTGTCCCAACAGAGGGATTGGGACACAGGCCTCCGCTCTCTATGAGAGCGAGTGGGCTGTAATCCGCCACGAGGGCCCAGTGCGGGTTGGTAAAACTTATTCAGTACATTAATCAAGTAAAATTAATAATATTTTACAAAGTAAATTATCATGTCAAATCATTAAAAATTAAGAACTTTTAATGAAACATAACACTCATATAGTCCTTAAATCTTTAAAGTTATCATAATATTACTGGCTTATAAGCGCCTGGTACATGACAATTTAATCCATGAGTACCATTTCTTCAATATTTCTTAGCGAATCCTAATTAATCTGTCGGAAAAGTTAATCCTCTTCCACCTGGTAGTTTCACCTTATCAAAATTTTCGTTTTGATCTACCGTAATGGCTCGGTCCGGATATCTTCACTAATTGCTAAACGTCGTAACTCCTTATTAAACTCTTTGGAACCTTTTAGTATTAACTCAATTCAAAATATATTATTTTCAAAGACTTTTGAGATGAAAGGCAGACATATTTGTTTTACTGAAAACTTTTTAAGTCTGTTTTTTAAAGGTTCTGGGAAAAGATGTTTAAAACAACAATTTTTATAATTGTTCGTATCCAATGAATAAAAAAACACTCACAATAACCATTAGTTTACGGTTCGCTACGCTATTTAAAGTGAAATTAAAGTTCATTCAGCAATTTTGCTTCGTTAGTTTTTTTTTTTGCTTTTCGAAGGAAAACTACACACATTCAGCAAAAATAAAATCTACGCGTTGCTTCCAATTAAAAGTATTTTGGTTGAATAAATTCTCTTCATTTTCTGTATGTTTTTTTCATTTTCTACCACATTTTAATGAGTGATTTTGGATGTAGTATAAGCAGTCCCATTTGTTGTTAAATATTTCAGTAAGTTTTATAGTTGTGTTATTTGTCGACATGTATGCTGCTTTGTGAAAATTGTCATCATCATCTTCCTAGCCTTTTCCCAAATGTTGGGATCGCTATCCAGTCTAAACTGATGCAGCTGCATGTCAATATTTATTTTGGAGCGATTGATTTATCTGACCTTTTTTTTGTGATGGGAAATCATCAAATAACCCCTCCCGCTCTGGGTATTTATCTGATCCCCACGGAACACCTACTTACTGGGCAATACGGTATCCTTCGGTAAAACTGGTTGTTAGACTACTCGTAACAACTGTAAAACATGTATAATATAAATGACAGCTGGAACCAACGTTATGCTTTCCTAGGCGCACCCATTCGACGATCGACGACCGCCAGCACTGCTGAACTTCGAACAGCAACCCGTACGGTTGTTATAATTAAGCCATGTGTATCATAATTATATTATCTTGATTTCATCGAAGCCATTTTGTAGAACATTTTATTTATTTATTTATTTAACACTTCAAGTACAATTTACAGTGGCGGACTTAATGCCATAGGCATTTTCTACCAGTCAACCTTTGGGTGATGCAGAGACAAACAGTGGTAGGTGTCCATCGGTAAAAAAAAAAAAAATATTAATGCAAACTAAGAATATATAAAATACTCATAACATTGATTGTGATGTTCTATAAATGCTTCCATAATCTAGTCGTTTAGTACAAAACCCTTTCAAAGCGGATCGATAAAAGACCAATCCAGTCTTAATTATCAGTATCCGACTCAAACAACTAGGTTAATTCATCCACCATCTCTGACACTCAGGTCCTCACTTTTATGAAAAAATGACAATTGATTTATCGTTTGGCTGACATCATTTAAAGAAGGTACTTATTTTTTTTGTTTTAAAGGATGATTAATGTTTTGTCAGTCTTTTTTCAAAACTGTAAAGTTTTCAAAACTAACAGACTTACTATTCAGATTTTCTAAAGATACTTTCTTAGTAATTAAACTAAGTGCTTTCTTCTACATTTTTATTTCTCGATACACAAACTGGGTGCTCATTTTTACCACTATTTTATCAAAGGTTTTAGCAACAGTATTTCTTCATGCGTCTTTCACAGAAGATGTGGAGTTATCTTTATCCTTGTGTATCTATTCTAGAACTTTAAAAATAATTAACGTGAGGTTTTTATTTCGGGTTGCGTAACCAAAGGGTGAAACCGTTACAGATAGCCAAGTTACATTATTTTCTCAAAATACGTACTACGGAGTATGGCTCCTATCTTATAAATAAATCGGTTAACAATAAATTGAAGGCTACTTTAATACTTTTTTAGTGCGCAAGTCTAAAGGACT
This sequence comes from Cerastis rubricosa, assembly GCA_949152445.1. NCBI lineage: Eukaryota > Metazoa > Arthropoda > Insecta > Lepidoptera > Noctuidae > Cerastis > Cerastis rubricosa. Next base: position 14,672,042 of record OX424540.1, on the reverse strand, counting down.
TCTTTTAGGCAATTCTTTTGCCACCAATAAAAACCATTCCACCAAACGTTCATCAATAACCAGTTTTTAATTTTCTACAGTCGTCAATGCGAAGCGGGGCGCTAGCGGCAATGGAGGCGGAGCCTGACCTCAGTACCTTCGAGAACAAGTCAGGGCTGGCTGAGGACATGAAATTCCTCGCCTCGATGCCCGAGCTGTGTGATGTCACGTTCCTGGTAGGGGATACCAGGGAGCCAGTGTGTGCTGTCAAGGCTGTACTGGCTGCAAGGAGCAGGTTTGACTATTATTTATGTTTTTTTGTATCGCCACGAGCTTTTAGAATACATCTTCTTTGATTAACAGTACAACGATAAAATTAAGAAGCATTTTTTTCATTTGTTGTTTTAGTAGTGTAAAGAATCTCATTTTTTGTAGTAGTAGTAATTTTTTAATACAGTTGCTCAAAAAGTGGCATATTGCAGGGACGTATAGCGTTCGGGATGTGGTTTATTACACACTCGAGCTTTTTCTTTACCTTTTCCGAACTCGTGCGTTCTCTTTCCCAACTGTCAAAATAATGTCTATTAAAAAGAAAAAAAACAACCACGAAGTTTTTACTAAAAAAAAACATAGAAGTTTTTATGATTCATGCAAATATTTCTAAAAAGAAGCTACTAATTTGTTTTATATCAGATTTAATGATTTGATTCAATGAGTAAGGTTAGGTTTCATTTCATTTTTTATCAATAAAAAAATTCTACTGAAGACTTGGTTGTATATTGTATGGGCGGGCATAGTTCCCTTTGCCTACCCAGATTGGGTGAAGAAAACAAAAAAAATCTCTGCTCATATTCTTTTACGGTTGGCGCCATTTTCCAAAATATTCTTTATTAAATTGCTTCATTTTTTCGCAACTGTATTAAAAATAGTTGTTCAGTACACGTGCGGAAGCGTCATTGCAACTTGTTCCGACTGTCAACCCTCACCTTCGGCTGCGCCTCGACTCGGGTAGACATTTGTCGGAACTCTTTGCAATGACAGGCTTTCCGCTCTCGTAATGAAATATACTATAGTGGAATCTTATTCAGTAGTAGGGTGTTTAAAAAATATGATGGTTTATTAGACAGCAGTAATAAAGCAGTAATAATTTTACAGTACAGTAGTACAATTATTGTACTAAATTCTTTGTTGCTTTTGATGGATGGACTGTATTAAGGATGATAATTATGGCAAGAAATAAGCTGTCTGATGAGATGATGATGAATATAGAAAAGTGTGGAAGAAGAAGACATGCTGCGCCGATCCCAAATAAATTGGGATACGAGCAGGAGAATGATGATGAATGATAACTGTGTTGGCCTTGAAGGTTGTAACGAAATTAAAGAGTTTTTTGTGGTGGGTGTTCAATAGCGAAGTAACGCAGGTGAAGTTTTGTGAATAGATTTTATAAGTCATGCTATTTTTTATCAAAACTAAGCCATATTAGCAAAAGTCACAACTATGAAATGACAAAAAGAATTTCTCCTTGAAGAAAATATTTATTCGACGGTTGCTTGAGTTTGCAGACCAATATAATAAAGAAATAACTGGACTTTATTATAATATTCCTGAAACAAAAAATGAAAGGAGTGCCGCGCTCGTAAAGGTTTTGAACAAGAAGTTCCTCACATAGCTGACATTATTGTTAAATTTTCCTTTGTAACCATTTTACCCTCTGGTCACTTTGCATATCTGACTAAACATTGATGATGCTTTATAATATAACTCTAAATAATGTGGTCGAGCAATGAATTGTTTAGTTAGGTAAAAAGCCATTTAAAAATCTACAACTAGTAACCGACTTTGCAGTATCAGATAAGCTAATAAATTCAAAAATTAAAGAGGTTTGTAAACAAAACATTTCCACCAATTTTTCACTAGTAGAAAGCATAGTCTATTGATTAAGTATCTGATTTTATGAATCGTGGACAAAGGTTAAACTAGGCTAGCTGTATTTCTACGGGCTCGTAAGTTAGATTAGGAGTACCACAGGGGTTTTAGGCCGACCAATTTTTAAGGTAAGTGGTGTAAAATATTTTTTTGATTTCTGCAGAGTATTCCAAAAGATGCTCTACCAAGCTCCCAGTCCTCAACGGAAGAAGGAACCAGCACCCAGGGAAAACAAGCTACGGCTGTTCTTGAAAAGATCTTCAGAACCTCTGCTCAACCTTCAAAACGCCGCTCAGCAGGTAAAGGAGATATTTTCATATTTTGTGAATACATGTTGGGCTGCAAGAGAATGTTAAATGTTGAACCTCCTTTATTGGCAACCCTTAAATGGCCTTTTCTTAAGCTATGTTAAAAAGTCCTGATTATTCGTTGTTGAGTTCAATGAGTTGCATATTTTCTTTTGGTCTTTATCTTAAATTGATGAAAGCTAATGTTCTAACGCAAATTAATGCAACTTGTTGTACATTTAAATTAATACTTCTCATTGAATGACATGTATTAATGTGGATCGTGAAGTATTTGCAGAAACCTTTGAGCTTCTATCTCGTTAATAATACATCCCATTGCAAATAAAACTTCCGTATGCACAAAGAAGCCCTCGAACCGTATTGGTTCATCCTCCCTCCCACATACCTACCCACATTATGAACTACAAAATATTTGCTCTATTCAAAAGGACTCATTATTCGAGACTAACTTCATTGCAAATGCACGGATGCGGAAAACTTTTGTCAAAAGATAAATCCTTTGCAAAATCATATTTTGCATAATAAATTCTACGCGACTGAAAAATACTTTCAAAGGGGATAATATTCCTATAAATTGCATCAGCATGTAGTTATTTTAATGTTAACGTTAAATTTTTACTGTGTTCCCTTCAGAGATCGACTTTCGCGCAGCAATTGGCACCAATACAAGAGGTAAAAACCAAATTAACGGTGTTTTAGGGGACTGAATCTTATCGGTTTGAGTACTTATTTGGTGTTCATATTGTATAAAAATTTTCACTTCTCAACACACAATGTAGATAGGATTTCGTCTGATGAAATTGAAATCTTTTTCAATTAATATTTTATAATACTAGGTTTTTGCGTCACAATTTATTGTTGTGTTGCATGTTAATGTTGACATTTTCTCATTTTCGACAAGGTGAGTAATTCGATGTTGTCACATTTCCACTTTTACCTCCACCCTTTTTTTATCCAAGTTTAGTTTAAACAGCATGTTTGACGTTTTCATTGTTCCATCCACGAATCAATTTTTTATAAACTTTGGTGTCGTTTTTAAGTTACATAAATTATTACTTTTATTCTTCTTACTACAAAATTGACACATTATTTTATTGAACATTCAACGCGTATTCGATTATGCTAACACAATCTCTTGTGCCTTTTAATTGCTTTCAGCTCAGTTCATGATTGATTTTATAAGGCACTTAATTTTTACGTTGTGAATAAAAGCACTGTAAAAACATCTTAAGTACAAAATGTGTAAAACAATTTGGTATAAAATTCAAACTGGCATCGTACAGGTTCTGCACCAAATCAAAAATAATTTATAAAAAAATATTTATGAATCCAATTTATTTATAAACATATTTTCAATTACTTCAAAGTTTCTTGCATTTAAAAGAATACTTAGTGACGAACTGTTTCGTTCGTAGTTATTTGGTACAGAAACTAGCCAACACTCGTTTTATTTTTCTTTTTTTGAGTAACTTGTATTAATTTTGTGACAGCCATCATCGCAGCAGCATCAGACATTGATCATTGAAGAGTTCGAACCTGATGTGTTTCGCCAACTGATTGAGTACATTCACACCGGATGCGTGACCCTGCAACCTAGGACATTGCTGGGTAAGTCATCCACTAATCCTCCTTACCCCAATTCGTTTATGGTAAGTGGAGTTTGTTTTCTATCGATCAGTCAAACCACACAACTCTTTGAAGATTCGATTTAAACTGTCGTCAAATATTGGAACAGGGAAGTCTCTGATAAAATATTGAACTGTACTCAAAGGGTGGAAAGAAAATAAATTGTTTATCTCTAGAACGAGCGATCGATTCGTCTGTATTTAAGTACAAAGTTATTAGTCTATCAAAATATTTACTGGATGAAATTTCTCGAGTACTGCGAAAAGTTTTCAGTTAAATGGGATTTGTCGATATTAGTATTTGATTGTTTTTGCGGTAAACGAACTTCGGTGTTGATTTTCTGATAAAATACTTCGAAGCTTATACGTGGGTGTAACTCCAGACAGTCCTCAAATCGTTAATTTAAATGAATTTATTTTGTAAAATCACATTAACATGATAACTTAGAAAGTTAATTTAGTTTGGTAAATACTGGCTGCTTGAAATATCATTAAGCTGATGTAAAAAAAAAAATTGAGCGATGTTCAAAAAAGTATTTAATCCTAACCATTCAACGAGAAAATAAAAACGCGAACTCGATTCAATTTCCGATTTATCGACAATGAGTCGACTGAAGCGTGGTCGAGTGGAATTTATTACGAGTCGGCAAAATCGATACCTATATTAAAAGCTTCAGCTGAAAAGAAAATCAAGTTTAACGTTGGCGTAAATTGAATTTTTATTAGTTTCCAACGCAGAATACCAAATGTGTGCGGCCATTTTGTTTTAATACATTATTGGTATTCTACAGACCGAGTATCGTTTGTATACCTCACTGTCTATGTAGGCACATCTGGGTAGATTTTGTTAAAACGGATCTTACTTTGAAGACGACCCCGAATAATACAAAGGGTCAAATTTTCGCAGCTCTTACAAATATTTGCTTCAAGTAAGGGTGTTTGTGTGAAGTGCGTGAAAATGTTGTGTTTACCAGGATTTTAACTACACGTACCAAGATGGTTTGTTGTGTAGAGAAAACTTTTTGATCAATTCCATACACTTTCGAATGAATGAAAGACAAAAATACAAGTACCCACAAGTAAATTGGAGTTTTGATTGCAACCATTTTACTTTGTCTACTTGTGGCCTTGTTTTGTAATTATTTTGAAGATCTATTACCGCTTTTAAATGGAAACAAAGTAGGTTAATCTTTTGAAATGTAATAGGTATATTAGAATTTGCGAAAGATATGCTCGTTGCTGATAGCAATTAAAAAGTTTTATTAGTTAGACTAATTAAACTACAGGGTTAGTTAGGTACCCAGTAATTGGCAAATCATTCCAAGCTGTGGTTTTGCGATAAGCCAACTGAGGAAATCACTAAAGCGTATCATGAATTTACAGGAATAAATCTCCAATATTCATGAATTTCACACTGACTAACCTAACTGAATTGTTTGGTTCGAGAAACAGCCAATTTCACTCTCTAATGCGCCCGTTCATTATATTATTGAAATCTAAAGCCCAGACATATTCTCATTCAAAACTTTTCATCCCTTGTCAAACGCGATGCAATTTCAATCTCAACCCTTTTGTAAAAGTGAACGTAAAACATTAATAGGATCCCGAAATAGGTTTTGATGGAATACTTACACGATACAAAAGGGTGTCAAATGTTGGCAGTTTGCAAATAAACTCTCAATTTTGTTTGAGAAACTTTCGGTGAATTCTGTTTCTGATAGAGTTTTTGGGTATTTAATTGGTGACAGATACAACGAAATTATATGAAAGTAAGCTAAGAGTTATAATTGTGGCCTAGTTATCAAATAAATGATCACTATTTTTTTTTCGGGTAGATTATTGATAAGTATTGGACACGTATTTTCACTTTTTTCACGTGGTCATTTAATTACGGAGATATATTGAGTTGAAATGGCGCATGACGTCACGCGTAGGTAATTTTTATACCTACTTGTGACGTAGTGAGAACTTAGTATATTTGATATTTTGATAAAACAAAAAACTAACTAACCGACTAAACGATTGTATGGGGATCGGTCATTTTCAAATTTAGAAGCATGAAATTTCATAAATACAAGTTTCTGGTTAGAACTAAATAGGATCTACCCCCTAAGAGGGTTAGATAGGGGTTGAAAGTTTATATACGGAATCCGTCAGAAGCTTAGAATAATCATACAGAAAAACTATTTTTATACTTAAATATTATAACTGCCTTACTATATACATTACATAAAAAATCGGCCGAATACATTACCTCCTCTTTTTTGAAGTCGGCTAAAAAAACAATATGGACCAACGTAAAATTAAAATTAAGTATTGGGAACGTTGAGTATGAATGTAGATGGCTATGAGAGTAGAGGGAGACCAAAGAAAAGATGAGTGGACTGTGTGAAGGATGATATGGCAAGAAAGTAGGTGGCTGCTGTGACGACCAACCTATTTGAAATGTATGGTCGAAGAAGACATGCTGCGCAGATCCCAAATATATTAGGATCAGTTAGCCTACCGTGACGTCTTAAACATTATTGTTTTACTCTTTTTCCAGTGTGAGAAAGAGATGGCGCTAGACATCCCGTATAGCTCCGGCTCTTTCCCACACTGGAATAAGAGTAAAACCATACTGCTAGACTTCATGGTAAGCCGGCAGGGCAGGATAATGATGAAGAATGATGATGATTGGGAGCTGAATTTTGCAGTCAATAAATTATACTCTAAATAATAGCTCGTTCCAGTGACAACAAAATATTCCACAACTTGCGGTAAACATGAATTTATTGCATGCGGTATGAACGATAATGGCTCCGTCGTATGCAATTACGTCAGTTCTGCGTGAAACAGGTGCTTGTTTCCAACCGGTGTGGTTGTGACAGCTTCCTAAACGCTCGTTTACATGAGGAAAGTTACTCGCCCGTCAAGCGAAAATATTTGTGTGAGTTTTATTGATGATTATCTCTGTCAGTTTTCACTTTAGTTGAAATAAACACCATACTTTGGTCTGGCATTTATTTCTCTCTCTCTGTCTTTTGGGCCCTCTGGCGACTTTAGGAACTGTGACTTGAAATACAATTTGTTTTTACAAACGTGTCCAATTTCGGAAGGTGACTTTTGACATACTGAACTCCTACGTACTAGCGTGCTTTAAGGATATTTTACCGCATTATATTTTACGGATTTTTAATAGCAGGGGGCGTTTTTGCTAAACAAATGTGATTTTGTATCGCAAAAAGATGGCGGAGCTAGTTCAGACTGGCCATGCGCTTTTAAAGTGCGATAAAACATATTGTAAATAAAGTTATGGGGACCAATCAAATTTTACAAAACCAGTTCATGCGGATCTCTCATTGTACGAGAAATCAATACAAAGCGAGGCCATGTACTACTGGAAACAAACTGGAAATGTAAAGTATGACAATTGCCGTGTATACCTATAACTTTATTTACAATATATTTTATCGTTGTATGTAAAATGAGAATCTCTCTCCGTATAAATGGGACATTAATTTAACTTCATTTGCTACTACCGCAACCCGGACGTAAATTGTATTAAATAAAACACTCTCCCTAAATTCAATTCATATTATAAGACTCATAGTATACGTACCAAACAAAATAACTTTATGTACAAAACTGTGTTAGGAATTTTATTAGATATGAATTTACTTAGAGTGGTTTGTGGCTAGAGTAAGCAAAATGCATTAGTGATATTGCTTTCTCGTTTCTTTCTATTTTAACCATACCATTGTAACTATATTAACAATATTGTAAAACAGTTATTTCAATTTCAGTGTACAAGAACGTTTGTTCTATTCTATGCTTTTTTTATTTTTATTATAAATATAAACTTCGACTTCATAATTTACGCGGAAGGTAGTTTTGTTTTTTGCTACGTGTACTTTTTAAGTGTTCGAGGTATACGTAATAATCAATAAGTCACCCTTTATTGGACACAGTCAACATCATTCTTCTGTCCTTATCATTTTAATCCTACATCCATCTAAGTAGCCACCCCCTATAATAAATAACAATAATTATAAATTTATAATAATTTTAAATTATATAAATAATATATATTGCCATAAAATAGGTTATGATTTTGGGACCCCCGGGCTCAAGAGCACGGTTAGGTTACTTCTTCCATTTAGGTTACATTTGGGCAAGTTTTAAGCAGCATCTGCAGCAGCCTTATCTAGCCAGAAAATCATCATTCGCACAGTCCATAGGTACATTGTTTCTTTGGCCTTCCTCTACTCTACAGCCATACTCAAGACTTTACTAACAACAGTCTCCTCATTCCTTTGTATCGAGTTTTATTTTTGTATGTTAACAAGGACGCAGACAATATGTTCCAGTATTTTCTTAAATAATATTAAGGCCTTGCAAGAAATCTATCGGTCATTTTCTTCTTTACTGTAAATAAAATTGTCCTATTAAGCGGGTTGTTTTATAGCGACTTTACTTTAGTTATTTTCAAGACAATATTTTATATGGCATCTTTTAAGTCAGATTTATTTTATTAGACAAGTTTTTCAAGGAAGTCACTTAGTTCCTTTGGATTTTTGTCACTGTTTTGGATGTAGGGCGTAGTTTCCGAAACTCCTCATTGGATTTATAGAAATATTTTATGAAAAATAAATAATAAAAAAACTTTTCATTTATTTCTTTATTTATTGTAAGCTACATAATAGAGCCATAATATGAATTATGTTTAGAAGACAAGAAATATTATCTTGTGAAGTAATGAAAAACGTGACGAAATCTTTATTTTCCATAAACTACTGATTATGAATAATCCACCAAAAATATCTAGCTATATGAATATTTAGTAATCGTTAAATGCTCTCATTCCTTTATATTTCTTTTAATAAAGTGAAGTTGCTTCATATGAAGCCCGATATTAGATTATTACTGCAGTTTCGTGACAATGTTTGGTTGTGTTTTGATGAGATATTCTGAACCTTGGTAAGGTTCAGAATATCTCATGGAGATAGAGAAGCTCGTGGCTAAATAATATCGGCCGCACGGGTCGATCTTTAAGGTTAAGCCGTGCTTGCCGAGGTTGGTCCGTGGATGGGTGACCATAATTACATACCGAGTGTTGACGATGGTATCGTAGTCCGCCCGTCTTTTTAACTATTTAAAAGTTTAAGTAATATTTTTAGTAAATACTCTTGTATACTTACCTTATAAGTTTGTTTTTTATTACAGTTGTGTTTTATTCTTTTAAATTAAATGGAACGCCAACAGGAACGGACTGCACGCGGGCGCTCTCATTGGTCGATGCGCGACCCCTCACCCCGCTTACCGCTGCGGCCGCCATTGCATTATGTTTGAAAGAGTAGTGCCAAAAAATCACGCGACGACTCCACGCGAACCTATAAACTCCCGCGCCGCATTCCGTTCCTAGTGGTCTAATTTACCAAAAGTTCATGTTTTTCTTCCTTTCTCACGACCAACCACCACCTAACAGCTACAAAGTTGGTCCATCGAGCCGTATCTATTGGTAGTGAGAAGCAAAACCTGTGTAGCAGGGATGTCGTTGTTCCGAACGCCGGGTGTTGTGAAAACACGTGCACAAAAGAAAATGGAGCAACTGACTAACGACAAGGAAAAACAACTTGAAGTAAAATCAGAGCTGCTGCTTGGCAGTAGGGATGCAGTGAAAGAAGTCGGGAAAGTGCATTCAGATAACGGTGTACGCCCACGTGCTAACTCGAGCTTGAAGCGACAAGATGGCAGCGAGTGCAAAAGTTCTCGCAACTCATGTGCGCCATCGTCATTATTACGACGGCAGCAACTGGAATATGAAGCCGCTCAAGTCAAAGCCAAAATTGAAATGCAAGAAATCCAAACAAAGGCTCGCATAGAAAAAGAATTGGTCGACAAGAAATTGGCCATGGACTTAGCCGAGTTGGACTCGAAATCGCGCTGCTCTTATCAATCTCCATCAGCTTCCTACAAAAGTAAAGTGGAGAATTGGCTGGAAAAGTCCGTTGCTGAACCCGGCACGTTGCACGATCGCAACAAAGCGACTGTCGGCGGCGGTGAGTGCCACCGCAACATTGACGGCGACGAGATGGCTATTCCACCTACTACCGCGACAAGTACTCATCGCGCCATCGAGGAGCTGACCAACGCGATTAAGAAGGCTGTCGACTCATCTAATTCTAACACGGGCAATACAGTGCTGTTGTCTAGGCTGGCCACCTCGAAGGATCTGCCCCTGTACTTTGGGGATCCGTTGGAATGGATACAATTTCGGGAAGCGTTTTATGAATCGTCACGAGTATGTAAGTACAGTGATAGTGAAAATGTGTGGCGTCTACGGAAGTGTTTACGCGGCGACGCAAAAGATGCGGCCGCTGCATTACTGATGGGAGCAAGCTCGCCCCAAGATATCATAGAAACGCTCGAACTGAGGTTCGGCAGACCAGAAAACGTCATGCGGCAAGTTATATATCAACTCAAAAAGTTATCACCACTTCCACACTCATACCACGCCGAAATTGTGAAATTTGCCATAAAAATAAAAAATTACGTCACCGCCGTAACTACATTGAAACAAATAGATTACTTAAAAAGTCCAGAGTTGTTAACAATCGTCGTATCCAAATTGCCTACAGGACTCGTTAACAAATGGGTAGAATACCTACACGAAAACCGAGTACACACTGAAACACCTAAATTGGAACAACTGTCCAAATTCCTGTATGGGGAAGCGCAAAAGGTTGCAGAGTCGGGAGTTAGCCACATACAATACCAGAATGAATATAACAAAAATAAAACACAACTGTAATAAAAAACAAACTTATAAGGTAAGTATACAAGAGTATTTACTAAAAATATTACTTAAACTTTTAAATAGTTAAAAAGACGGGCGGACTACGATACCATCGTCAACATCCTGCCCCTTAGTGTCGTCATTACGACACTCAAAACTCATGAGTAAAGCAACTCGTGTTGCGGGACGTTTCAAAATACTTGTATTAGTTTTAATGTCTACGGTTCTTACCCGTCCATCAGCTCCCGGATACACTTGATGAATGATTCCCTTTGGCCAGACATTCCGAGGGGAAGCAGGGTCCACAACTACAACTAGGTCACCTACCTTTAGCTGTGCACCCTCGCGGTCCCATTTCTTGCGGGGCGCTAGTGTAGGCAATACCTCTCGGAGCCATCTGGACCAAAATAAATCAGCTAGGCGTTGTACAATACGCCATTGCTTTCTAAGGTATAAGTCACTGTCATCAAAGATACCTATTTGTGGGAGATTGGATGAAGAACCTAGCAAAAAATGATTGGGTGTTAGAGACTCTGGGTCGCGTGGGTCGACGGAAACATGAGTCAAGGGTCGCCCGTTTATCATATTCTCAACTTCACACAAGAAAGTAAGCAAAGTTTCTTCTCTCGGAGCTCTTTCCTTTAGAACAACTCTTAAAGCTGTTTTAACGCTCCTAACAAGACGCTCCCATGCACCACCCATATGTGGGCTAGCCGGAGGAATGAATTTCCACTCAACTCCCTTGTTTAGCGCTTCAGTTATTAACGCTTGTTGATAATGAAGTAGTTCTTTATAAGCCCTTTTCATTTCCGTGTCAGCCCCTCTCAAATTTGTGCCGTTATCCGAAAACATGGTGTGTGGCCAACCCCTACGAGCGGCCATTCGACGAAGTGACATTATCATGGAATCAGTAGTAAGAGTTGGAACTACTTCAATATGGACCGCGCGTACCGTGAGACAAGTGAATAGTACGCCGTACCTGCGCGCCCTCTGCCGACCGATCGTGACTTCCATAGGCCCGAATAGGTCTACTCCACACATGGTGAATGGTCTATGGTGATGTGTAAGACGACATTCGGGTAGGTCACCTAGGCGTGGCGGCAAAGGCATGGCTCTTTTAAAACGGCAAATTAAACACTGTTTAGATATAGTACGAACTGTAGGTCTTAATCGAATGAGCCAATATTTTTGACGTAACTCATTAACTACCATCTCGTTACTAGAGTGCGCAGCCTTTATATGGTATTGAGTAACGATTAGTCGCGCGATATAGTCATTACCATCTAAAATTATTGGGTATTTAGTGAGCTGGTCTACGCCCTTTACGTTACCGATACGACTGCCCATGCGTAACAACTTATTTTCGTCCAATATCGGGGTGAGAGATCTCAAACGGCTATCTTTATTTACTTCTTTGTTTAATCTAAGCAAATTTATTTCAGTTTGAAAGGAACATTCTTGTGAGTAACGAAGTAACAATACTTCCGCTTGATTCATCAGTTTTTCGTTAATTACTTTAATTTCACTCCTCTTACATTTTTCGACAAACAATAAAACAGTTGCAGTACTACGTAATAATCACAGCCAACTAGAAAATCGAATTGGTTTGGGAACAGGTAAGTCACTTATTATATTATTATCTAGAACAACGTGTACTTTTTCTAATATATCATCACTAATTGTTTTTATTTCAGGCTGTTGCGGCCAGCAAGAACGCGGCTGGTGTAAGAACGACGGACCCGAGAACCACTCCGAATCACTTGTCAATACGTAATCACTATTCTTTGTCGCCAGGTCTGCGACGTTAACGCCAGTGGGCACATATCGCCATTCGTCGGACTTACTAAACTCATCTATTTCTCCTAGCCTATTCGCGATAAATACTTTGTACGTTCTACAATTATTTTTAATCCAGTGTAAAACTGTAGTCGAATCTGTCCAGTAGAAAACTAAATTAGGTTGTAAACGATGTTCCTTTTTAACACTATTAGCTAACTTACATGCTAATACGGCTCCTTGTAGCTCAAGTCTGGGCACGGAAACCGGTTTCAATGGAGTAACTTTACTTTTACTCGCGATAAACGATACGGTTGCTTGTCCGTTGCTGCTTTCGCGACGCCAATATGCGACAGCGGCGTACGCGCTCGGCGATGCATCACAAAATAAATGAAGTTCTAAACTAACTAACCTATCACCCGTTTGATCATAGGAAAAATAACAACGCGGAATTCTAATATTATTTATCTCCTTAGCTTGATTAATCCACTTACAGAATAAATCATATAAATTATCATTCAATTTCTCATCCCATTTGATATTAAGTTTCCATGTTTCGCGCATCAATATTTTTCCCTTGATGGTAAACGGTCCCAAATACCCATGAATATCAAAAATAGACATAATAATACTCAGCATTTCGCGCTTAGTAGGTATTCGTTTCAAAAGCATAATATCTTCCGGAATACGTTTAAAAGATAAATCTAAAGCTAACAGATCGCTGCGCGGGAACCACAATATGCCTAATGCCCGCTCCGCCTGTTTATCAAAATTGAACTTTATTGCTATGTCATTAAGACTGTCTTTTGGAATGTCACTGAGCACATTAGGTACATTACTAAGATAGTTACACATTTTAAATCCACCTTCATTATGGATAAATGAAATTTCTTTTATTATTTTCCTAGCTACCTCCTCATCAGAAAAGCTATCAATATAATCATCCATGTACTGATTGTTTGTTATAGCCTTCACAGCGTTAGGCATTTGTTGACTAAATCGAGATGCATTTTTATTTTGATTAATAAATTGGGCAACAAACGGGGAACAATTTGCGCCGAAAATGAGTGACGTCATTACATACTTATTTACAACATTGCTACCTTTCTCCTTCCATAAAAACCTAAAGGCATTTTGATCGTTATTATGTATTTTAATACGTAAAAACATATCTTTTATGTCTCCTATTATTCCTATACGGTTCTCCCTGAACCTAAACATTATACCATATAAAGATTGTAATAAGTCAGGCCCTTGAAGTAGAAAGTCATTAAGTGACATATTGTCACTTTTGGCGGCGGCATCAAAGACCAACCGCAACTTTTTTTTGTTTGGGTTGTCTACACCAAAATGCGGTAAATACCAAACGTGGTCCGACTCGGAATCGAACCTGCACTCTGCCTCAGTCAGTTTTCGTGCGTAATTGTTTTTAAGTAAATGTTCAATACGTTCGCGGTATCTAATTTCATATTCTGAATTAGAAGACATTTTTCTTTCTACCGAGTGTAATCTTTTTAATGCTACGGGATAAGAGTCCGGCATAACAAATTTATCGTGCTTCCATGGAAGCTTGACCGACCATTGACCGTTAACTAACTCAGCTGACTCGTTAAGGATATTTACGGCTCGCAATTCTTCAATATTTTGACGCGGTTTGTTACTGATACCAATTGAATCGAGTGAAAATGAACAACGAATTAAATCGTGTAATTGGCTTAAATCAATGTCTGTACTACATTGGAAGGTATCTTTAACGACAGCTGACTGACACAGTGGTTTATTTACACATGTAATAAAATCAAAACATGAGGACCCGCTCGCGCCCGCGCTGCCGTTCCCCGGGGACGAGTCGCGGAGCGCGTGCGCGGCAGGCTTACCTTGTCTGAGTGTGCACGATGTCGCTGCTCCGTGCGCTGCGGCTGGCTCGCCGCCGGCGCCGCCAATGCTGCCGATGTTGTTGACGTGCTCGGCGCGCTTACCAGTAATATCAGCTTGCCAAGCTCCGTGTACACACCATCCTAATAAAGTTTGTGTGATGTATGGTCCGCCCGGCTTATACCTTTTACATGAAATAGGTGCAATTAAATCATAATTGTCCTGACCAATTAAAATTTTAGGTTTAACATTGCTGTCACATATTATGGGGTTATTATTACTAGTAATGTTTTCACAATAGTTTACATTAGAGGTGAATAATTGTAAGGGCAAATTAAGTTCTTTGAGTTTACGAGCACGCAAGTCGAATTTGTTACCATCACTGTTACTTATTTTACATTTAATTATCTCAGTCTCGCACAATAACTCTGAGTCCCATGCACCTGAAGCGCGCATTGTGACCCTTTCCCCGTGCAGCCCGACTTTGTCGGCAAGGTCGGCCGCGATGAGAGTCACTGTTGCGCCGTCGTCTAGAAGCGCATGCGTAGCCACACTTGACCTGGGTCCATGAATAGTGACCGGCACTATTTTAAGCACTACATTTATCTTTGGTTTTATCACTGACACTTCGTGACACTGCGCGGCGTGGGTGCTGGCGTGTGAGACGAGCTCACTAGCGGCGGCACTAGCGGAGTCCGGCGTCGCGGTGTCGTTGGGTGGCGCGGAAGTTTCACGGCGCGCCACTTCTGGCTTCGTCCAGTGCAGCATCTGGTGATGAGCCCCACCACAGGCCTCAACGTTGCAGTTTTCCGCAGTACACTCGTTCTTATCCGGGTGCCGAGCACCGAGACATTTGAAGCATAACTTGTTTGCTCGAACAAATCGCCATCTATCCTTTCTCATGGCTCGCTTGAATTGACTACAGTCTGGCAACGCATGCTTGTTCCTTCTGCAAAACTTGCACTTGCCGGCAGTGTCGGGGTCACTGACCTTAACAGATGTTAGCACGGAATGGTTATCGTTATGCTTTTTCTGATGTTGTTTATTTTTGTTATATTCATTCTGGTATTGTATGTGGCTAACTCCCGACTCTGCAACCTTTTGCGCTTCCCCATACAGGAATTTGGACAGTAGTTCCAATTTAGGTGTTTCAGTGTGTACTCGGTTTTCGTGTAGGTATTCTACCCATTTGTTAACGAGTCCTGTAGGCAATTTGGATACGACGATTGTTAACAACTCTGGACTTTTTAAGTAATCTATTTGTTTCAATGTAGTTACGGCGGTGACGTAATTTTTTATTTTTATGGCAAATTTCACAATTTCGGCGTGGTATGAGTGTGGAAGTGGTGATAACTTTTTGAGTTGATATATAACTTGCCGCATGACGTTTTCTGGTCTGCCGAACCTCAGTTCGAGCGTTTCTATGATATCTTGGGGCGAGCTTGCTCCCATCAGTAATGCAGCGGCCGCATCTTTTGCGTCGCCGCGTAAACACTTCCGTAGACGCCACACATTTTCACTATCACTGTACTTACATACTCGTGACGATTCATAAAACGCTTCCCGAAATTGTATCCATTCCAACGGATCCCCAAAGTACAGGGGCAGATCCTTCGAGGTGGCCAGCCTAGACAACAGCACTGTATTGCCCGTGTTAGAATTAGATGAGTCGACAGCCTTCTTAATCGCGTTGGTCAGCTCCTCGATGGCGCGATGAGTACTTGTCGCGGTAGTAGGTGGAATAGCCATCTCGTCGCCGTCAATGTTGCGGTGGCACTCACCGCCGCCGACAGTCGCTTTGTTGCGATCGTGCAACGTGCCGGGTTCAGCAACGGACTTTTCCAGCCAATTCTCCACTTTACTTTTGTAGGAAGCTGATGGAGATTGATAAGAGCAGCGCGATTTCGAGTCCAACTCGGCTAAGTCCATGGCCAATTTCTTGTCGACCAATTCTTTTTCTATGCGAGCCTTTGTTTGGATTTCTTGCATTTCAATTTTGGCTTTGACTTGAGCGGCTTCATATTCCAGTTGCTGCCGTCGTAATAATGACGATGGCGCACATGAGTTGCGAGAACTTTTGCACTCGCTGCCATCTTGTCGCTTCAAGCTCGAGTTAGCACGTGGGCGTACACCGTTATCTGAATGCACTTTCCCGACTTCTTTCACTGCATCCCTACTGCCAAGCAGCAGCTCTGATTTTACTTCAAGTTGTTTTTCCTTGTCGTTAGTCAGTTGCTCCATTTTCTTTTGTGCACGTGTTTTCACAACACCCGGCGTTCGGAACAACGACATCCCTGCTACACAGGTTTTGCTTCTCACTACCAATAGATACGGCTCGATCGGTCGGCAGAGGGCGCGCAGGTACGGCGTACTATTCACTTGTCTCACGGTACGCGCGGTCCATATTGAAGTAGTTCCAACTCTTACTACTGATTCCATGATAATGTCACTTCGTCGAATGGCCGCTCGTAGGGGTTGGCCACACACCATGTTTTCGGATAACGGCACAAATTTGAGAGGGGCTGACACGGAAATGAAAAGGGCTTATAAAGAACTACTTCATTATCAACAAGCGTTAATAACTGAAGCGCTAAACAAGGGAGTTGAGTGGAAATTCATTCCTCCGGCTAGCCCACATATGGGTGGTGCATGGGAGCGTCTTGTTAGGAGCGTTAAAACAGCTTTAAGAGTTGTTCTAAAGGAAAGAGCTCCGAGAGAAGAAACTTTGCTTACTTTCTTGTGTGAAGTTGAGAATATGATAAACGGGCGACCCTTGACTCATGTTTCCGTCGACCCACGCGACCCAGAGTCTCTAACACCCAATCATTTTTTGCTAGGTTCTTCATCCAATCTCCCACAAATAGGTATCTTTGATGACAGTGACTTATACCTTAGAAAGCAATGGCGTATTGTACAACGCCTAGCTGATTTATTTTGGTCCAGATGGCTCCGAGAGGTATTGCCTACACTAGCGCCCCGCAAGAAATGGGACCGCGAGGGTGCACAGCTAAAGGTAGGTGACCTAGTTGTAGTTGTGGACCCTGCTTCCCCTCGGAATGTCTGGCCAAAGGGAATCATTCATCAAGTGTATCCGGGAGCTGATGGACGGGTAAGAACCGTAGACATTAAAACTAATACAAGTATTTTGAAACGTCCCGCAACACGAGTTGCTTTACTCATGAGTTTTGAGTGTCGTAATGACGACACTAAGGGGCAGGATGTTGACGATGGTATCGTAGTCCGCCCGTCTTTTTAACTATTTAAAAGTTTAAGTAATATTTTTAGTAAATACTCTTGTATACTTACCTTATAAGTTTGTTTTTTATTACAGTTGTGTTTTATTCTTTTAAATTAAATGGAACGCCAACAGGAACGGACTGCACGCGGGCGCTCTCATTGGTCGATGCGCGACCCCTCACCCCGCTTACCGCTGCGGCCGCCATTGCATTATGTTTGAAAGAGTAGTGCCAAAAAATCACGCGACGACTCCACGCGAACCTATAAACTCCCGCGCCGCATTCCGTTCCTAGTGGTCTAATTTACCAAAAGTTCATGTTTTTCTTCCTTTCTCACGATCACGACGTGCCTCGGAAAACACGTTAAGCCGTTGGTCCCGGCTGTCATTTGTAGCTCTTTGACAGTCGTTAAGAGTAGTTAGAAGCCTAAAGTCTGACATCCAGTCTTACCAAGGGGTATCGTATTACCCAGTTACTGGGTTGTGGAGGTCAGATAGGCAGTCGCTTCATGTAAAATACTGGTCCAGTACTTAGCTGCATCCTGTTAGACTGGAAGCCAACCCCAAGATAGTTTGGGAAAAGGCTAGGCAGATGATGGTAAGGTTCAGAATATCTCATATCATCATCCCACTTACATATAAGATATTAAATTGCAAACTGTTTGTACTGAAAAAGGTTTAATATTAAGTAATAAAAAGCTAAGGAAAACGTACCAGAAGTTGTTTCCATCTATAAGTGAATAAAATAAACCATGACCGGACCGAATATTACAAAATATAGAATCTAAAACCAAAGTGGGAGCTGGCGTAGAAATCCACTATGCCTGTCTGTAGGCGGAAAATAAATCCTGAATGGTTATTTCACGAAGATGAATGGCTGCATCCCTCACTGTGTTAATTACTACAAACTACCCTCGCAAATACTCTTTGGAAAGCGTGGGTTGTTTGAAACCAGTCTACCAGGTTACGTTTCTAGAATGGATATTTTCTCGTATCTACTATATTTGTATATTTGTCTAGATTAATACGAAAAATCTATATATGATGGACTCTAAACTACTTGACTCATCTTTCATCATCATCATTTCAGCCCAAAAGCCGTCCACTGCTGGACATAGGCCTCCCCCAAGTGTTGCCCGCAACATTGACATTTTGGGGGGGTTTTTCCATAATCGCCACGCTTGGCATGCGGGTTGGCGATCGCATAACGATTGTTACAATAGCACAGAAAACGCTGCTGCCCACCACCACCACCACCATTTCAGCCCAAAAGACGTCCACTGCTGGATATAGGCCTCCCCCAAATTCCCACATTGACATTTGGGGGGGGGGGTGCCATAACCCCCCCCCCCCCAAACCCACAACCACCCACCCCCGCTGCTGCCCATTCTCTGGCAAATCCCTCAGTCGCCTCTTTCGACACCCACGGGAAGATAAGGAATGGTGCTATTTTTTACGTCCGACACCATACAAAGCCGAACTACTTGACTGATTTTAATCAAATTTGCACACCGTGTGCAGTTTGATCCAACTTGAAAGATAGGATAGCTTACTTCTCAATTTATAGTCGCAATATGATTTTATTGCAAATTAAGTCACAGTTATCTGTTAGCTCGAAACGATTCCAACAAATGGCGGTATCTGTTGACGGGATTGAGTAAGTACGTGGGACACTCAGAAAGTTTTGCGAAACTAAAAAAAATTGTTCTATACGTACATATATTTTTATTAAATCTTTTCAAAGTACTTTCCACCAGCCTCTATACAAAGATTCATGCGCCTAAACCAGTTTTCAAAACACTTTTTCCAGTCCGCCGCAGACACCTCGTTTACAGCCTGCTCGAACCCAGCCAGCGCATCTTCCGGCGACGAAAATTGTATCCCTTTGAGCTGATTTTTTATTTTTGGGAATAAAAAGAAGTCACACGGTGCTAGATCAGGGCTGTAAGGAGGGTGACCCAGGAGTTTGACTGGCGTGCTGTCCAGGAAGTCCCTCGTTTTGAGTGCGGTGTGCGCAGGTGCATTGTCGTGGTGGAGCAGTAGCCCGCGGAGCCCTGTGTTTGGTCGCTTGTTGCTTATAACAGAGAAAACTTCTGGCAAACATTTGGAAGTATACCATTCGGCATTAATGCTTCTTTGATCCCGTAAGGGAATTGATACCAAGTGGCCAGTCAAATTAAAAAAGCTAGCGATCAAAATCTTACCCCCGCTTCTAGATCGCTTCACTTTGGTAGGCGTTGGCTCATTTTGAAACACCCAAACAGTCGACTGGCGCTTGGTTTCTGGGTCGTATTGATAAATCCAGGACTCATCACCTGTAACGATGTCGTAAACACGCCGAGACGAGCCTGCTTCAAATTTGTTAAGCATATCACGGCACCATTCCACCCGGGCCTGCTTCTGAGCATCGGTGAGGTTGTGCGGCACCCAGCGTGATACTATCCTCCTCACGCGAAGATGGCTGTGTAGAATCTCGTGAACGCTTCCCGATCCAATCTTCAATATGTGTTGAATCTCCTGATATGTAATTCGCCTATTGTCTTGGATTAAATTTTTCACTGCTAGCACGTTTTCTTCGGTAACAGCCGTCAAAGGGCGACCGCTTCTTTCGTCATCCCCCAAAGTTGGTCGACCGCGCTTGAATTCGTTATACCAACGATACACGGTTGCCTTGGAAGGGCCTTCATCCATGAATGCCATTTGAAGTCTATCGTACGATTCATCCGGTTTCAGGCGACACTTGAAATCGTATAAAATCATAGCTCTAAAATGTTCCCGGCGCAGATCCATATTTCAGTGAGACACAATACTTTGAATTAACTCGCAAAAAATGTGGAGGGAAATTTTGAAATTGGAACTTACTTATTTTTACTTATAAATAATCATATTTTCGAAAAACATAATAACTGGCCAGTCTCCCATATATAAAAACTTTTTTTCGCAATACTTTCTGAGGGGCCTGGTATTCTATAGATGGCGCTGTATAGGAGCGGAGTAGCAATGAAAAATATTGCGAAGACAGGGAAGATGTGACGCAGATGAAGTTGCGCGGGACAGCTAGTCTTTTATAATTTTAAGTTACGGCGTCGTTGTTTTAGTGATCGCAAGCATAACTGCTTAGCGTGAGGCCCTGGATTCAATACTTAGATCGAGTAAGGTGTAATTGTGTTTTTCGATCAGGAATTTCTCAGTAGCCGCCATGGAGTATGGATTTGTGCTCGGTTGATAGCAATAGGCTCGCTCCCTATTACATGGGACTAAAAAAAAACTGGCGAAATGTGGGTCAGCAGCCTAACACTTCGTAGATAACAGGCGTGGCGTAGCATGTAATGTTATTAGTTCAAGTTTGTAACAGAGGAGCCAAGTCCGGAAGACAGAAGAAGAAGAAGTTGGGTTATTGGTTTTTTTTTATTAGATTTGCCCCACTCTAGAAATTTCTTTGTTTCGTGTGTCATCATCATCGTCATTTTAGCCCAAAAGACATCCACTGCTGGACATAGGCCTCCCCCAACTGTAGCCACATTAACATTTTAGGGGGTTTTGCCATAATCGCTACGCTTGGCAGGCGGGTTAGCGATCGGAGTACGGTTGTTACAAAAGCACAGAGAACGCTGCTGCCCATTCTCTGGTAAGTCCCTTAGTCACCTCTTACGACACCCACGGGAAGATATGGGATGGTGCTATTGTTTATGTCCGACACCATAAAGAGCGTTTCGTGTGTATTCGTAATTTATTCGGTTGTTTAACGTGGGTGCGTTTACAAACTTGAATCTGTTGTCCAGGCAAGCACGTGCCTAGGACTCATCATCCTGCCTGCCTTCCGCAATTTAGTTTTATGGTAAAAAAAAAAACATTAATTTACAAAAATATTATTAGTAGAATTATTAGTCTCTTTGGCAGATTACTCAGTGTAAGCTGGATTAATATTTAAGTAACATTACCACTTGTTAAAAAATTCGATTTAACATAAAATAATATCCAATAAACTTAACCATAACGTAGCCTCTTATTCTCGTGTAAAGTATCCTGATACCCAACACCAAGGCCGTTACCATGGCAACAGACAAAATAACAAGTATCCATACAAAATCACGGAAAGTAATCAGGAACACGATAAGCCATACCTTTATCAGCTGTTGTTCTGATATTATCTATTCATTAACACGGAAAGGTCACTATTTGATAGTGGAATTAATAACCGTATGAATATTATGTGGAAGGATTAGATATTGATTAATTGGAGGTTTGGCGTCAAATATCTTTTGTAGATAAACAGGGAGATGAAGTGTTGCCTTTGATATTCGTGTACATAAAGGTGAAAAGGATAATTGGGATAAGGACAAAAGAATGACGACAGAAAAAAAATGAAAATATGAAATGAATGGTGATGATGATGGTAGATGAAATTTCATTAAAATCGGTTCAGTCATTTCGGAAAAAAAGGACTTGAAAGTTTGTATGAAATGTCGTAAGGTGTAAACGCTCTTAACGCTTTAAGGGCGGGATATACGCCAGTGACCTTGGTCATGTGGACGTTACGACGAGAAAGCCCCCCGCGTGCGCCTCCCACCCCTAACAATAATTTCGTGCAACGCGAACTATAATTATATTGCATCGCAGCGCCCCCGGCGCCCGGCCCTCGCCGCCCGCCGCACAGTGGACGATTTGAGTAATCTAGGGGGACAAAACTCGGGAACCTAATTATTATATTATATGTAAAAGTATTATATTTATTGTATACGAGTATATATGAATGTTATAGTAAATAAAACGCAAAACTAACGTAACATATTTTTTTAAATCTTTTAATAAAATTCTTATATCTATGGCTCGCTTAGATGTTTGTTTTCGAGGAAGTTTTCTTAATAATTATATATAAGGGTCTAAAGATATTAACAAATGTTTAATTCAATCATAATAAGTTCTGTGTCTTGATGTCTTCTATGTATGTCCCAATCTGGCTTTTCTGATTTATTTATTTTTAGCCTCTGAAGCCACCTCAGACATTTTTCCTATCGGTAGGTATCACCGAATTTTTTATTAAATTTGCTCCATGTAAGTACCAAAATGTTATGCACTGTTGCATAAAAATTGTATGCATGTTATATCATGGGTATAAACGTAAATATACTTAGGTATCTCCCTGGTCTCCACACAGTAGTCATGAAATTTGTCGGTATTGATTTCATAGCCTGAAGCTATGGCTGCAAGAATTGTCCCAAAACGATGAATAAGGTTTTCATTGAGACCAGTAGTCCGCGCTGTTGTGTCATAATTATAAAAAATGCTTGTACGGTATTTCCGTCATTGCTTGTACCAAATCCTTGTTTAACTTTGTCGATTATAAGACCAATTTCTTTAAACTTTATTTTTATTTCTTCTGTAGTTTTTTTTAATGTGTCTTTATTTTTGTCTCCTATGACTTCATCATCATCATCATTTCAGCCCAAAAGACATCCACTGCTGGACATAGGCCTCCCCCAAGTGTCACATTGATATTTTGGGGGGTTTTGCCATAATCGCCACGCTTGGCAGGCGGGTTGGCGATCGCAGTACGGTTGTTACAAAAACACAGAGAATGCTGCTGCCCATTCTCTGGCAAATCCCTTAGTCGCCTCTTACGACACCCACGGGAAGATATGGGATGGTGCTATTATTTACGTCCGACACCACACAGAGCCTCCTATGACTTGCCACTCTCAAATTGTACGAATGTACGCATGTAAACTAGAGATTCCATATTGGTACATATTTTCATCAGGGTCTCTAACCATTGATGCCGAATTCATTTCCGTTGATGTTGCCTTACAGATAAAACATCTTTGAGCCGACTTATTTTCAGCTAAAACGTTACAAACTTTACCATCAATCATTGAAAGAATCATCTGGTGCGTGATCGAAATGGACACACCTCTGACTTCCACGAGAATTGGCGTTAACATCCGTATTTGATTTTCAATGCCTTGACATATTTCTTTGATGCGTTATTTGATAATTCTATAGAATCTTGGTGATGATGGCCGAGGATTTTCCCATATGAACTTCTGTGCATTGTTTACAAGTCTTATTGGAACTAAAGATATGATAAACATATATTCTTCTGTGCTATCGGTATCTTTAAATGGTTGCTTGTATAGCCAGTCTTACTTCAGCCGATATTTCGGTTACTGTTATATTTTCAACTTGAGGATAGCACTGCTTCCTCACCTGTGCCACGTGATCATAGCAAGGGTATACATTGAATCCCCTTTCTATGGCTTCTTGTTGAACATTTTGTATTTCTGGAAAGTGAAATTATTTGATAAGAAAAAGGCCAAAGCTTCGTCAGGAGTATAAGGTCTTTGTTCTTTACCAGTATTAATAATTCTTCGAGCTGTCTTATATGTGGTGGCTCGGTTTGGCGAGGCTGTAGATAATTACATAATTCTTCAATCAATGTAGCAGTCATTGAATAGTAAACTTCGAGTTCCACTCAACCGCAAAACTAAATTTGTTATGAAAAACAAAGTTATACTGTAGTTTGGTGAAAAAGTCCCATATCTCAAAAACTAAATATCAAATCTTATTCAAACCAATTTTCGTTAAAAGTTTTTTTACGTTCTACATGCCAATATTTTTTCAGAATAATTTCGGAATAAAGTGGATGTGACATACGGACGGACGGACAGACAGACAGACGTGATCACATACCAATCTATAAGGGTTCCTTTTTTGTCATTCGGCTACGGAACCCTAAAAACACTTACAAGCACTCAATACACCAAGGAACAAGGGATTATTTGCCTTTTGCTATCAGTTAGAAGATGTAGGTACCTATTCGAAAGTGTAACAAGATTAAAAAAACGTAGTTTTAAACATTTAATTTAAATACCTATTATCCTGCTAGATTGGTCAAATCGCACACTGTGCGCCGCATGCTATCTACTTATCGCTTCCAGTAGCTGTCTCTAATGCAGAGGTGTAAATTACGTACTAAAATAACCTAATATTTACACACACTATATATAAACCCAAAAAAATATAATTGGTTGGGCTACCGACAATAATTTTGTTTGCGGAGAAAAGTGTCACAGGTCCGTTCAGCACAGCGTCTCGTCCCGCACTGATTTACTGGACGCCGGGGGGTGGCTGTACGAATTGCGAGTAGCGATTACGTAAAAAAAATCCGTAAAAATAATTAAGAAAGTTTTTGGTAAAAATAAGCCAAAGGTCCCCTCGGTATTACTAAATATAATATATTGGTGGCAATTAAAAGATCCTGTGACTGATAGTTTAGGAGAAAAATGGTAGTAAGTTACAAAAACAGAGGCCACTTTGCATATTTATTTATGATATTTCAATTATATTTTTAATTTTTTTGAAGCCAAGAGGACATGCTCTATATTGTGTAGATTAATATATATTATTTTGAAAAAAAATCTTGTAAGGGTTACGGAAAAAAAAGGTTCCAATGTATCTCATATGAAGCCCAATTCACGTATATCCACGCCTTAAAGTATTTCAACAGGATTCGACAGTCCCGTATAATTTTTACTTGTCCACCATCGCATTGTCATCACTTATTTTATGTTTAACACCATTAACAAAAATATACAACATTTTAAAGACTTTTTTTTATTTCTTGGTCTTCTTTCTTTTATCGTGCGGTTAGTGCCTGAAACAGGCGGAAAAGCAGCAATCTGAAATAAAATTTACTAATTTTTTCTTTAGCTAATTCATGTTTTTATTTTTACTTTCCTTGTATTCGTAATGAAAAGCACGGTGTTTACCTCGGGTTAAAGACTTATTTAGTCCCTCGAACTATTGGCGCCCTCACTTCGTTCAGGCGCCAAACCCCGTCTCGGGAATAAATAAGTTACGTTCACCCCTGGGTAACAATGTACTATTTTACAATATGGAATGCAAAATAAATGAATATGAATGTCCGTTTCTCGTCTCGTCTAAGTATATTTAGAATTCACAGGAAATGTCTGCACCCACGCTTTTATTTGTTGTTTGTAGAAAGGATTGAAGTTTGTTTTGTTTTCCATTTTACAAGGCAATGCTTTTTATACACCTACTTTTAAGTGTAGCAACCTACTTTGTATTTATGTTTAAGAAACAGTGGTCTTTTCTTGACTTGTGTATTGGGAGTTTTTGGGTTCTGCGTAGTTTGAAATATTAGTTTTAGAAAAGAAAGGAATTTCACGGGCTTTTGCCTTAATAAGAGGCCCTGCTAAACAGTATTGCATCAAAAACTCACTCTCCGCCTGACCGCCGTCGCGAACGGACGTGCCGCTACCTGCTCGCATTTCCGCTCGCTATCAGTGTGCGTCATCGGTTCGTCACTTCCCAGCGTCGTGACGTCATCAGTAGTCTCTCGACTACACCCCCGAACAATTGCTGTCTTTTTATTAAGACAGCACTTGCTCATTTTGCTTCGGATATTATTCCGACTTAACTTCCTTTGCCCCATCAGGGAAAAGTCCTCAGTTTCGAGGTTCTTGGTGGAAACCTTACGGTGCCAACGAAACCAAGAGGGTGGTGACCCAATCCTACCCGCCAAACCCCTTCAGGGCCCGGCACTCCATTGGCATCGGGAGCCAGAATCTTGGCCTTGGGGGCTACCCTAGTCAAGCCTGGTCTAGAAACACTAGTTAAATCTGACTTCGTTCACAGCAGTCACCTAGTGTCGGTTGGGAGTGTCTACCCCTTCGCACTAGAGGCCCCTTGGGGCGTAGGGCCCTGTCGCACAATAAGACTGGCGTCAGGTTCACAAGCTTAGGGCTCACCAGTAGGTACTCACCTCCCTGTCATTGCACACCCGACAGAGAGGCCACACACCCCCGGGCCCACCCACCCGGGGAGTTAGGCTGTTAGGCGCGGAGCTTCACTCAATGTTTGCTAAATTTTAACCGACAAAATGTCGTCCTTAGACGAGAAGGAAAAAGCGCTGTTGCGTTTTTTCTTCCGCGTCTTCACGACCGACCCAAATTTTGAAAAATATGGTTCGGAAATTGCTGCCATTCAGCAAACCAGCGATACCGTCACTGACTTCAGTGACGCGCTCGACAGCCCTTTGTCGCCGCCGCCTGCCGACAGAGGCTTACCGCCAGCCGTTGCCGCCGCGATTAAGGCTACTCCAAGACCCAAAGTTGTGAAACCCATTGTTTCACAAACAATGGTCCAGCCCGCACCTGCGTCCATTGTTCCCGTTTCTGGGAACATGGGCAAAAGCTTACCGCCAGCCGTCGCCGCCGCGATTCCGGCTAATCCCGAACCCATTGTTTCGCAAACAATGGATCAATCCGCACCTGCGTCTATTGTTCCCGTTTCTGGGAACATGGGCAAAAGCTTACCGCCAGCCGTCGCCGCCGCGATTCCGGCTAATCCCGAACCCATTGTTTCGCAAACAATGGATCAATCCGCACCTGCGTCTATTGTTCCCATTTCGGAGAACATGGACATAACCGTACCAATCTCCGACTCGGAATCGGTTATAGATTCCTGCTCGGCTTCCTCGTCCTCAGAAGACGACTACCAAGTCGTCGGAAAGGGCAAGAGGAAGAAGGGCAAAAACTCGCAGGCCGCCATGGCCAAAAAGTTAGTCGCGCTTCCTCTAATCCCCTCTCCCGAGGCGTCCCGTCCCACCTCCCCGGTCCCCGCACCAAAGTCTGCCGCTGCTCATACCAGCAGGCCAACCAGCCCTAAGGCTAACTCTTCAGCCGCTTCTTCAAAGAAGCTGAAGCCCCCGGGGTCCCCCGTTGTTCATTCAGGACAAAGGGAAATGGACAGACGTGTCCAAAATGTGTAATGAGCGCCGCATTCAATATACAAGCGCAAAAAGCACACAGCAGGGCATCAAAGTGGTGGTCCCTACGACAACCGACTTCAGGGAACTAACCCGCCAATTAATCGGAAGGCGCATAGCCTTCCACACCTACTCTCTTCCAGAGGAGAAGCCCACCCGCGTGGTGATCAGGCGGATCCCGAAGGAAATCCCCACGGAGGACATCCTCAATGACCTCCTAGGCCAGGACATCCCGGTCGCAGCCGTCCACCGCCTTCATAAGGCGAGAGGCGGAGACCATTACGATATGGTACTGGTCATCTGTGACCCAGTAGAAGGTCACCACCCGATCTTCAAAGTGAAGTCGGTTTGCTCCCTGACAGGCATCTCAATAGAAAAGCCCTACCGCTCAAGCGTAGTCGGACAGTGTCATCGCTGCCAGATGTACGGTCACAGCCAAGCCAACTGCCATGCGCCGCACAGATGCGTAAAGTGTCTAGGCGACCATGGCACGGCAGACTGCCCCCGTCCCAAAGACAAGTCGCTTTGCACGGAGCCACCGAGCTGTGTGCTTTGCGGCCAGTCGGGCCACACGGCCAACTACCGCGGCTGCTCAAAAGCCCCCAAAGGCTCCTCCTCTAAGCTGGTGAAGCGTGCAAGCGCCCACCAACAAAGAGAAAGCCCATCAGTGAGGCTACCCTCTGCCCAGATGCCGGAGAGACTCAGCCCTCAGAGGCCCTCTCCCTGGACCACGCTGAACCACCAGAAAGCCTTCCCGGCTCTCAGTAAAGCAAAGTCCAGCCCCATCCCCGGGCTATTAGATGCCCCTGTCCCCACTCCCGCGGCCCAAGCGAGCGCACCGGCGCCCGCTCGTCCCACGCCACCCGGCCCCGCGGCCGTGGACCCCTCTCATAACGTAATTTTAGAATCGCTAGCAGAGTTAGTCACCCCCGAAGCAGACCGCATGGCGGCTGATCTCAGGGCGGCTAACACTGGTGGCGATAAACTTAAAATTATCCTCAAGTCCCTACTCAAGTTAGGCGACCTCCTCCGCAACCTTAACCTCGACTAACTCCAATGGATAATACGAGATTAACGTGCACCAAACACCGATCCCTAAAATTAGGGTACTTTAATGCCAATGGCATTAGAGGCCAGCGTGATGAGATCGCCACTTTCCTCCGCGACCATCAAATTGATATCCTCCTCGTACAGGAGACCTTCCTCAAGCCCAGTCACCGCGATCCGAGAATTGCTAACTATCGCATAGTTCGCAACGATCGGTCACGTTGCCACAAGGGCGGGACTCTAATCTATTATAGGAAAGAACTGCATTGCATCCCCTTAGATCCCCCTCCCATGGAGTCTCTACTCGAGACCTCAGTGTGTCGACTAGGCATGACCGGCCATCAACCGATCACTATCGCCTCTGCGTACATCCCTCCCGGCGGCACGTCCGAGGAGCACACTTTGTTCACCAAAGACCTTGCCGTCCTCTTCGGCTTGAGCGACTCCGTTATCATAGCGGGCGACCTCAACGCCAAACACCCCGCCTGGAACAGCACGACGACCTCTGCCAGAGGACGTCACTTGTATAACCTGGGCGAGTCCCTCAACTTCGATCCCATCGCTCCTATGGAGCACACCCACTATCCCCACGACCCCGACCAACGTTCGGACGTTCTCAACATAGCGCTACTCAAGAATGTCAACCTTAAGTTGCATTCCATCGAGACTTTACATGAGCTTAACTCAGATCATCGACCAGTGCTCATGCACTTAGTTCCTCGCTCGGGTCCTTCTGACCCCAGCCAGCCCCCGCCGACCCAAGTGATAACCGACTGGAGGAAAGTCAGCGAAAAGCTGAAATCCACCACGTCGCCTCACCTGGAGGCCATCCCCGACCACATAGTCTCAGTCGCAGACACGACGGCCGCCATCAACTCGTTTACAGAACACGTGCAATCCGTACTGAAGGACTGCTCACGGGAAGTCCCAGCAATGAGCGATCAACGCTGGATACTACCCGCTGACGTACGTGAACTGATAAACGAAAAGAACGCGGCCATCCGTGCCTACAGCAGCTTTCCCTGCGAGGCAAACAAAGCCCACATGCGTAATTTACAGCGTGCTGTAAAGGATCGCACCAGTGAGTTTCGTAATAATCAATGGGAAAAAACGCTAAGCGAACTCGAGCCTACCCCACCTAGCCTTCTGGCAGCTGCAACGCAAGATGCGCTCCACCGAAGAGGCTTCGATGCCTCCCCTCACCCGACCCGATAAGAGCGTCGCATTCGACGACTCTGAGAAGGCCGAATGCCTAGCCGACAGCCTGGAGTCCCAGTGCTCCCCCAGCTCGCAACCA
The DNA here is from genome assembly GCA_949152445.1 of Cerastis rubricosa. Lineage (NCBI taxonomy): Eukaryota > Metazoa > Arthropoda > Insecta > Lepidoptera > Noctuidae > Cerastis > Cerastis rubricosa. The sequence goes on along the minus strand of OX424540.1, from coordinate 14,642,403 downwards.
GTAGACAAGCGACATCTTGATGAGGTGAACGCATTCGTCGAACGTAGAGCCGCCCTGCCCCCCGAAGAAGACCCTGATGATCCTCTGCCTCCGGTCACAGCTGACGAAGTGCAAGACATCATTAACAAACTTCAACCGCGGAAAGCACCCGGCTCCGACGGAATCACCAATAGAGTGTTCAAACTCCTCCCCGCTCAGCTCGTCGTGTTAATGGCGGCCATCTTCAATGGCGCCCTGAGCAACAACGCGTTTCCCCAAATATGGAAAGAGGCCACTGTCATCGGTTTCGCCAAGCCAGGCAAACCCAAGTCTGAGCCTTCGAGCTACAGACCTATCAGTCTCCTGAATGCACTCGGTAAAATCTACGAGAGACTTATGTATAAGCGACTCAAAGACTTCGCCGAGGCTAAGAGTCTCATCCCCAACGAACAGTTCGGCTTCAGGACCGGACACTCTTGCATTCAACAGGCCCACCGCATCGTAGAACACTTGAGCGCTGGCTTCCAGCGTGGCGCGATGACGGGCGTGTTGTTTTTCGACATAGCAAAGGCATTCGACAAAGTCTGGCACAACGGCTTATTACCGGCTATTATTAACGGCTTAGCTGTACAAACTGGGAGTGCCGGACCGTCTCGTGCTCATCTTACGAGACTTTTTGTCGGATCGCACCTTCCGCTATCGCATCGGGAAGGCACTGTCTTCCCCCCACCCCATAAGAGCCGGAGTCCCTCAGGGCTCCCCGCTCTCTCCCCTTATCTTTACTCTGTTCACCAGTGACATCCCCAAGAGCAAGAAGGCACAGCTAGCCCTGTTTGCAGACGACACGGCCATCTATTACACTGGCTATAGTCACGACGCTATTTACAGCACCCTCCATACCTCAGCCAACGTCCTAGGCGCTTGGTTCCGGAAATGGAGAATCGAGGTGAACCCCGACAAGAGTCAGGCAGTTCTTTTCTTTAAACCGCGTAAAAATAAGCAACTCGCGCTCAGCCCGATCACTATGTACGGTAAGCCTATCCCTTGGGAGAAGCAAGCCAAGTACTTAGTTGACAACCACCTGTCTTTCGCGGCGCACATCAAAGCAGCTCGCGACCGAGCTGCCTTTGCTATGGGTAGGCTTCATTTCATGATCTCGGCAAAAAGCAAATTGTCACTCAAGTGCAAGTTGCGCCTTTATACCGCGGTGATCCGCCCCATTATGACGTACGCTTGCGTCGTGTACGCTCACACCAAGCCTAAATACATCCATAGGATGCAAACCTTGCAGAACCGGTTCTTACGTAGAGTCACGGGAGCCCCTTTTTATGTCCGTAACGACCGTCTACACGTAGACCTTAGAATGCCCACCGTCCTTCAGTTTATGAAACGTCTTTCGAAGCGTTTCTTCGATAACGCCAGTAAACACCGTAATCCCCTGATTGCAGCGGCCGCCCGTTACGAACCCTCGCGCATTAGTATATAGTACGCCGTCCTCGGCATACCCTCGTCACTCCCGATGATGCTATCACCCTCCTCCAGGAGAGTAGCAAAGAGACTAGCACTCTTAAAAAGTTCAGACACAAACCGCCGTCTTTCCGACCTCGCCGTCGAGGTCCGTCGCGACGTCCCGGTCCATGCCCTCCCCGACCCTCGCTCGAGCCAGCCCGCGATGCTGTGCCAGTAGTTTTAAATCAGCCCCTAATTAATGATATCACTCAGATCCAGCCTGTCCCCATGCAGTCCTCCCCAGCGACGCCCTGAGCCGAGGCTCGTACCCCACAGGGGGTGCCCTCAGCGTATAGTCGCTTAGTTTGTAAGTTTTTATGCCCTGGCTGGAGGCCTTACTCTTAAGGCACCCACAGGATAGTCCGGTTAAGCAGACGACAACCTCCTAGGTTGAACTGCGAGATGCCATTCATAAAAAAAAAAAACAGTATTGCATATAGTAAAGTCCTCGTATAATAAAATGAAGCTGACCATTTGAGCAAGTGAGCATTGATTACCAAACCGGCTAAATGCGTGTTGGCGATTTCTTTTTTTTCTCATTAATTCTAGATCTTATTCTTATAAAATGCCCTGTTTATCATTTTTTAAATTTAAATCGTGATAAGAACTCTGATTCACAATAAATTGGTACAGTATTTACACTCTCAATAAACGCGAATAGGTACTATATCCAAATAAAATCGCATTTTAGATAAAGTTGATGAAGAATTGTTTTTGTACTTAGAACAAAATATGAAAATAATAGAACCTGTATTAAAAGATTCAAATTACTTGGACTATTAGTGAACTCGCTAACTGACGAAAATATTCCAAGATATTTTGTAATAATTTTCGTGAAAATTCTCCCGATAACTCGTAAACAAGGCTCCTTTGTTTAATTATCGAAGTTTTGAACTTTCGATACTGGATACTTAGAGCTTCGTAGCACATAATTACTTTACAAATTATCAGATTTTAAACATATAACATTACGCCTTTGTTCTTCAAATAACAAGAACCGACAACTCTGCATACCCCATGCTGAGTTGTCTAGTACCAGTTATTTTTAAGTGCACACATACAGTGCCGTGTAAGTTGGGTAGGCCTTTGGTGTGGGATGCGACTTGCGTCGACACCCTTGCGCCATCGCATCTTCCTAGCACGGTAAGCTTCCCTGGGGCGGCTGATGCAGGTGCTGAAAAAATTAAACGGCGTAAATACAATAATTTAATTGGTAAAAATGTACCTATTTGAGCCATTTGGGATTGAAACACTAGGGCCATGGGGCCCGAGTGCCCACCACGACGCGCCGTCGACGCTTCACGTGATCATTGTTTTGCTCAAAAAATCAGCATTGCCATCCGACGTGGCAATGCGGCCAGCCTTCTGGGCACTTTTCCTGTTGACAGCGATGTCGACGAATTTTTTGACGCCCTGTAGTTTTGATACTTGTACATATTTTATTATTTTATATCTATTTGTAGTTTGTAAATAATGTACATATGTAATATAATAAGATATAGTTACGAATTCTATTTACTATTAAGATCAATACTCAAACTTAATAATAAATGAATAAAGGTACGGTCAAATTACAAACAAATGGTGGACGAGGCGTCACACCACACCCTGACTAATATTTCTGAAGTATCTTCAGTGTCCAAGGTTTTGCCCTAGCTGTCTGTGGGTACTGGTTTGACCGCACCTTTATTCAGGAATCAAAGCCAATCTTCAGCTAACGAACTTACTCCGTCACAACCAATGATGTAGCTGTCTATGTGCTTATATTATATTATTAAAAAAATTGTGTAATGTTAAATAACATCAAGCTTGATTTTCGAGTTAAACTTTAGATATGCATGACGTAGAATAGAAAAGAATAAAAATTACACCAAAAATGAAACATAACGGCTTAACAAAACTGCTAATTTTATGGTTTCAACAACGGCGGTCTTATCGCGGATAGCGATATCTTCCAGATAACCTTTATGAATCTTAAGTACATAACATGTATTATGTACTTAACATAATACACGAACTTAATATAATATGTATTATGTACTTAAGATTTAATTATGTTAACTATTTGCCATCGAATGTAGGTTGATTATCAATGTAACATTTATGATAAATAAGTTAACCAGAGGGAATTCATTTCCATATTAATAACTTTCATGCGGTTTTTCAATTCGATTGAAGTTGGAAAGTTATTAATCTATTATTTAGCATTTTACTCAATGAAAGTAATTATAATTCATAAATAACATCACGTCTATAACCCCCGGGAGGGTTAGGCAGATGTGAATCTCATAGTGTAGAAATACCCACATTTCGCCAGTGATGTTTGTGACCCATGTAATAGGGGTCGAGCCTATTGCCATCAACCGTCACAAATCCACACTTCGAGGCAGTCTACTGAGACATTCCTTATGGAAAAATCAATAAACCCCATTTAAAAAAAACCGGCCAAGTGCAAGTCGGACTCGCGCACGAAGGGTTTCGTACCATTATTTATAAAAACGAGCAAAAAAATCACTTTTTTGTGTGGGTACACCCTTAAATATTTATTTTATTCTGTTTTTAGTATTTGTTGTTATAGCGGCAATAGAAATACATAATCTGTAGAAATTTCAACTAGCTTACTATCACGGTTCATAAGATACAGCCTGATGACAGACGGACGGACGGACAGCGAAGTCTCAGTAATAGGGTCCCGTTTGACCCTTTGGGTAAGGAACACTAAAAACGAGTCTTACGAGTAGTTGAACTTACGCTTGAACGTCCAAAGATAGGTACATATTTAAATCGCAAAACTATACTTTTTTAACTTCGTCATAATTTATTACTAAATACGAGCAGTTCAACTTGATTCGTTAGGCAAGGTAAAGGACTTGCGACATCACGCAGAAAAGACAAACATCCCCACAATTTCCTCTGTTTTTTGCTTTTCCCGTTTGTCTTTATCACACGCAGTCTACAAAGTTCTTGTTACTTGAGTTTGTCTTACCTTTGCAGTCAGTTATAAACTGCGGATTTCAAACACTGGGACTGTATCATTCATAACCATTATGATTATTCATTCGCATCGCGGTACTCTGTTGCTCGTAAGGATAATCCTTTTCAAGCTCTATGTTTGCATGTTCCGAGTTATTAAATAGCGTATTTTTCTTCTGTCTTGAGCCATTGCATACTCCGGAGAGTCTTAGCACGTAAGCAAAGATGACTGTAAATAAACAAAAAGTATTTATTTATTAAATAAACTGCCTGAATGGTATTAAATTATGAAGACACCTGGGAAGTACTGTACCTACACAATCCTTAAGGATACCCAATCATAGAGTTTAAGACAGAAACTCAGTGAATATACATGAGTGTGATGGACTCTACTGAGCAAAACTGTATGAGCTCAGTTTCCTGGCGACACTCAAGCTGTAGTGCAAAAAAGCATATTGGGCTGCAGTTTTTCGACTTGACTTAAACCCACCAACTAGCCCGCCGACAGCAAAATCGCCAACAAAATATCTTGTGTCGAGTCCTTTAGAAACGACGATCGACAAAGCTAATTTTTTTTCAAAATTCAATATTCCATTCTAACAGCCAAGAACTGTAAATGATTTCCTATTTCACTTCAAAAGATTTGATATCTGAATCTATTAATAGACTTTTCCAATATTGAAAGCAGTTCGAGTGAGCTATATCCATGTAATTATGCTATACGAGTTTACGCCCACTGCATTCGTAGTACAGATTGTCTGTTCCTGAAATAGCCGTGTAAATAGCACTACCTACGCGAAATTTGATGACTTCTTCGGTCGGCATTTATATAAAGTTTATTTTTGAACGTTATTCATTTATTAAATTCAAATATTTCGAGGAAAACAATTCTGGTTTTTTATTATAAATATTTTTGCGTCGGCTTAGTAATTGGGTGGAAATTTATTAAATTCGAAATGGTATTTGAAAGCTTTTAGTTAAATTTAAACTTTCTTCATTCAACATCTTTTCTAGACATTTTTTGATGTACACTCATGCTTTACAATAAACATACAATACAATACAATCCGACTTATCTTTTCTTAAGGACTTAAAAACATGATTTTTTGAGACCTGATATCTAAAATAATTGACAAACCATCGGCATACAAGATTGTACACACATACGGTGACATATCAAGCTATCCATTTCCAGAATAACAGTATGGTCTCGCTTTGAATAGATTTCGCGTGCAATGAGAGATCCACATAAACTGTTTTCTTTAGCTTGATTAGTTACCGCGCGTACGGAACCCTCGATGCCCGAGTCAGAGTCGCCTCTTGTCAGATTTTTAAGTTGAAAGGGAGGGTTCTTTATTCACGGCTCAGTCCCAACGACTATCCACTTACCCAGCTAAAAATAAAACTCCAATATTTACTCGGACGTATAAAGATGCGATGGACGGACAAAAGGCTTATTTGTAGGATATTTTTATATGGTAAGTCAAGAAACAGACCTATACGTTTTTCTTAAATTTTTTTTCGGTGGAAGAACATTTAGTACGCTATTATTTACTTGAAACAGAACTTATGAACCTTTGTACCCAAACGAGCAGTAGCTAATTTCGCTATAAACCAAATTTCTGCAATAATTGTATTAGTACATTTTTAGCATTTCAGTTTAATTTAAATTTACGAAGCTGCGTTTTAAACATAGCTATCAAAGTTCCAAATTCCATACGGATATATATTTACGTATGACTTATTCATTCAATTATACAGGGTGTGGCATCGACAATACGACAACTAATGAAAACACTTGTAATATCTACTAGTTCGTGGGGTAATATTTATAAATAAAAGGTATAAATCAACCCTTAACGATGCCGAAGGCCACCTTGTTCTCCCCATCATAGCGATATTTCTTTGGTCTGGACCATACCTGGGAAACTTCAAGTTACGGAGATATTGGAAGTCGAAGTTCCAACTTTATTCTTATTCTTATCCGTTATTGCACATAAAATTAAAAGATATACACACAAATAATATATAGCTTATTTACTTTTTCACAACTTAAAAAAAATACTTGTTCTTAAGGTAAGAACTTTACCTTAAATGCCTTCACTATCTGTTTTCTAGTTATTGCATCCATCAGCACATTATTTTGAGTGCGTTAAATTGAATTTTACCGTAAAACGTGATTTTTCACCCAAAAAAAGTCGTGTTCCACCATTATTTTTTGCTTAGGGTTATAAAGTTTGATGTACAGAATGCTTTGTTGCTGACTTCGTGAATGGTCTGTTTACACCTTGTATTGCTTTACTAACCTTAGGTATAATTTGCACTAATTTGCGCCTGGAAATAAAATTTAAGAAACAAATTTGGCAAAGGTTTTTTGGAGTAGAGCGTTGGCAATTATTATGTGTTCAGTATTTATACTATTATCACATTTTCCCCGTTTTGGCAACATTTTTCATTGCTGCTTCACTCCTATTGGTCGTAGCGTGATGATATATAGCCTATAGCCTTCTTCGATAAATGGGCTATCTAACACTGAAATAATTTTTCAAATCAGACCAGTAGTTTCGGAGCCTATTCAATGCAAACAAACAAACAATCAAATCTTTCCTCTTTATAATATTAGTTTAGATTAACCTGTCGGTGCTAGCCTATTTATCTACATCATGTAGAAAATGAAATATAATGTCCTGTGACTAAACTACTGGATATATTCGAATGAATTTTTGTGTGCGGACTGGTAACGCCACTAGGTATATGTAGTTTAATTAACTGTCGTATTGTCGCCGCCACCCTGTATGAAATAAATTAGATGCCAACACATAATAAATTTACTCTACTAAAAACTGACTGTAATTTCAACTTCAGGAGTTATGAACGCTGCCGACTACTACGGCTTGGACGAGCTCCGCCGCGCCTGTGCCGGTTTCGTGCAGTGCTGCATCACTGTGGACACGGTGTGTGCCCTTCTCGCGTCAGCTGAGAGGTACATACAGTACAAGTGCACTAAATCACTTGTGCAGAAGGTGGGTTTATTTAAATCGTGGTTTATAATACAGAGATACGTGAAAAGATCGAAACGTTTTAAGGCTTTAACACAAGTGCATTTTATGTTTATTTAAAGTGTATCGACGAGCATGGCGCGGCTGTACGTAACGAGCAATTAAATGTGTACACACGGAGACCAATCAAGATATACAAAACTAGTTTATGCGGATCTTTCATTGTATTGGATGTGTATACAAAGCGAAGCCATGTTACACTGGATATCTATGCCTTGATGAGTTACCGTGTGGCTCACGTAACAACTTTTAAAAGTGATTTCTCACACTGTATTGATTTTGACTTTGTTTCTTCATGAAAATATTATTCTGAAACTTGTCATCGTCATCTGCCTAGCCATTTCCCAAACTATCTTGGGGTTGGCTTCCAATCTAACCAGATGCAGCTGACTACCAGTACTTTACACGAAGCGACTACCTATCTGACCTCCACAACCCAATTAACTGGGTAATACGATACCCCTTGGTAAGACTGGATGTCAGAATTTTGGCTTCTGACTACTCGTAACGACTGTCAAAGATCTTCAAATGACAGCCGGGACCAAGTGCTTAACGTTCTTCATTATTATTTTGAAACTTGTACAATTCTGAAATAGGTCCTATCTCAAAATTGCAATCGTTTTCCATGAGAGATCGCTTATGAATTACGCTAAGTGTATACATGTTAGTGCTCGTACTCTCGACTGAACATCGACGACCGCCGCACACCGTGTCTGTCAACAAACTTCTGAAAAACATGCCTACACACGTCAAATTAACCGTGATTATATTTGACGGTGTGTACAAGCAACCTAAGACGATCAAAGGTCTTTGTGATCATTATTGAGTCAAAGATGTTAAAATTATTGACTTGAGTAGTCACTGGCACACTGAGTACGACAACACTCTTTGAAGAAAAAGCAACGTTTGTTGAATTGACTGAGCCATTGAACACATCAAACCTTTAGGTATAAGCTGCTACTCAGAGCATGTTATGAAAATTATGACTGGGAACTGAAAGAGTTGAGAAAGATTAAAAAAAACCGGCCAAGTGCGAGTCGGACTCGCGCACGAAGGGTTCCGTACCATTATTTATAAAAACGAGCAAAAAAATCACCTTTTTGTATGGGCCCCCATTCAAAAAAGTGATTTTTTGCTCGTTTCCCTTTAATATTTATTTTATTCTGTTTTTAGTATTTCTTGTTATACAACATAAATACATAATCTGTAGAAATTTCAACTGGCTAACTATCACGGTTCATGAGATACAGCCTGTTGACAGACAGACGGACGGACAGCAAAGTCTCAGTAATAGAGTCCCGTTTGACCATTTGGGTACGGAACCCTAAAAAAACTACTTTTAAAGATTTATATTCTAGATAACCTCAAAATCAAATATGCACCAATATTGTAATTGATAGTACCTACCTTTCAAGGTATAGCATCACACCTGTAATCTACGAAGGATTAGAAAGAGGTGCACCTAATACTACACCCACATTTTGCCAGTTATGTTTAAGTCCCATGTAATAGGGGATGGGCCTATCGCCAACAATCGGAAACAATTAGAGCCTCCGTAGCTACAACAGAGAAATTTCAGATGGAAAACCCACAGCTATACTTTGCAGTATGCCTGACCTGGAAATCGCACTCAACACTTCATGCTTTACAGTCTCTTGCAATGTGAAACTCTTCTAGACTAACGGGGCAGTCTTAAATGATTTTCAAGTAATAATAAATAATGCAGCAATCTTTGAATTGAAAGTACCTACCCATCAAAATTAGCTTAAAGCGTTTACACCTTACGGCATTTCAAACAAACTTTTAAGTCCTTATTTTCCGAAATGACTGAACCGATTCTAATGAAACTTAATACGCATAAACAAGTTAAATAGGTCTAAAAAGTTACTAAAAAACATTTTTGAAATGTCTTAAAAAAAAAGATAATTGGAAATTTCTGTTTCTATGGATAATTTATAATCAGTCTAATTTAGCTGTAACTCTTTTTTTCGAAAATGTTTTTAGTTTCTTTTAAGACCTATGTATCTTGCTTATGCGTATGAAAATGCAATAAAATCGGTTCTGTCATTTCGGAAAATAAACATACACGCAACAAAATTGCGTATTTTTAACATTAAAAAAAATTATTCCTTCGAAAGAAAAACTATTTCGATTGCAGGTTTTGGAGTTTGTGGATGAGCATGGCAATGACGTGCTGAACCTCGGATCTTTCACTCTGCTGCCCCAGCATGTTGTGAGGCTAATACTAGCGCGAGATGAACTTAGGGCTGATGAGTTTACTAAGTTTCAGGTAAATAGAACAGTGTTTAATTGAACTTTTTAAATGTTTTATTGGTCTTCAAAAGACTGAATGAAACCTTATATATTTTATTGAACAATTAATGTGCACGAGAATAGAAAAGAAGATAGCAACAGAAGAAAAGGTACAAAGCTTCCTAAAAGAGAAAAGTTCTTAGTTCCAGTTATGGGAAATATGTACTCTGGCTAAAAACGTTGTGCTGAAAACTATCTACGAAAAGTTTAAATTTTTGATTGATTTGTATTGACAATCACCCGTTTTTAGCTCCCCCCTTTTTAGTTATATGATTTTTGCAATTCAATGATTTCATAATACTTACAATTTTATTACTAGATGTGTGTTTTATAGGATTATTTATAATCATTGATTTTAAGAAGTATGTTGGGGTATGAATATAATGATATAAACAAATAATCGATGATAATATTTTCGTTAAGTTTTCTAAAATAAATGATAAATGATTCAATTATACATAGTTTATTAAATGTGCAATCGGAAAACTGACTGGGACTCATTTGCGGATTACCTTGAAGAAGAAGTTAATCTAAAAGTAAAACTTAAAACTGAAGAAGACATAGATTCTGCCACATTCTACATAACCAATCTAATACAAATAGCAGCATGGCGCGCTACCCCAACACTGGATTCTTTAGTCTGCAAAAATAACATACCCTTACAGATTAAGCATAAACTGGAGGCCAAACGAAGATTGCGAAGGCAGCTTCATTTAAGTAAATCGGAAGAGGACCGAAGGGATTTCAATAAAGCTGCAAGAGAACTGAAGGAGCTTATTCATGATAACGAAAATACCAGATTCCAAGAAAAACTCTCAACATTGTCAGCTCGAAAACAGGACAACTATTCACTGTGGAGGATAACCAAAAACTTCAAAAGGCCAAAACATTTTGTACCCCCGCTTAGGCAACCTAATGGATCTTGGGCCAGAAAAGCAAGCGACAAGGCGGAGCTTTTTGCACAACACCTTTCTGCGGTTTTCACTCCCAATGACTCTACGATGACTGATTTTGAAGAGGAAGTCGACAATTATCTGAACAGTGATCAACAACTATCACCTTTACTCAAACTGGTTACACCGAGAGAACTGATACGAACAATAAGAAATCTCGAGAACAATAAAAGTCCTGGTTACGATCTCATCACAGGTGAAATACTCAAACATCTGCCTAGAAAAATTATCGTCTTTCTAACAATGCTGTTCAATGCTGTCTTTCGGCTACTATACTACCCAAAAATGTGGAAGATATCACAAATATGTATGATAGCGAAGCCAGGAAAACCACCAACCGAACCAAGCTCATACAGACCCATAAGCCTCCTTCCAATCATATCAAAGGTTTTTGAGAAAATATTTCTACGAAGATTAAAACCAGTCCTTGACGAGAATGGGATAATACCAGACCACCAATTTGGGTTCCGTGAAAAGCACGCAACAGTAGAGCAAGTGCATAGAGTAGTCCACAAAATCAGACAGTCTTTGGAAAATAAAGAATACTGTTCTGCAGCGTTCCTGGATATCCAACAGGCATTCGATAGGGTATGGCACAAGGGACTTTTATATAAGTTGAAATCTCTTCTGCCTAACTCTTTTTACAGGATACTAAAATCTTACTTAGACCAAAGAAAATTTCAAGTTAAGTATGAGGAAGAACTGTCTGACCTGTACGAAATGAAGGCTTCAGTACCACAAGGCTCTGTGCTCGGGCCCGTACTCTACTCTATCTTTACTGCAGACTTGCCTAATTCTGATGACGTGATAACTGCGACCTATGCAGACGACACTGCGTGCCTTGCGAGTGACCAAGATCCTACTCAGGCGTCTCAAAAATTACAAGTCCAGTTGAATAGAATTGATGTATGGCTGAAAAAATGGAGAATTCAACCTAGCTTAACAAAGTCAATTCAAGTGACCTTCACTCTTCGGAAGGGCGACTGTGCCCCAGTGTACATGGAAAGCAAACCACTGCCAAACAGCAACACAGTAAAATACCTGGGGCTACATTTAGACAGAAGGCTTACCTGGGCCAACCATATTAAGGCCAAGAAAAAGGCAGCTTCCATTGAAATGAAAAGCTTATCCTGGCTCTTAGGAAGACAATCGAAACTGTCCATTAGTAACAAAATACTAGTTTACAAAGCTGTAGTTAAACCAATCTGGACTTACGGAATAGAACTATGGGGATCGGCTAGCCACTCCAACATCGAAATTTTGCAAAGGTTCCAAAATGTAGCCCTAAGAACTATCTCAATTGCACCATGGTTTGTCAGAAACACAGAAATACACAAGCACTTAAATATACCAACAGTGAAAGAAGAACTATGTGAAAAATGCAAAAATTATAAACAGAGACTGAGCAAACACAGCAATGTCTTAGCCAAGAACCTCCTGAACAGACAAAGGGATATAATCCGCCTAAAGAGATGGCAAATCCTAAACTTGGACCAGAGACAGTGACAACTTCAATTATTTTTTAGTACAGAACCATATAATGTGATTGTTTACTGGAACATCACAAATAAAAAAAATCTCTAACGAAGACCACATCTGATTATAGCTAGACAGCTGATCGCAGATAAATGAGGAGAAAAAAAAAAAAAAAAAAAAAAAAAAAAAGTTTATTAAAAGTCATGGTAGTAACCACCTAAATTTAATATTTAAATTAGCAAAAGAACTAGTTTAATTTGATTACCAACGGCGAAAATCAAAACATTATAACGCGCAAGGTGTGAGGGCACTCATTTTAACAAATTACGCTCATAAATTCATAGAGCAGGCACTTTCAGATCCATCTTGTCCCCATGCAGTCCTCCCCCAGCGACGCCCTAAGCCGAGCCTCGTACGCACAGGGGGTGCCCTTAGCGTGTAGTCGCTTAGTTTGTAAGTTCTTTTGTACCTTGGCTGGAGACCTAACTTTCTAACCATACATCTCGAACATTTTCAGGCTGCCCTGATGTGGAGCAAGAAATACTGCGACACGAACCAGAACATGATCTTGAAGGAAGTCATCGGCAACTTCTTGGAGTATATCCAGTTCCACAAGATCCCTGCTAACGTGCTGATGAGGGAAGTTCACCCCCTCGGCCTGGTACCTTACTCCATCATCATGAACGCGCTGGCGTACCAGGTGCTGTTACGAAATATATTTCATTATTTGTTCAAGGTTGGGCTTATGTGTCTGTCTTGGTATGGGAGAATTTAGCCTTTTCTCTTGTCATCATTTTCTCTTTAGTTTTTCGTAAGACATTCATGTCGAGAGACTCTTTTTGCTGATACTTCAATACTCACTTTTCAAACGAAGTGAGCAGGTGGTTTAGGAAACTGCTTCTACTACTCATCACTTCTTATATAAGTCACTCACAAATAATTTTGTCCTACTATTTTAATGTATTGTAGTCTATATTCTTCTTGATCTAAAAAGCTATTGCCTTTAGTAGTAGTGCATTGAATAGAGCGCTGAAACCGCTGTTGTTGCAGGCAGACCCGGCCAGCGTAGATCCAGGCAAACTCTCCCCAGCGCGAGTCCGACGCGCTGGCCGCTCCATGTCCGTGCAGTCTTCGCTCGACCCCTACGGATCCAACACCACCCTCTCCTCCACCGGCTCGAGCGATGTTCCGTCGTCAGACTCTCGGCACAACTAACGCGAGGGGAACCTCCCCCGTCCTCCTCCCGAACCCACCCCTGGCCCTTCCTCAGCTCCTGTACAAACCATTCCCGCACCCCCCATGGACAAGGCTCCGGAGAAACTCGGACTATTCTCCTCCATCAAGCGTGCTGCTAGTAAGAAGTTCGGCGATCGACGTTCCCCCACGCCGAAAACGAGAGAGCCCCGATCGAAGTCTGATTCTGTCAAGCACGCAGCTCTAACAAGACAGGTCTCTGAAACGGTGGGAGCGTCAGGAGACCCAACGTTCGAGCGATGTAGACCGAGGAAGCGAGACAGTGAAACAGAGTTTCCAGTCCGCAAGTCCACTTCAGAGATATCTGAGAGTTTCCCATTCGTGAGGCGTGCGCTAGCTGAGATAGAAAACGGACTTAACTATTTTAGGAGGTCCATCGCTTCAGATACAACTGAACCGAGGCCTTTTTTGTTGAGAACAGAGCCAACGGTCGTTGTTGCGGCGGCTGAGGATGATGAGGCGCCTATGTCACCGCCGCCGATGGGGTTGAAGGAACGTCGAGGTTCTCGTGGATCACCGTGTGCTAATCTTCCACCACTGACGTTACCACCATTAACACCAGACCCATCGCCTGGACGGTTGACTCCGAATAGACTTTCTCCGCAAAGACCACACGAGCCAGCGTCGGTTCCAGTAATGCGGAGTCTCCCAGCGCCTCGACGCACGAGGACTCGATCTGAGATGCCACCTGAACCTCCTCCGCGTTCACCTCAGACTCCGCGCCCAGCGTCTGTGTCCCCGAAACACACTTTTGCATTCAAAATAGTACTGAAAAAAGTAGAGAGCACTCCGAATACATCATTTGATAGACCGGACCAATGAGAGTACCTCCTCTAAGCGCGGCCGTTGTTATACGGTGGGGTACTCGAGGTTAATGACGCGCTTTTCTCCGTTTTCTAGAAACAGCTAGCATAGATTAGTTAGCGGCGATGACGAAGACTCGCCAATGAATATCGTATTAAAATCAATGACGCTTCGGAAACTTCTTCGTATTCTTATGAATTCAGGGGCTGGTCCTCTGGTTGGTACGTATCGACATTGTATGTCGGACATTTGACTGTATGATAAGATAAAAAATTGAAATTTATATGGTTCATATACTTGTTGTTAATAAATACACGATGAAGATTTATTAGCGAGTGCGTTCGAGTGGTGCATGATACAGTGTGAAAACTTCTTGTGAAGAAAAATATTTTGTGTGAAAATATATGGATATTGATAGGTCTTTTTCTATGTTTTTCGATAAATTCCAACCACGATGATGTTCACGATTCTCCTTTTTTATTATGTATGTGTACATTGTAATCTTCTTAAACTTTTGTCTGTCGAATGGGGGGGGAGTTCTAATATATCACTTATGCTATGTACTTTTATACGGACACTGACATAATAAATGGACAGTCTAAATGTATTTTCGATGTTATACAAATTGTCTGACGTGAAAGTATTTTTATAATATTGTATATAGATGGAGATGTTTGTTGTTCCTTCGATAGCAGTTTTGAAATTATAATCTTCTTATATGTTTTTATCATCACATGAATAAACATATCCGAAATATTTAATACATTAATTTTAAATAATACGTTATTATTTATTCAAATTCAGAAAATAGTATAAGAAACTGCGTGGATATAATTATGGTCTTTGGGCTTTTAATTTTTTTTTTGTTTTGCATGCTAATCAAACAATTATATATGTCGGAGTTGGTTGTCAATTATAATTGTGGGTAGTCACCAAGTTTTGTTCAAATTAAGTTTGTTGATTTTCTTTTTGCTAATTTAAGTGATTTTTACTGTAAAGTATTGTCTAATAAATCAAAGCCTTTTTACTAAGTTCCTAGTGTACGCACTAATTGATTTTTGGCAACTTATTTCGATAAATGTGACAGTTAGTTTTGTTTAAAACAATTGATGGCCTGTTGCTTTAATTTTAAATGATTTACTTTGTGAACTTACCATTGCTTATTTAAGACAGTTATTCTTGTGTTATTTGGTTACTTTATCACGTAAGTCTTATTAGATTTAGCACATTTTGTATCAAGTAAGCGCGTGACCTACTTTTGTACGTCAACGGACAGAGTTGTCATGGAGGGATTGCAAAGTGGGGGCATCGCTGTATAAAACAGCGTGCCCTCTGTAAGCTCGTCAGTCGGTCTTCGGATTCGACTCGATACAGAGCTCCCCTGCTCCCGACAAAACTGTCGGTTTACCTGGTACAGCGCTGCTGTATATTAAACAATAGTCGTATTATCTTGCTGATAGCGAGCAATACACTTTGTTATTGGGTGGCTTGGCCACTGTACGAACTGTGACCTGAAAAGGTCTGTTCGCCTGTATTACCTTTTTACTGTAACTGTATTTCTATGTGTTATAATTAATTATCATTTCTTATTGTGTGTCATTTTCTATTGTATCACTTTTATTGTGTGTACCATTTTCTATTGAACCTTGTTGTACTTGTTGTCCCTACTGTAATTAAAAATCTGTAATAACTTATACAGTCTTCTTTATCCCAATAAAATGGGAACTACAAACCCTGACGACATACCCCTCGGCACTCCTGATCCTACATCAGAAGTGGGATTAGGTTTAGCCCAGGAAACGGAAGGTCCTGAACCATGGCGAGTGATGTTAGAACTTCAGAGTCGCAATATGACTCAATTAATTGAAGCGATTAAGACTAACTCCGCTTCGTCTGTTGTGATTTCTTTGCCCGATTTTGACCCAGACCTACCCGATTCCGATGCTCAATCTTGGAGTACAACCGTCGATATTTGCCTATCGGAAAAGCCTCTTCAAGGTAGCACCCTTATTATTGCCCTCACAAAAGCCTTGAAGGGCAGTGCTAATGTATGGCTTTCCCAAATATCATACGCAGGTATGACCTGGACAGACTTTAAGAGTCTCTTCCTGTCTCGTTATGCCGTTTCGGAAACTGTTTCTGCTACCCTAATTAACCTTCATAATAGTCAACCAAAAGAAGGAGAATCTTTAGCCGCATATGCCAGTAGACAGATAACTTCACTGACATCTAAATGGAATAGCCTGAGTGTCGAGCACATTGCTGTTTCAACTGTATTGGCCCATGTCTCCAAATAGACTAGCATTTACTACCGAAATACAATCTAGGCATAAACTTCAACAAGAACTGAGTGTCTTGTCCCACCTTAAGAGAAAGTCTCAGATTTCCTCTGATCAAGATTCTTCTCAACCGAAAAAGTTCAAACCAGGTACAATAGTATGTCACTTTTGTGGTATAGAAGGCCATAAATCTACAAACTGTCGTAAGAAGGCCGAGAAGGCAAACGAACATCCTAGATCAGCCAGTTCGTCACCTAAGGCGACACCAAAGAAGATCGTCTGCTACCGCTGTGGGGAGTCTGGACACATCGCTCCTCGCTGCCCAAAGCCGTCTGGAAAGCGACCGGAAGGTTAGAGTGAAGATACCGGGAGTCTGCCTTCGGGCAGCTAACCATCCTTGAAGCTAGTTGAAGCTTGTGATGCACGACCCATCACTGGTGTTCTACACCAATCTGGTGAGTCACTTTCATTTTGTTATGACTCTGGGGCTGACTGTTCTTTTATTGCTGAAACATGTGCTGAAAAGTTGTCTGGCAAGCGTATTTCTTGTATGGTCAATATAATGGGAATAGGAAATTCTGAATATGTACCGAGCAAATTCAGAGTGAAGTAGAAATTGATGGTGGGCTTTTCTACAGGCCTATGATTTTGACATTATGAATAGAGAAACCCTTTCCAACCATTAATCAACAAAATATAACAAACGTGTTGATATTACAACTCTGTCTAATAGCATGCCCTTGAAGACGTTCAAATTGCTTTAATTTGCACAATTAATCGAGTTAATAAATCTAGTCCTTTGAGGAGATAGAAGTAAATCTGTCCCGAGTAAGAGAACAAGCAGCCCTGGGTATAACCAAAAGTGCCGAATATGATAAAACCCGTTATGATAAGACTAAAGCTATTTTGAGAACTTGGAGACTTATTGGATCCTAAATTTAAAGGTCCCTATAAAATTTTAAAACTATTGGATGGTGATAGATATTTGCTAAAAGGTTTGAATACCAATAGAATTTACAAATATGCCCATGATCGTGTACGAAAAATGCCTGAATGTCCAGTTACTGTTAGTGATGATGTCAATATTGACACTGATGATGATTCATCTTCTGCTGACATAGTATAGCTAAACTGTCAAGATGTCTATGTTGACTCTTGTTCGGATGTCTATGTTGACTCCTGGATTTGGAGGCTGATCTTGACGCTTATGCGGGTTGTCTATGTTGACGCCTATGCGGGTTGTCTATTCGGCTCCAAGTTTCTTGTTCGGATGTCTATGTTGACTCCTGGGTTTGGATGTTGATCTTGACGCTTATGCGGGTTGTCTATGTTGACGCCTATGCGGGTTGTCTATTCGACTCCAAATTACTTGTCGAATCCCATGGTGTGATTTCGGCTGGGAGACTATGTCTCTACTTTAGTCTAGCTATGTACTGTCAGTAGCGGTATGGTGATTTTGAGCAGTTGTGATGCAACTGATATTGATAATAATTTTATGTGACTAATCAGGATTTTTCTTTTCAACATACCTTTTGTTAAGGCTTTTGTTTGTCAGAAAGGCCGATCGATATTCACAAGAGATTTTCTTTTTCAGGATCACACGAGGTCGTGTAGAACGTCAGTTCTGGCCGTGTCGGAGTTGGTTGTCAATTATAATTGTGGGTAGTCACCAAGTTTTGTTCAAATTAAGTTTGTTGATTTTCTTTTTGCTAATTTAAGTGATTTTTACTGTAAAGTATTGTCTAATAAATCAAAGCCTTTTTACTAAGTTCCTAGTGTACGCACTAATTGATTTTTGGCAACTTATTTCGATAAATGTGACAGTTAGTTTTGTTTAAAACAATTGATGGCCTGTTGCTTTAATTTTAAATGATTTACTTTGTGAACTTACCATTGCTTATTTAAGACAGTTATTCTTGTGTTATTTGGTTACTTTATCACGTAAGTCTTATTAGATTTAGCACATTTTGTATCAAGTAAGCGCGTGACCTACTTTTGTACGTCAACGGACAGAGTTGTCATGGAGGGATTGCAAAGTGGGGGCATCGCTGTATAAAACAGCGTGCCCTCTGTAAGCTCGTCAGCACTCTCCGCCTGACCGCCGCCGCGTACGGACGTGCCGCTACCTGCTCGCATTCCCGCTCGCTATCAGTGTGTGTCATCGGTTCGTCGCTTCCCAGTGTCGTGACGTCATCAGTAGTCCCTTGACTACACCCCCGAATAATTGTTGTCTTTTTGTTAAGACAGCACTTGCTCATTTTGCTTCGGATATTATTCCGATTTAACTTCCTTTGCCCCATCAGGGAAAAGTCCTCAGTTTCGAGGTTCTTGGTGGGAAACCTAACGGTGCCAACGAAACCAAGAGAGGGTGGTGACCCAATCCGCCCGCCTAACCCCTTCAGGGCCTAGGTGAAAAAATTGGGCTCCGTCGCGAACGTGTGCGCCGCCGATTTACTGTGCTAGTGTTTCCCGTTTCAACAAGTTCCTGAAAGCAAAGTTCCCTGGACTGGAGTTGGAGTTGCTACCAAGCCCGAACCCTCGGACTGTGGCTGCGGAAAGGTTGAAGCGGGTGAGTCGCTGGACCCAGTAAATTCCCTACATAATTGTGCAAGGAATTAGGTTGTTAGGCGCGCTGAGCTTCACTCAAATGTCTGCTAACTCTTAGCAGATAATATGGCCCTTGACGCGGAAGAGGAACGCCTTTTTGCGTTTTTCAAAAACGTTGTCCTGAAAGACCCAGATTTTATAAAGAAATATGGGTCCGATGTCGCTGCCTTGCAGCAACCCAGTATTGCCATCACTGACTTCAGTGACGCGCTCGAGAGCCCCTTGTCGCCGCCGCCTGCCGATAGAGGCTTACCGCCATCCGTCGCCGCCGCGATTAAGGCTACCCCAAGACCCATTCTTGTGAAACCCTTTGTTTCGCAAACAAAGGTCCAGCCCGCACCTGCGTCCATTGTTCCCGTTTCCGAGAACATGGACAAAGGCTTACCGTCAGCCGACGCCGCCGCGATTCCGGCTAAACCGAGACCCATTGTTTCGAAACCTTTTGTTTCGCAAACAAAGGATCAGTCCGAACCTGCGTCCATTGTTCCCGTTTCCGAGAACATGGACACAACTGAGCCAATCTCCGACTCAGAGTCAATTTTAGACGCGTGCTCTGCCTCCTCATCCTCTGAAGACGACTATCAAGTCGTCGGAAAGGGCAAGAGGAAGAAGGGCAAAAAATTCCCAGGCCGCCATGACCAAAAAGATCGTCGCGCTCCCCTATGCCCCCTCTCACGCGGCCTCCCGTCCCACCTCCCCGGTCCCCTTACCTACGTCCGCCGCTGCTCATACCAGTAGGCCAGTTAGCCCTAAGGCTAAACCTTCAGCCGCTTCTTCAAAGAAGCTGAAGCCCCCTCCCCCGTTGTTCATTCAGGACAAAGGGAAATGGACAGACGTGTCCAAAATGTGTAATGAGCGCCGTATTCAATACACAAGCGCAAAAAGCACACAGCAGGGCATAAAAGTGGTGGTCCCTACGACAACCGACTTCAGGGAACTAACCCGCCAATTAATCGGAAGGCGCATAGCCTTCCACACCTACTCTCTCCCAGAGGAGAAGCCCACCCGCGTGGTGATCAGGCGGATCCCGAAGGAAATCCCCACGGAGGACATCCTCAATGACCTCCTAGGCCAGGACATCCCGGTCGCAGCCGTCCACCGCCTTCATAAGGCGAGAGGCGGAGACCATTACGATATGGTACTGGTCATCTGTGACCCAGTAGAAGGTCACCACCCGATCTTCAAAGTGAAGTCGGTTTGCTCCCTGACAGGCATCTCAATAGAGAAGCCCTACCGCTCAAGCGTAGTCGGACAGTGTCACCGCTGCCAGATGTACGGTCACAGCCAAGCCAACTGCCATGCACCGCACAGATGCGTAAAGTGTCTAGGCGACCATGGCACGGCAGACTGCCCCCGTCCCAAAGACAAGTCGCTTTGCACGGAGCCACCGAGCTGTGTGCTTTGCGGCCAGTCGGGCCACACGGCCAACTACCGCGGCTGCTCAAAAGCCCCCAAAGGCTCCTCCTCTAACCTGGTGAAGCGTGCAAGCGCCCGCCAACAAAGAGAAAGCCCATCGGTGAGGCTACCCTCTGCCCAGATGCCGGAGAGACTCAGCCCTCAGAGGCCCTCTCCCTGGACCACGCTGAACCACCAGAAAGCCTTCCCGGCTCTCAGTAAAGCAAAGTCCAACCCCATCCCCGGGCTATTAGATGCCCCTGTCCCCACTCCCGCGGCCCAAGCGAGCGCACCGGCGCCCGCTCGTCCCACGCCTCCCGGCCCCGCGGCCGTGGACCCCTCTCACAACGTAATTTTAGAGTCGCTAGCAGAGTTAGTCACCCCCGAAGCAGACCGCATGGCGGCTGATCTCAGGGCGGCTAACACTGGTGGTGATAAACTTAAAATTATCCTCAAGTCCCTACTCAAGTTAGGCGACCTCCTCCGCAACCTTAACCTCGACTAACTCCAATGGATAATACGAGATTAACGTGCACCAAACCCCGATCCCTAAAATTAGGGTACTTTAATGCCAATGGCATTAGAGGCCAGCGTGATGAGATCGCCACCTTCCTCCGCGACCATCAAATTGATATCCTCCTCGTACAGGAGACCTTCCTCAAGCCCAGTCACCGCGATCCGAGAATTGCCAACTATCGCATAGTTCGCAACGATCGTTCACGTTGCCACAAGGGCGGGACTCTAATCTATTATAGGAAAGAACTGCATTGCATCCCCTTAGATCCCCCTCCCATGGAGTCTCTACTCGAGACCTCAGTGTGTCGACTAGGCATGACCGGCCATCAACCGATCACTATCGCCTCTGCGTACATCCCTCCTGGCGGCACGTCCGAGGAGCACACTTTGTTCACCAAAGACCTTGCCGTCCTCTTCGGCTTGAGCGACTCCGTTATCATAGCGGGCGACCTCAACGCCAAACACCCCGCCTGGAACAGCACGACGACCTCTGCCAGAGGACGTCACTTGTATAACCTGGGCGAGTCCCTCAACTTCGATCCCATCGCTCCTATGGAGCACACCCACTATCCCCACGACCCCGACCAACGTTCGGACGTTCTCGACATAGCGCTACTCAAGAATGTCAACCTTAAGTTGCATTCCATCGAGACCTTACATGAGCTTAACTCAGATCATCGACCAGTGCTCATGCACTTAGTTCCTCGCTCGGGTCCTTCTGACCCCAGCCAGCTCCCGCCGACCCAAGTGATAACCGACTGGAGGAAAGTCAGCGAAAAGCTGAAATCCACCACGTCGCCTCACCTAGAGGCCATCCCCGACCACATAGTCTCAGTCGCAGACACGACGGCCGCCATCAACTCGTTTACAGAACACGTGCAATCCGTACTGAAGGACTGCTCACGGGAAGTCCCAGCAATGAGCGATCAACGCTGGATACTACCCGCTGACGTACGTGAACTGATAAACGAAAAGAACGCGGCCATCCGTGCCTACAGCAGCTTTCCCTGCGAGGCAAACAAAGCCCACATGCGTAATTTACAGCGTGCTGTAAAGAATCGCACCAGTGAGCTTCGTAATAATCAATGGGAAAAAACGCTAAGCGAACTCGAGCCTACCCACCTAGCCTTCTGGCAGCTGCAACGCAAGATGCGCTCCACCGAAGAGGCTTCGATGCCTCCCCTCACCCGACCCGATAAGAGCGTTGCATTCGACGACTCTGAGAAGGCCGAATGCCTAGCCGACAGCCTGGAGTCCCAGTGCTCCCCCAGCTCGCAACCAGTAGACAAGCGTCATCTCGATGAGGTGAACGCATTCGTCGAACGTAGAGCCGCCCTGCCCCCCGAAGAAGACCCTGATGATCCTCTGCCTCCGGTCACAGCTGACGAAGTGCAAGACATCATTAGCAAACTTCAACCGCGGAAAGCACCCGGCTCCGACGGAATCACCAATAGGGTGTTCAAACTCCTCCCCGCTCAGCTCGTCGTGTTAATGGCGGCCATCTTCAATGGCGCCCTGAGCAACAACGCGTTTCCCCAAATATGGAAAGAGGCCACTGTCGTCGGTTTCGCCAAGCCAGGCAAACCCAAGTCTGAGCCTTCGAGCTACAGACCTATCAGTCTCCTGAATGCACTCGGTAAAATCTACGAGAGACTTATGTATAAGCGACTCAAAGACTTCGCCGAGGCTAAGAGTCTCATCCCCAACGAACAGTTCGGCTTCAGGACCGGACACTCTTGCATTCAACAGGCCCACCGCATCGTAGAACACTTGAGCGCTGGCTTCCAGCGTGGAGCGATGACGGGTGTGTTGTTTTTCGACATAGCAAAGGCATTCGACAAAGTCTGGCACAACGGCTTATTATATAAGCTGTACAAACTGGGAGTGCCAGACCGTCTCGTGCTCATCTTACGAGACTTTTTGTCGGATCGCACCTTCCGCTATCGCATCGGGAAGGCACTGTCTTCCCCCCACCCCATTAGAGCCGGAGTCCCTCAGGGCTCCCCGCTCTCTCCCCTTATCTTTACTCTGTTCACCAGTGACATCCCCAAGAGCAAGAAGGCACAGTTAGCCCTGTTCGCGGACGACACGGCCATCTATTACACTGGCCGTAGTCACGACGCTATTTACAGCACCCTCCAAACCTCAGCCAACGTCTTAGGCGCTTGGTTCCGGAAATGGAGAATCGAGGTGAACCCCGACAAGAGCCAGGCAGTTCTTTTCTCTAAACCGCGTAAAAATAAGCCACCCGCGCTCAGCCCGATCACTATGTACGGTAAGCCTATCCCTTGGGAGAAGCAAGCCAAGTACTTAGGAATCTTACTCGACAACCACCTGTCTTTCGCGGCGCACATCAAAGCAGCTCGCAACCGAGCTGCCTTTGCTATGGGTAGGCTTCATTTCATGATCTCGGCAAAAAGCAAATTGTCACTCAAGTGCAAGTTGCGCCTTTATACCGCGGTGATCCGCCCCATTATGACGTACGCTTGCGTCGTGTACGCTCACACCAAGCCTAAATACATCCATAGGATGCAAACCTTACAGAACCGGTTCTTACGTAGAGTCACGGGAGCCCCTTTTTATGTCCGTAACGACCGTCTACACGTAGACCTTAGAATGCCCACCGTCCTTCAGTTTATGAAACGTCTTTCGAAGCGTTTCTTCGATAACGCCAGTAAACACCGTAATCCCCTGATCGCAGCGGCCGCCCGTTACGAACCCTCGCGAATTAGTACAGTACGCCGTCCTCGGCATACCCTCGTCACTCCCGATGATGCTATCACCCTCCTCCAGGAGAGTAGCAAAGAGACTAGCACTCTTAAAAAGTTCAGACACAAACCGCCGTCTTTCCGACCTCGCCGTCGAGGTCCGTCGCGACGTCCCGGTCCATGCCCTCCCCGACCCTCGCTCGAGCCAGCCCGCGATGCTGTGCCAGTAGTTCTAAATCAGCCCCTAAATAATGATATCATTCAGATCCAGCCTGTCCCCATGCAGTCCTCCCCCAGCGACGCCCTGAGCCGAGGCTCGTACCCCACAGGGGGTGCCCTCAGCGTATAGTCGCTTAGTTTGTAAGTTTTTATGCCCTGGCTGGAGGCCTTACTCTTAAGGCACCCACAGGATAGTCCGGTTAAGCAGACGACAACCTCCTAGGTTGAACTGCGAGATGCCATTCATAAAAAAAAAAAAAAAAAAAAAAATAAGCTCGTCAGTCGGTCTTCGGATTCGACTCGATACAGAGCTCCCCTGCTCCCGACAAAACTGTCGGTTTACCTGGTACAGCGCTGCTGTATATTAAACAATAGTCGTATTATCTTGCTGATAGCGAGCAATACACTTTGTTATTGGGTGGCTTGGCCACTGTACGAACTGTGACCTGAAAAGGTCTGTTCGCCTGTATTACCTTTTTACTGTAACTGTATTTCTATGTGTTATAATTAATTATCATTTCTTATTGTGTGTCATTTTCTATTGTATCACTTTTATTGTGTGTACCATTTTCTATTGAACCTTGTTGTACTTGTTGTCCCTACTGTAATTAAAAATCTGTAATAACTTATACAGTCTTCTTTATCCCAATAAAATGGGAACTACAAACCCTGACGACATACCCCTCGGCACTCCTGATCCTACATATAAAATAATTAATATCAACATATTAATTAACTACGTATTTAAACACAAAATAAAGGCACAATAGTTGTTGTGATTTGTGTGAATTCATTATGTCTGTATGAACCCTTTCCAAATAGATGATAACTTTTTAACTCTGGCTATTTAAAAAAAAAAAAAAAAAAAACTCATAGATCTCTTATATGACTGTTCTTTTCAGTTTCATTTTGATGACTATTACCAATGCTTGGTAAATTCTTTCTGATATTTTAGAACAAATATTTTTTAGTCAATACAATACCATTCAGTAATAATTTAAAAAGCCACAGCCAGAATTATTATATTAATATAAAGATGTGTTGTTGTATTAAAATTGCCCGTGAGTTATTTTGTCTTTATCATTATAAATGTATAGATAGGTAATTCACAATGTTTTAAACAATTTTAAATCAGTGTTCTCTATTACATGTAAGTTAAATATTCTGTTGCTAGAGTGTCCGACCAAAAATTGTCCATACCTAGCAGATTTGGTACTTATATGAATAATCTATATTTTGGTACTTGTATGAATAGCTCTGTATGGTGTTGGGCGTAAAGAATAGCATTTTCCCGTGGGTGTCGTAAGAGGCGACTAAGGGACTTGCCATAGAATGGGCAGCAGCGTTCTCTGTGCTTTTGTAAGAAACGTACTGCGATCGCCAACCCACCTGCCAAGCGTGGCGATTATGGCAAAACCCCCCAAAATGTCAATGTGGCGACACTTGGGGGAGGCCTTATGTCCAGCAGTGGAAGTCTTTTGGGCTGAAATGATAAATAATCGGATTTCTAAGTTGTTTCCAAGTTAGCTAAAAATGTGTTCTGTGATAAACAAGGTTTTTGTACAGAGCAAGCGTTGTCTCTCATTAGTGATAAGTATTCTGCTTCGATATGACCAGCCCGTGTAGCATGACCACTGGAAATGGGTTTTGTCGACGCAAGAATCGACAACATGGCAGATTTCTATTGTGCAACTGTCACTTTGTCGATTCTTCCGTCGAAATAACTCCTTTCCACGATGGTCATACTACGCCTGCAGGAGGTTTTTTTATGACGTCTTAAAGCAGTTGTCATTGCAGTGTGAGAAAGAGACGGGGCTAAAGACAACGCCATCTCTTTCCAACTCTGGAATAAGATTAAAACAATACTGCTATAGTACGTCTTGGTAGGCCATCAGTTTTTAAATAACAAGTACATAGGTTGACAAAATCGCATTCCTAGTATAGCTTATGATCAGCTGGACTACCATGATGTCTTAAAGCAGTATTGTTTTACTCTTATTCCAGCGTGGGAAAGAGATGGAGCTATACAGGATGTCTACCGCCATCTCTTTCCCACACTGAAAAAGGAGTAAAACAATAATGTTTTAAGACGTCATCGTAGGCCACCAGGTTTTCAAAACCAGTTATTAAATTCAATGTTTTTTTGGTCGGACACTGCAGCAAGTTATGTTATACCATATCGATGTCGACTGGAATTGTATCAAACTACATAATATTTGTTGTACTAAACATTGTGTTTTTTCTAAATAATATTATTATGTAAATAATGAAACAAGAAAAAGAGAAATCGGTGTTCTTGCTATAATCTTGTGTTTTATTTTCGTCTTTTGTTTCCCTAACGTTGGAATTAAGCAAGTTTCTTCACAAAAATATCTAGGGTTTGCTATTTTTGAGCAAATCCTTAAAAGTAAACTGTGATTGTTAAATGGTAGAGGTAAAGTTACAGGCACTGTACCTATTCATTTTTTCCGATATCTGTTCCAACTAATAACTCAACGGTACAGGTTTTTATTATTAAAGGCATCCATTTATTCAATGGCAATTTCATAATTGCCATTGAATAATGTGGCTATGTCATTCAAACTATCGTTTTAACAAATTGTTTCTTCCTCGGTGGGTATTATGAAAAGAAAACATCTATCTAGGATATTCCATAACGGAGGTATTTATAGGGTATTTATTCCCAAAGCCGCGGTGGATGGCTGATCAAATCACCCGTAAATACGAGTAGATGAACCAAGATAAATGAGACACTCCCGTATAGATGAGAAAACGTTTCGGTAGCCGGTGGCGCCTTATTTAATTTCTGACTTACGATTTGATTGATGGAATATTAAACAGAGCTTTTATGAAACTTCAATCAAAGAAAAGTGAACTCAAAGTTATTTCTTTAAGCTCAGCCAAAGCCGTCAAAGATTGTAAACTTTTCCTTTTAAGATCAATCAGCATAAGATAAAGTAAGTAAATCGTTTCTTTGAAGTTATTTTATAATAATCATTTAAGAAACAAAGGAGTTTCTAATCATTAAAATTATTGAGGGGTAACATTGCTTAGCAATATTCCTGTAAATTGGCAAGAACAGGCGCAACATCGAGAAAACGAGGAATGAAGGGATGCCTTCGGCTGTGAGTGCGATCTCCGGCGGCGAGGGCGGTTTAAACCCCCTGACGACTTCATCGAGCTATGTGAGTGCTTTCATCCCGGGCAAGCAATGCCGAGACCGATATGGAAATTTGTTTTAGTCATCCCTTGATGCGATGGGACTAAACCAAATTTCCCATCTCATCCTCCATGTCGATTCGTGAAACAAATGACATCTGTTTTAAAAAGTTTACGATTGACCGGTAAAGTTCACTCAAAACAAAAAGTGAAACGCTTTTAGTTACAAATAAAATCATTTTTATTTTACCCCACGAGTTCTAACACTCCACTAATAGTATGAACTGGTGCCAGACGATGCAGAAAACCCCAATCTGCTTAACATGATTTTAATTATAAGTATCTAAAGAAACGATAATTGGTTGATGTATGTATCTACAAAGAATGAAGACTTTTTTTTTATTTTTTTTTTTTTATTTGAGCATTATTAGTTACGGAGGTACAGGAAACTATTACGAAATTAAGGTGGCGTCATTTAGTGACCCATTTGATGAGCCGGGGTTGCGATGCGTTGAAGTCAGCGTTCCATCTATTACACCGAGACGTACTAAGCGATCCCCTACTACACCAATGTAACACACTCGCTATTAGCCTCTCCTAAAATACGCTTCAGCTCTCACTGTGTATCAACATCCCTCAGGTGTCGATTCCGCAGTGAGATTGGTACAATAAAGCACTTGTTGCTTACTGAACTGTAATATTAGTTGCTGGTTCTTCGTCTCCAATTAACGGTACCAGTCTCTTGATACCTTCAGTATATCTTTGATAAATTGTAAATGACTTGAAGATACTATTTCAAATATTTAGTTAAACCTATATCTCAATTATGTAGACCACATTGAATGTATGCAAGCCTAGTACCTAAAATACGATTATCTACACTAATATTATAAAGAGGAAAGATTTGTATTTTTGTATGTAACGAATAAACTCAAAAACTACTAGACCGATTTTAAAAATTCTTTCACCATTAGGAAGCTACATCTTTACCGAGTAACATAGGCTATATATTATCACGCTAATAACTTAGGGGGATGAGCAATATTGCATTAAGTCCATATTTCTCAACTGTTTGACAACTGACAACTGTCATGACAAGCATTAGAAGAAACCGGCTATTTTAAACCATTTGTCATCAAAGTAAGTAGCCTGGCGGTTCTATGACCGTCCTGCCAAGCAAAAGGTTTCAAGTTCGTATCCGCAGTCAGTATGCACTTTTTGTGGTAATTTTTTAATGCTGTAAGTTTTCCAAAACAACGCGAGTTCGATCCCCAACCGGCGTTCACTTTTTGTAACTAGATATTTTTTTTTATTTTAATGCTTTATGATTTTCAAATCTTTACAAAATATTTTTCGTTTTTTTAACCATTCAAAATAAATAGTGATTAAAGAACGAGTGGGTCATAAACAAAACGAAATTTAAGACATGATCGTCGGCGATTTTAAAGTATACACATCCGTAGACACTGTGTTGGCTAATGACGGTAGTCCTGCACACCCCGTTGATTTTTTCAACTCCCTGGAGCTAACGGGCGTGCCGTTCCCATAAGATGAAGCTTAAACTTGGCGTTTTAGTTCTGCTGATGCGAAACTTTGATGTACCCAGACTGTGCAACGGCACCAGGCTTCGTATCACAAAGCTTAGCAGTAATATTACAAAGCCACTGTAGCGACCTACAAAAAGCAACTTATTACAAAAAGTACTACAGTGCCATCTAGGACGCGACTGAAGAACTAACATCAATTGCCTAGATTTCGCAAGAAAAGTTTAAATCGACTTAAGACTACAGTCTTAAGACTACAGTCTTAAGTCGATTCGGGACAACAACACACTGTCGGGCAGTTGCCCACCAGACACAACACCTATCTGATTGGAGAATCCTCCCGTTTCAATGGAGTATTGAGGAACTTTACACCCTGTTCCTCATACCCCTAAACTGGTGACACCAAAATGGACGTCAGCGCAGACTTCGAGCAACATGACGTCATCATCATCACTTCTCTCAAGCTTTCGAGCAGCGAGTCTCACAGTCAGCCAGCTTCAAATGGCCATTCCTGACCACCAGCATGCAGCCGGAGCGCATTCCTGGTCAGCACCCTCAGCCTCTCATCAAGCGACGTTGTCGGCCAGTCGAGAGCTTCTGCCTCCCGGTCGACACCTCTCAAGCTGTCTGCCACATCGCGGCGCTGCACTACGTCTGACGCACTGGAGCAAACGCAGCGCCAGTCCCGACTCACTGGGGTTCGCCTCACCACCGCAGTCTGTTCCAACTCACCGTGAACCATGCGGCTACGAAATTCCAACTGACACGGCATAATACTACAAGCTGACTCATTCGACTATCGACTCTGGTCTCCGGAGGAGAGTGATGTAGCGACCTACAAAAAGTACTACAGCGCCATCTATGACGCGACGGAATAACTAACATCAATTGCCTACATCTCGCAAGCAAAGTTTACATCGACTTAAGAATATATAGAGAAACCCGACAACAACTGTCGGGCAGTTGCCCACCAGACACAACACCTGTTTGGTCGGAGGATCCTCCTCTTTTCAATGGAGTATTGAGGAACTTTACACCCTGTACCTCATACCTCTAAACTACCATCATTACAGGAGTTGCTAAAGGAGAGAGCGTTTTAATTCGACGCATGCCAAATATTCTAAATAACTTGCCATTCCAATTTTAATTAACAGGTAGTAATTTCCCTTAAAATAAGCTTTTGCAATGACGATCAACAAATGTCAGGGCCATACCTAAAAAGTAGCAGGCATTTTTTCGGGTACCTACTCCATGCTTCTCAGACGGTCAATTATTTGTTGATTGTTCACGTGTTTCATGAAGCCAAAACTTGCACGTAGTGACGGTCATTGTTACGACATTTTTTACTGTATACAAAACTATTGGAAAAACTAAATAAATAGTGCCCAACAATGCTCCGTATTGTTCACTTTGAAAAAAATATGTTCCGGCTTTTAAGCCATATTATAGTGTCGCTTCAACGCCTTTTAATTTCGTTTCGGACCTCTGCCGCCCAGAATTACACCACCCTAAAGCACGCCCTTTGTAGTCATCACCCACATAATCACATTACGATCAGACCGTCAGTTCTCACACATAACAACAATACATCACGCCACATTTCGTCTAATCGTACATCCACATTTCGCCAGTAATGTTGAAGCTCTATGTAATAGGGAGCGAGCCCCATCAACCGGGCCCGACATTAAATCCAGACTTCGTGGCTGCTACTGAGAAATTCCTGATGGAATAACCCAATAACACTTTGCCCGATCCGAGAATCGAACCCGGGACCTCAAGCTCAGCAGTCGTGCTTGCGACCACTCTACCAACGAGGCAGTCTCACACATACATCTTTTTTTTTTTTTTAGGATGGGAAGTCATTAAATGACTTCTTCCGCTCTGGGCAGAGCGGAAGGGAGTGTCAGACTTGACTGACTAAAACCCATCCATGTTCCTTCTTAGCCCTTTGCGTTCCAGGGGCACGGTATCTCTTTCGAACAAGCCGCAGCCCTGGCAGGCATCGGCCCTCTCGGACCCCTTCCGATTTGCTGACATCTCCTTGAGGCGCGCGTGGAACACGAACACGCCGTCGGCACGGTCTGTCGTCATAAGACGGACGGACGGTGAGCTAGCCCATTACTCACCGTCCACAGGCCCGCGCCTACGGTGGCCGGGGGCTACTGGTTGCCCCCCGACGC
This sequence comes from Cerastis rubricosa, assembly GCA_949152445.1. Lineage (NCBI taxonomy): Eukaryota > Metazoa > Arthropoda > Insecta > Lepidoptera > Noctuidae > Cerastis > Cerastis rubricosa. The sequence continues at coordinate 14,611,476 of OX424540.1, read as the reverse complement.
CCGGGGCGTCTCCCGCGGCGGCTGGGACGTGAGGTTCTCTCCCTCTCACGTTCCGCCACCTCCTTCGCTAGCATGACTGCTTCGCAGAAGGAGGCGACGGCTTCCCATTCCCTCTCGCTCCGGACCATGGATTGAACCAGGGCCGGACGCGAGAGGTCGCCGCCGCCAATCGCCGCTACGAGGACACGGCGGTGCTCAGCCCAAGCAGGGCAGAGCTCCACAGTGTGCTCCACCGTGTCCTCCGGCCGATCCTCGCAGTGGTAACACCCGGGCGTTTCCTCCCGCCCGATTCGGTGCAGAAACCTCCCGAAACAACCGTGTCCGGTGAGGACCTGCGTCAGGCGGAAGGTGAGGGCGCCGTGGCGCCTCTCCAGCCACTCCTCAAAGAGGGGACTTATCGCCACTATTGTGGCGTGCCCTGCACGGGGTTGTGACAGTCGCTCTCTCCATGTCGCCATGAGATCGCGCCGGTCTGTCCGCTGAGCGACAATTTGCCGCGGCAGTGGAGTTTCCCCCCGGCGTAGTGCCTCCGCGCGCCATTCGTGCAGGCACGCGAGGACTATCGCCTCCAGATCCCATGGCGGCAATCCGGCCAAGAGGCTCGCCGCCTCGCCGGAGATCGTGCGGTACCCCCGGATCAGCCTTACACCGGGGCTCCGTAAAGGGCCATGGACCGCACGACCCCCGCGTAGAGCCTGCGGCAGGAATCGTTTGGACCCCCCAGGTTGGGCAAGAGCCGCTTGAACGCAGCCCCTGCCCGTTCCAGTTTGGGGGCCAAACGTCGGAAGTGCTCCACGAAGTTCCACCGGCTGTCGAAGACAAGCCCTAGGTACTTCAGCATTGACTCGACGCCGATAGGAACCCCTCCTACCGTCAGTATGGATCCCGACGGTGGCGCATTCCGAGGCCCATGAAAGCACATGGCCTCGGATTTGTGCAATGCCACCTCGAGACCCAGTTGCCGGATTCTCTCCACGTCACACATACACCTTAAAATTTCCGCGCGAACGAAGTCGCGGGTATCAGCTAGTAATAAATAATTTAGAGAATAGCATATTTTTTTCTCTGTTACAATAATACATTTATTATTTGTGTAAAATAAATATTAAATATATTATGATTTTATTTGAAAATATAAGCGTTTCACTATTTTTCTTGCTGTTTTCAGTATATTTGACCAACCACCAGGTCAAGCGTAAACTTTTTGAAAACAGATGTCATTTGTTTCGCGAATGGACATGGTAATGAGATAGGAAGGGGATGAGATGGGACTAAACCGAATATTTTTAAGTAGACTTCGCACCCAAGTCAGCCAGAGCAAAGACAACCTCCGCAGATCACGGACAACCATTGGCAGCCATTTGGAGTACGCCTCACAAGTGTGGAACCCTAGTTATAATATTTATATAGACAGAATTGAAGGAATTCAGAAGCGGTTCCTACGTTTCTTGCAGTATAAAACTAGGAAATATACTCCCAATTATGGAGCGCGGTGCAAGCGATTTCATATCTTACCACTGTATGAGCGCAGACGCATTGCTGATGTGATACACTTATTTAAAATCGCAAATGGTACTGTAGATTGCCCTGAGCTGTTAGGTAGTTTAGGATTGGTCTCACAATGCAAAACGTTTCGCAAACCCAGTTTGTTGCATGTCCCTCATTCCAAGTCCGCGTACAGGCAGAATTCGTTTCTGATCCGTGCAAGCAGAAGTTTTAATAAACTCACTAGTGAACATGATTTGGATATTTTCAACACCAGTCTTTCTCGGCTCAAGCATTTTTTACGGATAAGTGTTATTTTTTTGTATCTGAATTGTAGTTTTTAATTTATATTTTTAGTTTGTAGTTTGTTGTCTCTCGTAACTTGTTTTAGTATTTATTTTGTACCTACCTTTTTCTTTTGTTGTTGTTTTTTTTTTTGTTTTGTTTAACTGCGGAAACTTGTAAATGGCCTTCAAATCAGTATTGTATAAGAACGTTGTTTTTATTAGCTGTAAGTTTCCCGAATAGCATAAAATAAAATAAATAAAATAAAACTCAGATCTTAAGTGCGTATGTGGCGTCTCTTCATAAACAATGGCCTACCTTTCATCACGAGCCACACGTCCATACACCTGCGCACTTGATGACTTTGGCTTTGCGTGGTTAAATTTTGGGAATTTCTTTGTTTTTTAGGGTTCCGTACCTCGAAAGGAAAAAATGGAACCCCTATAGGATCATTTTGTTGTCCTTCCATCCGTCCGTCTATCTGTCTGTCAAGGCCCTTTTTCTCAGGAACGCGTGGAGGTATCAAGCTGGAATATATATCAAATACTCAGATCTACTGTCCCTTGGAGCTGTGAAAAATTCAAACTTCCAAGCCAACGCAATCAGAAGATACATCCGTTTATGCCGCAAATTTCCGAAAATTTTCGACACTCAAGGGAATCAAAACCAACAGGGTACTTCCCGTGAACTCAGAATCTTGAAATTTGGTACGAATCAACATCTTATAGCACAGATAAAGGAAAAAATCCGAAAATCGTTAATTTTTAGTTATATCATATAATAAAAATATTTTATACAGGTTTGTACGGAACTCCCGGTGCGCGAGTCCGACTCGCATTTGGCTGGTTTTTTTTTTACATCGACTCGGTACTAAGAAGACAAGGTTTTAATTTCGTGATTTGTTAAGTAAACGTTTTTGAAAAGAGGACAAATGGGCGAGCAAGCAAGCATGCCATTGGTTTTCAAATCCGCAAAAATTATAAACTTCCAAACAAACTTTTATCCAATATTTGTTACCCCATTATGAACGGGTTGAAGTTTTTTGAAAAATCCTTCCTTTCACTTACTTTCTATATATAGTGCTATGACAGACAGCACACGGTGGACCCGTCACGATAGTCGACAAACGAGGGGGAATATTCAAGGAACTCTTGTGTAAATTAACATGCTTCTGGACCCAGGTTTAGACCTGTCAGAGAATTGTACATTTTTCCGCTCGAGGTATTAGGAGAGCACTACACAAAGAAGGTTATAAGCGTCAGTCTAAAAGCAAAATGAATTAATACAACATCGCTTAAATAACAAAATATTCGTGCGTATATTTTTCACTAACAATAAAGTGTTGAGTATAAAAATGCATACATAGAGGAGTTTCTAGTTACCGAAAAATATGTATTGAATTTTGTACCCAATGGACAAGTGTTATCAAAGCCTGGATAAAAAAGCTTTGTATTTTATTTCCCTTTGTTATTTTAAGCCCGCAGACATATTTTTAACAAAAAAGGCGTTGCTACATTTTGGTATTGTGTTCATTTTGAGAAATATTTTTAGGTACATTTTTGATAATCGCAGATATTAAATGAATAATATTTAATTTCAAAATGACAATAAAGTAACAGCTCTTTAGTCCAGTTTTGAGGTATGGTGAGAAACTTAATACTTCTACAATAGGTGATATTTTATCTTTCGCGTTTCTAAGTAGGTTTTAATTTTTTTTTACGCAGGCCTGCTGGTAGAAAGAAATTTTAAAATAAGCTGTGCCTTTGTGCTCTAAGTTATATTATTATGTTGTATTAGGTGTAGACATAAATAATAAAATAAATAGGTTATTTGGTATAAAATAAAATCTTACCATAAAGAGCTTATCTTCCAATAAGAATCTGTGCTATCGTAACAGCTCATTAAGTCAGAAAGAGACCACATATAATTTTTTTAGTCTTTTTTAGCCATCTTTTGCAGACACTTTATTTTTTACAACGCATTTAAAAGTTATTGTCCTATGAACGTAAAGATAAACAGAACACCACATTTCTTAGCACCAGAGTAAGCGTTTTTCAACTTAATTGACGATTAAGCTAAGTTAAGACTTATTCTGTTATTAAAACAATTTTTTTCTTAGAAGTTTACATCTTTTTACCATAACAATGCCGTTAAATTATCTTAATGAGTTTTTTGGTTGTTGTTGTTGGCTTAATGACATTTTTGGCCTCGAGTTTAAACAAAATCGTTTCAAGACAGGTAAATAATAAATAACGTTTACAATTTCTTATGAGGATATTTCTTTCAAACACGGATAAAACTGTTGTGATCTATTTTTACAATTTTCTAACAAAGAATCGATCGAAATCCTGAAGGCACGGGGCCGTAGCAGATCATGGAGGGTTAGCCGGGTGACTTGAATGGGTTCCTTAGGAATTGGCAAGTACAGGAAAAACTGGAGATGGACCTTTACCCAGTAGTAGGAAAGTACAAACTCAAAAATAATTAGCTGTGAACTTTTTTACATAGCCTTAGATCTTTTTGCAAAGCCTAAATAAATACATATAATACCGTCCTGTATGGTGTCGGACGTAAAGAATAGCACCATCCCATATCTTCTCGTGGGTTTCGTAAGAGGCGACTAAGGGACTTGCCAGAGAATCGGCAGCAGCGTTCTCTGTGCTTTTGTAACAACCTTACTGCGATCGCCAATCCGCCTGCCAAGCGTGGCGATTATGGCAAAACCCCCCTTATGTCAATGTGGCATTGTGGGAGGCCTATGTCCAGCAGTGGACGTCTTACGGCTGAAATGATAAATGATGATGATGAAATAAATACAACTGCCTCACTGGACTGCCTCGTTGGTCGAGTGTTTGTGAGCGCGACTGCTGAGTTTCAGGTACTAGCTTCAATTCCTCGGTCGGGCAAAGTGCTATTGTTTATTGTAACAGGAATCTCTCAGTAGCAGCTAGGTAGTCTGGAATTGTGCCCGGTTGAGATTAATAGACTCGACCCCTATTACATGGGACTTAAAACCATAACTTGCGAAAAGTGGGTGAACTAATGGGTAAACCACAACCATTAGGGGATGACAGGCTTGATGTTATGTTATTTGTGTAACCAAAAATACATTTTTTTTTTAAACTTTCCTCACACTATTTATTTCTCCTGTATCGTGGGTGCGTTTTAGAAACATTTAAACTCACATACATAAACAGCCAGACCCGGAACAACCATCTGTAGGCCAGACAAATTTTGTTCCGTGCGGGGATCGAAGCCCCGACACGCAGCGCAGTAGTCGATCGCTCAGCCACTGCGCCAACCGTGACGTCAATAATAATAATACGTATATTTGACCTCTTTGCAGCTCTTGCATACTTCTTAGATACGCCTCTGCTTAATCCTTCGGGCATTAAAAGGCGAGATGTTATGTGTTGTATTACTTGGATACGACAGATTTTAATCACATTTTCCTTGACAAACTACTTATTTATTGAAAAGAGCTATTAAGGCCAATCCCAATAATCCTGTTTCCAGCAAACACGGAACTGTAATAGTTCGGAAAGTACGGAAAAGCTTTTGCTTGTTCCGCAAATACAATATTATATTTATTTTCTTTGCAAGCGTAGTAGTGTGAAAGGACTTTTACCTGCTTAGGAAAAATAGCCCTTATTTTTTTCAGAAATAGGTAACATTCTATTAAATATTCTAAAATGTTGTCGAAATCCGTACCTGAAATGCCGTAAGGTGTAAAACCTTACGGCATTTCATAAAAACTTTCAAGTACTTATTTTCCGAAATCACTGAACCGATTTTAATGAAGCTTAATACGCATAAGCAGGATACATAGGTCTAAAAAGTTACTAAAAACGTTTTCGAAATATCTTTAAAAAAAAGGTAATTGGAAATATCTGTTTGTATAGATAATTTATAATTGTTCTAATTTAGCTGTGACATTATTTTTCGAAAATGTTCATTGGTAACTTTTTAGACGTTACATTCGTATAAAAAGTAACTAGTAAGTCCTGCTTAAGCGTATGAAGTTTCATTGAAATCGGTTCAGTGATTTCGGAAAATAAGGACTTGTAAGTTTCTATGAAATTTCGTAAGGCGTAAACCTATCCTACTAATATTATAAATGCGAAAGTTTGTAAGAATGTATGTACACGTGCACATGTTTGTTGCTCTTTCACACAAAAAATATTGAGTGGATTTCGCACAGCGATACATTATAGTCTAGAATAGCACATAGAATACTTTTTATTCCAGTAGTGAGATTCCGTAAGACAATTAGCGACCAAAACGCGGACGAAGCATGGGGCATAAGCTAGTACTCATATTATGATGCTACAAAAATAAGAGTAGTAAAATGAAACCGTTCTCCCTTTTGTGCTGGAGGCAGCGGAAACATGGACAAACATTAAATACATGCTTGCAGCAAAAATTGCAAAAAATAAAAATGTCCTAATTGCTCCGAACGATATTTCACTTGAAGCAATTTTGTCAGTCTTTTTTTTGGCATATATTACAAAATAATGCTGTTTCAACTGACGTAAAACAAACACATTGGACATGGCGACACATCAAGCCATGAATTTCCAGAATAACATGGCCTCGCTTTTTATAGATTCCTCATACAATGAGAGATCCGCTTAGAATGGTTTTGTATAACTTGATTGGTGTCTTGCGTACATTTTAAATAACATTCAAAGGATTCAATTGTTTAGCGTTGAAAAAGCATTTTTTTTATTTTACAAAACTTTGTTTTCTTTGAATTAGGAATTATCCATACTAATATTATAAAGTATTGTTATGCGAAAGTCACTCTGTTTGTTTGTTTGTTTGTTACCTTTTCACGGCTAAACGGCTGATCGGATCTTAATGAAATTTGGCGAGAAGATAGATTTTAACCTGGGGAAGGACATAGGCTATATATCATCACGCTACGAGCAATAGGAGCGGAGCAGCAATGAAAAATGTTGCGAAAACGTGGAAAATGTGACGCAGACAAAGTTGCGCGGGACAGCTAGTGTAAATATAAATTTGTTTTCGATAATACTGAAGACAGATCGACAGATATGTAAATACGTCATAACCCTTCTGTTACAACTACAATTCAAGTATTTATGACCAGCACGCATAGCATGACCACTGTAGAAACGAGTTTTGTCTACGGAAGAATCGACATAATGAGAGATAGACAATGACAATGTGTCATTTTGTCGATTCTTCCGTCGACATAGCCCGTTTTTTCGGTGGTAATGCTACGCGTGCAGCGCATCGAGATTTTTCTTAAAAACATCTCTATTCGGCTCGATCTTGAGAGTTAATTTGTTAAGCCATTTTTTTGTCTGTCTTAGTCATTCAAATCCATACGTTCCTACTTGATACTTGTCTTTTCAAATTAACAATTAAGTTATCAACAAAATTTCTGTCACAGTTTACTAACTTTTCCAAAAAATAAACTCACCAAAGGCTTTGAAGAAAACCTAATTACTTTTTTACGCCTAAATGTCCTGTTGTTTTTAAGTAAGTTTTATTTAGTTAGTTAGTTTATGTAAATATTTAGTTTTAGTTTTATTCGTTTGTTATAACAATAGTAATAAAAACTTACAAATAAATACACATTATTTGCATTTTCTGCACGACTTTAGCAATGTTCTCACACGAGTACATATTAGGTAGGTTTAATTAATTAAAATGACCAACACTTTAGACAACGTTGGTTTAATTAATTTAAATAAACAACACTATACAACGGTAACTTTGTTTATTTACTGGAAATTGACGCGCTGCAATTCCACGGACGTTTGAAAATTGAACAGAACACTTCATAAATACTGCCTATAATTAAAATACATTTGAGGTTTTCAGTGTAACGCATGATTAATTTAACAGCAGGTAGGAAATTGCTGGTGTTGTAAACTTTTGATCGAGTTTGGTTTGTGTTTCAATTTGGTAAACTTTAATTATCGGTTAATAATGTCCCGTTTCAATAAATTTACAGACACTGTTTTTGGCAATAATATATTATTATTACACTCCGGTGGCGCAGATTATAAAGGTATTGGTTGTGCAAAACAAAATTTCAAAAATGTTTCTTTTTAATTTTCTCTTTAAAAAATGCTACGAAGTTGCTTTAGATTAATTTTTGATAAGGACACATCAGACAGTCATAAAATATTTAATTTTCGAAGCGGTACCTAAAGCTTAATTTTCATTGTGACACAGAGGTATCAGATCCTCTTAGTTCTGGATTTTCTTTATAAAAGCAAATGTATGAGTTTCATACCAAAAAAAACTTTTGATTTAGTGGTGGATTTGCAATTCTGACTTATGGTCAGTTTTATACCACCCAAGAGAAAATGAAATGGGTGGTACCCCGCATGTTTGTCCCTCTGTTTAAAACCACAATGGTGCCAATTATTTGTTTGCGGTGCCGAACCATACGTGAGGTGAATGTATTTCCTGTTGAAAAGTGTCAATTTGCACCGTTGTGTTTTGTTTAAATAGCTCTGTTTGCGTATAATTTGAACGAACTAATTACAAACGGTTCTGTTTTTGGAAAAATAGACCAAATATTAAAGGCATTTTGCCCTACCTCGTCAAAAAGTATTACGGTTTTATTTCATTGACAAATGAATGGTATAGTCACGCTCATTCATAAATGAAAATTATATCTATATTAAATTATCTGCCTAGCCATTTTCCTTAATAATCTTGCAGTCTAACCGGATGCAGCTGAGTACCAGTATTTTACATGGAGCGACTGCGTATCTGAACTCCACAACCCAGTAACTGGGTAATACGATACCACTTGGTAAGACTGGATGTCGGACTTTTGGCGTTTGACTACTCGTAACGACTGTCAAAGATCTGCAAATGACAGCCGGGACCAACGGCTTTACGTGCTTTCCAAGGCACGAAGGAAACTCTGTATGTAATAATGGACACCCGTCCACGGGCCAACCTCGGCAAGCACGGCTTAAAGATCGACCATCAAATGATTGAAGTCTTTGATAAACATTCACTTATCCGTTCACTTAGTTTTTAGTCCTCTTTTAGGACATCTGCAGTAAGCATTTTCGAATCTTTTAAACCGTTTGTCAGTTGTAGCATTTTCACTTTCTGAAGATTTCAATCCTAGAATCAGACGCTAAACGACGACGCGTTATATGTACTGAATTATTTTACTTATATACTAGGTAAATAAACATCCAAAACGTACGTTGAGTGTGTCAGCTGCTTTTCTTAGCGGACAGGGGAAAATGTCGGTAAGAGAAAAGGGTTCGAAGGGTCAAGCACATGATGTGTTTGGTTCTCACGAGATGAGAATTCCCACAATTCTCCGAAGGGGATTAAAAATCCAAAAATTTTTAGCGCAATTGTTTATAATGTTGTTAAATAAAATGTAGGTAGAAAATGATATAAGAATTTGGTATGTAATAGAATTGGAGTCCTTTTTAGGGTTCCGTACCCAAAGGGTCAAACGGGACCCTATTACTGAGACTTCGCTGTCCGTCCGTCCGTCCGTCCGTCTGTCACCAGGCTGTATCTCATGAACCGTGATAGCTAGCTAGTTGAAATTTTTACAGATTATGTATTACTTTTGCTGCTATAACAAAAATACTAAAAACAGAATAAAATAAATATTTAAGGGGGGCTCCCATATAACGAAGTGATTTTTTTTCTCGTTTTTATAAATAATGGTACGGAATCCTTCGTGCGCGAGTCCGACTCTCACTTGGCCGGTTTTTTCTTATTTTAAATACTTCAAGGGGCTTATAAGTTTAAAATATTTGAGAGTACCTCGTTGGTCCAGCGGTCGCAAACGTGATTGCTGAGCATGAGGTCTTGGGATCAATTACCAGGTTGGACTAAAGTGTTATTGGGTTTTTCTATCAAGAATTCTGCTCTGTATGGTGTCGGACGTAAAGAATAGCACCATCCCATATCTTCCCGTGGGTGTCGTAAGAGGCGACTAAGGGACTTGCCAGAGAATGGGCAGCAGCGTTCTCTGTGATTTTGTAACAACCGTACTGCGATCGCCAACCCGCTTGCCAAGCGTGGCGATTGTGGCAAAACCCCACAAAATGTCAATGTGGCAACACTTGGGGGAGGCCTATATCCAGCAGTGGACGTCTTTTGGGCTGAAATGATGATGAATGATGATCAAGAATTCAGTTGCAGCCACGGAGAATGGATGTGTGCCCGCTACGCCATTACGTTACTGCCGAAATATGGGAGCTATTATTAGGTACACATCTAACGAACCCTTTGGGGATTACAGGCGTGATGTTTGTTGCTTCGAGTGAATTTACAAATAAAACCATCCATTTCATTCAACATTCATCAGTGCTCAGAAAACAACGACAACTTCAAAACACAAATTAAAATTAAGCCTTTGCAAAACCGAATCAGACAAAAAATATGCATGAAAATTTTTAGGTCACTTTGCTCGCGAGGCAGGGTTCCGTGAAGTCCCCTTTAAAAGTACTAACGAGGTTTCACACAAATGAAAAACCTCTTGTATTCAACGTCAAGAAGAACTTTGTCTCCATTTTAAAAATGATTCGCAAACACAAAGAGAACTGGAATAGTGAACTTTTTTTTTTTTTGTTTTAAATTCTTTGACGTTTCTGGTCGGGTTGGTTAAAGAGTTTAGGATTTTAATTTTATTGTGTGCTGTTTAGGTTTGTTTTACAGTGTTGTCTAAGAGACCTGGTTTAAGTACTGGATATATCTTGGGTTACTCAGATACGGACTCCTACTTACACTTTATGCTACTTACCCATTATTCCAACGCTACTACTCTCTCAAAATGGGGTAAGAGAACATTTCAAGGCAACCAGCACGTTCTAGAACGAAACGTTGGAAGTGGCATCCACCAACACGCACTGGGCTCGCGAGGTGGATCGAAGCCACTACTTCTGATAAAAAGAAGGCTTATTATGCCCAAATTATTGTAAGCTGATAATAACTACACGAAAAATATACAAAGACAGGGCAATAAAAGAGGGTAGCTGATATAATTCGAGACGGAATTGATTTCCAAGCTTTCCAGGTTATATTTAAATATAAAGAATCAGGTCAGTTGGTAGTGTTGTATCCTATTTCTGAGAAATAGGTTACAACATACTTACCCAGGGGAACTTACCACAATATGATTTTATTTTTTAATAAGTGGAACGGTGATAGTAGTGAGCGTTTACACCTAACGGCATTTCATACAAACTTTCAAGTCCATAAAAAAAGTAACAAAAGTTAATAAAAAACTCAATAACTAAATATAAATCATCATCATCATCATCATCATTTCAGCCGAAAGACGTCGACTGCTGGACATAGGCCTCCCCCAAGAAGGGGGGGTTTTGCCATAATCGCCACGCTTGGCAGGCGGGTTGGCGATCGCAGTACGGTTGTTACAAAAGCACAGAGAACGCTGCTGCCCATTCTCTGCTAAGTCCCTTAGTCGCCTCTTACGACACCCACGGGAAGACATGGGATGGTGCTATTCTTTACATCCGACACCATACAGAACAAATAAATACATAATGCTTATTAATATTAATTATATCTTAGCATTATGTATGTCGGAGTCAAATTATTAGTACGGACTATGGATCGAAAGCGCGCCAAAAGTCAAGCGACCTACTTACCAGTCTACCCACACCTAAGCGCGCTTACTACAGAGTCGTGATGTTTCGAGCTCCCAGCGAGGCGGACAGTCTGAGTCTGACCACCGCGGAGTCAAGACGTCCCGAAACTGTAACCCGATTCATGGTGCCTAGTGTTATTGTGTTGGATTGTAATTTCAAGTAATTTGTTAGTTCGATAAAAGCAGTGTGCAGTGTGTGTGTGTTTTCATTGCACGAAACCCATGTTCTGCCCACATGGTGAAAGTCTAAACGGAATAAAATCATCTGACTGCGACATGTATTTATATTTAGTTATATGTATTATAAACAAATAAGAATACATATATATAGTTTTACCTTTTTTTTTAGGATGGGAAATCATCAAATGACTTCTTCCGCTCTGGGCGGAGCGGAAGGGAGTGTCAGACTTGACTGACTAAAACCCATCCATATTCCTTCTTAGCCCTTTGCGTTCCAGGGGCACGGTATCTCTTTCGAACAACCCGCAGCCCTGGCAGGCATCGGCCCTCTCGGACCCCTTCCGATTTGCTGACATCTCCTTGAGGCGCGCGTGGAACACGAACGCGCCGTCGGCACGGTCTGTCGTCATATGACGGACGGACGGTGAGCTAGCCCATTACTCACCGTCCACAGGCCCGCGCCTACGGTGGCCGGGGGCCACTGGTTGCCCCCCGACGCCCGGGGCGTCTCCCGCGGCGGCTGGGACGTGAGGTTCTCTCCCTCTCACGTTCCGCCACCTCCTTCGCTAGCATGACTGCTTCGCAGAAGGAGGCGACGGCTTCCCATTCCCTCTCGCTCCGGACCATGGATTGAACCAGGGCCGGACGCGAGAGGTCGCCGCCGCCAATCGCCGCTACGAGGACACGGCGGTGCTCAAGCGGGGCATAGCTCCACAGTGTGCTCCACCGTGTCCTCCGGCCGATCCTCGCAGTGGTGACACCCGGGCGTTTCCTCCCGCCCGATTCGGTGCAGGAACCTCCCGAAACAACCGTGTCCGGTGAGGACCTGCGTCAGGCGGAAGGTGAGGGCGCCGTGGCGCCTCTCTAGCCACTCCTCAAAGAGGGGACTTATCGCCACTATTGTGGCGTGCCCTGCACGGGGTTGCGACAGTCGCTCTCTCCATGTCGCCATGAGATCGCGCCGGAGGTCTGTCCGCTGTGCGACAATTTGCCGCGGCAGCGGAGTTTCCCCCCGGCGTAGTGCCTCCGCGCGCCATTCGTGCAGGCACGCGAGGACTATCGCCTCCAGATCCCATGGCGGCAATCCGGCCAAGAGGCTCGCCGCCTCGCCGGAGATCGTGCGGTACCCCCGGATCAGCCTTACGGCTACCACCTTCTTTGGCTTTAAGCCTGCCTACCGCCGCTCTCAGGTCTACCCCGGTCACTTCCGGAATGTCGTCATCGTCCTCGATGTGGTCCGCTTCAAGCACCGCAAGCGGCGGAGCCATAGGCAGGGGAGGATGTTCCCCTCGCAGAGGGAACAGAGCGCTCACCACGTCCTCCACGAGCTGAGGGCGGAGACTCTGCGTCAGCGGGGGGGCCCAGGTGCGGAGTTTGTCCCGCACCATCTTGTAAGGGCGCCCCCACGGATCTCTGTCGAGAGTCTCCAGCATCTCCTCGCGGCCCAGGTCTCTGGCCCGCTGGACAGCCTCCTGGAGGGCGGTCTTCGCTGCTCTGTATCCCTCGTACAGCTCCGCCTCAATGGCTGCCGCATCCGGAGGGCGGATGCGGAGCCTGCGATGCCTGGCGTACGGGTGCCGCGCGGCGAGGCACGCCTCGCGCAGAGACGTCAGCTCTCGCGACCACCAGTACACCTGACGCCGGGCGCTTCCTGGCCGAACTCGGGCCATTGCCACGTCGCAAATGTCGGACATGGCCTCCTGGAACCACTCTGCCTCATTGTTGATGTCGGCAGGCCTGTTCGGTGATGTCACCCAGGCCTGCACTATCGAGGCTTCCAGGAGGAGCTCCCGGTCCAGCTGCTTCAGCGCCCAACGCGGACCACTCGGGGCCTGTAGGACCGGCGCACTTGAGTCCTGGACGGAGACATCAAACCGGATGTACCGGTGGTCGGAATAGGTCTCCACCCCCTCCATGACGCGCCAGTCAACGACACGCGGTAACAGAGCGGGGCTAGCGAACGAGATGTCCACCACCGACTCGCCCCGCATCCGCACACACGTGGGGACAGAACCCCGATTTAGGACGACCAGGCCCACCTCCAGAGCCCAGTCCTCCACCATCCTACCCCGCACATCCGTGCAACGAGAACCCCAAGCCAAGTTTTTGGCATTGAAGTCCCCGAGCACAAGCACGGGGAGGGAATAGTTTCGGATGACGACACTCAACTCCATGAGGGAGTTGTGGAACTCGGCGAGAGTTCGGCTCGGAGAGAAGTAGACTCCCGCTACGACGATCTCCCCGAACCGCGCTGCTACGCAACCCTGACCCTTCCTGACACTCTCAAGGGTCGGGGTACCGGCGGCGGCCAGCGAAATTATGGCCACTGAGCCGCTCAGGTCCTCCACCCAGTCTTCCCTGGGCGGGACAAAGTACGGCTCAGCGACCACGGCGACGTTAATCAACCACTCCGCCATGCTCTGGAGCAACAGATCCTGAGCACAGCGGCAGTGGTTGATGTTCGCCTGGAGAAGGCGTAATAGGGCCATTTTTGGCACTCCATTTCAACCCCCTCCCGGGCCCCCTGTGAGGGCCCCGCCACAGATGTTGTGGCGATAACACTGGCGGCAACGGCGGAAGCGACAGTGCCGGTGGCTGCGGTGGTGGCGACGGTGGAGGCGGTGGCTGGAGGCCTTCCCTTGCCCCTGGCCCTGGTGGGTGGTGCGCAGGCCTTGCCCCCTGCCCGGTGATCGGCCGGTTTGCCCGCTGCCGCACATGCAGTGCAATGCGGCGTGGCAGAGCAAGCCGCGGCCATGTGACCGGGCTGACCGCATCGGAAGCAGTCGCCGCTGCGGTCCACCTCCGAGGAGCACCGACAACTCACGTGCTGCCCCACGAGGCACCGGTAACACCTCAGAGGTCGGGGCTCCAGCAGCTTCACCTGCGCTGCCACCCATCCCACCAGGAGCCTTCCAGCCTCCACAATTATTCTCGCCGCCGCCACAGGGCAGCTTACCATCACGGTTCGCATGCCCGAGTGGTCCGGACGTAGGGTGCCTGCCCTGACCTGCTCGGCAGGGCACCCACCGGTCCTGGTGACGGCGGCGACCACCTCCTTCTGGGTCACAGAGTCGTCCAGACCCAGGATGCGCAGGTCTGCGCATCTGACGGGCCTGGACACTCGGGCCTCGTCCGCATCTAGGGACGCTCTAAGCTTTTCAGCCAGAGCGTCAGCGGACGGGCCGCTATTTGCACCAGGGATCTCTAGCGCTCGAGCCCCTGTTGCAGTGACTTTAAGCCGGAGGCCCCCAGTGATCCCGAGCTCTGCGAGATCCACCGTCGCTTTTGCCTTCGAGAGCACGTCGCGGTAGGATACGCCCCTCTTTTCCGCTTCCGGCTGTAGCGTAATCACTACAGCTGCGGTCTTCGGGGCGCGGAGTCTAGCCGCGACGCTTCTCGCCTTGTGCCGGCGCCTCCTCTCCTCGTTTCGGGCCTTTTTGGCCGCCTTTCACCCCTTCCTCCTTTCTCCGACCACCTGCCACTCGGTTTCGGCCATGGCTGGCGGGGGAGGCGGCGGCGGTGGCTGCGGCTGGCTTGCTGCTGGCGGAGGCGCCGTCGCTGCCTGGGGAGCCGCCTTGCCTTGCTTCTTTTGGGCCGCTGTCGACTTTGGCGGAGCCGACTTTCCGGGGCCCGGTCTAGTCCTGCCGGAGGGCTGAGACTGCCCTGTTCCTGGCGCAGCCGCAGCAGCCGCATATGAGGCAGCCTTCGGGCCCGAGACCACCCTCGGGCCCGGGACCGCATTCGGGCCCGAGCTTGCCCCCGGGCCCGGGGCCGCCTTGTTTGCCGCTAGGGGGGGGCGCAAGACAATGCCCTCCAAAACGGAAAACCGCGCCTGTAAGGCAGCCAGCTCCTGCCGAACCAGGTTCAGGACCTGGTTCTCCACAGACGCGGGCTGGCTCTGCCGCTGCTGGGGCACCTCGCGGGAGCCGGACTCTCGCAGACCACTCAGGTCTGCCCGGAGCTTCAGATTCTCCTCGCGGAGAAGCTCCGTTGCGACCGTCAGGCGGGCGACCTCCGCCCGCAGTTTGGCCACTTCGCCTGGTGGATGATAACTTGCCTCCACCGCCGCCATGATGGAGGCGGAAGCCGCAGGTATGGCCCCGAGTTTTGAAGATGTCAGTTTCTTCAAGGCCACGACCCTTATCGCAGCTTCCACCTCCTTTTGAAACTTGGCCTTACGCTCCACGTCGGAGCCGCCAACTTCACCTGCCGCGTCATCACAGGTGCCCAAACGAGCCTGCCCGCGACCGGCCACCCCCGATCTCTCGGAGGCCGAGAGCCCCCTCCCTGTGCCCCTTATTCCACCACGCCTGCTGGTGGAAATTTTAGGGGCCGAGGCAAGCTCCCCTTCGGAAGACGACTCGCGGTCGCCTTCCGGTCTGGCCCGCTTGCGTTCCTCCGCATCCCGCGCTCACCTCACTGGATGCGACGTCGGACTCCGACCCCGCATCCTTCCTCTCCCTCTCTTTGCCGTCACCGGCTTGATTTTTAGTATAGGGTTTTTCCATTTTGTTCCCACGAGTGTGGGGGAAATAAGAGGTCCATCCGGGCAGTGCCCCCTGTACCCGGATAAGCCTTGGACATTTATAACCCGCCAGAGGGTCGGCTGGTACTCTGGCGGTGGTCGCACTAAAGACTGATTGTTCCATGGGAACACCCGTCAGCCATACATCCCCTCACGGTGCGCCGCCGCTTGAGATTCGGGGTAGCTTTTTATAGAGGTTTTCTACCTCGCGGTCCAGGCGGTTAAGCCAAGACCCTCGGTCCCGATCGAAGCCGCGAGACGTGATCCACGACACTCCGATGATGGGATTACGAGAACGACGGGGACAGAGAAGGACTGCGTCCCTCGCTGTCTGCTCGGAGGCAGGGTGAGTGCACTCCGAGCCCGCCCTCAGAGGGTCACGCGGAGAAACGCCGCGTTGGTCCAAGGACCCCACCACGTCAGAATATTCGCCACCGGCAGTGACATTCCCCGGAGAATGGGAATCTCTTCCCACTCCTCGGGGAAGGACACTGCCGGCGCCCAGGGTGCACCGTCCCAACAGCCACTGTTCCCTCCAGACGTATCGAGAGGGACCAGCGCCATCAGGCTCTCGAGGAGGTTTTCTGACCCAGCACCCCATATAGTTTTACCTTAGAGAGACACTAACAGGCTCGCATTTAAGTTGTGTGAAAGCGTTGATTTATTATAATACTATGACGCAGTGCAATTTCATACATTTAATCATTGCCTAAACTGATTAAACGCTAACGCAATATCACTTAACCAGAATCAGACCTTAAACCAATTAAGACCAACATTATGCGTAGAAAGCAATCCAATTCAATTATTTATTCTAAAGACGCGGCTAGATTATTGCCGATAAAACGGCTCTAAACGGCTACCAATTTCATTCACAATCCGCTCGTTTATAGTGAACTTTATTGGGTCCGTATGTGGGGTACTAAAAGTTATTACTCACGCCATTTAATTAGGCCATAATAGATTTTTATGATGCATTCCCTAGAAACCTTCTGGGGAATCTGAGTCGACATCGTAAAGAAAGATGAGAGTGCGGTCTTTATTTTATGTGATTCTTGGTTTGTTTATAGGGCTAGTCAATAAAAATAAATTCAGATTACAGATAGAGCTTGTGGCTAAATAATAACAGCCGCACGGGCCGGTCTTTAAGGTTAAGCCGTGCTTGCCTAGGTTGGTCCGTGCATGGGTGACCATAATTATATACCAAGTTTCCTCCGTGCCTCGGAGGAAAGCACGTTAAGCCGTTAGTCCCGGCTGTCATTTGTAGATATTTCACAGTCGTTCGTAACGAGTAGTCAGAAGCCAAAAGTTCTGACATCTAATCTTACCAAGGGGTATCGTATTACCCAGGACTAACTGGGTTATAGACGTCAGGTAGGCAGTCGCTCCATGTAAAATACTGATATTCGGTTGCATCCGGTTAGACTGGAAGCCGACCGAGGCATTTTGCGAAAGCGACATTTTGAGAAAGAGTCATTCTGCGAAAGCGACATTATGAGAAAGAGATATTTTACTAAAAGTAGACATTTTGCGAAAGAGACATTTTGCGAAAGCGACATTTTGCGCCTGAGCCACCCCAACATAGTTGGGAAAAGACTAGGCAGATGATGATTAATTTTATTTATCAAAAAAGCAAAATATTTCACGGCTATTTGCTCTTTTCCAACATTTAAAATGCTCTCTTTTATACACCCCAGGAGAAGTCAAATAAACAAACTGGAACATTGCTATTTTTAAATCTGTTAGTACACATTTTCATTTAAGTGAAGCAAACTTCAAGTTTTACTGTATGAAAAATGACTGAAATATTCATGGGTTTAGTTCACATTCAACTTGAATATGTTTTATGTGTCGGGGGTTTTTTTAATATTTAATTTTATTTTATTTCATGCTTTTTAAACTTATACTATTTTTTCTTAGCCTTGACTGTCCCACTCCTGGGCATAGGCCGCCCGCCTTTCCTTCCAAATTTCTCGGTGTTGCGTCTCTTCTCGCTAATTAACGAAACCAAGGAAAGATAAATAATAAAAAAAATGAAAATTTTGGGGGGAGGGGGTTGTACCCCTCCCCCCTCAGCAATGCCCATGGTGACAAGCGACAAAATTTCAAATAGACTACCTGTGAAAGTTGTTTATATCCCTTCATCAACTAGAAAAGAGGTGATGATCTTCAAACGGCTGAGCAGATTTTCTCGAAATATAGCTAAGAACACTCTCGATTAAAATACCTTTCAAACGACACCACTTTTATCAAAGTCGGTTCATCACACCGATACACAAATACACAGATACACACGTCAAACTTATAACACCTCTCTTTTTTGGTCGGGGGTTAAAAACGGGTCACAAGTACACTGTAGACCATGGTGAGTGTAGGCAGGCCAAGGAAGCACTTCCTACTATAGATGGCCGCCTCACCAAAAGGGCGTTTCGGCTGACCAAGTTACAGCTCCGCACAGTCACAGCTGCTATCACTGGGGATGGCTCTTTTAATAAACACCTTTTTGTCCTAGGAGTCACAGATAGCCCACTGTGAAGAGCCTGCATGGAGGAGGACGAGACAGCAGACCACGTGCTTCTACACTGCCCAGAGGTTGCAACATACAGGGCAAAGTACTTAGGTAACCCAGGTACTCTCCGCGAGATCGTCAGCAACACCAAGGAGCTGCTGGCCTTTTTCGGGGAGCTGGGGGTGGTTGGAGTAATGTTCCCACCCGTACGCAAAATACGCGCTTTGGACGTGGAGTTGCGGAAACCAGCCCGCTATGCAATACAATACAACGGGTCACAAAGGATAACATAATAAATTATACAAAAATAATAGTTCCGGTCTCTACTTTTTCTTGTCTGTCTATCCCATAAGACCAGCATAATAAAACTACGCACATTTACTTGATGATGACGTGCTATGACAAGAAACCCCTGTGTTATAAAAGTTTTTATACCACAACTTCTGTGTATAAACACAACCTTTACTCTTTTACGTGTAATGCGACAACACTAAGTAAGGTTTTGTTGCGCTTTTTAAACAAGTCTTGTTTAAAAAGCGCAACAAAACCTTACTTTCAATAGTTGATGAATCAAAGCAAAAATCACCGACTACGAAACAAGGATTATTTTGCAGTTTTGTGTTTTTTAAAAGTGGTTAGTTTGTTTTTAGGGTTCCGTACCTCAAAAGGAAAAAACGGAACCCTTATAGGATCACTTTGTTGTCCGTCTGTCTGTCTGTCAAGACCCTTTCTCACAGGAACGCGTAAAGGTATCAAGCTGGAATTTATATCGAATACTCAAGTCTCCTGTCCCTTGGAGCTGTGAAAAATTCAAACTTGTTAGCCAACGTAATCAAAAGATACAGCTGTTTATGTCGCAAAATTTCGACACTTGCAAGGGAATCAAAACCTACAGGGTACTTCCCGTAAACTCATAATCTTGAAATTTGGTATGAAGCAACCTCTTATAACACAGATAAAGAATAAATTGCGAAAACCGTAAAGTTTTAGTTAAATCACATAATAAAAATATTTTTAATAATTTTATTATGTGATTTAACAAAAACTTAGCTGTGAAAAATTCAAACTTGTTAGCCAACGTAATCAAAAGATACAGCTGTTTATGTCGCAAAATTTCGACACTTGCAAGGGAATCAAAACCTACAGGGTACTTCCCGTAAACTCATAATTTTGAAATTTGGTATGAAGCAACCTCTTATGACACAGATAAAGAATAAATTGCGAAAACCGTAAAGTTTTAGTTAAATCACATAATAAAAATATTTTTAATAATTTTATTATGTGATTTAAAGTTTAAAGTTTTAGTTAAATCAAAAAATGCAAAATAATCCTTGTTTCGTAGTCGGTGATTTTTGCTTTGATTCATCAACTATTGAAAGTAAGGTTTTATTGCGCTTTTTAAACATGTGGTGCCGCATTACACGTAAAAGAGTAAAGGTTGTGTTTATACACAGTCCTTGTGGTATAAAAACTTTTATGACACAGGGGTTTCTTGTCATTGCACGTCATCGTCAAGTAAATGTGCGTAGTTTTATTACTAGGAAAGAGTATCTTTTTACGCAGCCCCAGTTTTAACTTTTACAAATAAAAAAAATTATCCAGGCCCTAGGAGGCTCCAGACTCCAGGTCTTATGGGATAGACACACAAGAAAAAGTAGAGACAGGAACTATTATTTTTGAATAATTTATTATGTTATGCTTTGTGACCCGTTGTATTGTATTGTATAGCGGGCTGGTTTCCGCAACTAAAATTTCAAAAATTTCCAAAGCGCTAAAATTTGACGGTTTTCGGAATTATTCCTTTATCTGTGCTATAAAACGTTGCTTCATGCCAAATTTCAAGATTCTAGGTCGACTGGAAGTACCCTTTAGGTTTTGATTCCCTTGCGAGTAGTTGCGATTTTGATTATGCGGCTTAAATTGCTGTTTCTTTTGATTGCTTTGACATAGAAGTTCGATTTTGTTACAGCTTAAAGGTATTATAGACTTGAGTATTTGGTATGAATTTCAATTTAATACCTTTACGGGTTCATGAGAAAAGGGGTCATGTGCGTTGCTTCGCCTAACCACACGAGTTCTATTTTTTTGAGGACTCCCCCGTACATAATATAGTTGCTCGTGCGAAAAACACTCTTGGCGTAAATCTCATGACTTCTTCTTCGCCGGCCTTGCACATCATAAACGTGCGCGCAGTTCTTGATCATTATTTTGCTGCGATGTTATTTTAAAACTGCGATATCTCCTAAGTTGTTCATTGAAATCGAATGATGCAAAGGGCATTTTGTTATAAATTAAATATTTGTGATGGATAACGTATTTATTTGGATAAGGATTAATATCATGTTTTTAAAAAACCTTCGAAAATAATGCATTATTTTAGAACAATTTTGGTTTGCCTAAAAAAGGTTTTAGTGATTTAACCTTTTAAGATACATAAGATTCCTTATATATGCTGTCGCAAACTTTTTTTTGAACTTTTAAAGGGGAAAAATTCAGTCATACATGATTTTTGCGAAACTTTAACCGTTTACGCTGCGCATGCAGCGGAAGCTCTCAAAAGGAAATAAAAAACCCGATTTTGATACATTTTTCATTGCTGCTCCGCTCTTTTTTGTTGTAGCGTGATGATATATAGCCTATAGCTTTCCTCAATATATGGTATATCTAACACTGAAAGAATTTTTCAAATCGGATCAACTACTTGATCCGATTTGAAAAATTCTTTCAGTTCTTTCATTCCTGAGATTAGCGCGTTCAATCAAACAAACACTTCAGCTTTAATATTATATATAATAATATTAGTATTAGTATAGATAGATAGATTACCCTTTTCCAAGTTGAAACTTAGGTCTAATTGCCTTTACGGAACCCTCGGTGCGCGAGTCCGACTCGCACTTGGCCGGTTTTTTTGCAAAACTATGTATTTTATTTTGGTAGAAAAACGCAGTTTTGCACAAAATTAATAACTTCGTTGGGGTAGCAATTTTTTCAACAATAAAACAGTAAATGACGTTACGAACACCGAGGCGAACATCAACGAAGAAAAACGGCGTCTTTGTGGAAGTAAATTAAATCCTGCGAGCTGGTGGAAGGACGTCCCTTGCCGTAAATCTGTGGGCGAGACAGCGGGGAGGACATAGTGGTGAGAGGTCGCGGTTACACTTCGAATTTATTACATTATAGATGGATTGTTTAAATTGTAGTTGTCTATTGGGTTCCTTAAAACAGCCTGTCTTTCACGAACGGTTAATACATCAAATTAACGAGTAGTAACTTCTGCGTGTTTTGGGTGGTCGATTTGACGTGACGAAGTAAAAATACTAGCCAATCAACTATAGATAATGGACTGACTAGTATTTTTACTCTGATACAAAAGAACAAGTAAACTCTCTACAGGTTGTAGTGGGAACGCCGGGTTAATACCAGTCGAGCGTGGGTGCCTATCACGAGGTCTATTAGTGTATCGCGGGGTCTATTAGTGTATTGCGGGGTCTATTAGTGTATCGCGGGGGTCTGTGACAAGTTACACAAGTATAACTAATAGTGGTAGAATCCGTGTTGTACGAGGCCTATATAACGGTGTGGTCTACCCAGACGGAGAGTATCAAAGAGCATTTCATACACAACAAAAAAGGGTAACGTAGTTATGTATAAATCTGCTAAACGCTCCATTTACTGTCCATTGTCGCAGTCTTATTGTAATGCAAGAGTGTAGGTAGGTGCCCTTGCCATATCAAAGATTACTCGTCTGTTACACTTAAGGAAAATAGCGCGTTCTGAGCCATATTGTCCCTGAAAACGTGTTTTATTTGACATTAGAATTTGTAATAAAAATTATGATGTACCATTGTGTATTTACAACCAGCTTTTGGAAGTTATAAACATAATATTTATACTACACCTGCTCGGAAAGTACCTTGATACTTTATCAAATTTACGGTAGAAAGTACGTCATTGCATATCGAACAAATTGCGGCGAGAAAACTCATCTGAGCGGGAGAGAAAAGTGTATGAAAATCAATTTCTTACGTGGTTTTTCTTTTTTAATTTTGGGTAAGACTATGCGCTGGTAACCTAAATATCAAAAGCCAAAAAGTTTTTACTGTGAGTTTTTATCTCCAAGTTCGCAAAATGACACTGGCCACTAGCTGTGTGTTGGATGGTGTCAAACAATTTGAAAAAACAACACGTGAAAATTGCAGACGCCATTGGCGCCATTTTCAATTTGTGTGTTGTTTGAGGATTCAGTTTTCGTAGAAAAGTAAAATAAAACTATCAAAATGATAAGTAGTCATAGTGATGATGAAGATTTTTTAACTCTGCCGCAGTTGAAGGAAACAGCAAAATTACTGATTGATAACCTTTTACCACAGAAATCAATTAAAAAATATAATAAAACTTATGACGATTTTTTGCAATGGAAAAGTGAAAAAAATGCGGCATCTTTTTCTGAAACTGTTTTGCTAGCTTATTTCAGTGAAAAAGCGCAAAAATACAAACCAAGTACGTTATGGTCTATGTACTCAATGTTGAAAAGTACTACATTGACAAGAAACGACATAAATATTCAAGAATACAAAAAACTTACAGCATTTCTGAAAAGAAAGTCGGAGGGATTCCGTAGTAAGAAATCAAAAGTGCTTACTACAAAGGATGTTTATTCCTTTTTGCAGAATGCTCCAGATGACAAATATTTGTTGATGAAGGTAAGTTTATGAACAAAATGCACTGGTTTATCATTTATTACGTACCTATTTATGAGTAGAAATCTACTAGGTTTTCATGTTTGATATTTTTGTTTACAGGTTATTTTGATTTTAGGAGTAAATGGGGCCTGTCGTTCGCAAGAACTTGTGGATATGACAACAGACGATACCGAAATCCTCGAAAATGGAATAATCGTCAATATTCCTAACACAAAAACCAAAATTCATCGATCATTTGTTATATCGGGCTTATTTTATGAGATAGTGAAGAA
Organism: Cerastis rubricosa; assembly: GCA_949152445.1. Lineage (NCBI taxonomy): Eukaryota > Metazoa > Arthropoda > Insecta > Lepidoptera > Noctuidae > Cerastis > Cerastis rubricosa. The sequence continues at coordinate 14,587,877 of OX424540.1, read as the reverse complement.
ATATAACGAAATTCGCCCCAGTGACCCCAAAACCAATCGGTTTTTACTACAATATAAAAACAAAAAATGTACGAAACAAGTAATTGGGAAAAACAAAATAAGTACTGTGCCAAGAGAAATAGCTTCCTACCTTAATTTACTCAATCCACTAGAATACACTGGCCACTGCTTTCGCAGAACTTCAGCGACTATTCTTGCCGATACTGGTGCTGATTTAACCACAATAAAACGTCACGGTGGTTGGAAATCGTCCGCTGTTGCAGAAAGCTACATAGAGAAATCCGAAGAAAACAAAACACGAATAAATAACCAAATATCGGAATCGATTAATGTGCATCAAGACTCATCTCCTCAACCATCAACGAGCGCGGCGATGCCAGATGCCCCTCAGCAGCCAGTTGCCCCTTTGGCACAACAGCCTTCTACGAGCGCAGTGCCAACAGCACAGCCAGTTATTCCTCCTACATTGTCGCAAACATCTCAAACAAACATTAATGGAAAAAGTGTTACATTAAGCTTCACTAACTGCAACAATTTCAATATAAATTTCAATTAGTAAAGATTTAGTTTTTTATATTCCTCGTAGGTGTAGTATAAAGCACTATGTATCACTCGAGAGAAAGTGCGATTCCCGATCTCGGGTGTTTTAAAGCCCTCGCCTACGGCTCGGGCTTCAAAAGACACCCTCGACGGTAATCGGTCACTTTCTCCTCTCGGTGAACAATGTACTATTATTAAACTAATAGTCGCACAGATTGCGATGGATATATTTTGGGCTCTCCTTTTGTTTTCCTCTAATAATCGAAAACTAGCTTTTAAGATAGCCTGTTTTTCCGTCAGGTCCTTATGTCACATTTTAAATCCTCTAACAACTTTTTAACAAGTTCAAACGTTTTAATCAAGAAAAATTCTTCTTTCAGAATGGTCGTCGCAGGGACCAAAACTACCAAGTTGAACCTTTATTAGAATAAGTAGCAATATCCTGCACAACAGTTCTTTACAAAGGTCATTTGAGAGCAGATTAACTGAGATAACTATGAAAAAGTGACTACTTAATTAACAAAAGAAAATGACTGAAAATGAAGTGAGAAAGGTAACAGACAAACCCTGTTTTTGTTTAACTAAATTATATTCCCTTCACATTCCCCTTTGTGATGGAAACAAATTCAATTTATTTCTTGATGAAAAGCACACAACCAGTTTGTGAATTTTATTATTTTAATACGTAGGAGTAATGGACGCTTTTGAGAATTAGCTTTTTGACGAGCTTTCAAGTTCCATCCTTAGTTCATGCGGAATAGAGTTTATTTTACAAAATCGTTTTATTTTGACGATATGAAGTCATGATATGTCTATCAAACGTGTGTGAAAACAAGGAGGAAGTCATAATGAACATGCAGGTAACCGGAAAAGGGTACCGTTTTTATTCATATAAGTGGAAAAGTATAAAGATAAGTGGAAAAGTGACAAGAATTTTCCCAAATAAAGAATTATCAACACGCGTAGCATGACGTATCTGTCATTCCGACAAAATGACAGATAGTCATTGTCTATCTGTCATTATGTCGATTCTTCCGTAGACAAAACTCGTTTCTAGAGTGGTCATACTACGCGTGCAGGTAAAATAGTTGTATTCTTTTGATACTAACATCGAAAAACTTATTTATTTAGACTGATGCATAAAGAATGAACAATATCTAACGTAAAAGCAGGATTGTAAACTCTCCGACCATCTATATCGATGTTTTTAATTGCTAAAAATAATAGATTAAAACTTTAATCAACTAAATATGAAAGAACCACACCTGTAATGCGGAAAAAAGTTAAGGAGATCTATCTAGTACAACCACATTTCGCCGGTTATGTTTCAGTCTCACATAAAAGGTGAGAAAAAACAACATTTTTTTTTTAAACACACAAAATTGACCTCTAAAGACATCAAGGTAAAGACGTTGTAAAACTTCATCACTTACAACGGAAAACCTTATGACCTTGGTACAATGAAATCCGGTAAATGTTAACAATATAAAGTGACTCTTTTCAGCCTACATTTCTCTTGGCGTTCTGCCAAGGAGGGAGCCGTGAAGGGCCACCATTTATGCTCGGTATGAATTCTGAAGTCACTCGTTATATACAAGGGTGTGATTCTGTACCTTAAAAAGGTTGATTTTTGAAAGCAGAATGAACGAACGTTGAGGAGCTCGTGTAATAACAGCCACTCGGATCAATCTTTATGTTAAGCCGCGCTTTCCAAGCTGCTTGTGCTTTCTTCCGCTTGCCAAGCTGCTTGTGCTTTCTTCCGTGGCTCGGAAGGCACGTTAAACCGTTGCTCTTGGCTGTCATTTTTAGATTTAACAGTCGTTACAGATAGTCATTGGGCCGAAAACCTGACAACCAGTCTTACCAAGTCCTATTACCCAATACTAACTGGGTTGTGGAGGTCAGATAGGCAGTCCTCATCATTATCATCATCATTTCAGCCGAAAGACGTCCACTGCTGGACATAGGCCTCCCCCAAGTGTCGCCACATTGACCGGTCCCGTGCGACTCGCATCCAGCGGATCCCCGCAACCCTCACCAGGTCAACGGTCAACCTAGTGGGAGGCCTTCCAACGCATCGTCTCTCGGTTCGCGGTCGCCATTCCAGAACTTTTCGGCCCCATCGGCCATCTGTTCTGCGAGCAATGTGCCCTGCCCACTGCCACTTAAGTTTGGCAATTCTTCGAGCTACGTCGGTAACCTTGGTTTCTCTTGCGGATGTCCTCATTTCTGATTTGATCACGCAAGGAAACTCCGAGCATAGCTCTCTCCATTGCCCTTTGGGTAACTTTGAGTCTTCTGATGAGGCCCATTGTGAGCGACCACGTTTCGGTCCCGTATGTAATCACTGGCAAAACACACTGGTCATAGACTTTCTTCTTGAGACACTGCGGTAAGTTGGACGAGAAAATACGCAGCTTCCCGAACGCTGCCCAGCCGAGTCGGATTCGACGATTGACCTCTTTCTCGAAGTTAGACCTGCCCAACTGGACCGTTTGTCCCAGGTAGACATAATCGTCTACAACTTCGATAGTAGAGTCTCCGATCTTGATAGGAGTGGGTTGGTTTTGTCCATGTTCATTTTAAGACCCACTCTTTCGGAAGCTCTGATAGGCAGTCGCTCCATGTAAAATACTGATATTCGGCTGCATCCGGTTGACTGAAAGCCGGCCTCAACATAAATGGGAAAAGGCTATTCGGATGATGATATTCTCTCTCAATTTAAGGAAGGGACCATTTCAAGGCCACTGGCATGGAACCAAAAGTTCTGAGTAAAATCCACCAACTCAACCAGTGTGCATATTGCAATCTGAGAATACTTAGACTAAAAATATACAAAAACGTAACAATAAAAAAGGGTAGCTGATAATATTCGAGACGGACTTGATTTCCAGATTTGAGATTATATTTAAACTAGCTGTCCGGCGCAACTTCGTTTGCGTCACATTTTCCCCGTTTTCGCAACATTTTTCATTGCTGCTCCACTCTTATTGGTTGTAGCGTGATGATATATAGCCTATAGCCTAACTCGATAAATGGGCTATCTAACACTGAAAGAATTTTTCAAATTGGACGAGTAGTTTCGGAGCCTATTCAATGCAAACAAACAAACAAACAAACAATCAAATTGTAGCGACCAACAAAAAGCAACTTACTACAAAAAGTACAACAGCGCCATCTATGACACGACGGAAGAACTAACATCAATTTCCTACATCTCACATGCAAAGTTTACATCGACTTAAGATTATATAGAAAAACCCGACTACAACTGTCGGGCAGTTGCCCGCCAGACACAACACCTGTCTGGCCGGAGGATCCTCCCTTTTCTTAGGAGTATCGAAGAACTTTACACCCTGTTCCTCATACTCCTAAAAAATCTTTCCTCTTTATAATATTAGTTTAGATATAAAGATCGTTAGTCAGTGTTGTTTTGGCCTATGCGCTTAAATCTTTTAAACTACGCAACGGATGATGCAAAGATCATTTTAATTCAACGGTCCGCCGGTACGCTGTTCTATCGAATGACTCGAGAATACGTCCAACAAAGAGGAACGGTCCCCGAGCATTTGTTTCTATGTCAAGGGGTAAGGCATAGCCTTCGCCACTTCTTATAAACGAATAACAGTTAATTAAATTGTAATATTTTCTGCTTGAAGGTTTTACAAAATCTTTCAGGGTTTTCTAATTGTTTTACCACTGTAAATTATCACCAGAGGTCGGAATTAGGTAGAGTTATTTTTGTACTTGCATCGAAATGTTGATATTAATATGGATTTTCCCTTGCGTGTGCGCATTGGAATTTTGCAATTTCGGACATCAAATGTCGGATGGTTTAAATTGTGTAAAAGTAAATAACGTATTTATATAACAAATCGAGGGATTTTCCTGCTCTTTAAAATTAATCTCCGGATTTGAGGAATATCCTACTTTATTCTTTCGCTGTATGAAATCAGTGTATATGTTAACGAAAATGTATGAAATCCGTCATTGTATAAAATTCCTAGGAAATGTGTACAATTCCTAAAATCCATAGGATATGTATGAAATATTTTTTAATTAACACTTTTCCTAGGAAATCTATACATTTCCTAAACCGTGATAGGAAATGTATATCAGTAGTCATCGCTGCGCCGATCGCTCCATTCAAGCGAGCATGCAACATGCAGCAGGCAGGGTTTCTGTCACGGCTCCGGCGCTGCGGGCCTCCGGCGGCCCCACGCGTGCTAATCTTCGCAAACGGCTTTCGCTCACCACCGCAACTTCGGCTTGTTGGCCGGCGGCCGGCCAGCCTCAGCCGCGGCGGCTCGCTCGCAACCGCCTGCTCCTCAGCCCGCGGGCCGCCTCGCCCCTCCGCGCCTACGCGATTTTAAATTACACTCTAGGGGTAGGACAAACAAGACTACGTGGAGTCGGTTTTGCAGCAATTCGGTTCTGTCACTAACTTTTGTTGCAAAGCATATTCAATTTTTAACCAACAATATTATTTAATTGTTACAGAAACTATAGCAAATTGGTTTGATTAGAATTATGTATGGGGCACTACAAGTTCACGACCACCATTTTCACCCAAAGTCTCACAACATCTAATATATTCTTCAGATTAACTTATAGTATAGTTTTTAATTTTATACATTTCCTTCTGTCATATAGGAATTGTATAGAGTTCTTAGGAAATGCATACAATTCCTAGGAAATGTGTGGAGTAAAAAATAATTATGATACTATTTAACACATTTCCTACATAGACTCGGAATTGTATACATTTCCTAGGAATTGTATACAATTCCTAGGTTTCACACATTTCCGGTAACATATATTACACAAATAACTCTACCTAATTCCGACCTCTGATTATCACATAAGAAGGGTTTATTCCGATCTGCCCCCACCGGTCTGTCACCAGAGAGCACAATGACAGTTGCAACTATTTTTCTCATCGACCACCACTGGCGGTGGTTTCGTCTGGTTCCGTCGCATTTGCTCCTATCTTCGTCGTTGGGGACAGATCTGAACAATACATAAAAAGTAGATACATTCGATCTGTGAAAAACCATAGAATGAAGAGGGCCCAGATACAATATTGATACACCAATTAATTTTCATACAGTTTGCTCATTTTCATTTCACTTATATAAAAATCTGTTTTAATTAAAATACCTACTGTGACGATTCTGAATGATGTCAGAGAATAAAACAAAGAATTTGTCCAGCTTTTGTTGAATAATGATCTGTCCTCGAATATTTTTAAAGAATAATTAAGGATAGTCTTTGTCATTTTTAAATGAAAAATGTCCCTGTTGTTTGTGAACTTTGCTTAATATACAAGCTTATGCATAGGGACTACGCAAGGTTTCAGCTTTTGTACGGAATTTTTACCGAAGCAACCATCACATGAACAGCTTACCAGTCTCCAAAAAAATACAGTGGCATAAGAAGGTAACGGTTGTGTTTACAAGACTATTTTTTTTGTTCTTTGTTTGTAACGCATAACTGTTTGGAAAGTAGTGGTAACAGTATGACTCTAAAAAAATATCTAGTGGGCTAAAATGCTGCTCAAACGTATTTTATTTTAATAGAAAGACTGTCAGATTTCCCACTCTTCATTAGTTTTAAATTGAAATTCAAAATCAAAAATAAAACACCTTGAAATCACGGGAACAACATTTTGGTTTACTTATGTATTTAGGGGGAACTTTAAACCTTACTGAACATAATCAGCACATGTAGCCGCGTTCAAAATAGGCTAGTATCAATATTTCAAAGTAAATATGAAAATAACACAACACAGACACGATACAACAATACATTCCATAATAGCAATGTAGCTACACAGCTCCATAGACAAGTACCGGCAGACAAGCTCATACAAAGCAGCCGTCTATTGATAAGATCCGATACGAGGTGTGTCTGCTACAGCTTTGATATTGCACTGTATTGACGTGGTACTGGCTGTCCGATGCATCTGTGTAATGAGAATGACGTTTCCATTCCTGGAGATACGGATTTATGTTCCCCGTCTGTAGTAATTATGATTATTATACCATTTTCTTTACTTCTTACTGAACTAGCCAGAAAAAAAATTAAGTATTTCACACCGTAAAAAAAAAACAGTCGAGCAGACAGAAAACACTTCACGAAGTGTGTGTAACTTATGTTTAGCGTTATAATTAATTACATCTGCTGGCCTACCATGACGTCTTAAAGCAGTATTATTTTACTCTTATTCCAATGTGGGAAAGAGGCGGAGCTATCCAGGATGTCTAGTACCATCTCTTTCCCACACAAACAATAAAGTTTTAAGACGTCATGGTAGGCTGCCTGAACCTTTCTGTCACATTTTCATCCCTACTAACTCGCAAACCGAGCTTTTCCAGAACAGCAAATAGTCTAGTGATGTATTAATAGATGCTTATCGACCTTTCGATAATCTAGACATGTGTATTTGTCTAACAATAGACTGATTGAATACAGAACATTAGCGAATGAATAAATAATCACCACTGACATCGACGTCGTAGAATTACTGGGTAACCTGCAGCGATTTTCTGACAAAAGATAACAATTTAATACTAACGGACTTTGATTCAATTTTATAATGACTAATCTTAGTAGGTATGGACCATTTATTTGGACAGTATGCTAAGCCAATGGCATTATTAAATTTAATTATATATAATACTAGTTGTCCCGCGCAACTTCGTCTGCGTCACTTTTCCCCGTTTCTGCAACATTTTTCATTGCTGCTCCGCTCCTATTGGTCGTAGCGTGATGATATATAGCCTATTGCCTTCCTCGATAAATTGGCTAACCTAACCTAACACTGAAAGATTTTTTCAAATCGGACCTGTAGTTCCTGAGATTAGCGCGTTCAAGCAAACAAACAAACAAACTCTTCAGCTTTATAATTTTAGCATAGATTATATTTAATTTAATAGCATGATTAAATCTAAAGGACATTTATTTTTGAATAAATAGTTTTGCTTCATGAAAATGAATAATTACATCGATTTGCCGCGTTATAGCAATTTCAAACAACTGTCAAAGAATAACAGTAGTGATTTCAACAGATATAATTATTTAAATTGGTAGCCAGCATAGAAATATAAAAAAAATATCATATCTATGTTTTGTTTAAAATATAAGCTTCGTTGTCTTTAAAAACAAGGAATAATTATTCTTCTCGTCACTAGATTGTCGTAATATAATATATAAGTAAGTGCCCATTTTTAGGGCTCCGTACCCAAAGGGTCAAACGGGTCCCTATTACTGAGACTTCGCTGTCCGTCCGTCCGTCCGTCTGTCACCAGGCTGTATCTCATGAACCGTGATAGTTAGACAGTTGAAATTAATACAGATTATGTATTTCTGTTGCCACTATAACAACAAACACTAAAAACAGAATAAAATAAATATTTATGGGGGACTCCCATACAAAAAAGTGATTTTGTGCTCGTTTTTATAAATAATGGTACGGAACACTTCGTACGCGAGTCCGACACGGACTTGGCTATACCTGTTCCTTGTTATTATTTGTGTCTGAATTCTCCAACAACATCAATTACCTACACTACCTAATAACAGGAAAAATACGTAAACACACCACGCATTAAAGCGGAAAAAATCTACGAACACCTCTTTGTAAATTGAGTGATGGCATTATTATACCACGGGAGCCGTTTGTGATTGGTTATCGACAAACTAATGAAAAAGGAGGCTAATGAAAAAGGTAATTAGTAGTAACATATCGAAAAAGTATAGTTTTAGTGGCGGTCCGAAAATATTTTATTTACGTACTGAAATATGTTAATAAAGTGATTAAATTACAGTAAAAACATTTTCGCATATGAATAAATTACGCGTAACCGTAATTTTTATTATTACTCTAATAAGCATTTAAACCATTTTAATGTTTATTTTTTTAGTCATGTGTTATATTGCCAGTTATTTCATCTGATATTCCCATATCCCGTATGGTCTAGTGGCTAGGATACCTGGCTTTCACCCAGGAGGCTCGGGTTCGATTCCCGGTACGGGAAAATCTTTTTGCACATTTTTTTTGCACTGCTTGAATGAAAAGAAGTTTTGCCTCGATAAGGGATGATAAATATTAGACAAATCTCTGCCTAACCCTTCGGGCATCACAGTCGTGATGTTATGTTATAATCGGAGGTCGGAATTAGGTTGAGTTATTTAAGTACTTACACTGATTTCATACAGCGAAAGAATAAAGTGAATATGCCTCAAATCCCGAGATTAATTTTAAAGAGCAGAAAAGTCCAGTGATTTATAAAATAAAAAAGTTATTTACTTTTACACAATTTAAACCATCCGACATCGGATGTCCGAATTTGCAAAATTCAAATGGGAATTTATGTAAATACTAATAAAAATTGTATGTAATTATCTTTGTTGTATTTGTCTTATTTATCTCTGAGGTTTTTATTATTATTAATTTGTAATATTGTTGGCCACTTATAATTAAATTATAATTATAATTAAAATAGATTGTATTATATATAATTATATATAAATCGCGGGAAATCCCGAGAAGGTCCATATTAATATCAACATGACATAGCATCAACATATATGCAAGTACATAAATAACTCTACCTAATTCCGACACCTGGTTATAATAAAGAAAAGATCATTATTTTGTAAGTATAACTGCCACGGATAACACCACAAAGAAAAAAAAAACGCTCGACCTACAAGAAAATCTCATACGAACAAAAAGGTGTTAGCAAATATAACAAAGCAAATACTGTTTAACGAACCGAAATAATACGGTTGTACTTGTATGTAACCGATATTTGCGTAAGGTAGCAAAAGTAGGATTACTATAGTCGTCTCACACTTATTAAACCTACCTCTGAAAGCTGCAGTCCAATAGCATCTTTAGGGTCAGACACCGAGACGCGACGCGACGCGACGCACATTTTAATAGAGCGTCCTGCACCGAATCGGGCGGGAGGAAACGCCCGGGTGTCACCACTGCGAGGATCGGCCGGAGGACACGGTGGAACACACTGTGGAGCTATGCCCCGCTTGGGCTGAGCACCGCCGTGTCCTCGTAGCGGCGATTGGCGGCGGCGACCTCTCGCGTCCGGCCCTGGTTCAATCCATGGTCCGGAGCGAGAGGGAATGGGAAGCCGTCGCCTCCTTCTGCGAAGCAGTCATGCTAGCGAAGGAGGTGGCGGAACGTGAGAGGGAGAGAACCTCACGTCCCAGCCGCCGCGGGAGACGCCCCGGGCGTCGGGGGGCAACCAGTGGCCCCCGGCCACCGTAGGCGCGGGCCTGTGGACGGTGAGTAATGGGCTAGCTCACCGTCCGTCCGTCTTATGACGACAGACCGTGCCGACGGCGCGTTCGTGTTCCACGCGCGCCTCAAGGAGATGTCAGCAAATCGGAAGGGGTCCGAGAGGGCCGATGCCTGCCAGGGCTGCGGGTTGTTCGAAAGAGATACCGTGCCCCTGGAACGCAAAGGGCTAAGAAGGAACATGGATGGGTTTTAGTCAGTCAAGTCTGACACTCCCTTCCGCTCCGCCCAGAGCGGAAGAAGTCATTTGATGATTTCCCATCCGAAAAAAAAAAAAAAAAAAAAAAAGCGTCACATTTCATTGTGCGAATTCATAATACGGTGCAACGTCGCGTCGCGTCGCGTCTTGGTGTGAACTGATCCTTATGGAAACGCGTTTAAAGATCACTGTCATCTTGACAGACTTGTACAGTGGAAGCTACACAATACCAACCATAAAAAACGGCAATAAAGGTGATTTTGAAAGTGATGCCAAGTAAGAGGTCAAAGTGTGAAAGGATTGTACACACGGCGGCCAACTTATGCGAATCTCTCTTTTTACGGGAAATCTATACAAATTGAGGCCATATTTCATCATCATCTGCCTAGCCTTTTCCCAACTATCTTGGGGTCGGATTCCAGTCTAACCGAATGCAGCTGAGTACCAGTATTTTATATGGAGCGACTGCCAATCTGACCTCCACAATCCAGTAACTGGGTAATACGAAACCCCTTGGTAAAACTGGATGCCAGACTTCTGACTAGTCGTAACGGCTGTCAAAAATCTACAAATGACAGCCGGGACCAACGGCTTAACGTGCTTTCCAAGGCACGAAATTGAGGCCATATTAACAGCCATGTTTATGTGTTACCGTGTGTACAGTTCTCTCATAGCTATTTTACCTCTGAGTTTGTGTTTCTGTCAGAGTCAAAGTGATCCTTAAATACGAGTATTGTGGGTATAAGGTTGCTGGTGGAATTACAGCTTGGTTGATGTTTGGGATGCTGTAAGAAGTTGAATAACTGAACTGTTTACTTGAAAATACGTATGTGAGAGTGTAGTTTTCTATCTCTATAGAAAACTAAAAGGTACTTAGAAGAATTTCATTGCATTCTGATTTGAAATTGTTGTCAGCTACTTTGTGGAAAAGGATTTTATTACATTTTAATCCACACACAAAGTAAGTCTACTACGTACCTCCAAATATGAAATCCGTATCCAAAAGTTTGGTTCTATTATACTGAATCTGCAAATTCATGAACCCTTTCCAGAAATTTCCAAAACATTACGAAGCTTCAAATTATTACGCTGGAGTTTTTGAGTTTTATTTTGTATCTAACCTTTTTAAAAGTTTTATGAAAGTGTACTCACAAGGTTTCTTTTCCTTTGTATTAATTTAATTAAATATGAAAAGGTATAATAAATAATTATACACTTGTTATTGTTTAATAATTACCGGCATAATATTCAACCCACGTGTCCTAACAAAAGTGATACGCATGTTTTCACGACGGTCGCGTTATGTATTTTTTTTCCAAAAATACCTAAAGGTTCCTCTCAGTCGGAGCGACCATGTATCTGAATTCGCCGAACAAAATGCGCGTGACGGCGCTTTAGAAAGGACCGGCCGATCATGATTTAACAAATCCAAAACATACAAGTATAAACGAACCTTTCACGAAGCTATCAAGACAGCATTCTGTACATCTACGTAACTCTACGCAAGCATGATTATTGTGAAAAATCACGTTTTACGGAAATACTCGATGTAACGCATTCAAACCATTGTGCTGATGGATGTATTTAATAGAAAACGGGTCATGGGTGGTAATAAAAGTACAATTAGTTCTACCTTAAAAACTAGTCATTTAAAAAATAGTTGGAACTTTGACCTCCAATATCTCCGTAACTAGAAGGTTATCTGGTAATGGTCAAGAACAAAAAAAATATCGCAATGACGGGGAGAACAAGCGCCTTCCAGCTTCGATGAGGGTTTTTTTTACATCCTTTAAGTAAACAAACCATACATTATTTATAAACGTTCTCCTTCTCTATAGTCGCCATCCTCTTATTTATTTACTAGGTACATAAACAGCAACACATACTATGAAGTACACGAAATAAAATAAAAATAAAAGCGCTGGTATGTATATGTAGCCTATTATAGCATATTTTAACATTCACTATAATGACAACAACATAAAATTCTGGAATGTTAATAATAACTAAACTAAACTAAAAAACTAAAGAGGTGATATGAATTATGATGATATAAGTATTATATTGAAGTGAATTGAAAGAAATCAGTTTTTTTTTTTAATTAGTGCACGGGTAGGTACCTCAGAATCTGATCTTCTAAACTTGTTGAATGAAACAATGAAATCAGTTTCCAGAGATGTAAGCTTTAGAGTAGGTATCATCAGTTATTATCAGGGCTGTTTCTATAGCCGCTGAAGTTATCAGATCTTGCAGATGGAACCCAACCCACATCATGTGGCAATTGTGGTGTGTCTTGATAACAATGTTGTGTGATAAGCTTTCGCATTCGTGACTATGTATATCTCTCTGCATATACGCTAGATTAAAAAGAAATGTTTTCAAGAAAAAAATATATTTGTTTATGTTTTCATTATTTCTCATGCCACGTCGGGCTGAAATCGTAATAGCGATATCTAAACTTATATTATAAAGAGGAAAGATTTGTTTGTTTGCATTGAATAGGCTCCGAAACTAATGGTCCGATTTGAAAAATTCTTTCAGTGTTACATAGCCCATTTATCGAGGACGGCTATAGGCTATATCATCACGCTATGACCAATAGGAGTGGAGCAGCAATGAAAAATGTTGCGAAAACGGGGAAAATTTCACGCAAACGAAGTTGCGCCGGTCAGCTAGTCGGAAATAAGTCGGTTACATTGCCAAAGGTCGGCCGATTTACATCCAGTACATAGTTCAGTCACAGAATATTATTTTTCATTTTCGGCATTTTCTGCATGGATATCTGTGGCTGTTAAAAACATATATTGCCAATTCGCTCCTTCAAAAAACTAGTCTTTAATTACATTTCCAGATGCGTATTAGTGTAAATCATACCTTATTCTTGAAACGCTTATTTATAAATGATGTTCTAATTCGTTTGCAGTTTTATGCTAGTTCATCATCATTCATCATCTTTTCAACCCAAAAGACGGCCACTGCTGGACATAGGCCTCCCCCAAGTGTCACCACATTGACATTTTGGGGGGTTTTGCCATAAGCGCCACGCTTGGCAGGCGGGTTGGCGATCGCAGTACGGTTGTTACAAAATCACAGAGACCGCTGCTGCCCATTCTCTGGCAAATCCCTTAGTCGCCTTTTACGACACCCACGGCAAGATATGGGATGGTGCTATTCTTTACGTCCGACACCATACGTCGCGAACTTGACCCACTTCTCCCGAGAGACCATTGTCTTCACGCTAACCTCAAACAAACTCCTAAAAATAAACTCGGTAAAATGTCCACGCTACTATGGTAGCCCAAAACAAAATACAGTCAAATGTCCACGCTACCATAGTAGCCCAAAACCAAATACAATCAAATGTCCACGCTACCATAGTAGCCCAAAACATTAGTTCCGAAAAAACTCACTTACAAATGTTCCACGTCGCACTGTATGTATGGTTTTGCCCTCTATATTTTCTGTATTAAATTCCGCGTCTATGGCAAAAACAACGAGAATCTCAGCCGTACAAAATTAAATGTCAAAAAAGTTTTAAACGTCAGGTGTCAAATTTCACCGTATTGAGTTGTTGTGATATAATTTCCCTGGTTTTAAAACGTGAGTATTATTTTATTTTAACCCAATATATATAGTGTTATATATCAAAATAAACCTCGTTAATCAAGCTTTACGAATATCTAAAAACATCGTAGGTTAAAAGTCTGTTGAAACGACAATATCGAAATGTAAAAGTGGCGCCATGTCCAGCGCGGTATTTTGATAATGTTTTTTTAGAAATTATTGAAAAAATAGTTAATAAAGTGCTGGTGTTATGAAAATTGGTTCAATTAAGTAATTATTAGTGTCTCCGCAATATAAAACAGTGAAAAAAAAACGAAATCTTAGTCATTTTTTTACGAAAACACGACAAAATCAATAGGTATAGAATTGATCAGAGCAGGGGTTGTTTGGTTTGGTTAATTTGGCTACTAAAAAAGTGCTAAAGTAAGGACAAATGGGTATTAAAACAAAGCTTATATAGTCTAGTTTAATTATACATAGGTTTTATTGATACAAATTACAATTCTAATTGGAAAAACTTTAATTCTTGTTGGAGAAACTGAAATTCAACGCAAATTCTCAAGTTTTCATTTTTTTTGAAATACTTATATCTAGTTGTCGTAATTAGTTTTAACGTAATTAGATTCTGTATATTTTCAGCTATACTCACGTATTTTTTGTTTTCGTGTAGCTGCAGTAGTTTACGAGAAAATAAGCTTTAAATGGGAAGTGGCGCGGGGGGTCTTGCGTGGCAAAAACTTCCGAGTGCGCGCGGGCATGTTTGCGGGGTAGCATGTTGACCTTGAACATTTGGTTTAGATCTGATCTAATTTAATGAACAGCAAGCGGATATACAGCAATAGTAGACACTAGCTAAAAGTATTAACCTGGAAATCGCCTCATTCGGGATTAACGAACTAACTTCCAACTTACAAAGAGTAGAAGTAAAAGTTTTGTGCGAGCTTATGGATATTTGCTAGATCTAACTGTATTCAAACACGTACTGATGACAACTCAGTTGTTTGTTTGCTAAAAGAGGCAGACCAAAACTGAGACTGGGCCTGGTTTGCATTTCCCATGCGCATTTTCGTCAATTATCAGTTTAGACCAAAAAAACTGGCTAACTATTTTCGTCCTCGGACAAAATATTTTCAAACCAAACTTTCAATTGCTTTTTTATTATGAGAAAATCCATGATTTAGTGATAAAAGTTTTGAGACTATATTTCGTATACTCAAGGTAGGAACTTGTACCAAAAAAAATCTATTGACAGACGAACATACTTATATTTATTTCAGTTTTGATTTTGATAGAACCTGTACTGTGCAAAAAAGGGTATTAATACTCTTGTGTGGCGTCATTCAGCAGGAGTGACCAGAGGACAAAAGATGAATTTTATCATCTACTTGCCTTTTTCCAACTAATTTGGGGTTGGCTTATACTTTAACTGGATGCAACTGAATACCAGAACCTGCCTATCAGACCTGCATAACCCAGTTACTGCGTATCAGAGGTCGAACTAAAAACAAAAAAAAAAAACGGGTTGCACTCCGGGAGTGCCGGCAGAAGTGAAAACTTGAATAGTAACGTTGTGCATTTTTGGATATGGTTAGGAAATAATTTTGAACGAATTGCTTTAATTATCTAGTTCTATCATTTATGTGGTAAAATACAATATTCATTTATTGCGCTATCATACACAAACATGACAACTTACATTACATAACAAATTTAACACAGAAATATTACGATACGTTTTACGAATTTTACCTCTTTGGAGAAATCGAAGGTTTTGTTTGTGCATAAGATAATTATCCAGTTTTGGAAAACCAAACTCAATGACAGATGTCATAAAGTTCAAATTCCTTCGCAACCTAATGTCAATTCGTCTTACGAATTTTCGATCAGGACACGTGACCTGACGCGAGTTTAAGATTTTATACCCATTACAGAAAAAGTGCTCAACGCCGCTAAAGAAGTTTTCACTTAAAAAAAAAACGAAATATACTGATTACTTAATGCCGTCAAAAACTCATTAGAACCCTAAACCAATAGGAAGAATATATAATGAGAGAAAGAAAGGTTAATGTACGGTATCGTGTATCGTACAAAACAGTGGATTAAATTAGTAGCATCGTTACTTAATTATTTATCATATGAATACCCAGCTGCTGTCAAGGTTACCTAATTAATGGATACCGATCGATCTCTGAGACGATTCGACCTTCATCCGCATAAAATTATTATTATAAAATATTACTTCCCTATTTAAACCGGATTTTGTTAACAATATATTTTTTTTTCAAATTTAAAACAATAAATAAAATGTTAGGTACATAAAGTCAGTAGTAGCAGTCAGTACAGTCACTCTTTAAAAAATCAGTTATCTGCCGGTAAAAGTCCAGTCAAAGTCGGTCCTGCCGTTTCGGAGATTAGCTGAAACAAACTGACAGACAAAAATTGAAAAAGCAATATTTTATGTTACATTTTTTTTTAAATACGTTTTATTGTAATAAGTACCGTTTAAACTTGCATTCAGTAAAAAGCTTTTACTTTAAAATTACAGACACTTCCATTTTATTTATTTGTGTAGATAAAAACTGGTCGTCTCTTAGCTGCCACGGCTTATTTCGAACTAATTATTTTATCTTCTGAATGTTCTTCTTTTTGTTTTTGCTATGGACACTTTTAACGTGAAGTCTTGCTACATCGTTCTCACATAATGTACCATCTCAACATGAATGATGTAACCAAGGTTTTTGTAACAAGATTCTGATTTAAAAGAGTGTCCATGGAGTTTCTTGCCCATTCTTCTCCATAGAGATCTACGCCTTGGAATGGGCAACTACAGTACTTTCACAGTTATTATGTCTTGTGACTGGGACTGTAGCTTAATTTTTATTGTCGTTCGACCATTCAAAAGTGCCTGTAACTGGCTTATTTGAAATAAATGATTTGATTTGATTTGATTTGATTTGATTTGATGATGTGAAGTTACTGTGGAAGCTGCAGAAGATTGTATAAATATCTTTGCTTTGTATAGATTCAATCTCTTAGTATTATATAATTGCATAGCACATGTGTGAAAACTATGTACTGTAAAGCCACAATTTACTGAGTACCTACATCTTACTTACACTGACGCGAATTTACCCTGGCGGTTGATTGAATGTCATGCTCACTTAAATGTCACGCTGATGGCGGCGGGTGTGTCGGGTCATTTAGTTCCCTTCAATATGGTTGAGTTGAATGATGGCTGATACATGTGTCATGTTCGTGAACGGGCGCTGTCAGTTGTGCCTGGTCATCTCTTAGCTGCCATGGTTCATTTTTAATTATTTTAACTTTATTTTCGAATTATTGATTTCGTCTTTTACTCTGGACGCTCTTAACTTGCCCGTATTTCTACATCGTTCTCACATACTAGTACTTCTCAACACGAATGATGTAACCAAGATTCTGTAACATATTTTAATTTAAAAGAGTGTCCATGGAGTTTCTTGCCCATTCTTCTCCATAGAGATCTACGCTTTGGAATGGGCAACTACAGTACTTTCACAAGTTATTATGTCTTGTGACTGGGACTGTAGCTTAGCGTTCTTTTTTTTTTTTGTTCTTTGACTTTCAAAAGTGCCTGTAATGGTCTAATTGAAATAAATGCTTTGAGTTTTTGAGTTTTAAAAGTTATTAAATTACATTATTAAGGGAAGCCTCGTAAATGTTCCTCGTACCAAAATGGCTGTTACAAACTTTTTGCCTATGTAGTTGAGTTCATCTATCCAGCAGTAGAGGGTATACAAACGCAGGTTCAAAACTATGTTATTAGTTCAAAATTGTATAAGAAACTTTAGTTGGAATATTGCGTTATACTATGCATGCATTTCATTAAGTTATTTCATAACTCATTTCATAACTTCAAGCATTTTATTAACTTTACGTAGAAATATGATTTAGTTTAGTGAAATAACTCTAGTCTGCTTTACCACACTACATAAATACGTCATGTTATGTTAGCAAGATAAGTTAAAGCATTCCAAAGCTGAGAAAAGAGAAAAAAGGGAATAAAGGTAGTCGGTAAGTTGAGGATGATTAAAGTACATTTGAAAATCGTCTAAACTAATATTATAAAGAGGAAAGATTTGATTGTTTGTTTGTTTGCATTAGGCTCCAAAACTACTGAACCGATTTGAAAAATTTTATCAGTGTTAGAAAGCCCATTTATCGAGGATAGGTATAGGCTATATATCATCACGCTACGACCAATAGGAGTGGAGCAGCAATGAAAAATGTTGCGAAAACGGGGAACAAGGCTTGAGCTTTTGTTACTGTCTATTGCATAGGAGTTAAAAAGAATAAACTGCTTTGACTCAACCTCTACCAAAGAGCGCTGGCGCTAAGAATAAAAACTTCTTTTATTTTCA
Source organism: Cerastis rubricosa (assembly GCA_949152445.1). NCBI lineage: Eukaryota > Metazoa > Arthropoda > Insecta > Lepidoptera > Noctuidae > Cerastis > Cerastis rubricosa. Next base: position 14,569,852 of record OX424540.1, on the reverse strand, counting down.
TTCTTCCACTGAAATATAATGAGACAGTGTCGTCTAGTGGATGCCTTTGTCTGTTATACATATTTGAGCGACCTAAGCGCGTAATGAGCTAGCTTGCAACTGCACATTGTATAAACAACATTGTTTAGAACTAATACTAGTAGTTTCAATGTACTACCACATTCACTGACGATCGACCAATTTTCAACCTTATGACTTAGGATGTAAGTGTGAAAAGTGGCAGACCGTCTATCGATTACATACCGTAATGGATGTCAATTACTAAACATGATTGCTTTAGTGCAGTGCATAAACAATTTGGAAAACTAAAGATGAAAACTGAATCTGGTTCTAGAATTCTAACAGACAGATCTGTTGTTGGGGAGTTTGTTCCAACACCTCTTCCCAGCTAAAACACTAGGAAAAGGCAAAGGACGGGCGTTTTGGGGTACTGTCTCTTGTAATGTTGACGTTCAAAAAGTACCTACTGAATATCAGCCTAATTTGAATAAATTACTTTTGATTAGATTTGAAATGCTTTAAGAGCGTTTATACGGCATTTCATACAAACTTTCAAGTCGTTATTTTCCGAAATGACTGAACAGATTTTAATGAAACTTTCTACGCATAAGCAGTATAGGTACATAGGTCTAAAAAGTTACTAAAAAACATTTTCGAAAAATAATGGTACAGCTAAATTAGACCGATTTTTAATGATCTATAGAAACATAAATTTTCAATTATCTTCATTTATAAAAGACATTTGGAAAATATTTTTTAGTAACTTTTACTTAGTTATTATGGCTTACCTAGTTAGTCTAGTGAGCAGAGGTGGCCCAGTGGTGGCAGCCCCGACTTACGTAAGTACGACAGCAGCAAGTCACAGGTTTGAACCCAGGCAGGCGCATACTACTTTGTGTAATTTATTTCATCACCGCTGCTCTCTAAACGGTGAAGGAAAACATCGTGAGGAAACCGGCATGTCCTAGAAGCAAAAAATTCGAAGATGTGTGACATCTATCAACCCGCACTGGGCCCGCGTGGCGGACTACAGCCCACTCCCGCTCATTGAGAGGAGACCTGCGTCTCAGCAGTGAGAAAATTATGGGCTGATGATGATGATGAGTCTAGCACAGTGGTCCGAAATGTTACTGCAAATCATATTGTTCTTGGTTATTCCATTAGACATTTTTCAGTAGTAGCCTGGAGTCTGATTTTGACCTGGTTGATAGCAGATGATAGCGATTCATGGATAAATAATAATGCCTAGCCGCAGTGGATGGTTGATCCATTACAAATCAAGATCGTTCCGAGCCTCGGAATGTGCATTGAGCCGTCGCTCAGTCCCAGCTGTCACTCTTTTTTTTTAATGTTGCCCCATTGTGGGAATTTCTACTGTATCCTCGATGCGTTTACGAATATTTAAACTCACATACAGAAACAGCCAGACCCGGAACCACTGCCTGTCATTTTTTCTGTGCGGTGATCGAACCTGCAGTCAGTCACTGCACCAACCGTGCTGTCAATTCATGTATTTTTTAGGGTTCCGTACCCAAAGGCTCAAACGGGACCATATTACTGAGGCTTCGCTGTCCGTCCGTCCGTCCGTCCGTCTGTAACTCTGTCACCAGGCTGTAACTCATGAACCGTGAACTATCACGGTTCATGAGCTAACTATAGCCAGTTGAAATTTCTACAGATTATGTATTTCTGTTGAAGCTATAACAACAAATAATAAAAACTGAAAAAAATTAATATTTAAGGGGGGCTCCCATACAAAAAAGTGTTTTTTTCCGTTTTTATAAATAGTGGTACGGAACCTTTCGTGCGCGAGTCCGACTCGCACTTGGCCGGTTTTTTATTCTTAGATTTATTTTTGACGGCCGTTAGGGCGTCCGGTTATACTGGAAACAGACTTTAACATAAGGATACGGCTTTGCAGGGTAGACAAATGTTCTCATGCGTACAAATGTAACTACAGCTTTATGCACGATGCGTCATGCAACGCGCCAGAAGCTAGTATTATGAATTATTCATGTAGGACATTCTGTCGTGTTGTTTTATGTTCCCAGTCTGACAATGTAGGTGACATGATGCACTCTGTTTAAATGTATGAGCTATTGAAGAAGAACCAAACACCAATGATTGTGTGCACCAAACATTGACTTTTACTGACAGAGCTGTTAGAATATGTAGCTGCCATCCCTACTCCCTACTAATATTATAAATGTGAATGTTAGTTTGTTTGTTACGCTTTCACGCGAAAGCTTCTCAACCGATCATCATGAAACTTTGTACACAATATATTCTTGGAGGTATTAGAAGTAACATAGGCTTTATATCATCACGCTACGACCAACAGGAGCGGAGTAGCAATGAAAAATATTGTGAAAACGGGGAAAATGTGACGCAGACGAAGTTGCGCAGGACAGCTAGTTTTAAATAAATGAAACCCTAGTACATTTGATTGAGTATTCACCGTGACGATTTTAGCGTTTCTTCCTACTTAATAAAACTACATATAATTGTGCATACTTACATAACAATACGCCTGTAATCCCCGAAGGGTCAAGCAGAGGTGTGCCTGCACCCATATTTCGCCTGTTATGTTTAAGTCCCATGTAATAGGGGGCGGGCCTATTGCGATTAACCGGGCACAAATTCAGACATTGCGGCTGCGAATGAAAAATTCTTGATGAAATAACCCAAAAACACTTTGTTCGATCCGGGAATCGAATCCAAGACCTCGTTCTCGGCAGTTGCACACCACTAGACCAACGAGCCAGTCAGCAGTATTAAACATTGTGTTTTAACTCTATCGAGGTTTTTACCGACGACAAAGCCAAAAGGTTATGATTTTAGCAGTGTATGTCGTATAACCGGAGTCGCATCCACAGCAGTCGCAGTCACATATACAGGCCGTCCCACGGCTATGACAAACTTCTATATACATTTTTAGTTGCCGTTTTTGTCGTAGTTTGGTTTTAGTAGTAAATAACTGTATAAGTAGTAAATAACTACATATTAATTATTTACTATTGAGTACATTTTTAATATTTTTTATTATTGGTGAGTGCTAGCTGATATGAGACATCAATTTGATGTAATAGATTCTTAGTTTATATTAAATTGGACACTATTGTATATAATATGGTTCTTCTAATCTAACAGACAGATGTGTTGATGGGGAGTATGTTCCGCCACTTCTTCATCCCAGCTAAAACACTGAGAAGTGGTGGAGGGCGAACGCTTTGGGGGACTGTCACTTGTAATTTGACGTTCAAAAAGTGCTGATTATCAGCCTAATTTGGATAAATTACTTTTGATTTAGATTTGTAAGCAACGTAGAACGCTTTTTGTGCGGAGTTCTTGGAGCACTGGATGGAGTACATCTTGTCGCCATCATCAGATATCTCGAGATAAGTAGTTTGTTAGAGGTAACTCCTATGCAATAGACAGTAACAAAAGCTCAAGCCTTGTTCCCCGTTTTCGCAACATTTTTCATTGCTGCTCCACTCCTATTGGTCGTAGCGTGATGATATATAGCCTATACCTATCCTCGATAAATGGGCTTTCTAACACTGATACAATTTTTCAAATCGGTTCAGTAGTTTTGGAGCCTAATGCAAACAAACAAACAATCAAATCTTTCCTCTTTATAATATTAGTTTAGACGATTTTCAAATGTACTTTAATCATCCTCAACTTACCGACTACCTTTATTCCCTTTTTTCTTTTTTCTCAGCTTTGGAATGCTTTAACTTATCTTGCTAACATAACATGACGTATTTATGTAGTGTGGTAAAGCAGACTAGAGTTATTTCACTAAACTAAATCATATTTCTACGTAAAGTTAATAAAATGCTTGAAGTTATGAAATGAGTTATGAAATAACTTAATGAAATGCATGCTTAGTATAACGCAATATTCCAACTAAAGTTTCTTATACAATTTTGAACTAATAACATAGTTTTGAACCTGCGTTTGTATAACCTCTGCTGCTAGATAGATGAACTCAACTACATAGGCAAAAAGTTTGTAACAGCCATGTTGGTACGAGGAACATTTACGAGGCTTCCCTTAATAATGTAATTTAATAACTTTTATCTACACAAATAAATACAATGGAAGTGTCTGTAATTTTAAAGTAAAAGCTTTTTACTTAATGCAAGTTTAAACGGTACTTATTACAATAAAACGGATTTAAAAAAAAATGTAACATAAAATATTGCTTTTTCAATTTTTGTCTGTCAGTTTGTTTCAGCTAATCTCCGAAACGGCAGGACCGACTATGACTGGACTTTTACCGGCAGATAACTGATTTTTTAAAGAGTGACTGTAGGTACTGACTGCTACTACTGACTTTATGTACCTAACATTTTATTTATTGTTTTAAATTTGAAAAAAAATATATTGTTAACAAAATCCGGTTTAAATAGGGAAGTAATATTTTATAATAATAATTTTATGCGGATGAAGGTCGAATCGTCTCAGAGATCGATCGGTATCCATTAATTAGGTAACCTTGACAGCAGCTGGGTATTCATATGATAAATAATTAAGTTACGATGCTACTAATTTAACCCACTGTTTTGTACGATACACGATACCGTACATTAACCTTTCTTTCTCTCATTATATATTCTTCCTATTGGTTTAGGGTTCTAATGAGTTTTTGCCGGCATTAGGTAATCAGTATATTTTTTTTTTATTTTTGGTCAGCCTGATACGCAGTAACTGGGTTATGCAATGCAGGTCTGATAGGCAGGTTCTGGTATTCAGTTGCATCCAGTAAGACTGTAATCCAACCCCAAATTAGTTGGAAAAAGGCAAGTAGATGATATAATTCATCTTTTGGCGTCATTTACAAGGAGTTTCCAGAGATCCTCTAGACACTCCTGCTAAATGACGCGACACAAGAGTATTAATACCCTTTTTTGCACAGTACAGGTTCTACCAAAATCCAAACCGAAATATATATAAGTATGTTCGTCTGTCAATAGATTTTTTTTGGTACAAGTTCCTACCTTGAGTAAACGAAATATAGTCTCAAAACTTTTATCACTAAATCATGGATTTTCTCATAATAAAAAAGCAATTGAAAGTTTGGTTTGAAAATATTTTGTCCGAGGACGAAAATAGTTAGCCAGTTTTTTTGGTCTAAACTGAAAATTGACGAAAATGCGCATGGGAAATGCAAACCAGGCCCAGTCTCAGTTTTGGTCTGCCTCTTTCAGCAAACAAACAACTGAGTTGTCATCAGTACGTGTTTGAATACAGTTAGATCTAGCAAATATCCATAAGCTCGCACAAAACTTTTACTTCTACTCACTTTGTAAGTTGGAAGTTAGTTCGTTAATCCCGAATGAGGCGATTTCCAGGTTAATACTTTTAGCTAGTGTCTACTATTGCTGTATAGGAACAAACTACTTATCTCGAGATATCTGATGATGGCGACAAGATGTACTCCATCCAGTGCTCCAAGAACTCCGCACAAAAAGCGTTCTACGTTGCTTACAAATCTAAATCAACAGTAATTTATCCAAATTAGGCTGATAATCAGCACTTTTTGAACGTCAAATTACAAGTGACAGTCCCCCAAAGCGTTCGCCCTCCACCACTTCTCAGTGTTTTAGCTGGGAAGAAGAAGTGGCGGAACAAACTCCTCAGCAACACACCTGTCTGTTAGATTAGAAGAACCAGATTCGATACAATAGTGTTCAAGTTTATATAAACAAAGAATCCATTACATTAAATTGATGTCACATGTCAGCTAGCACACACAGATAATAAAAAAATATAAAAAATTTAGGTACTCAAGAATAAATATATAGTTATTTACCTACTACTCATACAGTTATTTACTACTAAAACCAAACTACGACAAAAACGGCAACAAAAAATGTATATAGAAGTTTGTCATAGCCGTGGGACGCCCTATATAATTATGTGCGACTCCGGTTATACGACATTCACTGCTAAAATCATAGCCCCCCCTTTTGGCTTTGCCGTCGGTTAAAAACATCGATAGTGCTAGAAAGCAATGTTTTATAATCACAAAATTATGTATATGTGGCACCATTATCTCTTAACTGCCACGGCTTATTTCGAACTACTTATTTTATCTTTTAATTGTTTTTTTTTGTTTTTGCTATGGACACTTTTAACGTGAAGTCTTGCTACATCGTTCTCACATAATATACCATCTCAACATGAATGATGTAACCAAGGTTTTTGTAACAAGATTCTGATTTAAAAGAGTGTCCATGGAGTTTCTTGCCCATTCTTCTCCATAGAGATCTACGCCTTGGAATGGGCAACTACAGTACTTTCACAGTTATTATGTCTTGTGACTGGGACTGTAGCTTCATTTTTATTGTTGTTCGACCATTCAAAAGTGCCTGTAACTGGCTTATTTGGAATAAATGATTTGATTTGATTTATATATATGCTGACTGGCTCGTTGGTCTAGTGGTGTGCAACTGCCGAGAACCAGGTAATGGATTCGATTCCCGGATCGAGCAAAGTGTTTTTGGGTTATTCCATCAAGAATTTTTAATTCGCAGCCGCACTGTCTGAATTTGTGCCCGGTTAATCGCAATAGGCCCGCCCCCTATTACATGGGACTTAAACATAACAGGCGAAATATGGGTGCAGGCACACCTCTGCTTGACCCTTCGGGGATTACAGGCGTATTGTTATGTAAGTATGCACAATTATATGTAGTTTTATTGAGTAGGAAGAAACGCTAAAATCGTCACGGTAAATACTCAATCAAATGTACTAGGGTTTCATTTATTTAAAACTAGCTGTCCCGCGCAACTTCGTCTGCGTCACATTTTCCCCGTTTTCACAATATTTTTCATTGCTACTCCGCTCCTATTGGTCGTAGCGTGATGATATAAAGCCTATGTTACTTCTAATACCTCCAAGAATATATTGTGTACAAAGTTTCATGATGATCGGTTGAGTAGTTTTCGCGTGAAAGCGTAACAAACAAACTTACATTCACATTTATAATATTAGTAGGGAGTAGGGATGGCAGCTACATATTCTAACAGCTCTGTCAGTAAAACTCAATGTTTGGTGCACACAATCATTGGTGTTTCCAGTTTGGTTCTTCTTCAATAGCTCATACATTTAAACAGAGTGCATCGTGTCACCTACATTGTCAGACTGGGAACATAAAACAACACGACAGAATGTCCTACATGAATAATTCATAATACTAGCTTCTGGCCCGTTGCATGACGCATCGTGCATAATGCTGTAGTTACATTTGTACGCATGAGAACATTTGTCTACCCTGCAAAGCCGTATCCTTATGTTAAAGTCTGTTTCCAGTATAACCGGATGCCCGTAACGACCGTCAAAAATAAATCTAAGAATAAAAAAATACATGAATTGACAGCACGGTTGGCGCAGTGACTGACTGCAGGTTCGATCACCGCACAGAAAAAATTACAGGCAGTGGTTCCGGTTCTGGCTGTTTCTGTATGTGAGTTTAAATATTCGTAAACGCATCCAGGATACAGTAGAAATTTCAACAATGGGGCAACAATAAAAAAAAGAAAGAGTGACAGCTGGGACTGAGCGACGGCTTAACGCACTTTCAGAGGCTCAAAAGGATCTTGATTTCTAATGGATCACCCATCTACTGCGGCTACTATTATTTATCCATGAATCGCTGTCGTCTGCTATCGACCAGGCACAAACCCAGACTTCTGGCTTCTACTGAAAAATGTCTAATAGAATAACCAAGAACAAAATGATTAGAAATGCTACTACATTTCGGACCACTGTGCTAGACTAACTCATCAGCATCACCATCAGCCCATAATGTTCCCACTACTGGGACACAGGCCTCCTCTCAAGAGAGAGGAAGTGGACTGTAATCCACCACGCGGGCCCAGTGCGAGCTGATAGATGTCACACGTCTTCGAATTTTTAGTTCTAGGACATGCCGGTTTCGTCACGATGTTTTCCTTCACCGTTTAAAGAGCAGCTGTGATGAAATAAATAACACAAAGTATTGTGCCTGCCTGAATTCGAACCTAAGACTTACTGCTCGTAAGTCGGGGCTGCCACCACTGGGCCACCGCTGCTCACTGGACTAACTAGGCAAGCCATAATAACTAAATTGAAAACCTACAACCAAATGATAATTTTACCGAAGTTATACCAGAAACTTTGTATTTTGTATGCAGGTGCCAATTTCAGCAGCAGGTTTCAACAAAGTTTTTAATTAACTCGAGGTACGGTTTCATGAAATGCGTAAATTAAGTTGATCTAGATTAGTTTCCTACTCTTTGGAGCCAAGTATTAACTTAGATTAACGCACAGTTGATACATTTGTAAATAAGCAACTGTGCATTAATCTGCCGATTGAATGTCAGTTCTTGTGCAAAAATTATTGGCTTATGTTAAGTGGTTATGATGCTCTTCACGAGTGTGTTTCTTATAGAATAATAGTCTACAGCAAGCGATGACAAGAATTAACAATGTAAATAAAAGGAACCAACACAAATATATTGTACCCCTCATAATTTATTTGAAAGCTATAACTGAGTCGGAGTCACTTTCGACTAAATAACTTATTTATTTATTGAGTTTAATTAAGAGACCTATCTAATTTTACAATAAATAAAACGATAAAATAAATTATATTGTTTATTTAATAACCTAAAAACCACATAAATTGCATAAAACTAAGGCGTGGGCAAGACACGTGGCAGTTGCAATATAGCTACGAATCATGATGTCAATGATTTTAATGCTGTCAGCAGTTTTCTCAATATTGTTAAGTATTTGAAGTTGACAACCGTTAAAATTTTCGCAAAATTCTTTCGCCGTGGCTCTTTCAAAAATGCCAAAGTAGAGTTTGACAAGACAGAAACCTACTACGTAGTACTCAAGTTAAAGTAATTACAGGAATCGTTTTTATGTAATAAACAAGAATTTAAAGGAAGTAAGAACCGTCAAAGAAACCAAAGCTAAGAATTCTAAATTTTGACAGTTCTAACTTCTAGTTACCTATCACTTAACTACAGAAAAAAACACTGTTCTTTAATAATGACTTTTATACAAGTAATATGTTTGACTTGTTGACTCTTGGCTAGTCGGTGAACGGTGAAGGAAAACATCGTGAGGAAACCGGCATGTCCTAGAACTAAAAAATTCGAAGACATGTGACATCTATCAACCCGCACTGGGCCCGCGTGGTGGATTACAGCCCACTCCCTCTCATAGAGAAGAAGCCTTTGCCCCAGTGGGAGCATTATAGGCTGATTATGATAATGATGATGATGTCTTCACTAATATATCAGGATCTAGTATTTGAAATTTTTATTAAACTCCATCGCTTGTCCATGTCCAGTATTGTCCAGTGGTCCTGTTACGGCCACACGATGCTCTGTATCCAAGGTACGTAGTAGATGACCCGGGTGTAAACCCCTGGGCTAGGAGCGATGCCGCACTGACTGCCGTAAGACGTCACTCCGGTGATAGTGAAGACGCAGTGTAATTTATCAGTATAATCGTTATGGAAGTACTGAAGTGGTCCACCGCTGTCACCCTGGATGATAAAATAAGTCTGTTTCATTTATTGACTGCTTTGTTTGTCTAGTGGTAGAAATCGCGACTGTAGAACATGAGGTCACGGGTTTGATTCCCGGGTCGGGCATATTGTTATTTGGTTTTTCCATCAGGAATTTCTCAGTAGCAGCCACGGACTCTGGATTTGTGCCCGGTTGATGGCAATAGACTCGCCCATTATTACATGGGACTTAAAACATAACTGGCGAAATGTGGACTATTAGGTACACCTGTGTTACGCTTTTGGGATTACAAGCATTTGTGTTTTTTAATACTGGTTTACCACTAAGGGAGATAATTGTTGAGAGGGTGTGGTGTGATGTTTTCTCCCGAGGGGCGTCAAAATGTACACCTCTCGTCCTTGTCTTTAGCTTAGGCATCATCTCAGTTAAACAATACAGTCTCAGACAAGCAAAAGGCTAGCCAAGTAGTCTACTTGTCTTACTTTTGAACCACGCAACTACGGTTTTTATTTTAGCTCATCTGATAGATGTTCTCGTTCCAAAATAAACTAAATAACTGTTGCTACTATTGAAATTGTGTTAATGACTGTACCTCACACGTGTCTCTTAACACTTCTTTATCACCGTAGCACATTTGCGTTGTGTGGTTATACCCTTTCTTCAGAAGTCTGTGAGGAGAATAGTACTTAAAACATTCTTGTTCTTCGTATCTCGTGACCGGGACCTGCAAGACGTGGTTTCATATAGTATTTTTTACAGTGACATCGAGAATCAAGGGCAACGACATAGCCTGAGGAATGCTTAACTCTCGCGGAACATAGCACGAAAAACGGATGATCAATGAGGGTGTAAGGATCTGGAATCGTGACCTTCGCAATACAAAGTAAGCTGATGACCTTAGAAGGTCGTGGAAATTTTTAGGATATGATTAGGAGAAGACTAAGGAGCTCGTGGCTAAATAATGACAGCCGCACGGGTCGATTTTTAAGGTGAAGCCGTGCTTGCCGAGGTCGGTCCGTGGATGGGTGACCATAATTACATACCGAGTTTCCTCCGTGCCTCGGAAAACACGCTAACCCGTTGGTCCCGAATGTCAGTTGTAGATCTTTGACAGTCGTTACGAGTAGTCAGAAGCCAAAAGTCTGACATCCAGTCTTACCAAGGGGTATCGTATTACCCAGTTACTAGGCTGTGGAGGTCAGATACGCAGTCACTTCATGTAAAATACTTGTACTCAACTGCATCCGGTTAGACTGGAAGCCCACCCCAAGATAGTTTGGGAAAAGGCTAGGCAGATAATGATGATTAGAAGAAGACACGTCGATGTGACAAAGCGCGAGTATTTTCCGAAATGACTGAACAGATTTTAATGAAACTTCCTACGCATAAGCAGTATACATAGGTCTAAAAAGTTAATAAAACCCATTTTCGAAAAATAATGTTACAGCTAAATTAGACCGATTTTTAATTATCTATAGAAACAGAAATTTCCAATTATCTTCATTTTTATAAGACCTTTCAAAAATGTTTTTTAGTAACTTTTTAGACCTATGTATCCTGCTTATGCGTATTAATTTTCATTCAAATCAGTTCAGTAATTTCGGAAAATAAGGACTTGAAAGTTTGTATGAAATGCCGCCAGGTGTAAACGCTCTTAAGGTCCAAAAGATTCCGTCCTAAACACATTATTCAGAGAAACAAAACTATCATGTTACTAAATTACTGAAATTTTCACACAGTAATAAGTTTTCATAACGTCCATATTCCCAAATCATCGACTTCTATTATGGCATGGACTGTACACGTTCTGTCCAATTGCTTATCTGTCCTGCTGAGAAACTGTCCAGCTGGGCATCTATCCAGTTGCTCCGGAGGGTAAAAAAAGAAATATTTTTGTCCAATACCATCATCATCATCATCAGCCAATAATGTTCCCACTGCTGGGACGCAGGCCTCCTCTCTATGAGAGGGAGTGGGCTGTAATCCACCACACGGGCCCAGTGTGGGTTGGTAGATGTCACATGTCTTCGAATTTTTAGTTTTAGGACATGTCGGTTTCCTCACGATGTTTTCCTTCACCGTTTTTGAGAGCAGCGGTGATGAAATAAATTACACAAAGTAATATAGCTTGGGTTTAAACCCACGGTTTACTGCTCGTAAGTCGGGGATGCCACCGCTGTTCTCACTAACTCATAATGACAACGAGGGAAAAACTATACTTAGGTAGGTATTTAGTCTTCCTTTAATTCAATACATTTTTGTTTGGATACTCTTTAATTTTAAAGGTTTTTTGTTGAAGCCGGTAACTTTTGAACTTTACTGATAAATCCTTACTAATTAAGAAAAAAAACTCACAGTCTGTAAAGTATCAGCTAGCTCCCTTTTGTTGCCAAGCGCTCCCCATCCAAGAGCAGAAGAAAAATAATCCCCTGCCTCCCCAGCTGCGTGTAAACATGCAGGTAGCACTTGCCTACTGAAAATGATCCTGAAATGTTCGAAACATGATTTTACCTAAATCTACGTTGAAGTAGTAAGTAAGTAGATAGGCAAGTTTGGCTCGTACTTGGCCGAATACATGTTGTATTCGGCCAAGTACGAGCCAAACTTGCCTATTAGGGGTGTGGGACGTCATTGGTTTCACAGGAACTCATGTATAACATTGTAGCGACTTAGCCAAATTCTGAAAACGATCTTGCAGCGCCATCTATGTCGCAAGTTAAGAACTAAAACTCCAGCATCGTTCAAAGTTATCCTTGAGATAAGCAGTAATTACAGCATCCTGACAACAGTTTGTTCAGTTTTGTTTTGAATACAGTTCTCCCTTGCGTGCTCTTAGCCGAAGTTCAGACGCCACATGGAGTTGCCCTTACCTATACGTCGCTTAGTTTTAAGTTGTTATGCCCTCGGCTGAAGATATTACACTCAAGACACCACAGGATATTAGGTTAAACTGCAGACAAAATCTGAAGATGTCCAGCGAGATGCCATACACCAAATAAAAACGACCGTCGGGCAGTACCTAGTTCACCAAATAAAGTTCCCGTCGTAGGATGATCCTCCTTGTTCGTTGATATCCTATAGTAGACCTTCACCACGAAAGCTTCTAAACTTACTCAATATCAGTCTCGAGGAGTGCGATGTCGTGGTACTTGGAAGGTGGCTTGTACTCCGGGTGAGGGATCCTCCTCTTCACGTTGTATATCTGCCACAGCTCAGGAGGGTCTGAGCGTTTAAGTATACCTAGTGTTGCGTACTTCACAGGACCTCTGAAAATATCAAAGTTTTCCACCTAAATTATTCTAGTCATAACCTTTTTTTGTTGTAAATAATATCAATTCAACTATACGGAGGAATTCATGACTAAGATAAACAGCCACGCTGATCTATCTTTAGGATAAACCACCTGGGTTGCATGGTCTGTGGATGGGTGACACATTAAATACCGAGTTTCCGCCGCGCCACGGAAAGCACGTTAAGATCAACATCTATAGTGGCCCGAGAGTCTGACAACCAGTCTTATCAAGCGGGATCGTATTACTCAGTACTAATTGGGTTGTAAAGGACAAATAGGCAGTCGCTCCATGTAAAATACTGGTATTCAGTTGCATCCTGTTAGACTGGGAGCCGACCCCAACATAGTCGGGAAAAGACTAGGCAGATGATGATCGATTCAATTATACGTGTTTAGTTTTTCATCATCGGTATAGATAGGTGATACAAGAATTACATTGAGCTTATAAGCTAGGTACTTACGATGCGGAACTAGATAAGCAATGACCTGCAGTGAGAATGAATCTCTCACTGATGACAGAGCCTCCACAGAGCCAGTCAGCTGTACTAACATCGTCACCATACCCCAGTAAAGCCTGCAATTAGAAATATTTTTGTATACATACTTTCCTTGCACGTAATAAAAAAGATATTAGTGAAGTGGTGCAGCAGCATATGGTGAATGAACGCTGTCCTGGTTTACTAAATGTGCGAGCCTTAGCAAGTAGGTAGGCAGGTAGGTGAATACACGGGCGTAATGTAAATAAAAATGCGAATAAGCCAATGACGATCAAACTGTAAGGTTTATTGCAACTGTAATTATCTTAAAGGTGGAGCTTAAAAGGTGGTGTGATGTTTGGTGCTGCGTTCTAGCGTACGAGTATACTTGCCTACTCACTACAGTAGTATTTTTTTAACAAAATGTAGTAGTACATATATCTATCAGGGCGCGTTTGTTTCATGTTTTTTCCTTTTTTGGGCTGCCTATGCGGTCGTACGTCATCATGTAGCACTCAAAAGTTAGGTAAGATTACCTAAAAGATACTTTTTATTCCGCTATTCTGTTCCCGAGGGGTTTTATAATATGTATAACATTTCTTACCATGTGTGGAAATTCATCTCTTTTAGCGTCTCTGCCTCCAATTCCACCCTCACTAAAAACTTGCTCCACATTTATTTTTACTTCATGACAGTTTGTATCGGCTTTGTAAACTCGCGTCATTGTAGCGTTATATTTAAATTTACAATAGTAATTTAGTCTGTGTATGTAGTCAATGCATTCTGTAATAAATTAAACAAAACATCATCATTATCCTGCTCTTAAATCCCAATTTATTTGGGGTCAACGCAGCATATCTTCTTCTTCCATACTTTTCTATTACTGGTCGTGTCAGCCGCCTCTTTTCTAACCATATCTCTTTCACACAGTCCATCCATCGTTTCTTTGGTCTAAAGTAAAATAAAACATTCTGCCAAATTGAATTTTTTTATGTACTGACAATGGCAATATAACAAATAAGCAGCACAATTGGCTCCTTCATCTACTAAACAAACACAACTTTAGTTTCCTAGTAGTAAGTTTCTCGTTTTTTATGTTGGTATTTGTTAAAATATTTATTAGTATATTTTATTTGTATAATGTATATGAGTATCTAAGTAAGTATATGAATTTTCGAAAACTAGTATTTACTTGTAAATATTTTTTGTACCCTATCACAATGTTGTCGTATTTGACCCAAAGGTTGACTGGTAGAGAATGCCTTGTGGCATTAAGTCCGTTTATGTATCATTAATGAACATGAAGTTTAAATAAATAAATGAATAAACTTTAGTAATTTACTTACTGTCTTGAACTTTATTTCCAGTCTTGTGAATAATACCCAGATATGGATTTATTACTATTTTCCTGATAACAAAAAACAATAATTAACGTCAAAAAATATGTTTTTATCCTATCACTCCCAGATTAACAGTACATCCCGAGGACAATGCTCGCTGGTCCGGGTTTCAAAACGGGTTTTCGGTCCCATAGTAAAACCCGGTTTTTCGCTGTTTCCCGAAAACCCGTTACGTATGCCCTGATCATGCGCATGCGGCTGAATATAAGACTCATGTGTCGTACAATGGGTAGGCTACATTATACAGAGTAGAACATCGACGCACAAACGTCACGTTTTCAGTAGGTACATCATTCTGAACATAGATTTTTTTTCATCTGTAATTTCTTTAATGTGTTGTTTCTTACAAAAGTGCAATATCTACAAGGTGTTGTTTTGTATTCTTGTCAAATTCAAACTACTCGGTGTATGGAACAGTCGATTTTGTTAAATAATCGATGAAAATTTTCTGTTCAAAATGATGTATGTGATAACCGTTAATGCGTCGGTGTTTCCATCCTGTATTCATAATCAGCCTGTAATATTCCCCCAGCTAAGATACAGCTAGCCTACCATGACGTCTTAAAGCAGTATTGTTTTACTCCAGGATGTCTAGCGTCATCTCTTTCCCACACTGGAAAAGAAATATAGCAATAGTGTTTTAAGACGTCATAGTAGTCCAGCTGGGATCTTCTCCTCAAAAACAGGTCAGCCTACATTATCATCTATAAAACTTGTTCGTACCTTGTATCAGTTAAGGTACAGTCTGTGCAGCATAGGATTGGCTCTTTTCTTCGAAATGAACATATCTGTAAATAAAATGTCATGAACAAATGTCATAGTTCTGTATGGTGTCGGACGAAGAATAGCACCATCCCATATCTTCCCGTGGGTGTCATAAGAGGCGACTAAGGGACTTGCCAGAGAATGGGCAGCAGCATTCTCTGTGTTTTTGTAACAACCGTACTGCGATCGCCAACCCGCGTGCCAAGCGTGGCGATTATGGCAAAACTCCCCAAAATGTTAATGTGGCGACACTTGGGGGAGGCCTATGTCCAGCAGTAGACGTCTTTTGGGCTGAAATGATGAATAATGAACAAATTGTTACTTCTTTCCATGTTTTTATTGAACAATAGTTTATCATATAGGTTTTTAAACTGACATGGTCACTAACACTATCCTTTACACTCATCCATTACACATTAAACTTCCTACATCCAAACTTAGAAACTTTTACTAAACTTTTCAAACTTCCAAACTTACAAACTCTTTATAATATTAGCGCAAGGTGTTATAGCTCACCGGTACATTGTTCCTGTTTGTTTCGTCAATATAACTGCTTAAACAAATATATATGCTCACGCACTTTCCGGAGACATTTTTGTTCATGCATGAAGACCCTGTAATATTATTATAAAACATTGAACTTAAGCGCGAAACACATCCATGACGCGTCCGACACTCTTGTCGGTCTTGTCTCTTGTCTCTTGTCGGGTGGGCTCTCCCAAGACGTGCCCGATCCGACCACGCTCTCTGTGCGTTTCACGTTTTATTTGCAAATAAATTGGAGTTATTTTAAACCGAGACAAATCCGAACCATTTTTAATCGAACAAGTATCTAAGCATTTTTTTTCACCGATTTGTACAACAGCCCGTCACCTAACAGATATGGAAAAAGTTTAAGAAGCAACATTTGTTCTAAAACTTTTATTTATAAGTTAATATAACTTTCCAACGAAATGGTTTCCAATATTAGAATAGTTCGAATATATTGCCCGTTTTGCTGACAGACAGACAGTTTTGCTACATAGTAACTGTTCTTTGTACCCTAGATTCTAGGATTAAAAACTTTGATACTTGATAACCAATACAACACACCTTCAGGCAAGTTCAACACCTCAATTGTCACACAAGAACAACTTAAGAACAAAAACACAAGAAAATGACGTAATATCATTCTAAAACAAGATAAAAATATTAATAACACGAGCGTTCCACGTAACCTTTAACAACTAACTAAATAAATAATAATTATTAACAAGTTGTGTTTACGTAAAAAAAGTTGCGTTTACAAACAGGTTTAAATCGTAATATTCATAGTATGGTATCTAATCATAATTATTTCTGTGTGATCGTATTTTATTACAATATTTCCTTATGTGACGTATCTTATACGCATGGCGATCAATCAAACTATACAAGTCCAGTTTATTTATTTAGTTTTAAAGAAAGCTTACAGACTAATAACAATCATAAGTATTATGCATAAACAATGACATTTGCTAATAACAAGCTTCCACATATATATATCTACTTAGTTAGGTGTTATTTGCGTTGAACATTTACAGCGATATGAGTAACAAAACAGATTACAATTTTAGCATATTAGGCATGTCGAGTCGTGCAATATCAAAATAAGTGCAGTATAAAATGCTATTTATGGCTGTCACCAAAATACTCCCTATTTTGGTGACAGCCATAAATAGCGTTTAATATATTTCTAATTTTATGTGCGCTGGTGCAAAATAAATCAATTTCTAGATGTGACGGTAAACTATTGAAAGAATGCAGAAGGCGTTGCGCCTGTACTTTGTCGATGCGAATGGTACATGGAGTAGCGGCCGTTTTCTTAGGTTGTTGATATTAATGCGAAGAAGTATTTTGCTGAGTAGTTCGGGGCAATCAACCGAGCCGTTTGCGATGTTCACTAAAAAGCAGATATCATTGATATTACGGCTTACTTCCAACGGTAAGAAATGATATCGCTTACAACGGTGTTCATAGTCGACTGAAAATTGCCCAGCCTTGTAGTCCAAGTACCGCATGAATTTCCTCTGCACAGACTCAATACGAGATTTGTACATCTCATATTGAGGGTTCCATACTTGAGAAACGTACTCAAGTTGGCTACGCACCAGAGAACAATAAAGAACCTTAATGGTTTTAGAAAACGAAAGCCAGAACAAGCTCTAATAATGAAGCCCAAGGCTTTGAACGCCTTGTTGACAATCGTTTCCACATGATCATCAAAAAGCAGCTTGCTGTCGTGTACCACACCAAGATCCCTGATACTGGTTTTTTTACTTATAGAAGTACCATCTAGTGTATAGCCTGGGCCAATAATAGATTTCTGACGAGAGAATACTACGTGAAAACATTTGGCTACATTTAGCTGTAATTTATTAGTTTTACAATATTGTACGAATCTGTCAAGGTCGTACTGAAGTAGCTCAGTATCAGATAATGTGCGTATGGACTTAAGGACCTTCGTGTCATCTGCGTATAGAAGAATATGTGAGAATCTAAAGCAGTTTATTTCGTCAAAAATAAATATTGTATACAATAACGGTCCTAAGATTGAACCCTGGGGCACTCCCGATGGTACGGATTTCCATACAGACGCGTATCCACGCAAAACTACAGCCTGCGTACGATTATCTATATATGATGAAAACCACCGGAATAGATCACCGTGAATTCCTGTGGAATTTAACTTTTGAAGAATCACCCGATGATCTATACGGTCAAAACATTTGCTGTAGTCCGTGTATATCGTGTCGACCTGGCATCGTTCTTCCATCGCATTGGTTATAATTTCATTGGACAGTATCAAGTTGGAGGCAGTTGACCGATTTCTGAGGAAACCATGTTGTTCGTCGCCGAAATGGCGTTTCATAACTGAGTAAACTTCAGTGTGTACTACTCGTTCAAGAACTTTGGAGAAAAGACATAATTTAGATATGGGGCGGTAGTTTTCTATTTTAGGTTTATCCCCCTTTTTAAAAATCGGTGTAATAAAGGCCGATTTCCACATCTTAGGGACGATACCCTCTCTCAACGACCGCTCAAACAGCAAACATACTGGCTCCACCAGGCTCTTTGCACAGTTAATAATGAAAATGGGGGGTATCAAATCTGGCCCACCAGATTTAGATGGCTCCAAACCTATAAGTAGCTTGAGTACCGTCTCCGGACACACGCTAACCGTACTCGGGTTCACCGAGCTAACAGAATGAATGTCTATATTAACATCCAAATCGTCAGTTTCTGAGTCAGGTTCTTGGAATGTAGACTGAAAGTAGGTGGAGAAAAGTTCAGTGATACCCTCGCCAGTGTCTGCGGACGAGTCTATGTAGTTTAACACGTTAGGTAGTGTATTACCACTTCTTTTGCTTTTGATGTACGATCAGAAACATTTAGGATTTATGGCGATTGAGGATTCTATTTTTTCCATTTAAGCATCAAAACAAACCGCCTCCAATTCCTTAGCCCGGTTTCGCAAGAGAGAAAAAGAGTGGTAATCGGATAAGTTGCCGTAATTCTTGTATTTGTTATGGTATTTGTGTTTTTCTTTTAGTATTTTTATTAAAGCACTGGTGTACCAGGGGAGATGTGTTGATTTTTTAAGTGGTTTTACGGGAATGTGCAAGTCCCTGAGCTCGTATAGCTTGGCATAGAAAAGGCCAGGCTTGGTCCAGGGATCCAACTGACAACAATATTTTCCAGTCTATAAGATCTAGTGCAGACGTAATTGCAGTATAATCACCTCGATGAAATACGTATCTTGTGCTAGGTTTCTCAATGAGTTTATGAACTTCAACGAAACCAGCGTTAATAACCAACGGTTTGTGGTGTACATCAACAGGCACCGCCAGGGGGTCACCACAATTATTCACTTTTATTGCGCTATTTGAGAAAACAAGATCTAATAATCTGCCGTTGACGTTACGCTCACCACTAAACTGGGACAAGTTACAAGCATTTATTGTGTCAAAGAAATCCAAAATAGATCGAACAGACACATTCTCAGGATATAATCCAGTACCATCGTCGGACTGCTGCCATTCCACATCGCCGCCGAAGTTAAAGTCCCCTGCTATTATAAATGTACCTAGAGGGTGGGCGGATACTAAGTAGTTAAGTTTGTGGTGGAAGTTTTGTAATTGAGTTAAGTATGAGTTACCAACATTTTCTTTGCACAAATACAAGCCACAGATATTGATGTTGTAACTTACCGCTGGTCTAGTTCGCTTCAAGACGATGGTTACCCACATATCCTCGGCGGAGGTACGCCAGTCACATCTTTCCACAACGGTGAGGTCATTCCTCACCGCGATCAACACTCCGCCTCCCCGTGTCTGTACTGTTCGACAGTAATCCCGGTCCCGCCTCCAGACAAGATATCGTCCATCAAACAACTCACTGTTACTTCTCTCTAACTCATTGTCTTTAAACATAGATAACAAAACAATTTCTGACAATTTAGAAGTCGCTGAGACACTAGATAATTTCTTTACTAACATTCCGTTAGAGGTTACGAAATCTGTCCCCTCTTCGGTTGAATTAGCTGAGGGCCTTCTTAAAGAGAACTTCACAAAAGACATACCAAACTTCAAATTTAAACCAGTATGTATTGCCACAATCAAAAACGCGTTCAAAAGTCTCAATATCAAAAATACTGAAGACTTATGGGGGATTTCGGTCAAGGTTCTTGAAAACATTATTGACTCAATTGCGCCTGTCCTAACAGGCATATTCAATCAATGTTTGGACAGCGGCAAGTTTCCTGACTTGATGAAACATAGTAAAGTGGTACCAATTTTCAAATCGGGTTGTAAGAGTGATCCTTCTAATTATAGACCGATATCTGTGCTTCCAGCACTGAGTAAAATCTATGAAAAAATCATGCTGGACCAGATGTTGTCTCACTTTAACTCTAATGGGATACTACATAGTCAGCAGTTTGGTTTCACGAAGGGTAGGTCGACAACGGACGCGGGAGTAAAACTCATCAGTCACATTCTGGAATCCTGGGAGAAGTCCCAGGACGCCATTGGCATTTTTTGTGATCTCTCAAAAGCGTTCGACTGCGTCGACCACAACACGCTGATCTGTAAATTACATCACTACGGAATTCGTGGACAAGCTGCTGATCTTGTTCTTTCCTATTTATCAAACAGGCAGCAAAAAGTAAATGTAAACGGGGCGACATCCTCTGGGTCTATAGTCAGGATGGGTGTGCCCCAAGGTTCAATTCTTGGTCCTTTCCTATTTCTTGTTTATATTAATGATCTCCCATATATGATGGCCAAATTATCGGATATAATTCTGTTTGCTGATGACACTTCGCTAATTTTTAAAATTCATAGGAAAGATAAGGATGTCATACATGTCAACGAAAGTCTAACTGTTCTCTCGAAATGGTTCGCAGCTAACAATCTTTTACTGAATACGAACAAAACTAAATGTCTAAAGTTCTCTTTACCAAATGTAACTCAACGTGACCTTAATTTAAATCTTGACGGCAAAAAACTTGATGTTATCGCGGAAACTGTATTCTTAGGAATTACTATCGATTCAAAACTGCAGTGGGGCGCGCACATTGGAACTCTTTCGGGGAGGTTAAGCTCAGCCGCCTATGCAGTTAGGAAAATAAGGCAGTTGACTGATGTAGCCACAGCTAGGTTAGTATACTACGCGTATTTCCACAGTATTATGTCTTATGGAATTCTGCTGTGGGGATCGGCAGCAGACGTTGATTCAATTTTTATATTGCAAAAGAGGGCAGTTCGCGCGATCTATAAAATGGGTCCTCGCGAGTCCCTTAGAGAAAAATTTAAAGAGATCGATATACTGACTCTGCCTTCACTTTATATCTTAGAATGTATTTTATACGTCCGCAAAAACCGAGGGCTTTTCAAAATTAGAAGCGACTTCCATAATATAAACACACGCAGTAAACACGAAATTGTAATACCCAAATTTAGATTAACAAAAACTAGCAAGTCATTTCTTATAAACAGTATACGCTTTTATAATAAGTTGCCAAAGTCAGTTATTGAACTGACCGATGGAAAGTTTAAAAATTGCATCAAACGTGTCCTTATTAAAAAAGCATATTACAAAATTAAGGACTATGTTGAAGATAAAGAAGTTTGGCTGTAGTTCCCTCTGCTCATGCGGCTTCCCTGGTAGCTCAAAAACGACACAAATATGTGGATGTCTCTAACTATTCCGAATTTTATTTATTCTATTCATTTTTTTTTCAGATGTTTTACAATAGTTTTCAAATCATTGCACCGTTTATTCATTGTGCAGAATAGTTACAGTACTGATGACTACATTTGTGTCAATTGTTTATTTAATTGTTCTTAGTTTTATTTTTACTTTTGTATAGATTCTTTTTCATTCATATTTTTTTGTGAATGTGTGGACATTGTAGGCTTTGTTATTTTTTTTTTTTTTTTTTTCAGCTTCATCTTTTTCTACCTTTTGTAGTAAGCGATGACTTATTGTCGGGCCTACGCTGTCCTCTCATACTTAAGTACTAGCGCTGTAACATCCAAATATTGTAGAACCAAATGATTTTAAAAGAGTAACCATGGAGTTTCTTGCCGGTTCTTCTCCATAGGAAACGACCAACCCGAACCGTGCCTCTTCTGTTGACGTTTTATAAGTGCCCATGTAGGCCTATGTAAAATAAAATATTTTGATTTTGATTTTGATTTTGACTAATACTATTATGCAGATTTTTATTATTTAGCTTTTGTAGTACTCGCTGTACGCCGTGTGTTGATAATTATTTAGAAAAAACTGCAACAGCAGGGTGTGTCCGGTGTAATCGTAACATAAGTAAATACTAGCGATTAAAAAAAATGTTCTGTCACTTATAAGGTACTTAATTTTAAAAATTAATTCATATCTATGGGTGGTAGAAATTGAATTTGACGCCAAAAAAAAACAAAACGCTGGCCCCGAGTTCGAAACACCGAAATCCGTCGTCAGACGAACGAAAGTCAACGACGCTCGGGTTTGGGGCAGTGCAAGTCGCTTGCCCAATGGTGGTTGTTGTGTCTTGGGTTAACAAGAACGACTCGGACGCGAAAAGAATGGTAGAATAATAGGAGATGCCGGTACACATCGGTGGTCGGGTGGGACTGATTACTATAATGATGATAAAATACTGGTATTTTCGATTAAAAAAGGCTCGGGTTTTCGTTTTTAGTAGGGCCTTGGTCCACGACAAGAAACTCGAGTCCTAATTCTACGCGTGCAAAAAGCTAGATTGCATGTTCTTTTTGACTTTCTATGCAATGACGTAAGGCCGCATACTTAACATTAATACAAGTCCGTGCCTTAGATGTCAAGGTCATAAGTTTAATGTTTTATTTACTTTCGTGACTAACCAACTAGACATTTTGGTAATTATGGTTCGTCTTCGTGTTGCTGGCATGACATGATATTTTTTTTTTTACTTACTTCTGATTCGGCTTGCCTTTGGCCGCAATTCGCCTGATGTGAAGCGATGATACGTCATAGGGTGGAGCACGTTTGCCTAGAAGAAACAGATTCACTCGAACTTTGAAGAAATTACTAGCCTGAAACTTGGCCACCTTCATGGTTTCGTTGGTGGCTGTGCAGAAGTCGCCCTGACTGCATGCTTTGGGACTCAGATGGCAGGATACGAGGTCGAGCATATCCTGCAACACAGCTCACACCCACACCCGCTGCAGATCCGTCAAGGTATCCCCACTTCACGAGGATGGAGTTACATCTTCCCACTTGGGTCCGCAACGGGTTCAGTGATTTCCATGTGGACCACTGGAGGTTGGAACCTGCAGGAAGATGCTCAATAGGTATAATTATAAACGATAAAATAACCTGAAGTAAAGTATGAACAACGTTGTAATGCGGAAAGTCTCTTGGGTAATGGGTAGCTATATTGCCAGTGACAGCGTTGAGGAGGATGTTTTTGTTGAAATTGTTTTTTTTCAATGACTGTTTTTTTTTGTGCATCAAATCATTTTCCTATCTGTATAAAACTTGTAGAGCATTTATTAAATACTAGCTGTGCCTGCGACTTCATCCACGTGGAATTTAACAAAAAAGTTATTTAGTTTTTATTTAATATTTTTTTCTAAAATTGAAGTAACCTAAGTTACTCCTTATTACATCAGCTATCTGCCAGTGAAATTCCGGTCAAAATCGGTCCAGCCATTCCAGAGATTAGCCGGAACAAACAGACAGACAGACAAAAATTGAAAAAAATGTTATTTTGGTATATGTACAGCATACACATTCTTATGCTTGTAATAATAAAAAGTGGTTATTTTAAAATTACAAACAGACACTTCAATTTTATTTATTTGTAAAGATTGTATAGTAGTATATGTAGATATAAACATGCATGTATTAAAAAGCGATTATTTAAACATTACAAACAGACACTTCAATTTTATTTATTTGAATAAATTTGACTTCTTATAAATTTCAAGGCGTATGTAACCTAAAAACACGGGTCGATCTTCAAGGTCTTGCTTGCTTAGATTGGTCTCAGTCTGGCAGGGTGACCATCCTCCATTCCTCCGTGCCTCGGAAAGCACGTTAAGCCGTTGGTCCCGGCTGTCATTTGTAGATCTTTTACGGTCGTTGCAGGTAGTAAGTGGCCCGAAAGTCTGACAACCAGTCTTACCAAGGGGTATTGTATTACCCAATACTAACTGGGTTGTGGAGGTCAGATAGGTCGTCAGTCCATGTAAAATACTGGTATTCAGCTGCTTCCGGCAAGACTGGAAGCCGACCCCAATAAGTTGGGTAAACACTACAAGTTGGGTAAACGCTACAAGTTGGGTAAACGCTAGGCAGATGATGATGATGATTTAACCTAAAAGCAATGTGATAGGTACACACAACAACACAGTAGTAAGGTATCATCAACTTTAGGGCAAAGTGACATACGACTATCACATATGGCTATCCTTACCTTCTCCATCCTCCGTTTTGAATATGGAATGAGAAGAATCGAAGAATAAATATTTATTTATTTAAGAATTACCAACGAATCAGGCTTATTTTCCTAAGTACATAATAATTAACATTCAACATGCATATTAAATTTGTTTCGAATACAATAATTATTTTATAAATTGAAATATGAAACAATTTAAGGCAGTATTTTTTTATAAAAAATGCGCTTTCATAAATTACTATAGAATATAACATGTCAAAACATTTTCTTTGATAAACTTAATAATATCTAAATCGTAACAAAAATGTCAGTTCATAAAACCCATCTTGGATTTTTTTTAATTATATTACGTTCTCTACCTCTGTAAACTATTTTTTTTTAAAGTGATATTCTTTCTATTTTCAAGACAAGGATATTTCATATCAGTATGGCAAGTACAAATGGACACCTTAGTACAATGTTTTTAAGGACAAAATGCAAACGATCATTGCCAATAACAATACACACACACACACACACACACATACACATTACACCTTTATCATCTTCGTGGCCTTGTGTGGGTGGGTTCCTGACTTTTGAGGCTGTTTATAATTCATGATTTATGGCCAAACAATGCTCTCTATCCAGGGTACGTAGTAGATGACCCTGGTGTAAATCCCGGGGCTGTTAGAGATGCCACATTGTCTGCCATATGATGTCACGCCGACGACTGTTTTGATGCAATATAATTTTTCAGCATATTTGTTTCTGAAGTCCTGAAGTGGTCCACCGCTGTCACCCTGGGTAAAAAAGAGTTATATCATGATGCCTGTAATTCCAAAAGGGTCAAGCACAGGTGTACCTATAGTGCACCCATTTTTTGCCAGATATGCTCAAGACTCTTGTAATAGAGGGCGATTCTATTGCCAACAACGAGGCACGAGTTTATTATGAGTTTAGACTGCTACTGATTTTCTAATTTAAAATCCAATAAAAATCTGCCTGACCTGGGAATCGAACCAATCATGCTTAGCAGTACAGCTTTTAAAGCTTTTAAGGAAATCAAAATCAAATTAACCGAAGATCTATGGGGAATGTCTGTTAAAGTTTGTCAAGACATTATCGACACTATAGCACCGTACTTAGCCTTAATTTTCAATTTGTGTGTGGACCAGGGAGTCTTCCCAGACCTTATGAAATACAGCAAGGTAATACCACTTTTCAAATCTGGGGACAGTAAAGAGACCAATAACTATAGACCCGTTTCCGTGTAGCCGGTTTTCAGCAAGGTGTTTGAAAAGGTAATGCTTAATCAAATGCTCACCCACTTTAACTCCAATAAAATCTTACATGACAAACAGTATGGTTTCACCAAAGGACGTTGTACGACTGACGCCGGTGTCACTTTATTAAAACATATATATACTGCGTGGGAAGAGGCGCATAATGCCATAGGAATCTTCTGTGACCTCTCGAAGGCATTTGATTGCGTAAATCACGAAACCCTGCTCTTGAAACTTGAGCATTACGGTTTAGGTAAACTTGCGCTCAGTTTAGTAAAATTGTATTTGAATGATAGACAGCAGCCAGTACAAGTAAATGGTGTAAATTCAATGGGTTTAAAAGTAAAAATGGGTGTACCACAAGGTTCAATATTGGGTCCTTTCCTCTTTTTAGTATATATTAATGACCTACCCCATTTGTTTAAAAACCAACCACAAACGGTGTTGTTTGCTGACGACACTTCTTTAATATTTAGAATAAACAGACGTGCCACAAACCTCAACGACGTAAATAACGCTCTAATGCAGGTCCATAACTGGTTTACCGCTAATAATTTAGTATTAAATGGGAAAAAACTAAGTGCATAAGATTTACTCTACCAAATGTCAAATGTAGTGATTGTGACATAGTATTAAATCAAGAGATACTTGAATTTGTCGATGAAACTGTTTTCTTGTGGATCACGCTCGACTCAAGGCTACAGTGGGGTTCTCATTTAACATCTCTTGCAGGACGGCTGAGTTCAGCAGCATATGCTGTCAGAAAAATCCGTCAATTTACTGATGTAGATACCGCGAGGCTAGTGTATTTTAGTTATTTTCATAGCATTATGTCATACGGTATTTTACTACGGGGACGGGCTGCAGACATCGAGTCTATATTTATTCTGCAGAAAAGAGCTATCAGAGCCATATATAATCTACGTAGGCGCGATTTTCTAAGAGAACTGTTTAAGGAAATTAACATCATGACGGTACCTTGTCAATACATATATGAAAATATCATGTATGTTAGGAAAAATCTGCATTTATTTAGTAAAAGAAGTGACCGGCACCACTATAATACTAGAAACAGGGACCAACTGGTTCAGCCAGGTTTCAGGCTAGCTAAAGTAGACTCATCTTTCATGGGGTACTGTTTAAAATGTTACAATAAAATACCTCCCCCCATTCTACAACTGAATGAAACGAAATTTAAATCTTGCATAAAGCGCACACTATGTAGGCAAGCATATTATAAGTTGGGGGATTACAAAGATGATAAAAATGCTTGGCTCAATGCTGGTCCTGCTCCACAACCATAGGGGCTATCAAATTACCATGAGAAGTTACTGTGGAAGCTGCAGAAGATTGTATTAATATCTTTGCTTTGTATAGATTCAATCTCTTAGTATTATATAATTGCATAGCACATGTGTGAAAACTATGTACTGTAAAGCCACCATTTACTGAGTACCTACATCTTACACTGACGCGAATTTACCCTGGCGGTTGAGTAAATGTCATGCTCACTTAAATGTCACGCTGATGGCGGCGGGTGTGTCGGGTCATTTAGTTCCCTTCAATATGGTTGAGTTGAATGATGGCTGATACATGCGTCATGTTCGTGAACGGGCGCTGTCAGTTGTGCCTGGTCATCTCTTAGCTGCCACGGTTTATTTTAATTATTTTATTTTTAACTTTATTTTCGAATTATTGATTTCGTCTTTTACTCTGGACGCTCTTAACTTGCCCGTATTTCTACATCGTTCTCACATACTAGTAATTCTCAACACGATTGATGTAACCAAGATTTTGTAACATATTTTGATTTAAAAGAGTGTCCATGGAGTTTCTTGCCCATTCTTCTCCATAGAGATCTACGCTTTGGAATGGGCAACTACAGTACTTTCACAAGTTATTATGTCTTGTGACTGGGACTGTAGCTTCGCGTTCTTCTTTTTTGTTCTTTGACTTTCAAAAGTGCTTGTAATGGTCTAATTGAAATAAAATGCTTTGAGTTTGAAATAAATGCTTTGAGTTTGAGCCTGCGAACACCTAGATCAAAGAGAAGTCAAAAGCTTTACCACTTCATCCTCATCATTTCAGCCGAAAGATGTCCACTGCTAGACATTGGCCTCCCTCCCACAAAAGAGGGGTTTGTCTGTCTGTCAAGTTCTACCATTGGGTTACCTATCATAAGTTCGAAAAATGTTTGACCGAATTTCATTTCACCTAAAACTTTTTGTCTATGTTGACCCTACATAATTATTGACTTTTTATGACACTCATCATCATTCATCATTTCAGCCGAAAGACGTCCACTGCTGGGCAAAGGCCGCACCCAAGTGTCGCCACATTGACATAATGGTTCTGCCATAATCGCTACGCTTGGCAGGCGGGTTGGCGAGCGCAGTACGGTTGTTGCAAAAGCACAGAGAACGCTGTTACCCATTCTCTGGCAAGCCCCTTAGTCGCCTCTTACGGCACCCACGGGAAGATATGGGATGGTGCTATTCTTTACGTCCGACACCATACAGGACCTTTATCACTTATTTATATTTATGCCCGCTTCAGCCAGTCTTTGAGATAACTGTAAGGCGTAAGTAGTAAGAAGAGATTTCATTCTGATTATGTTTTCTGTTTTATATCCATACAAAAGAATCGCCGTCGTGTGTTTAATGTTTAATGATGTTTATTTTACAGATATGTAAGTTAAAAGGTAAAACCAGATGAAGATGAGGTTGGTGTTTCGTCCAATCTACCCTGAGAAGAAACAGAAAAAGCCAACTCGTCAGTCTCTTTTCAAGCTGAAGTCATATGAGGTCCATGTAGATTTGTGTCTGAGATGGTCTTTTAAAGAAAGTACCATACAGACTTGAGGGAACCTGTCCAGTCAGTGTAACCATTATTCCATCAGGTTCGCCTCTAATATTAGTTCCATTCGAGCCTTGCAGCTGCGTCTAAGACATCTCTGTATCCCAGTGGCGGATCTGTCATACAACCCGAAAAGCCCGGCTTGCCTAACAATCGACAAAGAACACAAAAAAAAAAAAACATTCCCTACAAAGCAAAAAAATGTGTCAAAATAATGATAACATTAAATTCCGCGCGCCACGCACCAAACGATGCGAGGTTGCCAGATTTATACACTCACAGAACTGTCTCTATTCGCGCGCATTATTATCGCGCGTTGCCACTGATATCTCCGATAGCTGACGAGCGCGAGCAATCGCCAGACTCGCTCTAACACTAAACAAAAGAAGAGTTCAAGCGGTCCCTTCGGTCACTTCGGTCAGTGACTCTTGCGTTCTCAGTCGCACTCACTGGCTTCTGTATTCGGCTTGTAGGATCTCTCTGTCTTTGCTAGTAAAATGTCTCTGTTTTGATAAAATTTTTAGGTATAAAATTTGGAAATTTATATGGAGTTAAAAGCTGGGCTTTTCTTTGAATGTGTGCGTGTATGTACGTGTAAGTTTGATAGAGAATATGTGTTTGCGCGCCAAGAATGAACGGGCAAGCAGCGCGAGCAACCTGCGCGTAGCGCGAATTTCCATAGAAAGTAAAACTATTTCAAATTTGTTTTGTTGAGCGATTACTGGGTGCATCTCT
Organism: Cerastis rubricosa; assembly: GCA_949152445.1. Classification (NCBI taxonomy): domain Eukaryota; kingdom Metazoa; phylum Arthropoda; class Insecta; order Lepidoptera; family Noctuidae; genus Cerastis; species Cerastis rubricosa. Next base: position 14,540,565 of record OX424540.1, on the reverse strand, counting down.
TTTTGTGACATTATTTTTTTCTATTCTTGTGATTAGTTTTTGCTGGATTTAACTTTGTTTTGAACTGATTAGTTTCTTAACACTAAAATGAATTCGGAAACGCATGCAATTGTTCCTTGTGAAGGATTAAAGTGTGTGAAATCGTTACTGGGCATGGTTAATACTTTGAGTTTTACAGAAAATAATACCATGCTTTCTGTGGTAAGGAAGAGAAGAATGAAGAGTTATGGCTGTTTACATTGTGAGTAATTAAAAATGTTTTCAACAATGTGTAGTTAGAAACCAATTTGTACGCCATCTAGCGGTGATTTTAATTAGCCCATAGCGACCGATCGAAATAAACGAATTGACTCAGAGTTCACCGAGTTCAGTTCAGTTGTAACATTTGAGCCAATAGATGGCTCTTATATAATTTACTGCATACTGACAACTTGATATTGAAAGAGTTGTAATTTTTTAACGGATAAAGTATGCCACCACAAAGTATGTCACCACTGTTTGCAGTTTCATATTTAGGCATATTTAAAAACCGGGAAAACAAAAACGTTTCAAACCAATGCCAGAACACAAAACGTTTTTTTTAGCCCAATATCGTCATTCGTATATTTGGGCTTTGCCCCCGTTTCAACTCAGGCACGCTACTGCTGTAGCCAGATATTTCGCTACGAATACTGAAAGTGATGAAAGACGTTTTTATAACATCAAAAGCCTTTCTTGTCCCGAAATGAACTGGATATAAATGTCCTTAAGACTGAAAATTTTTAAATACTTTTTATAAAATGACCATACCTCACACGTATCTCTTAGCACTTCTTTATCACCGTAGCACATTTGCGTGGTGTGGTTATAACCACTCTTCAGATGTCTGTGAGGGGGATAATACTTTGAACAGTCGTCTTTTTCGTATCTGGTAACCTCTATCTGCAAAAAATCATCAATGTACAGCTTGTATCAGAAATGTATGGTCATATTTATGTATGGTTCAGATCATCAAACTGAACAACTTTTTCCGCAGGATCAACGTCACAATCCCGAAGAAATAATCAGTAATCCCATACATTTGGTTCATAAAACTAGAATTCCAAAGAGTCAAGAGGTCGAACACTATTTTTATATGCTTTTTATCAACTTATTTTGATTTAGAAACAAAACTGACTATGGCTATGTGCAATCTAAGCAGCACAGTATTCAAAACATGCCATTTAAGTAATGTGCGAAATAGATTTATGTAGTTTCTATTCTTATTTACATTTTTTAATTTGTCTGCTACTAATGCAAATTAAAAAAACATGCATGTACAATCGCATGATGTCATGTTTATACAAAGCCACTGAGTGGGGTCTGGTGACCTATAATACAGGTTTTTTTTCAAACTTTAGGCACCAGATCTCACAATATAAATAAAATTATGAATATCCAAACATCTTAATGCAATTGCGTCATAACAATTGTGAGAGCAAATAAAAATATAATTGATTGTCATTACCTCGTCTATTTCCTTACCCATTAAATCATCTTTTTCTGCCTAAAATTAAAATTAAAACTCTTAGGAATAGGTATTATATTTGAAACAGCTGCGACCAAGGCCAGTGACAGCCTAGAGCCGAGTGACTCAAGTGGCCCGCTGAAACCTAAATCAGGTAGCAACAGGCACGGAGTCACAACAGTTTACTTTCACTTCATCATCATCATTCGCCTTAGCTGCCCTTATCCCAATTCATTTGGGATCGGCACAGCATGTCTTCTGCTTCCATACTTCTCTATTAATCGTCATCTCTGTATGGTGTCGGACGTAAAGAATAGCACCATCCCATATTTTTCCGTGGGTGTCGTAAGAGGCGACTAAGGGATTTGCCAGAGCATGGGAAGCAGCGTTCTCTGTGCTTTTGTAACAACCGTACTGCGATCGCCAACCCGCCTGCCAAGCGTGGCGATTATGTTAAAACCCCTCAAAATGTCAATGTGGCGACACTTGGGGGAGGCCTATGTCCAGCAGTGGACGTCTTTTGGGCTGAAATGATGATGATGATGAATCGTCATCTCATCGGACACCTCCTTTCTTGTCATATCATAACACAGTTCATTCATCATTTCTTTGGTCTTCCTCTACTCTTATACTCATCCACATTCAGTTTATTTTCACTTAAAGATAAAATGTTACCCACTTCTTGTAACGTATCGGCAAGCTCTTTTCTATACCCTAGTGATCCCCAACCCGTCGCAAACAATTTTTCTTCTGCCTCACCAGTTGCGTGAACACAGGCTGGTAGCACATACATGCTAAAGATGATCCTGAAAAATAAATCAAAAAGTTTAGCACCCTGAGAGTGATTTTCAAACCATAAAATATTAAGAAGTAAAAATGTTTTTGAAAATAGAGTTTCACAATTCAGCTTTCAATTTCAAGCACGAGTACGCTGTGAAAACATAACATAAATTCAATTTTAATTGAAAGTACTATCAATTAACTTTGTATCCGACCACGGTGAGGACTATCCTTGCTTGCAGAGTTAGATCAGTTAAAAACTTTCTTTTCCTTGGTCCTTTTTTGTCTTATTCCTATTGGTCGAAAAACGGCGGTCAAACATCTGGGATCATTAACAAAGCCTGAGATTTTTTTTAAACAAAACATTTTAAAAAATATAGTAATAGTAATAGGAGTAAGGGTATTAAACAGATGTGGTCATCGTGTGCACGAGATTTTGTTTGAAAAGTGTGCCTATTCCCACTTTCCCGATAGTACGTACACTTATTCTATTAAGCTTATTTGAACACAATAAAGTATCATTCATATTTGTATGAGAAAGGTCTTAAGACAAGTAAATATTATATAAGAATTGAATATTTTACTTTAAGTTTGTTCGAGCTGCTTCCTTTAAACAGTTAGTTTTCTCCCAAGCAAGTTCGTTCTATTTGTGTCTCTTGTGATTAAAACCTTCCACCATACCTCAATTTCTAAACTCACTCAGTATCAGTCTCGAGCAGTGCGATGTCGTGGTACTTGGAAGGTGGCTGGTACTCCGGGTGAGGGATCCTCCTCATTACGTTATATATCTGCCTCAGCTCAGGAGGGTCTGAGCGTTTTAGTATACCTAGTGTTACGTATTTCACAGGTCCTCTGAAAATAACCAAAACATCTGAATGTGAATGAAATCCTATGTTTTAATTTTCCAGGTTATAAACTGTTTGTTCAAAATACTAGTAAGATAAGATAACATTTTATTTACCTGCATAGGTACTGTTCACCTACCATGACGTCTTAAAGCAGTATTGTTTTACTCATACTCTAGTGTGTGAAAGTGACGGAGGTATACAGGATATCTAGCGCCATCTCTTTCGCACACTGGAAAAGGAGTAAAACAATAATGTTTTAAGACGTCATGGTAGGCCACCTTAACCTTTGTGGTCATTTAGAAATCAAGTCTGACACGGTGTAAGGAAAAAGTAAATAAACAATATAATAAGATCAACAAGGAAAGTGGAGTCAGCTTAGGCGTCCGTCAATGTAAATTTATGACTTTCTTTCCAATTACTATCTGAATTCAACGTCTGTTGAGGTCACAGACCTAAACATAGCCGGGCGTCGGCGGCAAAGAAGAAGGGGTGCTGGGACAGCGGCTCGTCGCATGGCCCACGGCCGAGCGCGGGCCCCGCGCGAATCAGGCAGCTGTGTTCCACCTTTAAGCACGGCTTCGCTCGCGCATTTAAGTCTCCATATTATCATATTTACTTTTCATCGTTTGTGATTTAATATTTTATCATTTCATATGTTATACAGTGCACTCGCTTTCATTTGCTTCACCAAAACCTATCGTCGCGATCAACGTATAAACGCCTTTTATTTACACTCAACACTCAAATCATTACATCATACAGCTGATCGTTCTAGTACTTACAAGGTGGGACTTGACAAGCAATGACCTGCAGTGAGAATGAATCTTTCACTGATGACAGAGCCGCCACAGAACCAGTCAGCTGTTGCAATATTTTCACCGTACCCCAACAAAGCCTGGTGGAAAAATAAATAAAAAAATAAAAACAAAAAATACTAAATGTTTTACGTATAGATTTATCACTTGAATATCTAGAGCAATAGCTTAAATTTATATTAAGATAAATAACTCGTATAAATCATATTATCAAAATGGAAATGAATATGAAAGAATATTAATGAGTTGACCAATTGTATTAAGAACCCAAGCATTACCAGAGTCGCTCATAGATTAATTTTTGACGAATTATAATCTACCGGTTGTTTAGCCCAGTATTCTTAATATCTTGGAATTTATAAAATATTTTTAAAATATGACTTTGAGGAATACTCTTGGAGAAAATTTATTTAATACTTCAAACACATAGTACAGAGGCGGACTTAATGCCATAGGCATTATCTAACAGTCAACCTTTTAGGAAATAACCAATGGTTACTGGTATTAAACTAAAGTCCCTAAACCTTAGACTACGTATCGAGAAATTAAAAAAAAACGAAGGCAGTCATATTAAAGACTGCAGGCAGAAGTGAAAACTCAAAACTATGGAATTACTGTGTCCTTTTTTTGAATTTTTAAACGCGTTGCTAGTCGGGCGCAATACGCCACGAGCATGTCGGTCACGCGAACCCAGAGATCTTTCCGCTACCGAAAACCACTCAACGGCTGAAGAAGTTTTTCCCTTCAAAAATGTTTAAGTGTGACACTCGCTGTGCGTGGTCCGACAAGCTCTTGGCCAATTTATTACCATGTGTGGAAAATCTAGTCTTGAAGCATCGGTACCTCCAACACCACCTCCGGAGACACCATCTTCTTCCATCATTTTTACTTCATTGCAGTTTGTGTCGGGTTGATAAAGTCTTGTCATTTTTGTATAGTGATAGAATTTACATGAGTAGTCGAGTTTGTGTATGTATTCAATGCATTCTGTAATAAAGAAAAGGAACGCTTTATCGGCGAAATTTGGTGAACCTTCATTGACCGTTACGGTACCAGTTTGTTTCGAAAGTATATGTTACTGTCAAAACTCTCGGACAAAACCAGTTTTGACCGGTGTCAGTTTAAAACCTTATTAAGTTAAATGGCGTTTTCTCTATTAAAACTTCGTTGTAATTAACTTTAATTACTACTACAACACGATGTTTTCAAAAGGTCACAAAAAACCTAATAACCAAATGAGTTTCAAAGTAAATGTTGTTTATTGTTAAAATAGTTTTAACTCGTCAAAATTGGTTTTTACTGTGACATATACAAGAATGAATTTACTTGCCTGCACTCTTTGTTACATAATACATATTTAAATAAATTATAAATAAATAATGGTTTATTGGACTCAGTAAAATATAGCTAGCTTTTGTATTTAAGGTCAATACAAAAAAAGAGGCTGCAAGAAACTAAATGAACGCCTGACTTCCAAACTAGGTAAAGAAAAACATTTATTCATTTTATTTACATGTTTTCAATAAGAAGCCACAAAAACAAATACATAATAAGAGCTTAGTTATTATTGTCACATTGATAAAGAATTACGGAACACAAACTGTAGACAGCCAAATGAATTCTAGTCGATTTTTACATATGTTTGAGGCTGACTGTGCATGGCTCCATTAACGGGCTACGATTTTACCGGGCTCTAACTCTTTGGAGGTTAGAAGGGGCTTGGATCAACTCACAATAGCCTGCAAGACCTTGCGGGGACGTATCGACTGCCCAGAACTCCATAGTCTTCTCTGCCGGCTATTTGTGCCCGACAAATACATCGGACACCGTCTGAGCCGCCGGCACAATCTGTTTGCCCAACATTTCTCCAAAACTGTCGCCAGAGCGAATTCGCCGGTGTGTCGTACTCTCCAAATGCTCAACGCCCTTCTGACTACCAACCCTGAATTATTCTCATACACTCATTATTCTCATATACTCATTACTTTGATATTACATATACCCTGAATTATTCTCATATACTCATTACTTTATTCCATCTATCCGCAAACACATCACGTGTTTGCGGATAGATGGAATAAAGTAATGATTATATGTCTGGTGTTCTGTGAGAAAAAGTATGAAAGAGTGTCCACTGTTCCGTGTTAGTTTATGTCGTCAATTTTAGTTTTTATCTTCTTAAGTTTCTATGTTAATTAATGTAATTCGTGTTATACCGTTTTAATTAACTATAAATAAATATATAATTATATAAATAAATACACTTACTATCCTGAGCTTTCTGTCCAGTCTTGCGAAGAATACCCACATTTTCATTTATATAAATGTTCCTGTAAGTATGAAAAAATATTTATGACTATCCCTAATATTAATCATTCGTCCTGGTCCTCCCATCACCCAAAAAATGTCTTCCTACCTTTTTCTTGGTTGATTCGCTCACCTTGTGTCATCGAAGGTACAGTCTGTGCAGCATATGATTGGCTCATTGCCTCGAAAGGAACATATCTGCAAATAAAACAGTAAAAATAATAATGTCCTAATATTAAATTGCTCATTATGTCACTGTCATCGCCTCCTCGACCCTCGCTCGAGCTAGCCCGCAATGCTGTGCCAGTAGTCTTAAATAATAATATCATTCAGATCCAGCCTGTACCCATGCTGTCCACCCCCAGCGACGCCCTAAGCCGAGGCTCGTACTCCATAGGGGGTGAACTTAGCGCTTAGTCGCTTAGTTTGTTAGTAGTTTTATGCCCTGGCTGGAGGCGTTACTCTCAAGACACCCACAGGATAGTCCGGTTAAGCAGACGATAACCTCTTAAGTTGAACTGCGAGATGCCATTCCCAAAAATAAAAAAATAACTTTCACCCTCGGGTAACTTCTTCGAGTATGTACGTATTGTATGTATATGGTTACTTAGTAACCAACGACAGTTTACATTAACACTGAAGAACACCCTATAATGACGATCGACTTAGCTATTTAAGTTGAGCCGAAAAAGTTTAAAATATTTTTTTTTCATTTAATTTTTTATCTATATAAATAAAAAGAGAAGTCCTGACTGACTGACTCATCAACGCCCAGCCCAAACCCTTGGACCTAGAAAGCTGAAATTTTGCACAGAGGTTCCTTTTATAATATAGACAAGGAAAAAGGAAGGATTTTTTGAAATTCAACCCCTAAGGGAGTTAATTAGGGGATGAAAGTTTGTATGGAAACCGGTAATTTTTTTAAGTTAAAAGCATACAAATTCACATACAAAGTTCTGGTTAGAAATAAATAAATACGTATTTGAGCGTTTTTGAGAATCTACCCCCTAAGAGAGTTAGATAGGGGTTGAATGTTTATATGTGGATTCCGTCATTTTTGAAGTAAGAAGTATGAAATTAAATATTGAAGGTTATGAGTAAAAAAAAAATTAATATGTATTTCGTAGTTTTTGGAAATTCAACCCCAAATGGGCGAAAAGGGGTGAAAACATTAGTATAACAAAAATGGTCTGATCTGCTTGAAATTCACAATGTGTTTCTTGATTGAATTGATAAACATTTAATTCAAAGTTTTTGGAAATTCCACCCCTCAGACGATGGTTTTTTTTTTTGTATTGTTGTGTTAGTACGTTTGTACGTACAAATACGCTATTAAAACTTCATACACATACTTACTATGCTAGCTTCATACACATACATACTAGGGGATCTGGGACATTTGTGCGAAAGACATTTGCGCGAAGGACACTTGCAGGAACCCACTTGCGCGACAGACACTCCCGCGACTGGATACTGGCGCGACTCAATGGCTTCATGGGTGTCGTTTTGGTGGGCTTACTATAAAAATCAGGTCAAAATTAAAATCCAAGATGGCGCCGAAGAAAACTTTCAGTTTTTCTTTCACGGGTGTCATTTTCGTGGCGTTCGGGGTCGCTCATAACGAAAATGAGGTCAAAATGCAAAGACAAGACGGCACCGAAGAAAATTTACTATCTTTCCTTCACGGGTGTCGTTTTCGTGGTTTTCGGAGTCGCTAACAATAAAAATAAGCCAAAAAGAAAACCCAAGATGGCGCCGAGGAAAACTTTCGGTTTTTCTTCACAGGTGTCTTTTTCGTGGCTGTCAGGATCGCTGATAACGAGAATGAGGTCAAACAAAAATACAAGATGGTGCCGAGGAAAACTTTCGGATTTTTCTCCATGGGTGTCGTTGTCGTGGTTTTCTGGGTCGCTGGCAATGAGAATAAGGTCCAAATGAAAACTCAAGATGGCGCCGACGAGAACTTTTGGTTTTTCCTTCATGGGCGTCGTGTTCGTGGTTTTGCGAGTCGCTGGCAATGAAAACGAAAATCTAAGATGCTGGCGCCGAGGAAACTTTTTAGTTTAGTTTTAGGTCAAATAAAAATACAAGATAGTGCCGAGGAAAACTTTCGGTTGTTTCTCTATGGGTGTCCTTTTCATGATTTTCTGGGTCGCTGGCAATAAAAATAAGGTCCAAATGAAAATTAAGGATGGCGCCGACGAAAACTTTCTGTTTTTTCTTCATGGGTGTCGTTTTCGTGGTTTTCCGGGTTGCCGAAAACAAAATGAGATTTTTTTCGGCGCCATATTGTATTTTCAGCTTGACCTCTCTTTCTAGGTGCAAATAAGGAAATTTAAAATACACAATGTCTCAATATCGTCCCCTAGGCTATGGCTGGCATTGATTCAAGTGAGAACTGTTTCTCACATGGGCAGTTTTATGTAGCTTTCTCCGAAAGGAAATACCGCAAACGACATTTACAAAGAGATGCTAGGCAAATTCATTATTAAAATAGTTTTGTTTTACTCTGAATATTTTTTAATTAAACAAAATTGTAAGCTAGCTCATTTACACTATTAACTGTATCGAAAAGCGTGGATGGATAACCGGGGCATTTGAGCTCCGGCATCGTAGCTCGGAAGACAAGTATAAAGTTAAAGGTAAATTCTGGTTCAAGCTATTTAAGTCACTATCAGTATAAAATAATAAAAAACGCAGTGATATACTTTTTCTAACCAGAATTAATTATCTGGCTTCTTACTTTGAAAATCACAGAATTTAACACAACTATTTATCCTATACATACACTTACGTGCGAGCGAAACTGCAGCCAACAACTATTATCAATAACATTTAAATTACTATTTTCGACATTATTTTGCGAGGGTAACATATATGTAGGCAATTTCCGAACTCCACGCGGGCGAAGCCGCGGGCAGAAGCTAGTATGTCATATACATCGTCTTGAAGACTTCTCTTTTTTTGGCAGTTTTTAAACCAGGCATTAGTAGTATAATTATGTATTTATTGTCTTCGGTAATGTACTCACCGGTGCAAAGTCCTTGTCCATAAAATCAAGATAACTGCTCAAACAATTGTAAACGTTGACACACTTTCCGGAGACACCATTCCTCGAACAAATAGACCCTGTAAAATAAACAAATCATCTTAAAAGAGTGAAACATCTCATCATATAGCAGTCCACAGCTGGACATATGCCTCTCCCAAGCTGTACCACAACACCCTGGCCACCGCTCTCCTTATCACAGCCACATTTTTATGTCGTTGGTCCATCTGGCTGCCCCTTGATCAGCCCATTGCCTATTCATCTTGCTTACTTTGCAAGCTGTGTCGGTGACCCCAGTCCTTTTCCTGATAATATTATTTCCTAAAAAACACGTGGGACCTCTTGACTATACACTCTTAAGTTAAGGCGTTTCCCACACGACACTCGTCCGCGTCGGGTCGGGCGGTGTATGCACGGCCATAGGCTTTTTAAAGGTCCAGAAATAATCTTGGGCAACTCACATGAGGACTATGCAGATAAGTGTCTGAGATGGTATTTTGAAGAAAGAACCACACAGATTTGGGTGGACCTGTCCAGCCAGTGCAAGCATTTGTCATTTATCGTGTAGCTCGAATCATAGCTCAAGGAGCTCAACGACACGACGAACAATACAAAAGTAAGGACATTTGTGTTAACAAAGAAAGAAAGAAGAAAGAAAAAGTATTTATTAGTCTCTTACATAACAGAGACAAAAATAAAAAAAAACAGGCTTAAATCGGCGTATGATCAAATCAAATCATTTTTATATTTGTTGAACATAGGTAAACAAAAGGTACAGATGTCAATATTAATAAAATGAGCGCTATGTCTTGCCATGAACGGCGTACAAATATTCTCTAAGTAATAATTGGTAAAAATTATAAAAAAAAAACATTCAAAACTAATAAAAAAAACTCAGTTATAACTATTCAATAAATAAATTAAAAGTGCATGTACATAATCAGTTGATGATCAGATGATGATAGAAACATCAATGACACACACCTTCACGCAAATTCAACAGTTCACTTGTAACACTAGAACAGCTTAAAAACAACGTTATTAAATTTCGTAACATCACGGTTAACTAAACAAAGAATTTATTAGAAATTCCTTAAAATAATGAATTAAAATCACGAGCGTTTCAAATAGTCTTTGAGATAGAACTAGATAATGTAGTCAGTTACAACTGGTTTTAACATTTTTTTTCCGCCATAATATCAAGTTGACTGACTGGGTGTTTTTGAAGTGATGTTTATAAAAACTGTTTAAACATTACATCATTTAAACATTTGTACAACACTGCAATTAGTTTTTTTATTTTAATAAAACTGGTTTATATATGATCGAATAGGTTTAAATTCGACCATTTTTATAGCTATCACAGATATATACATACTATAACACACATAATTTTTAGGGTTCCGTACACAAAGGGTCAAACGGGACCCTATTACTGGGACTTCGCTGTCCGTCCCTCCGTACGTATGTCCGGCCGTCCGTCCGTCCGTCCGTCCGTCCGTCTGTCACCAGGCTGTATCTCAGGAACCGTGATAGTTAGCCAGTTAAAATTTCTACAGATTACGTATTTCTGTTGCTGCTATAAACACAAATACTAAAAACAGAATAAAACAAATATTTAAGAGGGCTCCCATACAAAAAAGTGATTTTCATAAATAACTAAGTAGCTGTCCGGCGCAACTTCGTTTGCGTCAAATTTTCCCCGTTTTCGAAACATTTTTCATTGCTGCTCCACTCCTATTGGTCGTAGCGTGATGATATATAGCCTTCATATATAGCCTTCCTCGATAGATGGGCTATATAACACTGAAATAATTTTTCAAAACGTAACAGTAGTTTCGGAGCCTAATCAATGCTAACAAACAAACAAACAATCAAATCTTTCCTCTTTATAATATTAGTTTAGATGGTACGGAACCATTCGTGCGCGAGTCCGACTCGCACTTGGGTGGTTCTTTTTTAATTTTTTAGAACAGAGTCGTGACAGGAGGTCAATAAAATTGCCAATAGAGCATGGAGCAATGAAATGGCCACTTTAAGTATGCAGTTCAAGGTTGCGTTGCTTGTCACGACAATTTGCAGAGATATTATGGCATGTCAAACTAGGTAAATTTAATGATTTCCTACACAGACAAATTAAAAAATAAATAAAAATTGTTTGAAATACCATATAAGTCTGACGGAAATCAGATGAATAAAAAAAATGATTTCACATATTCACCTTGTTAAGGTACCTACACATATTCGGCTTTCGAATGCAATAACTTAATCTCGAAAAAAAATCTGACAAACCATGATGTACGCTGTTGAATCAGATGTCAGAGGATAAAAGAAGACAAACAAAAGAAAAAGCATTTATTTTCACAGAACTGCATGCAAAATAATAAACTTTTACTAAAATTCCTTAACTATAATGCACACAACTCTATCAACTGGCATTACCTTCTTGTTTATGATTCAAATGGCATAATTAAATTCATTGTACACGCCATATTTATTCAGCATATAAAAAATCGACTATTTCGTCGAAGTCAAATAAAATACCACTTGTATAAATGAAAGCTAGATCAGACGAGCTGGCAATTTTTTTATGTGCTTTCGTACGTTTTTTATGTTAACCTTCATAGTTTTTGGTTCTCACACAAATCCTTTTCAAGAATCAATTTTCCTTTTTCTTATAGAAGAAGAAGAAAAATGCATATTATAGAGAATAACTCATAAAGTACCTAAGCAAAGTTAATTAAATGTATATAGACCACCGCGCGAGCTACCTTCTAACAAATGAAAAAAGAATGACTTAAATCGGACCAGTAATCAGAAAAATCGATGAACATACATAAAAAAAGATGCTGGTGAATTACAGAACCATCTTCTTTTTTAGACGTCGGTTAAAAACTACAAACATTTCTCACGAATGCAACGTCGAAACTGATCGTATCGTTAAAAAGCATGAATGCATGACCGTATCGACAGAGCGGAATAGATTCTAAGATCCTAACGTGTAATATCGTTGAGAAACTTGTGACAAATATTCAATAGAAATGCAGACGTAGACGTAGGGAGACTGGATCTGATATCATGTATGAAAGTATTGAAAAGTGCATTGCATTGTTCACTGTCTTCAATCTGACTACGGCGAAGAGGTTTTGTATCTTATTGGTTATAATATTTCGACAAATGAGATGTTTTGCATTAGTACATATTTATCCTGAGAGTGAGTTTTAGTAAACTAAATATTTTTTATTCTTTTTTTAGAATAAAAATAAAAATTGAGTAAACAATCACACAAGTCATCACAATCATCAAGTTTCAGCAGTCCTTAAATAAACCTATCGATCCTCTTTAATCCACTGTAATTATATACTATCCCCAAAGTAAATTTTACACCAAACTGAATTTCATTAATGAACTCCAGAGCTTCTAACTCGACCTACTTTCCAGTACTACATTATATCACGGTAAATTGCAAGAAGGCTTCTGACGGTAACAAAGCTATGTTCTCGTAACTGCGACGTCAAGCAACGATACCTTATAAACTTTCATTGGCAAGTTATGAGCGGTTTTTGCTAGAAACTTACCAACCGGTCAGTACGAGAATTCTGACTCTGCAAATTTTTAATCATAGGACACAATTTATTTTAAACTGAGCAGATAGTTATTCTTTAAAACTCTGGACTGTTCCCTGAATCAGTGGATGATTTATTAAATTTGTTTATACCTGGTCAAGTTCTTCAATTCCTGCAGTTGTTTCCTGAATGATTTTTTAGTCTGTGCGTTTCTTTTTAACCGACTTCTAAAAAAGGAGGAGGCTCTTAAGTCTTCTGGGCACGTTTCCGGATGACAGCGATGGGGAGGAGTATTTTGACGCCTAAGCCTCCTATTGTTTTTAAGTTAGTTTATAGTTAGTTAGTTTATGTAAATATTTAGTTTTTAAGTTAGTTTATATTTAGTTAGTTAGTTTATGTAAATATTTAGTTTTAAAAATTTGTGACAAATAAATAATTACCTAACCGACGATTAACCTATAATAAAATTTAATAATTCTTTGGAGTCGGTGCCAAGCTATATACGATACCTAAATGACTATATACAGAGTACGGCCAGAAAAAAAAAAAAACATATTACAGCTACTAAATATTAATTCATTAATTAATTCAAATTATATTGCTTGGCACCGACTCCAAAGAATTATTAAATTTTATTATAGGTTAATCGTCGGTTAGGTTAGGTTTATTAATATATGTAAGTTATAGTATTATTTTTAACTTTTTAGTGCGTTTAGGGTTTTTTGAAGTCGGTTTTTTTATTATTTGTTGAACACAATCATACATAAACTAAAGCCTTTTGGTAGACAGAAACTATTTGTTCAACATAGACAAAAATAAAGAAAATATTTATTTGTTGCAGGAACATAACGTGCATTCAAAATGTAATCTATCGATTATAGTTCTAAAGATATAGTCTAGTAGCCTAATTTAAATAAATTACAGATTTGACTTGCCACATATTGATGTCTGTTAACTTTATACTTCGTCTGCGTAACATTTTCCCCGTTTTCGCAACCTTTTTCATTGCTGCTCCGCTCCTACTGGTCGTAGCTTGATGATATATAGCCTATAGCCTTCGATAAATGGGCTATATAACACAGAAAGGGAGAGGGCGCTGCAGTGCGCATGTAAACAAGCAGCTCCGTGTATTTAATTCATAAAAAATAGTTTAAACGAATAAACAATAACGATTTAACATTAAAGTGAATACATAAGTGACATTATAGTGTGTGTTATTGAAGAACTTGTGAAATATCTAAAACATAGAAGAAAACTGTTTAAAAGTGCCAGAAGAATAACGACCACAAAATTCAAAAACTAGTGCACTTAATGATAAGATCTTTTAAGAACCTGCAACATACAATAACAACAAGGAAGGAAAAGGCCCAAAAGGTACAAGATTAATGCCAATTATATAATAAAAAGGTAAAAAAAACTTAAAATTCAGTAAAACCTTTGTCTAACTTCGAGCATTTAACGCCACCTACCGAAAACAAACCGAATCACAAGCAAAATCAATAACGTAAACTGTTCTCGCTATTGCATACTAGAGGTCGCTATCAGTTTGTTTTAGACGTCCTCAACATACAATTTTAACAACTACGAGATGGCTCCTACACCCTTTTGCCCAGGATGTCAACAAAAAGTACCTATTAGAGAGAACCTTACCTGTTCTTTGTGTAAATACAGATATGATCTGGAATGCGCTGGTGTCTCAAAAGACTGTTATGCCAAAACAATGACCCCAGAACATAAAAAGTCATGGAAATGCCAGACTTGTATTTGTAAAATACCAAAAACGGGAAATATTGACACCCCTATACGCTCTCCAAAAGTTACTGACTGTACCCAAAACCTAACCACAACAACAGAGGGAAATAACTTCACCATGAGAAAGGCAACAATACTTTCGAATATAGACACTGCTTGCTCTGAAGACCTGAGCTTTTTCGGGGACACCTTACATACTCATGAAAATTTAAAAATCTTTACCGATACACAAGCTCAATTAACCATGGAAAATTTAAGCGAATTAATAATACTACGTCTAAAAGAAAACAATAAGTCTATCATAGAACAACTGCAAAATACAATACAAACTGAAATAAAAAGAGCCATTACAGAATTAAGACAGGATTTTAATCTTAAAACAAACAACTTAATGGAACTAAACAATCAAAGAAAACAGGAAATAGACAGTATTAACAATAAAATAGAAGAACTTCATATTGAAAAAGAAAACTTAAATAAACAAATAAAGGAGCTCTCGCTACAAACATCCCGCACACAAAGCATTCCTGAAAACAACCATAAAAAACTTGTTCTCTATGGTCTAGCAGAATACTACAACGAACCTGAAGGCGAGCTTCATAATCGTCTTATAGAACTATTTCGAGATCTTGTCAATGTAGACCTGTCAGGGTACATCGAAGACATGTACAGAGTGGGAAGAAAAGGTATAAAAAACCGGCCACTAGTTATCGAGTTGCTCAGTAAGAGGATGAAAAATTATTTAATAAATAGCAGCCTGTGCTTCCAAGGAACAGGATTGTTTATATCCGAATTTTTGGACGCGAATGCAAGGAAGGAGAGAGCACAAATGCGGGAAAAACTAATAAAAGCCAGGAAAAATGGCCTCCATGCAATTATTAGAAACAACATATTATATATAGACGGAAAACCAGTAAATATCAAAGAAAACAACTACAACTCTCGACAAATTACTTCTACCTACCAGGACACGGAACTTATAACAGCTAAGAAAGACGCTGATCAACCTTCTAACACAAACACACTGGATGAGACTGGGAATTATACATTTCGGAAACAAAGACCTACCATTTAAAGTACTATTTCAGAATATTCAAAGTCTAAACAATAAACAGCATATACTTGAAGCTTTTATCACCCAAAACACATCTTATCAAGTAATAGGTATCTCGGAGACCTGGCTCTCACAAGATAAGCTGGATATTATTCAATTTAGTGGATATAAATTCGCAGCATCTTACTGTCGCAGCACTCGAACAGGCGGAGGTGTCTGTCTCCTACTTCAAGACCACATAGACTACATACAAAGGAACGATATTACAGACATGTCTATAGAGTATGTAATAGAGGTATGTGCTACTGAATTGCCTAACGAAAATCTATTAATAATAATCATGTATTGGAATAGAAGAGAAGAAGAAGCTTTCTATCAACAATTAAAACAAATTCTATCTTATGTTAATGTAAAATATTCTAAACTAAATATAATTATAGGAGGCGATTTCAATATCAATATACTTTCAGATAATCCAAAGTCAAACCATTTTTTGAATCTCATGCAGGAATATAAATTATCACAGCACATTAAAACCCCAACACGCATCACACCATCTTCCACGACATGTTTAGATCTTATATTTACAAACTTTGAACTTAAAGATATGTATACAACAGTAGAAGAACTCGGTTTTTCTGATCACAATAGTACTATTCTACACCTTAACCTACAACAAACGAAACAAAGTACTTGGTACACAAAGAAAAGACGGTACAACGATAAAAATATGTTACAATTTAAATCTAAATTGCAGGAAATAAACTGGAACGATATAATAAAATCTGAAAACCAAATTAACGAAAATTATGAAGCGTTTAATGACATACTAATTAATATTCTAAACCAATGTATGCCATTACAAAAAGTTAAACTAAAGTCGAAATTTAATAACTACTGGCTCTCTAAAGGTATAAAAAACTCTTGCAAAAACAAAAGATTATTGAAGATTTTAATAACCAAAACACAAAATCCCTTATTAACCAAATATTACAAACAATATGAAAAAATATTAAAGAAGACTGTAGTAACAGCAAAAAAACAACACTTTAAAAATAAAATGATAAAATCAAACAATAAAGTAAAAACAATGTGGGGAATCATCAACGAACGAACTAACAAAAAAATAAAAAACGACAAAAATAATATAAGTCTACAAACAAATAACTTGAACAAACAAATAACTTCAGAGCCCAAGGAGGTAGCTAACATTTTTAACCATTTCTTTGCTTCTATCGGAGAAACTAGCAAAAGCTCATCTGGCCAGCCGAAAGGAACCCCAGTGACCACTACAACAGAGAATAGCATCTTTTTAAGTCCAGTAGATCCTTATGAGGTAAACGCTCTAATAAAAAACCTAAAAAATAAATCTAGCTATGGTGTTGATGAGCTACCACCTACCTTATTTAGAAAATGCGCAGATGAACTAACTCTGCCATTCTACAAGTTAATAAACCAATCCTTTGAAGAAGGTGTTTTCCCTGATCTTCTAAAAAAGGGCCTAATTAAACCAATACACAAGAAAAATTCAAAAACTGATCCAAATAACTACCGTCCCATTGCCCTTTTACCTACGGCATCAAAAATATTTGAAAAAGCCATGTGCAATCGCGTGTACACTTTCTGTGAAAAATATAAGATATTTAACGATTGCCAAAATGGTTTTCGGAAAAACCGATCGACAATATTGGCAATCTATAAATATATGCAGGAAGCACTCAATATTATAAATAATAAAAAATATGCCATAGGATTACTACTTGATATGACAAAAGCCTACGATAAAGTACAATTCGACATTTTACTAAAGAAGTTATATAGCATAGGGATTCGAGGTAAATGTCATGAATGGTTCACGTCTTATCTACAAAATAGAAAACAATTAGTGGAAATAGAGTTTTTTAACCACGAAACTAAAGAAATAAAATTATTCCGGTCCGACAACATACCTATTAATGCTTCAATCCCTCAAGGAAGCGTAGTAGGCTGTTTTCTATTCATAGTATACATAAATGACCTTCCAAACCATATAAATGAACATTGTGTCCTTTTTGCGGATGATATATCAATTATTACCTCATGCGAAAACAGTAACAACCTAAACGATAAATTAGAATCAATACTTAATGCCACAACTAACTGGATGACAGAACATAATCTTGAAATTAATTATAATAAGACCAAAATAATGACATTTCACCCCCGCCAAAAAACACCAATTAATGTAAACTTTAGCTTCAAAGACTCCAAGTTAGAAGTAGTCGATAAATTCACCCTATTAGGCTTAGATATAGACGCACATATTACTTGGAAGGCTCACATTAAAAAAATAAGATCGAAATTATCTAGGTTCTCCTACGCACTCCGTGAGATCAAAAAAACAACGGACCTTAAAACTGCGCTCGTCACGTATTACGCGTACGCCTACGCATGGCTGAAATACGGTGTCACATTATGGGGAAATAGTCCAGACACGCCCACATTACTCACCCTACAAAAAAAGTTGGTTCGAATTTTGGTTAATATTGAGGACACCGAGAGCTGTAAACCACACTTTCAAGAACTCAAAATCCTCACACTACCCTGCCTCTATATTTTTGAAATGTGTAAGTTTGTACGCAGATATCCGGAATTCTTCACTAAAAGAGAAGAAATACAAACTAAAATTACACTCAGACACAAACATAGACTAAACATACCTACTTCACGACTTAAAATGCACTCCTCAAGTACCTACGTTATGTCAATAAAATTATATAATAAATTACCTGAAGAAATTAGAAACATAACTAGATATAGTACTTTCATGAATAAATTAAAACTATTTCTAATAGAAAAAGGATATTATAATATAAATGAATACTTAACTGATAAAATATGAATGCATTGCAATAATTTTAAATACTTTTAATTCTTTGAAATAACCATTTTACACTTTGAAATAAATAATTAACTAATTACTTTACCTGTCCACGGAATATGTGCTCTAAAGTGTTATATTTAACTAAAAACTGATCTAAATAATTATAAATAAATATCAACTTTAATTTAATATAATACTGTTAATCTTAATAATTGTAAATAAATAACTATAGTGCATTTTGATCTCAATTTTAAATTGGTATAATTTTAAATTTGCATGTT
Source organism: Cerastis rubricosa (assembly GCA_949152445.1). NCBI lineage: Eukaryota > Metazoa > Arthropoda > Insecta > Lepidoptera > Noctuidae > Cerastis > Cerastis rubricosa. The sequence continues at coordinate 14,521,764 of OX424540.1, read as the reverse complement.
ACCTCTTTAATGTAATGTATATTATATATTAAGAAGATGTTATTCTGTAACTGAATTAATAACTATGTATCAATGTCACTGTTAGTTCGTATAATGTAAACTTTAATTAGAAACGGGTGCTCATATAATAATTTTATTTTAATTTTAATATGTATATTGCTGTGCCCTAACAGGGTCTATAATATTGTACTTAGCTATAAGCATTTTTGTAACACCTTATAAACATTATAGAATGCAAATAAATTGAATATGAATATGAATATGAATATGAAAGAATTTTTCAAATCGGACCAGTAGTTCCTGAGACTAGCGCGTTCAAGCAAACAAACAAACAAACAAACTCTTCAGCTTTATTATTAGTATAGATATAGATATAAATTTTAAAATAAATAAAAATATTATCAACGTATAATATTGCCTAAATTATACGTTAATAATATTTTAATTTATTTTAATTAATTCATGAAAGCTAACCACGCTGCGCTGAGATCGCTACAACAAGACGTCAATGCTGTCCCGCTCTGTATGTTATTCGACATAGGACTTTGGATACAATTTATGCATCTAATGAATGAATCTCTTCTCTCCTTAGAAATAGCATTTACAATATCAATTTTAGGGCTTATGCAGTATTATGTGCCTAATCTCTCATGATTAGAAATGGACGTACTAAATGCCCACTCATCTTTACACGTTATTGTAAAGGGGATGACAATGTAATCTTCTAAGAACCTGGCTAAGATTAAGTTGTTAATTGACAGTGGGAAACCTAATATTAATTATCTAAGGGCCGACAAAGTGATGTTCTACCAGCGATAACCATGATGGAAAAGCATGGACCTCATGGAGATGTCTAAAAATATATCCGCATCATGGAAACGAGAAATGAAAAAATAAATTCAAGGTAAACATTATAATAAGGATGATGAAAATTAAACGAAATTTTATTTTGTCCGTCAGTCAGGTGACACAAAAATATTAGACACGTATTTTTTGTTTTATCAAATTAACAAAGAAATACTTAGATAAAACACATTAAAGTTGGAGAGTGGGTGCTCACTAGGCCATTTTAACTCAATATATCTCCGTAATTTTATGATTACGTGGAAAAAGAAAAATACGTTTCCAATACTTTGTAATAATCTACACCATAGACTAAGAAAAAACATTGTTGTCATCCTTATTGTCTGGGATGTCTGTCGATAGCAGCTGTCATTTTTAGACCTTTGACAGTCATTAAATTTAAAGTCAGTGGCACGAAAGTCACCAGTTGCCAGTTGTTTAACCAAGGGAGGTCAAATAGGCAGTCGCTTGATGTAAAATACTGGTATTCAGCTGCATCCGGTTAGACTGGAAGCCAACCCCTGGACAGTGTCGAAAAGACTAGGCAAATGGTGACTTACTTGGTTTAACGTTGAATTTAGCTGGCTATTCCGCCATGGACGGTTTGTTTTGAGAATCGCTTTCAACGTAATTAAACTCAACTATTAGATAATTATTCTAATGCACCAGAGTCTTCCTCTTCCATCCATAAATTCACCATATTGGCACGCGCGTTAAAAAAAGAAACAAGTTTCTATTGCGTAAACGTTGACTCGACTAAGGTTAGGCGTGTCGGTTAAATTTTTATCTGAAAAGGTAGTACCAAGAAAATAGAGTTGTTTATGTAAATAGCTTATCAAAGATTACACTTAAGCAAACTACAGACAAAGACGTCGCTCTACTAAGTTGTAGAGCAACGTCTCTCTCTTTTGTACCGAACACACGTGTCTCTTATTCTGTCACTCACGATTTTATTTTGTTAAAAAAAAAACGTGATCAAAAACAATTATTTAATCTTCCTTCTTAGACAATAATAGATTTTCACAACAGTTTGTTATTAAAACGGGGTCTGAATTTAATGTCGCAAAGTTTGGCCTATGACTCAATAGATGGCGTTGTTAGGAAAGTGTGCACTTTCTAAATCGCGCTATGGTTTCATTACAAGCTCTGATATAGTCGGAGCGGACGAATTACCGACGACCACTCATCCCCCACCAAAAGGAGCTCGATGCGTCCTTTTCAATTTTTGTCGAGGGTTGTGCGCAAACAGTTCGTGTACAACCCTTATATTGGAATGATTTAAAAGTGCATGTTAGCACTTACTTGGTGTATCTCACTAGATATCGAGATAACCACGTCCACATATTTTGTTTCAATTAAATTATGTAACTTTTCAGTGTTTTCAGACTTTGAGTAAATGATAAACAGTTATTAAACATAGATAGACCGTAAATGGACATATTATTTTGAAAAATTGAACACCTCAATAATAGATAATGACGAGTCTAAATATAAATCAGATAGTTGTTTATTTAATTCGCGAGGGTTAACCTGTTTTAGGATTCCGTAGTCAAATGGCTAAAACGGAACCCTTGTAGATGCGCTTTGTCTATCAGTCCGTCCGGATGTTGCAGACTCTTTACTCCGAGACAAATAGTTGATTTTGGAGAGTAGGTGTCTTCTATTAACACACACACACACCCACACACAACCTACACAAAACCGATATGCAATTATAAAAAAAGTAGGATCTAAGAGCCACCGAAAATTGGTAATATCAAATTTAGTTTTACTGTTCAGTGTAAATTTACATATGAAAGAGCGTTAAAAATATTGTCATTAAATTTTTAGGTGGTATGGAACCCTGTGGGTGCGAGTACAAGTCGTACTGGGCCGGATTTTTTTATTTGTTATCTTTTAAACTCATTCAGGATCTCATAGATTTGAGGAGTTACATTTTCGTTTTAAGTGAAAACTTCTTTATTTTAATTTAAAATCTTCTCGGCTAAAATATTAGGAAAGAACGTCCCTAAACTGCTATTCAGATATCAGTACCTCGGTAAAACGTTGACCTTGAACTGGTCCTGGGTAGTAAGGCTTTTCAATACAGTAAGATAACCACAACAAAACATCTTTCAAAACTTATTTAGTGTTGAATCCGTAGAAGTCGAGTCGAGTTTCAGCTACTAGTCACCGCTCTAATTTAATACTACAACTTGGACCAACTACATTCCTCAGATTCAGAGAGTTTCCTAGTGTAGTTACCTCTAGAATAATAATAATTCTGGTCACATACATGTGTAGATTCAGCGTTAAACTAAAGCAAACTTCAGCTGACACAAATGGGTTAATTGCGGACATTAATTACCGGGTAGATACTAAAGCAATCGTAAAATAATATGCAGTGCTGAAGCGTTTAGAATTGTTATGTATGACTTTTGCCCCCGAACTGAAAAGTCATACATGTGCTAGACTTATTAATTCTTCTCACCGTTCTAAATTAATGCAGCCCAATTTTTTATTACATTACCGTCTTGGACTATTTCAACTGCCTAACCACTAGCAACTATGTTGGGTCGGCCTCCAGTCTAACCGAATGCACCTGAATACCAGTGTTTCACGTGGAGTGACTGCTTGTCTGACTCCACAACCCAGTTAATACGGGTAATGCAATACCCATTGGTAAGAATGGTTGTCAGACTTTCGGGCCACTAATTACCGGTAACAACTGTCAAGGTCTACCATTGGGTTACCTATCATAAGTTCGAAAAATGTTTGACCGAATTTCATTTCACCCAAAACTTTTCGACTATGTTGACACTACATAATTATTGACTTATTATGACACTCATCATCATTCATCATTTCAGCCGAAAGACGTCCACTGCTGGGCATAGGCCTCCCCCAAGTGTCGCCACATTGACATAATGGTTCTGCCATATTTGCCACGCTTGGCAGGCGTGTTGACGATCACAGTACAGTTGTTACAAAAGCAAAGAGAACGCTGCTGCCTATTCTCCGGAAAGCCCTTTAGTCGCCTCTTATGACGCCCACGGTAAGATATGGGATGGTGCTATTCTTTACGTCCGACACCATACATAACTTTATGACAGTATTTTAATTTAATATTGAAAATGCTACTAAGTACCTACCCGGCTATATATTTGTACAAAGACCAAATAATATTCTGTAAAATGTTGTTTCAGTGTGCTAATAATATGGCAAATAAATCATTAAGCAAATGAAAAAAGTTCAAAAGAGGCTTCGGCCAAATAAGGTTCGGTAAAATAATACGTATGACACATGATACTTCAAAGACCAAAAAATAAATCGGTCAATAGTTTTCGGTAAAATGAAATTCGAACAAAAAGGATTCGGTGATCGGTTCCCCTACAATTAGCAGCCAACGCAACGGTTTGACGTGCTGTCCAAGTGACGGACGAAAATTGGTATATAACCACGGACCAATATAGGCAAGAGATATCTATCTATACATCTTAAAACACACACTCATAATTACATGTTAAAATACTCTCCATGCTCTCCAACTTTGACAATACCACGTTTGTTTGCTCACAATCTCAGGCAGGAAATGCCAAAGGAAGTTATTTGAGTAACAGATGTGCCAATTTACAAACGCCATGTTTTCCCATCGGAAATGTGGCACACACACGCCCATAAACGATGTGCAAAATGCCACCATTACTTTTTATTTCGTTGGGTAATTTTTGTAATCGAATAAATGACTGCCACATTGATATACAACGTGTAACGTTAAATGCGCAAAACCTGAAAATAGTTTGATCAGAATAACGAGCAGAATCAATTGAACCACTTTTTAATTTAGGTCACATTTAAAAAAAATATGTTAATTAAAAATGTTGCCCTGTCTATTTGTATATAGCTCAAGCCATAACGTGCGCAAACCCGCCAAAATAGGTAAACAAACACAAATGTTTGTCGTCCAATTTAAATTTTCTCATACGCGGGGAAAAAAGAAAGAAAGAAAGAAACAATCAGAATTTTCAGTAAAACTAAAACAGCACATAAAACCTTTACGTTTTTAATGTTATTTTTCTCTTAGAATTGAATTAAAAATCATTTGGGGTGTCTGAGGTTTTGCGCATTTAACGTTAGACGTTGTATAGATAGATAAATAATTTATTCAGTGCACACAAAAGACATAGCACTAACACACAGAAGCACATTTAAATGACAGATACAGTTTACATGAAACATTGTTGTTGTTACTTTGGTCTTGTAGTCGGAAGGGCTACTGGTGAGCACTACTTCAGCAGGTCCTGGGTTCCATTCCCAGGATAGTTAAAATGTTATTGGGTTTTTTCCATCTGGAAATTGAAAGGAGCAGCAACGGTGTCTATATTTGGCCCCGGTTGATGGCAATAGCCTCGCTCCTATTACATGGGATTGAAGAGCGTTTACGCCTAACGACATTTCATAAAAACTTTAAAGTCCTTTTTTTCCGAAATTACTGAACCGATTTTAATGAAACTTCATACGCATAAGCAGTATACATAGGTCTAAAAAGATACTAAAAAAATCGAAAAAAAAGATAATTGGAAATTTCTGTTTCTAAAGATAATTAATAATCGGTCTAATTTAGCTATAACACTATTTTTCGAAAATGTTTTTTAGTAACTTTTAGACCTATGTATCTTGCTTCCGCGTATGAAGTTTCATTAAAATCGGTACAGTCATTTCGAAATATAAGGACTTGAAAGTTTGTATGAAATGCCGTAAGGAACCGTACGCTCGTACGCTCTTAAACACAACTGGCGAAATGTCGGTGTACTAATAAGTTCACCTCTGCCTAACCCTTTGGGATTACGGGTATAATATTATGTACGTATTTATTTGAAATGCTTAATGTACACACCAGGTATCAAATTCAAAAGTCCACATTGTCTGCAAATGACCCAGATACGGGTATAACTGACGGACAAATAAAAGGTAAATACAACAGATATGATGGTTAGGAAATCGGATGACGGCTGAAATTCAGCGAACGGACCACATTTATAAATATACCTTCATAACGCAGGTATCAACAATCTATAGACAATCCGAAAAACTAAAGCGTGCCATTTTTTGACTGCCTACTATGTTGTAAGTGGTAACTTACGACATACCTAGTAGGTAGTCAAAAATTTTTAAGTCAAGAGTCACGTAAACGTAAACTGTTAAACGTAGACTATTTTGTATAGTAATACAAAATAGTCTAAGTTTTTGTTCTTTACATTTCTAGAATTAAGTTCTTGACTTTTTGTTTTCTCCGTGCCTCGGAAAGCACGTTAAGCCGTTGGTCCCGGCTGTCATTTGTAGATATAGATAATCGTTACAGGTAGTCAGTGGCCCGAAAGTCTGACAACCAGTCTGAAAAAGAGGTGTCGTATTACCCAGTACTAACTGGGTTGTGGAGGTCAGATAGGCAGTCGCTCCATGTAAAACATCCGGTTTGACTGGAAGCCGACGTAATCGGGAAAAGGCTAGGCAGATGATGACAGTGGCCATGTTAAGCTTAAAATGCTTAAGCCAAGCATGCGAGATAGTTGCTCTTGCACTATCTAGGCATTTCTATATCTGTGGAACAGACCCTTTTACAAACAATGAGTTTGGGTTGATTTGAATACGATATCTGAGTTTGGGTAGACTTCATATATCATAGGGCGTTGGTATATAATATTTCATAAAAACTTTATATGGTATATTTTGAAAGAACTTCACTTTTTATTTAATGTGTTTCAGTGGTTTCTTAGTCTTATCGAGGATTGTAATGTAACTCGGTAAAAAAAGACAAAACAAAATATGTTAATAATGTGTAATATCGTCTGCTTACGGGTAAAAAGTAATAAGTGGAGTTGGAGTCAATTCGAGTAAATGACATTTTAAAGTTTACATTTTAATTTGATCTATTTCAAAGTCTTTAATTGAAAAACTATTAGAGCAAAATCTTGCACTAACTTCCCTACTTTTAAGATTTACTCATATATAATATTTGTGGTAAGTAAAAACTGTATAAAATTAAATTAAGATCGAAAGGGGGTCGCATTTAATATGTTTTACCTGTACTTCAAAATCATGTTATATCTCCTTAGTTCATTGATTTTAAAAGCTTATTTCAGTTTTGTTTAATAGCTTATTGTATTTTACACCGATTACTTGATAGGAAAGATTTATTTTTGCATAATTTCCTAAAATATTAATATTTTTGATATATTTAACCTTTTTTATCTGTAGAGTTTTAATGTAAGTATGTCACTTATTATGTACTAAATAAGCTTCATCCAAAGTGATCAATTAAATAAAAAACTGATTGTGGTGGTGATCTATGAAACGATGATAAAGAAACGATTTCTTAATGATCAATCAATTTCATTACTTATTTATTGGGTAAACGACATTTAATTCAATTTAATTTTCTTAAAAAGTATTTTAATTTTCCGATGACTCTTCGTCAACTGATGGTGCAGGTAAACGATCTGCTTCATTGGTTGCAGTTAGTAAAGAAGAGTATCTACCAACCGTGGAAAACCGTGAATTCCTCAGGAATTATTTTCTTACTACATAACTGAGAAGATTCTCTTTTTAGCTTCACTGATGGGTAAAGGATTCAGGTAAAGGTGTTTTAAGATATTAGAATTAGTCTGAAACGTGATTGGCTTATAAGATCAAATTTGAAACTGTTATGAAGGGAATGGGTGGACCAAATCGCAAGCCATGACCTTGGGCCTCCGAGACCAATCCGTAAACCATCCTTTATGCGGCAAGAATGTAACCTACGAGCAGCTGCTGGAGGCGTTAGAGTCCAGATACGTCGACGTGCACCTGGAGTGCGCGTCCGCGTGTGGTGCGTATTTCGTGTTAGGCTGAAGGATCACGTTCAAAGCAGTGCCGAGAATCTACAGCAGTAGGCCCTGAAAGTTGAAAAGCTGGTTCGGAAAGCATATCAGTCTGCCCCTGTACTCATTGATGGAAATTTATACAGGCTTTCATCGACAGAATATGCGACTTGGAAGTTAGAGCCGCTGTGAGACTTGCGCATCATGAGACACTAAAAGACGCCTTTGCCCATGCCTCAGAAGTAGAGGTAGTGCGGCAAGACCACCGAACATACCGCATTAGGGAAGTTGTAGCTTCACCTGTATTCGACCGCCCGAAGGTATAGCCCTAGGTTGGCGAGAGCGACTGTCGCAACCCCGTGCAGGGCACGCCACAATAGTGGCGATAAGTCCCCTCTTTGAGGAGTGGCTAGAGAGGCGCCACGGCGCCCTCACCTTCCGCCTGACGCAGGTCCTCACCGGACACAGTTGTTTCGGGAGGTTCCTGCACCGAATCGGGCGGGAGGAAACGCCCGGGTGTCACCACTGCGAGGATCGGCCGGAGGACACGGTGGAGCACACTGTGGAGCTATGCCCCGCTTGGGCTGAGCACCGCCGTGTCCTCGTAGCGGCGATTGGCGGCGGCGACCTCTCGCGTCCGGCCCTAGTTCAATCCATGGTCCGGAGCGAGAGGGAATGGGAAGCCGTCGCCTCCTTCTGCGAAGCAGTCATGCTAGCGAAGGAGGTGGCGGAACGTGAGAGGGAGAGAACCTCACGTCCCAGCCGCCGCGGGAGACGCCCCGGGCGTCGGCGGGCAACCAGTGGCCCCCGGCCACCGTAGGCGCGGGCCTGTGGACGGTGAGTAATGGGCTAGCTCACCGTCCGTCCGTCTTATGACGACAGACCGTGCCGACGGCACGTTCGTGTTCCACGCGCGCCTCAAGGAGATGTCAGCAAATCGGAAGGGGTCCGAGAGGGCCGATGCCTGCCAGGGCTGCGGGTTGTTCGAAAGAGATACCGTGCCCCTGGAACGCAAAGGGCTAAGAAGGAACATGGATGGGTTTTAGTCAGTCAAGTCTGACACTCCCTTCCGCTCCGCCCAGAGCGGAAGAAGTCATTTGATGATATCCCATCCTAAAAAAAAAAAAAAAAAGATATAGCCCTAGGTGCTACAGTTGTGGAGAAAGGGGTCATCTTCGGTCAAGCTGTCCTAAGCGGAGCACACCGAGAGAAGTTCTGTATCAAAATAGAAGGGTGGCTGAAGTGACTACCCAGCAGCAGCAGGGAAACGAGTAAACGCCAGGACGGGCAGATGGGCGGAAGGCCATGCCAAGGCCGGCTGCTGGCTGATATTGAAAGAATCCGGAGGATCTCGATCTCGCCAGCACATAATGGAAACAGCCTGACCATCAAAGGCGAAGTCAATGGAATGCCATGCAAACTGACGATGGATACTGGAGTTTCTCACACGGTCGTCAATTCTCACTTAGCAAGTCTGTTTCTTTGGGACTAATTTAGTAACGACGACCGTTTGCAACTACTAACAGCTACCGGTCAGGACATAATCGTCCAAGGCAAGAAAGAGAAGTGGAGTTAAAATTATGTGACAGAATTTACCGGATTGATGTCATCGTGGCCGACATAGTGGAAGACTGCATGCTGGGCTTGGACTTTTTGCGGAAACGTCGTTGTGGGATCGACCAAGTATTAAAATGTGGTTCAGAAAGTGTATTGCTTGAAGAAAATTGTTCTTTCTCGCAGATAAGAAACAATCATGCCATTTAGTCTACCCCAGAACTCTGGACACAAAGTTCGATGTGTTCTGATAGAAAGGGTGAACAATGATTTTCCAGGCGCGAACTCTGGTAAAGGCCACCAATGTCTCAGCAGTACGCATACTGAATCCAAGTGACAAGGAGCAACTCCATCGTCATAGAACCCTGTACGTACCTACATTATATTATGAAAAAGCTATGTACATACTATAGCCACCATACAAGCAAACATTCCATAGGTAAATCGTTGAAAAAACAAAAGCTACCACACAAACTTCAAAATTTACAAACCTTACAAACCTTCAATTATTTTAGGTTTGTTTATCATGGACACTAATCTTTTTCCTCTGTGTTCCGTAGTTATCACAAAATACAGCTTCTTGTTAAATTATTCTAGTATTTATGTATGTATTTCTACGCAGAACACGTGGAGTGCGCGCGTACGCAATGTGACAACAGCGATCAATCGCTCTCGTTCTTACAGTTAAAAAAGAATAAATGACATTTATTTCGTTTTTTCTGTATAGACATTAACAAACCAAGTAGAAGTACAGTCAGCAACAAAAGTCCATGAACAGATACTAATTTTCAAAACACCTGAACACTAAAACGGACCATAAATCACTTACCAGAATAGAGTACACAATAAGGTTATCATTTCAATTTTACAAAAACGCTAAGCATTAATGTTTTCATAAGTCGCTAAACATCATTATAGCGTAAGTCGATGACTATCATTTTGTCATAAGTCGCTAAACATCATTACAGTGTAAGTTGATAATTATCATTTTGCCGTAAGTCGCTAAACATCATTACAGCGTAAGTCGATAACTATCATTTTTAACCCCCGACCAAAAAAGAGGGGTGTTATAAGATTGAAGTGTGTATCTGTGTGCCTGTGTATCTGTGTATCAGTGTGTCTGTCTGTGGCATCGTAGCTCCTAAACGGATGAACCGATTTTGATAAAATTGGTTTCGTTTGAAAGGTATTTTAATCGAGAGTGTTCTTAGCTATGTTTCGAGAAAATCTGCTAAGCCGTTTGAAGATCATCACCTCTTTTCTAGTTGATGAAGGGATATAAACAACTTCCACGGGTCTAGTCGATTTGAAATCTTGTTACTTGTCACCATGGGCATTGCCGAGTGGGGGGGGACTGTATCCTATTCCCCTCTAAAGTATAGTTTCTTTTTTAATTTATAACTTTCCTTGTTTTTAACCACCGACTAAAAAAAAGAGGGGTGTTATAAGTTTGACGTGTGTATCTCTGTGTCTGTTTGTAGCATCGTAGCTCCTAAACGGCTGAACCCATTTTGATAAAATTGGTTTTCGTTCAGAAGCGCAACACCGAAAAAATTGGATGGAATGGGGAAGCCTATGCCCAGGAGTGGGACATTTGACTGTCCCACTCCTGGGCATAGGCTTCCACATTCCATCCAATTTATAAGGCTAAGAAAAAAAAATATAAAAAAAAAAAATTAAAACACCCCCGACACTAAAAACCTCTAAAAAGCCCATAATAAATTAATCCAAGCGCCGTCGTAGCGTCGGGGGTCCGCTTTGTTCTGTGCTTTGTTTTGTGCTCAAAGCGGTCCCCCGACGCTACGACGCTTGGATTAATTTACTGTGGGCTTTTTAGAGGTTTTTAGTGTCGGGGGTGTTTTTTTTTTTTTTTAAATATTGTTTTAAAACAAAATTTAAAACACCCCCGGTGTTTTAAATTTTGCCGTAAGTCGCTAAACGTGTTATGCGCGAGTTTTTAGGGTTCCGTACCCATACCAAAAAGTGTTTTTTTGCTCGTTTTTATAAATAACTAGCTGTCCCGCGCAACTTCGTCTTCGTCAGATTTTCCCCGTTTTCGCAACATTTTTCATTGCTACTCCGCTTCTATTAGTCGTCCGAAAGAGTGGGTCTTAAAATGAACATGGACAAAACCAAGGTCATGTTGAATGCCCATGTAACACCCACTCCTATCAAGATCGGAGACTCTACTATCGAAGTTGTAGACGATTATGTCTATCTGGGACAAACGGTCCAGTTGGGTAGGTCTAACTTCGAGAAAGAGGTCAATCGTCGAATCCGACTCGGCTGGGCAGCGTTCGGGAAGCTGCGTGGTATCTTCTCGTCCAACTTACCGCAGTGTCTCAAGACGAAAGTCTATGACCAGTGTGTGTTGCCAGTGATTACATACGGGACCGAAACGTGGCCGCTCACAATGGGCCTCATCAGAAGGCTCAAAGTCACCCAAAGGGCAATGGAGAGAGCTATGCTCGGAGTTTCCTTGCGTGATCAAATCAGAAATGAGGACATCCGCAAGAGAACCAAGGTTACCGACGTAGCCCGAAGAATTGCCAAACTTAAGTGGCAGTGGGCAGGGCACATTGCTCGCAGAACAGATGGCCGATGGGGCCGAAAAGTTCTGGAATGGCTTCCGCGAACCGGGAGACGATGCGTTGGAAGGCCTCCCACTAGGTGGACCGATGACCTGGTGAAGGTTTCGGGGATCCGCTGGATGCGAGTCGCACGGGACCGATCAATGTGGCGACACTTGGGGGAGGCCTATGTCCAGCAGTGGACGTCTTTCGGCTGAAATTATGATGATGATGATGACGACCAATGGGAGTGGAACAGCAATGAAAAATGTTGCGAAAACGGGGAAAATGTGAGGATAGCCTATAGCCTTCCTCGATAAAAGGGCTATTTAAAACTGAAAGATTTTTTCAGGAGCCTGTGGGAAGTATAAAAAAAGAAAAACAAAAAAAAAATTGAATTTGTATTCTAAACTAGTAGCTGTGTTTATTTAGCAATGTTTTGATTATGAAAAATGCAGTGCGCTGCGCTTCGCCGTATAGTGCCTTGTAGCAAACGGGTTCAATGAACTGGAAATGTAGGAAATTAGCTATGATCAGCGACTTTTGTATTTATTACAGATCATACAATTTTGTTGGTAGTAATGTATAGCAATTTATGGTTTAACTGAGTTCAGCGACTTTTGTAGTTTTATTATGACAAGTTGTTTTATAATTTACTTTGGTCAGTAACTTATGCTAAATAATAATGATTAGGAAATATTGGAAACAAATTATGTTCAACGACTTCTGTTGCTGACTGTACATAACTGAAAATGAAATAAATAACTTTAATACGATTATGTTGTTAAAATAATTTAAGATTTATAATAATAAATGCGTTTATGACGTTTTATCAGAATAATTCATACCATTTTACTGTTTAAATTATAACATGTAAAAAGCTTTAACCGCATTTATTGTTGTTTAACTGAATAAGATTTAAGGCATAAGATTATTTAGTTGTATGTTATTCTAGTATATTTTTTTCAAAATTTGATAAGATATCTCTTTTACAAATTCACTATCTCTGCAGCCATTGGACATAGCATTTATTCGGTTTTACCAGTCGAAAGTGCGTAAAAAAATACATTTAACTGCATTTTTAACTCGATTTAGTAAAAAAATGCATTTATCTTGTTTTACCAGTAAGCAGACGATATTTTATAGGCCCCTAACGAATGTGCTTTTTTTTGTTATTTGTGTATGAGTATTATCTTACATTGTGTAAAAAGCGCATTGTATGAAGATTAGATATGGTTGCAAACTGTTTTAGATTATGATGTGAATTGGCTTAAAAACCACTTCTAACAAACACAAAGACATTAATTCGTAGGATACGGTAGGCACAAAGTTGTTATAATAGCGTAGTTCAGGAAATATCCACTGCTCTAATTGACCTCCGAATATTTAAGTAGGGTAAACTTGCCTAATTCGTACTTACGCCAAATTCGTACTCCACTTAAAACTCGGCTTCGGTAACAGCTATCAGCGCCCCTAGTGTCAAAAAATACTAGTAACAGTCGGCCATTTTACCACCTGACAGATGGCACCTGTGAAGCTGTTCTCGACAAAAATATTGAAAAATTAAGTTTTTTTTCAACTATTGCTGTAATTTTTTTTACACATTTCGTAAGAGTTTTATTCAAATTAGGTGTTGTTAACCTATTTTACACTTTGATACGTATTATTGTGTATCTTTGCGGTTTAATCTGACGTGTTATCATACTCGTAACTGTTGTCAATATTTTTGGCGGTAAATTTAAAATTTGTTTGGCTCTTGCTCCTATTTCGTACTTCGACTTAAGTTCTTAAAACGTACTGGTACGATTTAGTTATAACTGCGATGATTGCCGAGAATTGGCGAAGACCATCCGTCGAATTCGTTAAGAATTACTACTTGCTTTAATAACACATTGTTGATTATGATGCTGATTCTCAATACTGTATACCAATGAATAGATCTCAAAGTACGAATTAAGGATATAGCAGTACGATTTGGGATGAATGATCCTCTCGATCCTCTTTTTCCTAACGGTAAATCCCACTGCTGGCCACACAGTTACGTCATCGCTGACGTCCTTCGGCCGGGCGACATAAAAACTCTTATCGCCAGAGTTCTAATAAAGCTTATCTTAAACGGTAAACAGTGTCATGTTCTTAGATAACGTGACCGTGTATTATTATAAATACAACTCTTCTATGACTTCTTGAGAATTATAAATATCCCATAGAAATGCGATTGCTTGCTGCAAATAGACTGTCACTGTATATTATTTTTGTTTGGTAAAACTACCCAATAAATTTACACGAACTTTATAAGTAACATCACAAATATACAAGTAATCTAATGACAGTGTTTTTAGGAGTCCTACATACATTATTCATATAAGATTCCAACTCAAACTTCTTACAAGATCGGTCGTTTTCCAACTGCGCAGTTCAATGCATGAAAAAACTTAAAATATCAAAAAATATGAATAGATATTTATTTATTTATAATATATTTTATGATATGCCTCAAATACATGTCAAATGAATTATCACTATTTTTTACGTTGCTAATAATTTTTCCAAGACCATATTTCATTGTAAAAGAATCAAATATATATTTTCAATTTCGACTAACGAACTTCACAACAAAGGAACTTTTGTTGACTCAAAAACATAATTTTTAGATATTTTTCAAGCAAATGACTATCTAAAAAGTTGCATTATACACTTATAACAAACTATACATTCACTTACCAAATGTTTATAACACAAAACTTTCACTAAATTTCCAATCACAATAACACCATTCCGCAAACTGTCCGCCATTGACGTTTGACATTTGGCAAAGATGAGTTTTTTTTAAATAATTATTTGCCGTATAAGGTTGGTAGTGTTTGGTTTCATTTGAATCGTCTACTAATTGGTCATAGACGTAAATTTTTACAAACGACATTGATCCTTGCTTTACGTACGATTACGGTTTAAGTTTGCTGGTACGACGCGTACCGGATTCGGAATTACAACAAGGATCAACGGTAAAGCTTGCGCATACCGAATTCGGTACGCGCTGGACACTGAGGCCCGGTGTCGTAATACGTATGGGTTGTGGAGGTCAGATAGGCAGTCGCTTCATGTAACATACTCGTACTCAGTTGCATCCGGTTACACTGAAAGCCGACTCCAAGATAGTTTGGGAAAAGGCTAGGCAGATGATTATGACGTGTTAGCTGTGGGCAGAGCGGACGGGAGTGTCAGACTTGTACTGACTAAAACCCATCCATGTTCCTTTTTAGCCCTTTGTGTTCCAGGGCCACGGTATCTCTTTCAAACAGTCCCGCAGCCCTGGCAGGCATCGGCCCTCTCGGACCCCTTCCGATTTGCTGACATCTTCTTGAGGCGGGCGTGGAACACGAACGCGCCATCGACACGGCCGGTCGTCATAAGACGGACGGACGGATCTACCTCTTCCTTTAAATGGTATCTTGACAATGATGAAAGTAAAGTCAAAGAATTGAATAAAAATAGAATTAAAAAAAAAATGATAGTTAAGCAGCTCTCAATGTGTGAGGAGCGCACATTTGTGTATGTGCAACCTATGCACATGTGCAACCTATGCACATTGCGTATGGGGGCACATACACAAATGTGCGCTGTGTGTGTTTTGTGCGTGCGTGTGTGTTTGTGTGCTCTCAACCAATATAGAAAGCCATCAACTGCAGTCTCTATGGCCGAATATACAACTTGAAACTAAGAAGGCCATATCTCAGAGTCACGAATTATAATTAAACAGAAACCCTAGATCTTAGGCACTAATCATACTACATAATTAAAGTATTCTAGTGAGAATTGGGCTGTGCAAATGAGTTTTCTCAAATAATTAATCTTGTACTACATAATTGTAAAGGCTAGATCTTGGCAAAGGCACCTCAAAATAAGCCACTGATGAGATTAGAGGGAAATGAGCTATATACTACCACACTGGCCCTGTCCGGTTTGTAGATGTCACAAATGTTTGAAGTTTTGGTTTTAAGATATGCCAGTTTCCTCATGTTTTCATTCACCGTTATGAGAGCAGTACCTTTTTTGGAGAAAAAAAAAACTCGCGGATAATGAAAAGTCACAGTGTTTTGACTTCACTATTGTAGCCGCGTCCTTACGAGTACACGTTGGAAATCTCTTTTTAGTTCTGTTACCCTAGTGTTAATAGTCAGCTCGCGTTTATTAAGTCTATTTGTAAGCATGAGCAACTCGGATTCAAACGTTCGTTGATTCTGAACGTGTGTTTGTTTAAATTATCTTCTTATACATATAAAAGGCGAGTCTACGAATATTTTAAGTCCTAGACTTCTGCTAAATTGTTATTTCCATAAAGATTTAAGCCATTTTCTTTCATAATGATGAATAAGGATGTAAAGAGTCCTTAGTGACAGCAAAAACTAAAAAAACGTGGGTTGTTCTATTTAGAGTCTTGTCGTTAGCTTTTCTGTGAAATTGGTTATGATTTTTGCCACTAAGTTGATTCTTACTTAGATACTGTTTACCGATAAAAGATATTCGGTATTCATAAATGAACTCAAAAGTCTTGACCATTTCCCAGACGTATAAAAAATCAAACAAATGTGCATAACCCAGACGTTCAAAATTCTCTTACTATCTACTAAAAGCCTTAAATAATGTACTGAATTCATGGAACATGTTAAAAATTTAGACCTTTTCACACATCTTATTATGTCTGGGCACTGTATTCGGTACATTTATAGTACAGCTCAATAAAACGTGATGTGAAAACCAATTGACATTCAGCAAATAAATTGAGACAAACTTCTTTTTAAGCCATAAATCCTTCGTTTACTAGGTGGGTTCTACGCCTTTTGGGTTTCCAGGTAATAGAATTTCTAACATTTAGGTGAGTTGTCATGTATAAAGATAAAATACAGGCAAATGCGATAATGCATTAAAAGTCGACTTAATGTTAGAAATATCTATTTATATCAAGTTTGCTGGTAGTAGGGTAAACTTGCCTAATTCGTACCCCTTAAGAGAAAAACATCATATTTAAGAAATTAGGAAAGATAAATTAGTTTTAATTAAAAGTAATTTTTGTTTGCTAAATGCTTTATTGTTTCTAAAATCAAATTTAACATAAAACTTATAAACTTCTAAAAAATAAACAATTTAAAAAAAAGTACGATTTAATTGACGATTTGAAATAAAAAAAAAACAGAGTAGGGAGACCGCCCCAACACAAGTACTACTGTAACTTACTGGGGCTGCCACAGTTTATTGAAGACACAATGTTAAAGAAGAAATAAATATTTTTGTATTTTTTTTTTCTATTTTATAGCTTCGATGTACCTCTTTTTAGTAAGCTTTCTAGTAATTAGCGTATTCAACTTAAGCCGAAAAACTCCACGAAAAGCGGACATACTAAGAACATATTGATTATTGATAAGAACACTGTTGATATTGTAAGTGATAGCTATAGTTGTTCTAGCTTTAAGGTCATCATTTTACGTCTTACCTGTATAAAAGTATGTCACAACATGATCAGACGTCTAATGTTTGTTTAGGTACAGGTCTCCAGAAAATGCAAGGAAATGGGCAGCCATCCACTATGTGGTTCTAGGGAGATTTGAAGGATAGTAGTAGGTCTCAACCATTTCACCGTTCAAACATGTGTGCAAAATAATAATTTAAGCGAACAGACTGCATAACTAATACTGCAATACAGATGTTGAGGTATGTGAAACTTTATAACTAGCTTTCTGCAGTTGACAAACACGACGTACCTAATGAATTCAGAACGGGTAACGTAAGATTGTATTTATATCTCTAGGTCTTGATTAGAACGAAATTGAAGGAGAGAAGTAAATTATATGTGATTTATGCAGAAAACTTTGATGTTAGTGCTTCATTTGCGTCATAGATGGCGCTGTAGTACTTTTTGTAGTGTCGCTACAGTCGTAAGAGTCGTAACAGATGGCATTCTGTAGTTCCCGCCTGTAGGTATTATTTACGGGAATCGACGTGACAGTCAATAGTTGCACCGCATCTGGTACTTTATTTAACCTTGACGTTTGCTGACCTACAAAATATTCCTTATCATCATCATCATCATCCTTGGCAGTCTTGTTTCGCCTACTGTTGAGTAAAGAAGGAAGTAGAGGAAGTGGAGGAGGCTTCCTTACACGAAGGAAAGTAGGCTTACCTCATTACCTTCGTGTCATTACTCTCTGGTGTGCACGGGAACCAAGACACACTGACCAGCATGATGTTTTATGCCTTATACCCTTTAGTGAAAAACTGATACTGATACTGTTAGCCTGCGTCATCCCACTGCTGGGCAAAGGCCTCTGCCCATGATTTCCAGTTATTACGATCCAGTGCCAATGTGGACCACTGGTCACTGGTCTTCTCCAGCTCATCCTGCTATCTTCTACTAGTAAAAAACAGCGCAAAAAAAAATGAGTCAACCGCAATGCAGTATAATTTGTTCAGATTCCAACACTGATAACATCGTTTGCAAGAGCTTCGTGACAAAACTCATAAATCGGTGGTCTCTTATAGTTTCAGACTTATATTACTAAAACGCGTTGTTACGGAACCATTAAGAGTAGTTTATAGACCGAACGCTTCCTTATACCGCTGTTAAAATAAATGTTACATATATTTTTTATTCCATAATTTGTTATTTTTATACGTGATTGTTATGTGGGAATAATGTAGGTAGATAAAGTTTGAGGGGCTAGTCAGTAGCATCACAGCATGTCTGTATGAGGCATATAAATAAATTATAGCTGTGTCGGTAGTTAGATATGATAAGTTACAAGCGTTCATATAAAGCAGCGAAAAGCGATGGTGTCGTGGTCGGTCGTGGGTTCAAACAAAGGCAGGCACATTACTTTATGTAATTTATTCCATTACCACTGCTCTTAAAAAAGGTGTAGGAAAACATTGGGAGGAAACGGGTATGTCCTTGAACATAAATGTTGATGACTATGTGTCATCTACCAACCCAAACTGGGCCAGCATGAGGCTGTGAGAAAAAGGAAAGCAACGAAGGTCTGAGGAGGCTAGGTATAAAGAAAAACCTTTAAAACAGGGTGTCACCGTTAAAGTCACTACTCTAAAGATACTCGTACTAAGCCTTCGTTCACGGCTTGGCAAATCAAAATATTTTATTTACATAGGCCTACACTTACAAAACGTCGACAAAAGAGGCACGGTTCGGTTTGGTCGTTTCCTATGGAGAAGAACCGGCAAGAAACTCCATGGTTACTCTTTTAAAATCATTTGGTTCGACAATATTTGGTTGTTACCGAGTTAGTACTTAAGTATGAGAGGACAGCGTAGGCCCGACAATAAGTCGTTGCTTACTACAAAAGGTAGAAAAAGATAATAACAAAATAATAAAAAAAAAACCGGCCAAGTGCGAGTCTTACTCGCACACAGGGTTCCATAGCCCCAAACAATATAATAACAATATTTTGAACTGTCATTCATTAGTTAGTAGTATTAGTTAGTAAACTTCCACTCAACCGCAAAACTAAATTTGTTTTTCATAGTATGTTTATGAAAAACAAAGTTACTGCTGCAGTTTGATGAAAAAGTCCCATATCTCAAAAACTAAAAATTCCATCTTATTGAAACCAATTTTCGTTGATAGTTTTTTTATGTTCTACAATTCAAAATATTTTCAGAATTCTCCTCCTCTTACTTTAGAAATTAGAGGGGGGGGGACACACATTTTACCACTTTGGAAGTTGCTCTAGCGCAAACTATTCAGTTTAGAAAAAAAATACACATACGGACGGACGGACAGACAGACAGATAGACAGACAGACATGACGAATCTATAAGGGTTCCGTTTTTTGCCATTCGGCTACGGAACCCTAAAAAAAGAATTTACAAAGCCTACAATGTCCATACATTCACTATATATACAAAAAAAATATTAATGGAAAAGAATTTATACAAAAGTAAAAATAAAACATTATAAGAACAATAAATTAAACAATTGACACAAATGTAGTCATCAGTACTGTAACTATTCTGCACAATGGATAAACGGTGCACTGATTTGAAAACTATTGTAAATAATCTGAAAAAAACAAGAATGGAAGAAATAAAATTGGGAATAGTTAGAGACATCCACATATTTGTGTCGTTTATAAGCTAACAGGGAAGCCGCATGTGCAGAAGGAACTACAGCCAAAATTCTTTATCTTCAACGTAGTCCTTAATTTTGTAATACCTATGGATTTTTAAAAAGGACACGTTTGATGCAATTTTTAAACTTTCCATCGGCCACTTCTGTAACTGACTTTGGCAACTTATTATAATACCTGCAGTTTGTCACAGTCAAGGGTGCGTGTATATAATCTTTTCTCGTTGTGTCGCTCTGCAAGTCGCGCCTCAGTGACTGGTGGAATACTTTTGTTATTTTTCGCAAGACGTATGTCGCTTGATCGTGAAGCTCGTGGCCAAGGGGTTATGGTTCGACGTACTTTTTCAGCCACATATCATCCTACCACGGCTCCACGGATTTCACGGCTTCAAGTAGTGTATTTTTAACGTTTTTTCCTTCTTTGTAACGCTCGCTCAATAGTATTTTATACTTTGTTAGCCCAGAACTTCGCCATTACTAGTAATAGCGTAGAAGTCACTGTGGCTGCATGTTTCTGGGCTAAGAGGGCAGGATAGGAGGTAAGTATTCTCTTGCATCGTCTTTCCCTCCGTGGTCCACCTGGAAGTGTCTGAACTATCACCAAGTGGGAAGATATAACTCCAACCTCCTGAAGTGCTGCTACCTCAATGGCACAACAGCGGAGTGTGCGTGTAAAGTGTCACAAACTGTGCTCCACCTATTATGCTTCTTCTCCTATTCTGCCCTCTTAGCTTTCATATTAAAAATCTACTATCTTTAAATTACGACAAATATTACTACGTTTACTTACCTTTATGATATTAAACGAAAATACGTATTAAACTTATAAATATCTTCTATTCAGTCAAGAAGAAGAACCAGATACCCATAACAAACGATTCAAGAACTAAAACGCTTTCCATGTCGCCACCCTCTTGCCAGCTTGTTAAATAAACAAAAGATAAACGTACAATGTAGGTACTTTACAACTGTCATTCCGTTCAAGTTGTAGACTGGTATAAATAGGTCATCGTGTTGTGACACGTACGCACGTTGCGGTGTATTGTCAGTCAAGTACAATGCGACTCGTATATTTTTCTTATGATAGTATTTCGAAAGTGATATTAGATTTCCCTGTATGGAGAGACAATCATAAATGTTGAGTCAATATACATATCATCTAAAAGCCCACAGAAACGGTGAAGGAAGACATTGTGAGGGAACCGGCATGTCCTAGAACTAAAAATTCGAAGACATGTGACTTCTACCAACCCGCACTGGGCCCGCGTGGTGGTTTACAGCCCACTTCCTCTCACAGAGAAGAGGCCTGTGTCCCAGCAGTGGGAACATTATAGGCTGATGATGATGATGACATAACATCTCAGGTGTACCTACTAGTACACCCACATTTCGCGTGTTATATTTAAGCCCCATGTAATTGGGGGCTAGCCTATTGGCTTAAATCGGGCACAAATCCGGTCTACTTAGAAATTCCTGATGGAAAATCCCAACAACACATTGCCGGAGCCAGGAATTGAACCCAAGACCTCATGTTGTGCTTGCGACCACTGGACCAATCAATCCAATAAAATTTATTCAGTAAAATGTTATGCAAATATATATATAGTTTTCATTTCTAGGATTGTATGCTAATATTGATCTAGGCTTGTGGATAACAAGCCAGCGATGCAGCGATGCAGCTAGCGTTGGATAATCGCTAGCTCACGCCTGAGCAGTCGCCGAACCAGATGTTTAGTAGAGGGATGAAAAATTTGTAGCGTATAGGAAAAGGTTTGGGATGCAGTCGCATTTTCGCACGTCTTGCTTGTATACATTTTTGCGACTGGGCGATGCTGCATACCGTACTACATCCTGGCTTGTATATAGTTATGAAGAACGGGGTGCAAAGTTCTTTAACTTCCATAGAAAAGGAAAGTATCTTTGTCCAGTCGGGTGTTGTATCTAATGAGCTACTGCCCAACAGTTGTTGTCGGGTTTTGCTATTTAGTTTTAAGTCGCTGATAACTTTATCTTTGCGATTTAGGAATTTGATGTTAGTACTTCATTCGTGTCATAGATGGCGCTGTAGTACTCATTGTCCTATGTTGCTGTAATACTTTTTGTAGTGCCGCTATTCCTGTGTCTATTTGCCTGTGATATTTTGCGTTACTCAATTTTTAAAAACATGGATATCGGCAAAGTAACGACTGATTCCATAGCTTACTACAGTAGGTACTTTCACAAGTTATTATGTCTTGTGACTGGGACTGTAGCTTCGCGTTTTTTTTTGTATTTTGTCTTTCAAAAGTACCTGTAATGGTCTAATTGAAATAAACGCTTTGAGTTTAATATTATTGCATTACCATGATAGTAGCCGATACGGCTGAACCGAATCGGCTGAAATTTTGTGTGCTTATCGGGTAAGTCTGAGAATCGGCCAACATCTATTTTTCTAAAACCCATTCAAATTTCCAAGCGAACGAAGTCGCGGGCAGAAGCTAGTTTACTTATAAAAATAATGAAACTTAAAGTAATCTCGTATACTATTCCAATCCACACTTCACAAGATCGATACTAATGAAGTAGGTATTAACGTGCTAATAAAACCGTCACGGAAATCGACTTCTTCAAATACTGCTCAAACAAAAAAATGGGAACCACTGAATGTTTGATTCTAGTGGGTACAGATAGCGACAAAAGTCGATGACCGCTCACGGTCATTGGCTTGTTCATCATAGTAGTTAGTTTTTTCCCAACTAAGTTGCGGTCAGCTTTCAGTCTAACCGGAACCAAAAAACACGAATATAATTTAATGAAGCCAACGTTTTATCTCACCTCCACAACCCAATTACTTGGTACCCCTTGGTAAGGCCTGGTGTCAATTTTTTTTACTTTTCGTATCGGCTGTCAAAATCTACGAAGTACAGCCGAGACCAACAGTTTAATGTGGTTTACGTAGCATGGAGTGGTCTCTGCATGTTCTTAATAACGTTTTCATTATCAAATTAACTATTGTTTAGCTGTAAATAGTTTGTGTTATTAAAATGGCCGGAAGAAACTGGATATCCATGACACAAAACTGCCAAAAGTGAAGAGATTTAAATAATCCTACACTCAGCATTGGGCGGCCAAAAGTTGAATAAGGAAAAAAAGTGTAACACCACTTTTGTCGCTAACTATACTCCATATTTGAACTATTTCTAAAACACAGTACCAATATTTTGCCTCATAAAGTATGGAAGCCAACGCTATCGGCAGTCCCTCATCAACAATGTGTTACAATGTCATGCAAATAGGACAAGTCAATATGAGTTTTACAAGCAACGCCGTGTAGAATAATGTTGGAAATAGCAGGATTTTTTAGCTTTTATGAAGTACTAGGTTATGCTCGCGGCTTCGCCTGCTTGGAGTAGGATCATTAATCCACAGGATCGCGCTATTAGGATATAAAATGTCCTAATCCTATGTTTTAAACGAGGTTATAAACTGTCTGTGTGAGAAATTTTATCTATATCCGTTGAGCAGTTCTTACGTGAAAGAGTAATAAACATCTTCACAAACTGTTACGTTTATAACTAGCTTATGCCACTGCTTTGCTCTCGTTTTGTTCGGTAACTGTCTTACGCGATCGTGCTACTGGTTTAAAAAGTATACTATCTGCTATTCCAGACTATTATCTATCCCTGGAGCAAATTTTATCCAGATCAGTAGTTTTTCATCCATCCATCAATCCTTACAAAATTAACCCCCGACCAAAAAAGAGGGTGTTATAAGTTTGACGTGTGTATTTGTGTATCTGAGTGTCTGTCTGTGTCATCGTAGCTCCTAAACGAATGCACCCATTTTGATAAAATTGGTGTCGTTTGAAAGGCGTTTTAATTGAGAGTGATCTCAGTTATGTTTCGAGAAAATCGGGCCTTAGTAGACCGCATAGCACAAACACAAAAAAAGCGGATCCCCAACGCTACGACCCTTGGATTAATTTATTTTTGGTTTTGTAGTCTTTTTCTGTCGGAGGTTTTTTTTTAATTTTTTAATATAATTTTATGTGTGTCTATAGCGACCTGCTGACTTAGGTTTGTTAGGGAAGGAGAAGAGTCAACTTCTGCCTAGGCTTTTCCAAACTATGTTAGGTTCGGCATATTTTACATGGAGGAACTGCCTATCTGATCTCCACAACCCAGTTCGTACTAGGTAATACGATATTCCTCGGACACACTGGTTGTCAGACTTTCAGGCCACTCTGACTACCTGTAACGACTGTCGCTGGTCTGTATATGACAGCTGGGACAAGGGCGACTGTACCTGAAGATGGACTGAAAAAAACTTACGTAGTATCCTGATGATGATGACGCCATCTAGCCGATTTCGGCCACAGCGACTGCATTCGATGGCTTTCTAGGGTGAAAGGTGTGAAAAGCTTTGGTGTGCTGCTCTTTCATGTTCTTTCAAGTAGCTAGCATATCCACTTTGGCCAAAAAATCCAAGCACAAAGGGGACATGTGTATTGTAAAGCTGTAGGTGGCCTAGCTTTTAGGTCATTGCGCTTAATATCTAAATGTGTCTTTCTTTTCTCTTCAAAGGCGTTGACCTGCTGATGCACACGACGTCTCTACTCGGGCTGATTTTGTGCCTGCTTTTCCCGCACTAAGGGGTCAATTTTGCGCCTTTTGAAGTGTCAAAAGGTGCAAAATTGTGTATAAAGTTAAGAGTAATTCTCTCATAAAAAAATGTATTACTAAGCAGATGTCAATCACCGCAATTGATTACATTTCTTTTTGGTTTTCATCAGGGAGTATTATTCAAGCCACAATCATCTTTTTACACAAGTTCATACTTAGTTTCTTTATAAATTAACCGTTCACAATATTATTCTCAAATAAGCACTTTACAAGGTATTGTTAATGGTCCAATAAATAAATATTTCATTGTGAAAAACGCCACCCATTAAAAATTCAGCATTGTATAAAATTGTGGTGAGATAAAACAGCAGTTTCTCGTGAAAATGGTGGCAAACCATTATGTCGGATTAAAGTGTGTTGCACGACGATAAAATTAATGCAGGTGTTGTGAGTTTTAAAAATACCTTTAAAACGTTTAAATGGTAAATTGAAAGCGTTGAATTTGCTTTAATTTTACGAGCTTTTTTATTTGCCATAACTATGTAAGTAGTAGGTACTACATAATGTTTATTGTAAGTGCTGTTGGTATTTTATTATTTCGGAAAAAGAAGCAAAGGTACCTAGACTAAGTACATGTTATGCTAGGGAAACCTAAAAAAATATGTGAAAATCTTTTTTTAATTAACCTTTTTTAAATACTGATATTTCATTTATTCAGCTTTTCATTTTATTTTTACATATTTCTTAAAAAACATTAAGAAAACAAAAAAAATACATTAAAAAATTAAAAAAACAGGTTTCCGCCGGTGTCGGGAGCAGGGTCCAAGCTACCAGTGGTTAGGGCTGCAGAGACATGAACCTCCTCACAATGTGGGCCGTATCGAGGAGTACTGCCTTCTGAATCTGGCTCTTGATCCAACCCCCAAGTGAGACCTTCGACAGATGGTCGTCTAGGCTCTTGGCCATAAGGCCATTGGCCGTAACGACAATCGGCACAATGATAGCCGAGTCCACATTCCACATATCGACAACCTCGTGAGCCAAGTCGAGATATTTTATTTGTTTCTCTTTCTCAGCTTTCACGAGGTTTTCGTCATGCGGGTTGGTAACATCGACTATCATTACGCGGCGCGCTGATCGCTGTCTATCACCACTATGTCAGGCTTAGTGACGACAATAGTCCTGTATTCTTACTGAAATTATTGTTGTGAAAAGAATTGGTGTACCTATACCTTCTATGCAATCAGATAAACAAGGTGAAAGGGACATCAACGCGAAAACGGTTATCACGTATAGAACATCATTCTGGGGGGGCACATGGAAACTTTTCAACGGAAATTTAAAAAAAATACGGCTGTTACATACATTTCGTCCGTGTGGGTATTGCGATGAAAAATTTCTATTGGGGGTTCACAATGATAATACTGGATTTGTGGTAACCGTTTTCGCGTCGGGGTCCCCTTCCACCTTCTTTATATTTAGACTTTTTTCTAAAGCCATCGCTATCTTCTAGGTGAGATCGAAATCAAAGGCATCATAGGTTTTTAGGGATAATAAAACAAATAAAATAAGATTTTTAAAATTTTATTTCATCGTGATAGTAAATAGACGTAAGGATGTAAATAGTAATTGTACAATATCCTTAATAGACTTTCCATAATGTACATTAAAATTATGAGCATTTATAATTATTACAATCGTGACCTTTCAGAGATATGTACAATTTTAATTAGTAAATCTCTATATACGGTATGCATTCTAATATCATGTAAAAGCTACGCTAGTATTTTAGATTACAAAATAATTTTAGTGGTGTAACATCTAAACCTTATTATTAAGTATAATAAGTATCTTATAATTTTAGAACATCGTCAAATCGAGTAAATTAAAATAAAATCGGTTAAATTTTGAGTCCGATTACAAAATATATCGAATTTATTTTCTATTTTCACATTCTGAAAATGGGATCATATTACAGCTTTAAACGGGCTCAAAAGTAATTAAAGAAAGTTATTTTTAGCAAATATGATAGTCATTATACTTAAAGAAAATTAAAACATAAAGGAATAGAAAAACGTCGATACAAGATTGGCACAAGACAACTTCGATCATACACAGATTTGATTGAAAACATCAGAAGAATCCTGTTTCTATATAAACAAGTCAGAATTATGAAAACAATGTTCTTAATAGGTCTTAAAGTTTAATTTACGGTAAAAATCTACACACCAGAATCGATTTGCGATATGACACTCTTTAGAATTTATGAAATCGACCTAAAAGTTACATCGGCGAGGGATATTTGAAATATCGAACAAGTTAAGACCATTGGAATTCCAACATTCGAATCAGCACCGAAATTTGAAAATCCTTCAGCACACTGAGGTAGGGACCTCGCGTACTAAGCGGAGACTGCGACTTTTGCCCGCAGAAGCGATTTTCGATTGAAACCAAGAGAAAAGTTTGGTCCCTCGACCGCGCGTCCGACCAGTTTTGTTCAAGATAGCGGCCGCTCATGCGACAAGTCGAGTTCGTGGCCGCGCAGTGAATGAGGTCCCTAAATGTTCTTTAAGAAATTTCATATTTCCGTCGCCGACATGTTTTTTTTATAATATTTTACTTCCTATGTAATATTTATGCTGGTTTATGACCTAAGAAATTATTTTTATTCCTAAGATTTTTCATACTTCTACTATTATGATTTTTTGTGAATACAAAATATACTAGATAAATACTCTTAAGATACCTGCTACAGTCATATAGACTAACGGAAACCAATACAAAATTAAGCTCTGTACATTTACAAGTAGGTACAATTATTATTCTATGTTACCTATCAGAAACTCTTATATTTTCGTGTAATTTCTACGATTTTGGGATTAAAATTGACGACTATGTAAATGTAAATACGATTATTATTTTAACTGTTTTTTAGGGAAGCTTTTATTTACGAAATGCAATACTAAGGCTTACTTGCACCAAAATTAACTAAACGGGTTTACTGCTAAACGTAATTAAAACATACCTAATTCTGTCTCTGCAAACTTGAAACTTTTGATCGAATCAGAACTAGATTTGAATAAATTTAACACTCGTGGTGCAAGTAGGTATCAAAGGTATGGAAATAAGAGTAGGTAAAGGAGATGCCATAACAAGATACATACTTTTTGGGTCGAAAGGATTTAAAATGGCGCTCCTACTTTTATGATAATCGGTTGCAGTAGAGACGCAGTTCAGCTAACATGACCAATCTCTGAAGAATTTAATAATTTCGAAACAATTACAACTCAAAAGTTCTAAGATTTGTGCACCACACTACTATTCAAAAATTGATGAAGGATAAAATCTACAAATAGTGGAGGGAATAATATAGTCTTAGCTTTGAAATAGGTATTATTATTTCAAAATTTTAATTATAGGATTTGGAAAAACTCCGTGATTTGGATATAAGGCCTACTGTGACATATCTGTCCATCTGGTCCCCAAACACCAGTACAGATTCATACATTTAGAAAATAAACAGCTATATAAGTACAATATAGACTAAGTTTATCGATTCTTTAATTAGTGCCTTCAATATTCCTAGTTATTTACAAGAGTATGAATTTATTACAACAAAATAGGTGTTCGATTCGAAATTTAATTGACATTTAAAAAATATACATATTTAGATGGTGATTTTGGTATAAGACTGAAAATAAAAATATAGGTACAGATTTGCGTTGTATCTCAGATTCATATAACTTTCGAAGTTGAAGGATTTATAAATACAAAAGACTAAATACTTGATATAATATTTTACACACATTTATACTAAGTAACTATGATACAGAACTCTGCTATAGTATCTTCCCATCATACAGAATCCCATTACCAATACAATCTTACTCTCTAACACACCATGTGCAGGTAATACATTTCATTGGACCAAAGTTCAACCTTCAAATCATTTCATAGATTCTACAGCTACATAATTATTACACTAGATACTTGCAAAATGTTTTTATAACTACATGCAATGCAAAATTTTATGCAATATAATTTCACTCACAGTGAACTAGCAACTAAATTAAATGAAGAAGTCTAAGACACTGCCGATTAACATTTATACATCATAATTTAGATTAAGACAATACTTACATCGACATTGCTTATAATAATTTTATAGACACTTCCAATAAAGTTAAAAGTGGCACTGTTATATTATTAGTAAAGTTATTGTGCAGTCCTTACACTATCAAGGTGAATTAAAAGTCTAATCGCGATCTCAACACTCAATAGACACGGGAGATTAGTTACAAAAATATCAATGTTAGGATCAATAAAACACACCACGCTAAGCTATGGTCCTTCAACAAGACACACAAATAGAACTTCGGCGAAAAGTCTTGAAATTCGTTGCGATGCCGAAGAGTCTGAACCATTCATTCAAAAACACACACTATCACAAAAGGAAAAAGTTTATAGTCCAGTGCAGTGCGATGCTAGTCTAGTCATCAGCTTAGGGACTTTGTGCAGGGCTGGGCCATGGTGGCCTAACCTTTTCCAGCACGTATTTTAGCTGGAAACTGGTGTGAAAATGCTACAGATACTCATCTATCTGGTCGTAGTCCTCGTCTGGGGGCGAGGGGCCAGATACTGAGAGAATCGGTAGACCAAAGTGTTTGACAGTTTCAACACTGCCACTGAAGCTGTCATCTGATTTGGCTTCTTCATTGATGGTGTCCTCTCTGGGATGTTTGCCCTTGCACAGCCGCTCTGATGAGTCGCTTAATGCTGTTAAGGGTATGTTGTCGGCTGATCTGTAAGTAAATATTTCGCTTAATATAATGTGCACCAAGAAGCAGATTAATTTGCTCGCTACCGGTGGAATATGTTTACAACAGAACAATATTTATAAGACGACAGACACTTTCTATAGGAAAGAAACTTGTGAACATAGTCTACTTACCTTGCTTTGCGACAAAGTTTTGACTGAGAGCCGTGGCGCCTCAGAAATTCACCAGCATCAAAGCCTGGGAAGC
The DNA here is from genome assembly GCA_949152445.1 of Cerastis rubricosa. Classification (NCBI taxonomy): domain Eukaryota; kingdom Metazoa; phylum Arthropoda; class Insecta; order Lepidoptera; family Noctuidae; genus Cerastis; species Cerastis rubricosa. The sequence continues at coordinate 14,492,196 of OX424540.1, read as the reverse complement.
CCCCAGCCGGCTCGGCTGACACGAAGATCGCCGAATTCACCCGAGGACGGCTACATCGGGCTAATAACCGCTCCTCACACTCCAAGCTCTGAGTATGCGTATGCGACCACCGCATATGCTGTAACAGAGAGAAATACATTTAGAATTTGTTGAAACTTCCCAAATTTCCTTTTCTATGGAGAAAAAATCAACTCTGTGATGTGATTGGTCCAACTCCGTGATCTATAATTTCTATAACTACGTATAAAGAAAAAATCAACAAGACAAACATTGAACATTTTGAAGTTCAGAGAAGTAAGTGCTTAAAAGCATAACAATAGTATACAATAAATAAACCGCTGTGAGTGAAAGTTCAGTGTTGTGAGGGTTTGAGTAGTTAAATATTCAGTATTCAGTATTGTTGTCAATTTTGCAATACAAATTTAATGCGTTTGTCGATAAACGTTTTGAAAACATAATAATTAATGTAATTTTTAATTAATTAATAGAAACAAAACTCTGTTTTAAATTCGTTCACCACTAAACGAATTCAGAAAAATATGGTGCAATCAGGCCTTAATGAAATCTCCATCTTTTGGGAAAAGAAAAAAAAAATGTGGCTGATTCGAATATACATTAATTCCAAGAAAAGATATATACACTTATTTAGCAGTATCTCCTAAAAAAAAAGAAAAAAAATGTAAATTTGATGCTTAAATCCTACATTTAAAAGAAAATTTGATGTAAAAAAGTAAGTTGTAAATAATAGTAAGTACATAGCATAGAAAAGCCCGATCACTATGTACGGTGAGCCTATCCCTTGGGAGAAGCAAGCCAAATACTTAGGAGTCCTACTCGACAACCACCGTCCTACGCGGCGCATCAAAGCACCTCGCGATAGAGCTGCTTTTGCTATGGGTAGGCTGTATTTCATGATATTGGCAAAAAGCAAGTTGTCACTAAAGTGCAAGTTGCACCTCTATACCGCGGTGATCCGTCCTATTATGACGTACGCTTGCGTCATGTACGCACATACCAAGCCTAAATACATCCATAAGATGTAAACTTTACAGAATCGGTTCTTACGTAGTCACGGGAGCCCTATATTATGTACGTAATGACCGTCTACACGTAGACCTTAGAAAGCCCACTGTCCGTCAGTTTATGAAACGTCTTTCGAAACGTTTCTTCTACCAGGCCCCTCAGAAAGTATTGCGAAAAAAAGTTTTTATATATGGGAGACTGGCCAGTTATTATGTTTTTCGAAAATATGATTATTTATAAGTAAAAATAAGTAAGTTCCAATTTCAAAATTTCCCTCCACATTTTTTGCGAGTTAATTCAAAGTATTGTGTCTCACTGAAATATGGATCTGCGCCGGGAACATTTTAGAGCTATGATTTTATACGATTTCAAGTGTCGCCTGAAACCGGATGAATCGTACGATAGACTTCAAATGGCATTCATGGATGAAGGCCCTTCCAAGGCAACCGTGTATCGTTGGTATAACGAATTCAAGCGCGGTCGACCAACTTTGGGGGATGACGAAAGAAGCGGTCGCCCTTTGACGGCTGTTACCGAAGAAAACGTGCTAGCAGTGAAAAATTTAATCCAAGACAATAGGCGAATTACATATCAGGAGATTCAACACATATTGAAGATTGGATCGGGAAGCGTTCACGAGATTCTACACAGCCATCTTCGCGTGAGGAGGATAGTATCACGCTGGGTGCCGCACAACCTCACCGATGCTCAGAAGCAGGCCCGGGTGGAATGGTGCCGTGATATGCTTAACAAATTTGAAGCAGGCTCGTCTCGGCGTGTTTACGACATCGTTACAGGTGATGAGTCCTGGATTTATCAATACGACCCAGAAACCAAGCGCCAGTCGACTGTTTGGGTGTTTCAAAATGAGCCAACGCCTACCAAAGTGAAGCGATCTAGAAGCGGGGGTAAGATTTTGATCGCTAGCTTTTTTAATTTGACTGGCCACTTGGTATCAATTCCCTTACGGGATCAAAGAAGCATTAATGCCGAATGGTATACTTCCAAATGTTTGCCAGAAGTTTTCTCTGTTATAAGCAACAAGCGACCAAACACAGGGCTCCGCGGGCTACTGCTCCACCACGACAATGCACCTGCGCACACCGCACTCAAAACGAGGGACTTCCTGGACAGCACGCCAGTCAAACTCCTGGGTCACCCTCCTTACAGCCCTGATCTAGCACCGTGTGACTTCTTTTTATTCCCAAAAATAAAAAATCAGCTCAAAGGGATACAATTTTCGTCGCCGGAAGATGCGCTGGCTGGGTTCGAACAGGCTGTAAACGAGGTGTCTGCGGCGGACTGGAAAAAGTGTTTTGAAAACTGGTTTAGGCGCATGAATCTTTGTATAGAGGCTGGTGGAAAGTACTATGAAAAGATTTAATAAAAATATATGTACGTATAGAACAATTTTTTTTAGTTTCGCAAAACTTTCTGAGTGTCCCACGTATAATGCCATTAATCCCCTGATTGCGGCAGCCGCCCGTTACGAACCCACATAAGTTCCGTAGGCTGATCGAGGCATACCCTCGTCACTCCCGGTGATACTATCACCCTCCTACAGGAGAGTAGCAAAGAGACTAGTATCTTTAAACAATTCAGACGCAAACTGCCGTCTTTCCAACCTCGCCATCGAGGTCGGTTGCGATGTCACGGTCCTTGCCCTCCCCGACCCTCGCTCAAACCAGCCCGTGATGCTGTGCCATTAGTTTTAAATCTGCCCTTATATAATGATATCAGTCAGATCCATGCTGCCCAGCGACGCCCTAAGCCGAGACTCGTTCCCCACTGGGGGTGCCTGGCTGGAGGCCTTACACTCAAGGCACCCACAGGATAGTCCGGTTAAGCAGACGACAACCTCCTAGGTTGAGCTACGAGATGACATTAAAAAAAAGGCAAATAGAAAACAGATGTGAAACATTGAAAAAAGGATTGTACAAAATGTAAAAACAAACTGCCATATTGGATTTAGATAACAAGTTTTGAACAAGATCCTTTTACCGGTGTGGTATAACTTCACGAGGTAAGTTTAAAGTTGGCCCGCATAATACTTTACCAAGATAAATTCAATCTCTTAGTGCTATTCTCTAAACATCGCTTAGAAACTTGAAAGGAGATAGCGTGTCAATTCGCGATAACTTTACTATAGACCGACTTTTTCCTTAATGGCACTCCATAAACTGATCTTATTGGTGGTGTATGGTCTGGAACACGTGTATAACCAGATGCAGGAATATGAACGAAGGAAATTGAAGAAGGCAAAATTAAAGAAAGCAAGGCAAGAAAATGTAGTTTCAAATAAGACGTGGGTTCAAATAAGATTAAGGTCCCAAGGTAAAGGGAAAAAACCGGCCAAGTGCGAGTCTTACTCGCACACAGGGTTCCTTAGCTCCAAACAATATAATAACAATATTTTGAACTGTCATTCATTAGTTAGTAAACTTCCACACAACCGCAAAACTAAATTTGTTTTTCATAGTATGTTTATGAAAAACAAAGTTACTGCTGCAGTTTGATGAAAAAGTCCCATATCTCAAAAATTAAACATCATATCTTATTGAAACCAATTTTCGTTGATAGTTTTTTTTACGTTCTACAATCCTAAATATTTTCAGAATTTTCCTCCTCTTACTTTAGAAATTAGAGGGGGGGGACACACATTTTACCACTTTGGAAGTGGCTCTAGCGCAAACTATTCAGTTTAGAAAAAAATGATATTAGAAACATCAATATCATTTTTGAAGACCTATCCATAGATACCCCACACGTATGGGTTTGATGAAATTTTTTTTTTTGGTTTTCAGTTCTAAGTATGGGGACCCCCTTAATTTATTGTTTTTTTTCTATTTTTGTGTGAAAATGCTAATGCGGTTTATAGAATACATCTACTTACCAAGTTTCAACAGTATAGTTCTTATAGTTTCGGAAATAAGTGGCTGTGACATACAGACGGACGGACAGACAGACAGACAGACAGACAGACAGACAGACAGACAGACATGACGAATCTATAAGGGTTCCGTTTTTTGCCATTCGGCTACGGAACCCTAAAAACAAATGACAAACTACTGCCAAAATTATTGCGTTTGCAAAGATGAGTCGACAGATTTCATTAGGAAATATTTCATAATTTAATTTTACTGCACGAAAAGTAAGCCGAAGTACGATTTAGAATGTAAGAATAAGAATAAGAAATTTTATTTGCTCAAACATGTGTATACATACCGAATTAAAATAAAACATGCATGCAAGATCTTAATTAAGAGTGACTCATGACAGGTCTGCCATTTTTCATGGCGTGCAAATATGTATGGTACAAATTATTTTTATTAATGAAAATGATTTTAAAAATTTTACACCCTAACATAAAAACATCAGTTACAGTTAACTTACATTCAATCATTTATATCTTTTATTCATTTTATAACATATAATTTACATTTTTAAGTATTTTTACAAAATTACATAATATATAAAAAAATATTTAAAAATAAAAAGAAATTGGATTCCACCGGCATTGCGAACAGGGTCCGAGCTACCGTTGGTCAGGGCGCTTGAGAGAGGAACCTCCTAAATACGCGCCGTGTCCAGAAGTACTGCTTTCTGAATCAAGCCCTTGATCCAGCTGCCAAGCGAAAGCCTACTAAGATGTTGGTCGAGGTTTTTGGCAATTAAGCCATTGGCCGACACGACTATCGGCACAATGACTGCTGTATTCACATCCCACATGTCGACAACCTCGCGAGCCAGATCTAGATATTATTTGCAATAATTCATATTTAATAATATAAAAGCAATAACAATAGTAATATTCATAAATCCAATTATAATAATATAAAAGCATATTTAAGTTCTCCACTACTACATGACCATAATCACTACACTGTAAGTTATATTTATTTATTTATCTACTTCGGTTTCGTTATATTCGAATTACAAAATTGACAGCGGTTTCATTAAGATACCCACCCATAACGACATCGGGTTGCATTATGCGAATCGTCATCCAGGTACCTATAATATTACTTCGAAATCGAGGCAATGTAAATTACGTTTTTAAAAATGGAACAAGTTTAGAACAAAAGTATCGTATACTATTTGGCTGTTGCGGCTACAAGATCTTTGCCTTAAATACATAATAAAGACTAAATAAAAAAATAAAAAGAAGTAGGCGCGGAAAAAAAAATTCGGTACGCGCTACGCTTGTACCGAAGAATGGCACTCGTATTAAAAGACCGTCCATAACGTAACAGTTACATAAATTATAGCTATTATAACAATCACCATGAGTCGTTTAAAAATTCTGTAATACTGTAATATGCTTTCGTGCCAAAACCAATTTCATTGATTTAATTGTTTAAGTTGAGGTATCGTTTGCTCTTTCCAACTTTTGGGCAATTTGTTATAGATAGTTGGTGCCATGCAAAAAAAAACCCTTGCGAATACGTGCAGTTTTTGATGTATGTCCACATAGTTTGCTATCATCGTGGATTTGTTTTCACAAACATTACTATTTCCAATATATAAAGTGAAGGTAATGTTAATCTATAATATTTAGTGAAATACTCTTTACAGCTATCGGTAGTTTTGAGATTAAACATAGATCTCAAACAGCCCTTTTGTTTTTTTAAAGATGATATCCTTATTGGTTGAGTTGCCCCAGAAGATAACACCAAATCTAATGACGGACTCAACTAAACCATAGAAAGCCGTTAATAGCGCATCTATTTAGGGTACGTGATAATTTATATAACGCATATGCACCACTGTTTATTCTTTTGGCTAGAGCCTCAATATGCGCTTTCCAATATAATAATGTATTGTGTACATTCACTTAAGTGAAGTTAAAAGTGGCTTTCAAATACATTCATTCTTGTGTTCAGTAATTCAATTGTTTAATAAGTAGAAGGTAGCTATATTATATTGTCTTTTGCATAAATATTTACAACTTCATCGTAAATAACCATCATCATCTGCGTACCTTTTTCTTAAATATGATGGGTTCAGTTTTCAGTCTAACCGGATGCAGCTGGTATTTTACATGAAGCTACCGGCTATCTGATTTCCAGAACCCAGTGGGTAATACGCTACTCTTTGGTCAGACTGATCGTCAGACTCGGGTCACACAGGTATTTTGTCTTCTTTAATTAAATTGAACAGACGCCAGCACATCAAGCTACAACAATCTGTCAAATTTCTTAAATAGATTTTCAACTTTACTGTTAATGAATTAGGTTGAAGGTTGATTGGGAAAACTCGACAGTTTCGGGTAGCTTGACCAGCTGGCAGACGCCAGCAAGCTTTAAGCTTAGCAGCAAGTTTTAAGCTTTGTTTTAAAATAAATTTATAATCAGAAACAAATCAATAAGTTACCAATAACAAGGTTTTGGTAACTTTTAGTATCTATCCTAACGTTTTTATTACTTTTCAATTCTACATAAATTGTCTTGTAGTCTAGACTCCATAAATGTTTCAATACGATTGGTTTTATGTCCTTTATCCAAACGCTTGCATTCAATTCCATGCAGTTCAGAAAGGTCAATATCATCCATCCACATAGCACTATTTTATTGACATACCATCCCTGTTTTATTACAATGCAAAATAAAATATTTCTGATGCGTTGTATGTTTTTGTCAGTTTGTTTTCTCATTCTTTACATTAACATTTAATGACTGTCATCTTCTAGCTTTTTACCAACGATTTATTCATTATGCAGGAAACGTCTCTCAGTTCCGAATATTTCCTATTTTATGAGAATCCGGTCATAATATACCTTAGTTAGGACCTAGTTACCGACGTAGCCCGAAGAATTGCCAAACTTAAGTGGCAGTGGGCAGGACACATTGCTCGCAGAACAGATGGCCGATGGAGCCGAAAAGTTCTGGAATGGCGACCGCGAACCGGGAGACGATGCGTTGGAAGGCCTCCCACTAGGTGGACCGATGACCTAGTGGTTGCAGGGATCCACTGGATGCGAGTCTTACGGGACCGGTCAATGTGGCGACACTTGAGGGAGGCCTATGTCCAGCAGTGGACGTCTTTCGGCTGAAATGATGAAATGATGAGGACCTAGTTGACCATCCACATTTTTACTCCCGTCAAAAGTGTAATAAGTGTAAACGATGATAGATTTTGTTGAACTCAAAGTTAAGCAAAAAACAAACATAACTTGGACAACTGAGCGCTTTTCTTCGCGTGACACCAGAACATCATCACAAAAACATGCTATGGATGACATCAACAAGCCCAAGACTCAAAGTGCAAACACACTCCGAATTCAAATAACTCAAAAACACAAATTTAATTATCCTTAACTGAAAGACATAAGGTTCCATTTTCCATAGCAATATTCTTAAACCTTGAGGGTACCTGTCACTGTAAGACACGCGATTCACGAGTTTCGGTAGGTAAAGTTCTGTCAGATAAATGTGTTTGTCTAAAGAAATGTATGGATTTAAATTCGTGACAAGGAAAGGAAAATCGTTTTGATGTTTTTCAGTGTGAATAGCGGGGTTAAAAACACAAGTAAGTAAACATAAAAGAAAAGCAACTGCGGGTAATAGGCGTATCATACGCCTAAAATTGGCAGCTCTAGAGCTCTACTTCTTTTCATTGTTTAGGACAATGGTCAAATCAAAGCACAGTACACTTCAATCAACTTTTATCTGAGCAGGCGGGAAAACACAGAATTAAAATAAATGTACCAAATTTGACATATCGATACCTACTTTTCGACAAGCAGCCCAACCTTGAACTGCTCTTAAAAAGTGGTCATACTATAACAGATTTTTATCGTTAGTCAAATTGACTCCTAGCGCCAATTAGCCGTTTTATAGCTATGTCGCGCTACTATCAAAGAATGACAGTTGTGATTTGAATATAATGGCAGTTCTTCGTCTTAGTATGTTGATGGCAATCTATATTGTGTCGGCCCAGAACAGAGCCACTAGTTTGGCGCCCTCTGTAGCGTTCATCAGTTCCTGTCAGTTTATGTGCATATAAATTTTCTTAACTTTATAAGACAAATATGGTGTTTGCAATTAATTACCTTAAATATGTATAATAACTTCTACAAAGGTAAGAGATACAAAAAAAAACTAACTTTAATCCGACTGCCATCTATCTTTTAGTTTGTTAATTATAAATGGACAAATTCACGATACGTTAACACGAAACATATTTTAAAGATCTTATAGATCATTTAAACTCTCATCTATTTTCCATGAACCTTAATTAAACTTATAACATAGAATACAAAAATGAAAATTCTTAGTTTTCAGTAAATTGTTTAATAAAAAAAAGCTTTACAACACAACCGTAACATGTTAGTGTGAAAACTTTTCCTCTATCACTATTAAAAAGTAAAAAAAAAAACTTCATTACCTTACACGTCCTAAACGCTACAGGGTGTTTTAAACTTTTATTATTTACCTATTACTGTCGCGTGCAGCCTTCGGCAATGGAAATACGGGCCATCGTTTTGTTTCAATTTTTTATTAAACAGCGTTCACCTGGCATTAGGATAGACAGTAAACTAACTAGGCTCTGTTTGTTAAATCAACGCTGGTGTTATTTATAATGGATATTTTATTTGTTAAAGTACTTCATCATCATCTGCATAACCTTTTCCCAAATATGTTGGGGTCGGCTTCTAGTCTAACTTCTTCTTCTTCAACCATTGGCCACCCAATGTTGAGTGTAGGTCTCTTCCAAATCTCTCCATTTTTGGCGGTTATGCGTCATGGCTATCCAGTTTCTTCATCATATATGGCCAGCCCAGTTCCACTTTCTTTTTGCTATCACTTTCGCTATGTCCGTGAGTCTCGTTCGTCTAATCTAACTGAATGTAGCTGCATATCAGTATTTTACATGGTTCGACTGCCTATCTGAGTTCCACAAGGACGTTAGTATTGGGTAATACGATTCCCTTGGTAAGACCCGGTTTCAGACTTTCGTGCCTTTTTGGACTTATGATCTTTGCCAGTCGTTACATAACGACTGGCAAAGATCTACAAATGACAGCCGGGAACAACGGCTTAACGTACTATCCGAGACTCGGAAGTGACTCGGTATTTAATTTTTTTTGTTGGATAGACTCTTTTTCTTATTTACCGATTGTTTGTAAATGTGTGGACATTGTAGGCCTTATAGATTCCTAGATCCTTGGTAACTTTTTATTTCGTTCTACGTTTCGTAGTAAGCAACGACTTATTGTCAGGCCTACGATGTCCTCCCATACTTTAGTACTAATGCTGTAACAGAAATATTGTAAAACCAAATGATTTTAAAAGAGTAACCATAGTTTCTTGCCGGTTCTTCTCCATAGGAAACGACCAACGCGAACCGAGCACCTTTTTGCCGACGTTTTATAAGTGCCCCTGTAGGCCTATGTAAAATAAAAATATTTTGATTTGATTGATTTGATTTGATTTGAATGAGTGCATGGTTACCCATCCATGGACTAACCCAGGCAAGCGGTGCTTAACCTAAAGATTGATCTGAGTGGCTGCTATAAGCTGTTTAGTTTGTTCCAAGTTGAAATACTGGTGGTTTATTCCAATATGACTACCGCGACCTGGCTTTATTTACATGCAGGATGGTTGACCTGGGTTTACGGTATGTTATTTCTGTCCTAAAAAAGTAACCTTTACGCTTTTTAAAATAAACGTGTGTGAAGTTTATATTATGTTCTATAAATGTTTTCTTTAGATTTATAGCGTGTGTATGCGTGTCTTGTGAATAAGAAATTTATGTATGAATAAAAGCAGGTGAGTTTTAGTATGAAAATGTGTGTATGTGTATTTAGCTTTGGTAAAGGGTTTATTTTCCCTTATTGGTTTCACCAAAACCTATGATGAATTACGAATATAAGCGTATTGTACAAATAAGCTTGTATTTTGTTTTTACTGTGCATTCATAAAATAAAAGTCTGTTACTTATAGCAAATAGTTTTGAAATGTAAAAAATACTATTTTCCTATGAAAATATTGCCTCTCTGGATGTAAACTATAACATTGACATTCTAATAGAGTTCAAAGAAAAATACTGATGTTTGTATAGTGAATTGCTACCAACGTGTATGAAAGAGATGATTACCACAAATACAGCAATTTTAGTTTTATTAAACTTCACAAATATTGTTGTTGTACATTGAAATGACACATGACTGTATATATTGATGGCTTTTTGTTGTATATCACAATATCCTTCATTTATTTACATTGGAATTAAACCAAATAGCAACCTATGTCTAAACTAATATTATAAAGAGGAAAGATTTGATTGTTTGTTTGCATTGAATAGGCTCCGAAACTACAGGTCTGATTTGAAAAATTATTTCAGTGTTAGATAGCCCATTTATCGAGAAAGGCTATAGGCTATATATAATCACACTACGACCAATAGGAGTAGAAAACCTTGCAGAACCGGTTCTTACGTAGAGTCACGGGAGCCCCTTTTTATGTCCGTAATGACCGTCTACACGTAGACCTTAGAATGCCCACCGTCCTTCAGTTTATGAAACGTCTTTCGAAGCGTTTCTTCGATAACGCCATTAAACACCGTAATCCCCTGATCGCAGCGGCCGCCCGTTACGAACCCTCGCGCATTAGTACAGTACGCCGTCCTCGGCATACCCTCGTCACTCCCGATGATGCTATCACCCTCCTCCAGGAGAGTAGCAAAGAGACTAGCACTCTTAAAAAGTTTAGACACAAACCGCCGTCTTTCCGACCTCGCCGTCGAGGTCCGTCGCGACGTCCCGGTCCATGCCCTCCCGACCCTCGCTCGAGCCAGCCCGCGATGCTGTGCCAGTAGTTTTAAATCAGCCCCTTAATAATGATATCATTCAGATCCAGCCTGTCCCCATGCAGTCCTCCCCCAGCGATGCCCTAAGCCGAGGCTCGTACCCCACAGGGGGCGCCCTTAGCGTGTAGTCGCTTAGTTTGTAAGTTTTATGCCCTGGCTGGAGGCCTTACTCTTAAGGCACCCACAGGATAGTCCGGTTAAGCAGACGACAACCTCCTAGGTTGAACTGCGAGATGCCATTCCCAAAAAAAAAAAAAAAAAACAATAGGAGTAGAGCAGCAATGAAAAATGTTGCGAAAACGGGGAAAATGTGACGCAAACGAAGTTGCGCCGGACAGCAGGCTAGTCTAATATAAAATTGACCACTGTTTAAGGCAGTTTTTTTCTTACCCAACCTCACGCCTGTAATCCAAGAAGGGATAGGCAGAGGTGTATCTGTAGTGCACCCACGCTAGTTATTTTTAACTAAATCCCATATAGGGACGAACCTATTGTCATCAAACGGGAACAAATCCAGGCTTTGTGGCTGCTATTAACAAATTCCAGATGGAAAAACCATTAACACTTTTCTCGACCTAGGATTCGAACTCAGGACTTCATGCACAGCAGCCGCACTTGCCACCACTAAACCGACGAGGCAGTACGCACACACAGTTTACAATTGTTACTGTTTATTTTACTAATTGCAATAACGCATATTCCAGCTCAATTATGATCCAAAAATCGTGCATTAATTTAAGACAAAGGGTTTTAGAATCACGAACAGAATTCTTAATAAATAATAAAATTTCACAGACGATAAAGGACGTTCTAAACGACTCATTAAAGTTATACTTCCGTCAATAAATTATTCAACGATTTGTCGGAAGCCGAGAATTTCAGGGAAATTATGTACTTTTGTAAGTGTATTAAATAATGTAATTATGTATTCTTTATTAACGTTATTAAGATTTCTCGGTAAATGATTTTACTGCGCACGTATTTTGGCTGCAAACTTTTAGGAGTAATTAAACTAATTAATGGATTTTACGCTTAAGGAAAATGTCGTCATAATAATTATTGGTAACAGAATAGCGGTTTGTCTTTAAAGATATTTAATAAGTCTAACATTGCAATATAAAATCAATCTTATAATCCCCGGCAGGTAGTCGTTTACCCATTGCACCTAGCCTTGACGTGCTTTCAGAGGCTCGGAGAAAGCTCGTTATGTAATTTATGGCCACCCATCCACGGCCCAACCTAAGCAAGCGCAGCTTAACCCAAAGATCGAACAGATCAGGTGTTATTATTTACCCACGAGCTCTGCAATTTCCTAAATCTAGATTAAAGTGTTATTCTCAGCTAACGAGGTTTATCAAACACAAGACTAAAATAATATAAAACTCAATTTACAAAACCTCCATCCAATCCTGAACAGATCTTAATTTACCGTTCTTAATAACTTCATATACACCGCACGGACTGTTCTAAAATTGATCCAGCGCATTTATTAGTTCATTGTTTGGAGTTTGTAGGAAATTCAATTAATAACTTTAGAGGGTTCGGTATCAAGCTTATGGTTACAGTTGGAAGATAAAACAGTAGCTCAACTTTTTAGTGTTTCTTTTTTAGATCTACTGTCCAACTAAGCGTTGGAGCTCTCCACCCTATAATCTGCTGCCTCTTCACAAACTTTGTTGGGGTAGGCTTCCAGTCTAACTGGATGCAGCTGATTACCAGTATTTTTTTTAATAGGGAATAATATATTTATTCAAAATTAGAATTGGCACAACTAATACAATATAAATCTTAGAAATAATTAAGGAATAACAAACTTCAATGCCTGTACTAAGTTAAACCTGTATCACATGTCTCTAATAATGATTACATCTATTTTACATGAAGCGACTGCCTATCTGACCTCCACAACCCAGTAACTGGGTAATATGGTGAGTGAGGAGTTCTCCATCCTATTAAGGGCGTAAATAGACCCTTAAAGCCGAAATAAATTTGTTCTACCCAGCATTGCGATGCTTTTTTTTTGTGCTGCTTACCTAAAAAAGTTGGAACTTTGACCTCCAATATCGCCTTAATTAGAAGGTTCCCCCTTCTAATTAAGGCGATATTGGAGGTCAAAGTTCCAACTTTTTTTTCATATACTTGTTTATAAGGTACTTTACTTTAAATACCTCCATGATCCGTTCCCTATTCAATGCACTCATCAGCACAATGTTTTAAGTGCGTTATATTAGGTTTTACCGTAAAACTTGCTTTTTTATCGCAAAAAAAAGTCGTTTGCCAGCAATTTTTTTTTTTTTTTTTTTTAGTATTACTTAGTTTGATGTACGGAATGCTAGGTTGACGGCTTCGTAAAGGGTCCGTTTACGTCTTGTATATTGTGAGGAATCCGTGAATGCAGAAAAAGTTATTTATAAAACACGTAGATAACGGTGATTTGTATTTTCTACTTATCTTTGGTGGAAATAAGGGCGAGTTTTTGTATGTAGTGTAGTTTTTGTTGGTACACTCTGCAATTGGTGGGGCTCAACTACACAAAGCACAAGCTCCTGTCTATGCTACAGCTACCGAGTAACAGCCAACTAGCTACTGATACTGCATAACTAACATATAAGAGATTGTGTAGCAGTGGGCTTGTGTGAGAGCCTTTTGTTTGTAGTTGATCTACTATTTATAAATATACTGTGGCTTCGTTGTGTAATGGGAACGGGCAGTAAGGGCTGCAACTGACATACATATTGCAAGCTACGTAGACCGGTGTTATATAATTTGACAGGTGAACATTTCCGAAGTGGGATATCCGGTCGTTCGCATATCGTGAAGTTCAGGTTTATTTTGTTTGAGCTAGAGGTTATTTTGATTATGCAATCATAGGGAGGAATTTTAATAAAAATATAGCCTGCAGATAGAAATACACTGAAAAGTTTGATTTAATAAGCTTTGGTTCAAGATAATGATTCAAATGGAGACAAAAGCTTCCGGAAATAATCTCTTAGTTTGAAATCTGCAAACCCGAAAATCAACAAAACGGAAAACCCACCCATTTGCTCCTTAATGTACACAGCCTTTTAAACAAAGCAGCAGACGCTGGCAAAACGCCATAAAAACTTGAATGAAAACAAAGGAAGATTACAGCAACTTAACAAAACATTTCTTTTTGATCCATCACTCATTGCCGTCAACACAAAACGGTTTGCAATTTCGCTCCCCATTATGGACTTAGTCGGCTCCAAACTAAATTTACGAACAAATTATTAAGTCGACCGTCCACTGTGGGATATATGCACGGAGAAGCTTGTTACGTTAGCAACGTAGTTCATTTGTTTACCAGCCACACATCCGTGCGTAGCGTGTCGCAGTTGACGATCCCGCTTACATTTTCGTCCAAAGGAAAGCTTTGTTGCCATCAGAGATTTGTGAGGCAACGTAGCGGGAAATGTGTGTGAAAGTAAACAATATTATTGCTATAATTATGAGTTTGAGCCGTTTGGGGTCGAAACACTAGGACCATAGGGTTCGAGTGCCCACCTAGTGTTTCGGGATATCTCCTAGCGGTTGGTTGACTATTCACGTGATCAGAGAGCTGGCTTTTTTTGGCCAAAGAATCAGCATTGCCATCCAATGTGGCAATGCTGCCAGCTTTCTGGGCACTTTTTCTGTTGTCAGGGAACTAGACGAATTTTTTGACTGTATTTTTGTCTTCATTTGATACTGTCGTGATAATATCGTTTGAGCAAAGCTAGCTTTGTGCTAAGTTTAACGCACATCCAATGCTGCATATTCTCGCACATCTCTAGATTGAAACACGCCTTAAATGCGCATAGCTTGGTTAAGAGCTGCTGTGGAATGTTACCTTTACGTCCGCGAGAATCGATCACAGACCCTTGAATATTTACCACGGGAAATGAGGCAGGCTTGTTACGTTGGTAATATTTCCTTTGTCACGCAAATGGCGACTGTTAAAGCACAGTTTAAAGTGGTTGAATGCAATTTAGGACGGTGGACCGCATTCTAATGGTTATTGTAGTTCTGCTTATGTGTTTTTGGATAGTTAAGCGTCTGTTAGTTTTGAGCCTTTGTTTGGTTTCCATTGTCTGTTCTGTTTCTATTTGGGTGACCTGGTTTCGAGTGTTTGCCATAATTTTGCCTGCCTTTCTTCCTTTTTATAGTTAAACATAGGTATCTTTCTTACCTTCAAAAATCAATAACGTAACTCAATCTCTATTTTGAACCGCGGTCTTCGACAGTTGTTTGTGATTCACCCTCTCAAACTGGTTGATTAGTTCCAGTCAAAGATTGAGATCAAAAAGTAGTATTGTTTATTATCACTCCAGTACCTACGAGGGGGAAAAGACGGAGCTATAGAAACTGTCTAGCACATCTCTTTCTCAGTCTGAAATAAGTTTAAAACAATACTGCTTTAAGATGTCATGGTGTCCTACCAGAACAATGAACCTCTTTCGAAAAGAGGTTAGACGTGACCCTAGAGTAATGTCATTAAAGCTCTAGTGAGCTTAACAAAAGCAAGTGGACACAAAAACACAATTTACAGAACGGGTAAATGTGCAAAAGATTGCTGGCAAAAATATGATTGAAGATTTCGCAACATTTTAGCTGTTTCAATGCTAGGGTGCTTTATCGGGGCTTTAGTGAACAAAAGTGTTGGAACACCTAAAACACTGCGAGTGCAATTGTGAATTATTTGAATAATAACATTATTTGTTCCTTCAAGAAACATGAGAAACTGAGCCAAAGGTAATAAAGGTTAAAGCATGAACAGGTCGAACAAAGTGACTTTAACACATTGTATACCTTTGACGCTTACCAATATTATTATACAATTCTATCTTCAAACGAACAACTCCAATGTGACCTCGTGTCAACCCTTACAAGTGACGTGTCACCTAAAATGTGCTGAAAAATATTTGGATTTGGGTCCAAGGGTCATCAAACCTTTGCTGTATAAGTCTCGGTAGCAAATAGGGCCACCACATTTGTTTCGCTGGATGCCTCAGTGGGTCTCTGAATAATTATGTCAGACGGAGTAGCAGCATCGTCCTGTGAAATAACATCATAGTGTGATTGAGAACCCGATTTTGGTGATATGGAGCTACATTTGGAGGTGACGTCTGATAGACGTGTAGAAAATGAATGAAAAGACGTGAACCGGTGCAAGTGTCGACACGTGAGACCGTGAGTAGCGTGCTTAGCAGAAATACATGTGAACTCAACGCGACTTTGTAACACACTAGTAAGCGTGCTACGGCTTACTTGGTGGTCGCAACCGGCACATCGGCACTGGCAGTGGGGGCATGCCCGCGATCTAGCGCGGGCAGGGCTCCGCTAGCTACCCTGGTTTTGGTCGTCTGGCACGGCATGCAGCAATGCAAATTGACAGCCGCAGTCGCGGGCGCTCCGCCGCGGGTATTGGAAGCAACGGTCCAGTAGACAGCATACGTCCTGCGCACGACACGATTTAAGCAACACGAACATATAGCAACTATTCTATGCCCGCTACCCTACGTCATAACATATAGAGGACGTGATACATTCAGTAGTGGGATGAGAATATATTTGACATGAATTATGTAAGTGTTAGAATACAGGGTGGCTTACGCAACCAGATAAAACCATTTCCAATAATTTCTAATTATGTATTCTAACTCTTTCATAACATTTGTCGAATATTCTAAGCTTCATAGAACATACAATAGCAATCTACGATGTACTATTTGTTCAGTAACTGATATGTTAGGGATCTGTCTTCAAAGTATTGTTTAGTAAGTCTTGGATTGAGTCGATTGATTGAGTTCTCGGAATAGATTAGAATAATTAATTATTAAAACAAAATTAACAGCTAAATACTGAGAAATGGCGACACAACCAATTTATTATTCATTCGCTAGAATATAAATCAACTGTATTCACCGCATCCCATATTTTTGTGTATCCTAAATATGAATTTAATAATAAAACATATGGGAAGGTAGGTATTCAAAACTGAAAAACAAAATAGGTTCGTGGGTACGCCACCGGTTTCCATGTGCACCATTTTAAAAATAGAAATAACTATCGTGGATTTCCCAACCGTTTGAGGTATCTGATAACTTGCTTATTTAAAGTATTATTTATGTTAGAGTAGGGTGGTTATAGCAGATAATCTGCCCTTATATTTAATTTGAATAAACCAGGATCCTAACCGAAGTCAGAAATAAAAAGCATAAATACATTTAACATTGTTTGGTAGGTTGGTTGTAATTTTACAACCCTAGCTCCTTGATTACGTGGCGACTGACATTTTATGATGCGCTTGTATGTGACACGTGGTACTCGTATTATCCCTATATAATCCTGCTTAGCAATCATTCGTAGTGGGCAAAAATAATAAAATTTTTATGTTAAAACATAAAAATAGGCACATAACATAACATAGGTATTATTTTCATATAGGGTATGAAAATGTTTTTGGTTTTACAACACAAACTATCAGGCTTTACGTTATTTTATACACCTTTTGCAAAATTGTTAGCGTCTCTCTATTTTAACGAGTTGTTATTATCTTCGGGCTCTCCTATTACTTAGTTTATTGACATTAAACCATCCCGATTATAGTTTATGCAAAAAAACTAAATAGGCTTGCGTTTGGCCGCAACTTACCTGGTGAAAAGCGATGATGCGGCCTAGAGCGAAACACGCTTGCCTAGAGGAACTGATTCCATTTTTGAATAGGTCCAGATTATAATGATAAGGGAACAGAGAAGCCGTGTATTCTATGTGGAATTGTATTTGCATTAAGATAAATATTTGTATACCGTAGATATTTAACTTATAAACACTTCACTTTCTAGTTTCAAGCGAAATACATATTTTTCAACGATAGAGCTCACAATAACTCAAATAATATCAGCATATCTTCAAGATCTTTCTGACTAGACTCATATCTTCCGTCTGATTGCACATATCGTTCAATCGCGAGAAAGACGAGTCACTATTATGTTATACGCTCAAGATGCACGAAATGCATGATACTCAACTTATTGTTAAATCTTGGAAATTCCTAGTAATAAAATGAAGGTTCCCATGTCTTCCCGTGGGTGTCGTAAGACGCGACTAAGCAGTGGACGTCTTTCGGCTGAAATGATGATGATGATGATGAAAATGAAGGTTTTGCCAAAGTCAGATTCACTATTAATTGTGTTTATTGCATCAAAGAAAAAAATATTTCAACATAATCATCTGCCTGCTTTCTTACCAACTATGTAGGTACATAAATCAGGGTAGCCTTGCAGTCTTAACAGAATGCGTCATCACAACTCAGTTTCTGGGCAAGACGATACGCATTGGTATGTCTGGATGTCACACATTCTGACTAATTACTCAACGTAATGCCTTTCAATCTAGAGTCGGGCTTAAACCAACAGCTTAACGTGCTTTTTTAAAAAAAACGTGCGTTCTAGTGCGGATGAGTCATGGTATCGCTGAGATAGTCCCTATCCACCCCCCTAGACCCCCTAGTCTGTAGTCTATACAGACTTTGGTAAGGTCTGCATAAAACCTTATTACTATTTAGCCTCTCTAATAGAGCTAAATCTAGGACGAAGAAAATGTATTTGAAAATAAAAACCGACATATCTAAAATAGAATAAACATGTAGACCGTACAAACAACAGTATCTGTATCAAAATCCTTATTTCAACTTCAACAACATTGTCGTCGTATCAATAAGTAGGCCTTAAGTCGAGTAAGTGAAGGTACTACAAAGGGTAATACACTAAAATCCTATTGTAGTCGACGCTTTTGTCACATGTCGCCTTAATCTTGGAGATTTTCTTTAGAATTTCTATAAAGATCAAGCCTGTCCTTGTGCGTGGAGGGTCTTTGAATTTGTTTAAGCTTATAGGATTAAAATTGTACTGGAACAGGATTTGTATAGTAGGACTGAGCTCTATGAAAATAAAAATGTTTAAAGAACTAGGCTTTTAGTTATTCACTACTTTTACTTCGTAGATTCTTGATGTAGTTGAAATATATCATGGTGAGTTTATATAAAAACTCAATCAAGGAAACAGAAGTCACCGACTATTTACCACGATTTGTGTTTTTGAAGTCGGTTTAATATTATACTAATATTTTAAAGAGGCAGAAGTTTGTATGTAGGACGTAATCTTCAGAACGACTTATCCGAATCCGAAAATTCTTTCACTAACGAGAAGCTACACTATTTTCGAGTAACAAAGGGTACATTTAAAAAGTTCCCGAGGGTTAATTTTTGTACATAACTGGAGCGAAGCTGCGAGAAAAAGCTAGTGTAACTTAAAAAAGATAAAAAAAATTACCTACCCATAAACACAAAGGCAGGTTCATTAATTAAAATCAGAATCAATGAGTAAGTACGAGGTAGTCAATCCGATGGCAATGTTTTAATTCATTTTCCATTTTTATTTCAATAATACAACCAAAAGCCGTAGGCTTTATACAAATATTTCTCAGTCATTTAATTGTAAATCAGTTGCTGCATTGGCAGCAATTTTTGTTTTCGCTTCGATTGAAATAGTTCAAGCATTCAAAGATACTCTTTGATGATGACAAAACCGTTCAAATTTAATTGGCATAAATACGCAGAACTGCAATTATTTGAAATTGAACTCTGTAGGAGGGCATACCCATGAAGCGCCCGCGCTGTCTTTGAGCCAAGCGTAGTCAGTTACAAATCGTTCGCCGCCCCCTACCCTGTAGTGTCTCCGCGGCACGCGCTAGTTCAGCTCCACCGCTGTCGCATTAGGTCACGTTTTTATTGTTCTATCTTGATTTACATCTAGACTGTACAATCATATGTACTGTGACAACAAATATTTGTGTACCATACATAGTCCATTCGATTAAATCCGTTACCTGTCCCACTACAACGTCCATATATTATGATTTTTCTTAACTGTTTCGTGTTATTTTATTTCCCACCAAATACATCATAGTAAATTATTTACACATAATTTTATATGGTTTGTGATATTTAACTATGCCACGATTGCGTAACTTATTTTTCACACACTTTTTCACTTTGTCACAATTCGAAGGATCTTATGGAAGCTCACTATCCATCGCTTCGTGAGTTTGAAAAATCGGTCGGCTCGACATCGCTTATAACGCAATGAATGCATGAATTGTCAAAAGGAACAGCATAGCATTGACAGTATATTGCACTTACGCAAGTACCCCGCTGGCTTAATACTTCGTTTAATAAAATACAGTCTGTGACAGACAAATTGACAGATGGACGGACGGTCAGACCGAGCTAACACAGCCTTTGGTTACGGAACCCTAATTAGGACAGAAATGCATTGTCATTACCTTTTAACGAATCGTGTAGGGTCCATTCGAAAATAGTCTCTATCAACACTGATAACAGTTCAACGTATGAATAATGGAATATAATCATGGATGTAAAAATTGATAAGGCTTGATAATGAATGGTTGGCGTGTGTTGAATGCACATGGGCTAATTATTGATTAAAATTAAACGTTTGCCTTGCAGTGTTAATTGCTTTGGAAGCCAAAATATAAATAAAAATTAAATACACGAAACATAAATTCATTTTGTACTTCATTGTGTCGCTAATTGGTTGATACTTTGCTTGACCAGAGTGCTACGTGAACGTGGCAATGCTGCCAGACTTCTGGGCTCGTTTCCAGATGACGGCGGCTGCGATGTGGAGGAGTACTTAGACGCCTAAGCGTCCTTTTGTTTATTTAGTTAATTTTTTTTATAGAATCTACTTCGTTTTTTGTAAATATTTAATTTTAATTATGCTATAAGTAGCCTTTATTCATTGTCATGATCGAAACTGTATGGAAGGATGTTTGTGTCATTTTCCTCGAAGAAAACTATGTTGAATTTGTTGTATTTTTCTTTGCGATATCTCTAGTTGTTTTTTTTTCTACCTTCCTTTTATTCGAAACAAAAATTGTATAGTAAAGAAACAATAATGAGGAAAATTACAAATGGTAACAAAACATCAATCAAATAATAGAAGTAAGAATAACAATTACGAATTCTGAAACAATGGTTGTACATTTCTCTTTGTAATTCCACAAACTCATTTTGTAAAATGATAAATGTCCAATTTTTCTCAATCTTCCATGTAATTCTTTGAACGAAATGATGACTTAATACCGAATCAAATAAATCTCCAAATATTTTGATTTTCAGCTTCAATTAAAATTCTTCAAATTTCCATTCAAAGTCTTTAGTGAAAAATTGATTCAAAGTCTTTGGTGAAAACGTGAAAGGGCGCGTCTTTACGTACTTAGTTTTAATGAAAAATTGCCCATTTCATACTGCGTTGCGTCACTGTAATAAAAAGGCTTAATTAAGCGCTAGACAAATTGAGTTAATTAACGTAGGTACTTTAATGATAAATATGAGTAATTGGTGTCAGTGAAATTTATGCTGTGAGAGTATTAAGTTGTAGAGGTTATTGTAGTGCACTTACGATACATATCATCACGTCTGTAATCTCGAAGGGGAAGGGCTGAGGTGGTGGAGGTGGGTAGGTTATTTTGAAAAAGTACGTAACAAAGGAACATTTTGTCCTGCTTTTGTGGTTCTTCGTGTGCATGTTGGTGCATTTAAACGATACATTTTCTTTTATTATAAACCTTTCAGTCACTCGCTAAATGTAAATGAACCCTAGAACTGTGTCGTATGAACCAATCAAATTAATAAAATTGAAGTGTCTGTTTGTAATTTCAATACAATAGCTTTTTTAATTAATGCAAATTGACTACTACGTTATACTACTGTTACTGTTAAGTACTGTCATACTTATAACAGAAAACATTATTTAAATTTTTGTCTGGACTTTTACAGATAGCTGATGTTATAAGGGGTATTTTTATGGTAGGGGTTTTTTAACAAAATCCGATTCAAATAGGGAAATAATGTTTTTATAATAATTTCACGCAACGGGATGTCGCGACCAACAGCTAGAATTCTAAAAGAATATTGTAATTTAAAAAAAAATTGATTATTAAGAGCGTTTACACCTTACATTTATACAAACATTTACTGCATTTTATACAAACTTTCTAGTCCTTATTTTCGGAAATGACTGAACCGATTTTAATGAAACTTTAGGATACACAGGTCTAAAGGTTACTAAAAACATTTTCGAAATGTTTTTCAGAAAAAAAATTGGAAATTTCTGTTTCTATACATAATTTATAATCGGTCTAATTTTGCAGTAACACTATTTTCAGAAAATGTTTATGTTGCGTAAACGTTCTTAAAACCGTTTCATGTTGAAAGATCGTTGGGCTAAAAAGTTGGAGTAGGCTACTGCTGAAAACTTGGCAATCTACTTTTCGAATTCTAGAAATTTTCAAACAATCGCTTTGTCAAACCATTAATAAATTCTTACCACTGCGCTGAAACTTCAAACACGTCTTGATTTCTATCAAAGAATGTAAATTCAAATTTTATTCAAAATTAAATGCCTTTACTCTTTGACTTTACAAGTTCAATATCCTTACAAAATCGTTATAGAGCCTACTTGGGAATTTATTAATAATGTCAGACCACTTTCCAAAAACAAAGACATTTAAGAAAACTCTGGTCAAAACGAACAAGAAAGAAGGTACTACGCGGATTTGTTTGCTCATAAACAACTACCCGCATAACTTCAGTTTATCCATGACCATGGTGCTTGCAAAAGCGCCAAAATATCGGGAATTCGAAACAAATAGTAAACATGATAAATATCTAGATTTCAGTGTGAATTATAAATTCTGGTTATTTATGAGGGTTTTTTCCTTACAAATACACTAAAACTCTGTAATAAGTCACGGAAATAAATAAAAGACTACTCCTTTCCAAAGTAATTATTTCACTGAATGTAAGTCAATGCTACGATTTATTGAAACAAAGCATTATTTAATAGGACTAATGAATCGTTGTCCAATCATAAACATAATACGTTTATGTATATGCACGAAAAGTAATAAAACAAACCATTTCCCGAAAAACACGAACATCGTACTAACTGGGACAACGGCGTCTATCTCATACGATTTGAAAAGCCATAACTCTGCCCTAATGCATTCATAGTTCTATTTCTGTCCGTCCATAATCGTAATCTTTAACTGTTTGAAATAAAAGGAGACACTTACGATTAAATGGGGTATTACAGTTAAATTTGGCTCCGTTTGGATTTATTCGAACGTTTGTGTTGAGTAGATATTTTTGATTATACAGGGTAGGAGGGACTCCGACGCGAAAACGGTTACCATGTACGCAAAATTCTAAACAAATTCATCGGTTATTAAAAAAACAATCAGCTGTTCCATACATTTTGACCGTCTAGTTGTTGCAGATTTGTAGGAAATAGCAGATTTAACGTTTGCCGTTACAAAAAAAGTACCGGTAAAATTACCAACACAGTAACGGTATGCGACGTTAAATGTTAACGTTAATAACGATAAGTAATTGGATTTACTGGTATTTAAATAGCGTTACTTATATCGTTATTTCGCTAAAAACTAGCAATATCGATACCTTTATGCTCAAAGACTTTACGTTCGACTCTTCTAATCGGAGAGGCAACAGCTAGGATTTTATGACGATCGGTCAGATATTTACGAATACGAGACAATTCACGCGTGCTTGCTATAGGCGCGAGCGCGCGTGAATTGTCTCGTTCTTCGAATTCTCTCGCGCTCGCCACACAAACATCTTGTAGGCCAAATACAATCTATCCATTTGTTGTTCTAATGATTAGTTGTTTGTCTAAATCACAAACCGACATCGTTAGAAAGAGATAGGCGTTTAATTACCGGTATAAGAATGGTTACTTTTACTGATACAAACATTAGTAATTAGATAACTTTAACGTACTTACGGGTATCGTTATTAATATCTTTACTTTGTATCGTTAGCATAACGGTAATTGGCATCGTTATACAAAAAATAACGGTAATTCAGTCCCTGCTGAAAATAGTTATGAGCGATTTGAAAATTCGATCACAGAGTCTAGCCATCTAAAATACCGACTTGTTAAGTTATAATTATAATGCGAACGAATGAAATATGCATGTTGGAAAAATTGTGCCACAGTTAATTTCTTGTAGCGGAGTGATTTATGGAACTACGCTTGGATTAGAACTTTTACAGTAATGAACTTAGATGATAGTACATAATTATTTTATTTATTTAATACACACATCAAAAGTGTCTAGGGATCAAGCATTTTTATGCGGATTTCTTGAGATTGAGATGTGGCTTTGTAATAAATTTATGATTTTATAAATTTATATGGATCCTTTTTGGTGCATTTCATAATTTGAATCAGGAACTGTGAATCAAATTCGAGTAAAAGATGAAAATCAGCTGTCAATATTTTCCCTATAAAAACATACAACGCATTGAAGACATTATTAGTGCTACTGTTTCCCTACTACTGATTAAAACCAACGTTATTATGGAGCGGCGACGTCATTTAAGCAGGGAAGAAATGCTCAGAGCCGTGGGAATGATAGAAGCTGGTTCCCGGCAACGTACTGTGGCTTTAGCTCTGAATACAAGTCAGAGTGTTATCAGTCGACTTTGGACACGTTACCGAAGCACTGGTACCGTGGCTGAGCGCCATGGAGGACGGTATCGCTGCACCACACGGAGACAAGACCGATACATTCAAATCTTAACTCGAAGAGCTCCAACAATAACCGCCATGATGTTAGCCGTGAGGCTTCATCACTCTTCAGGGAACTTAATTAGCGACCAAACAGTCAGAAACCGCTTGCATGAAGTGAACCTTCATTCCCGAAGACCGCTACGGGTACCACCTATAGCAATGCACAATCGTAGGATTCGATATCAATGGGCTCTTGAACACAGAAATTGGGCAGAAGAACAATGGCGTTTCGTGTGCTTTTCTGATGAGTCTCGTTTTGCTATGAGACCGGATACAAGACGTATACGACACTGGAGAACCCCTGGACGCCAACAGCGATTAAAATCCTGCCAGGAAGTCCATCCTTATAGTGGTGGAACCATCATGGTATGGGCGGGTATTTGGATCGGCGGAAGAACTGAGTTGATTTGGATCAGAGGCAACCTCAACGCTCAAATTTATGCTGAGACGATTGTATCAGACGTCATCGTTCCTCTACAAGTGCAAATCGGTCCCTTATTTCAGTTAATGCATGATAATGCACGACCGCACACCGCAAGAGTTGTAAGACAGACTCTCGCCGCAGCTAACATCAATGTCCTGCCCTGGCCTGCTCAGTCGCCAGACTTGAACCCGATTGAGCATGCATGGGATATGCTACAGAGAAGAGCTCTGCCGAATATGGAGGGTATCCAGTCGCAAGAAGACCTTTTTTTGTTGTTGCAACGAACATGGGCGGCCATTCCACAGCGTGATTTGCATGAACTCATTTTGAGTATGCCAAACCGATGTTCTTGTGTTGTTAGTGTTCGCGGTAGAAACACGGATTATTAATTGTTTAAGTTACCCAATAAAATTTTAAAGAAAACTGTTATTTCAGTCTTTTTTTCGAACTTTAATGTTAGTGGTTAAAATGTCAAAAATTCCTTTATTAGAAAATGGCAAATTTCTTTATTAATGCAAAGGTGACTTGGTTTATCGTTACTGTGACAAACGAAAACACTTTATTTGATGAATCCTTAAAGAAAATTTTAATTAATATCAATCAGGAGAAAAGTTATTGCAAAAATATATGTTGATCCCTAGACACTTTTGATGTGTGTACTTTAAGCACATTTACTGTTCAAAGGCAGTCTTAATGCCAATGGCATCGTCTACCAGCCAATCTTGGGGTGATGTGGAAACAAACTGTGGTAGACGCAATTGAGGAAATTGTATTTTAGGAACTAAGTATTTGATATTTGTTCAATCAACTCCGTGTAACAAAATTCCCTACCTTCCCTCCCCAAAATTTAGGCCTCTCCCAAGCTGTACCGCAATACCTTGTTCACTACATTCCACATAGATAGTTTTATCCTGGTCTTCTTGTAAAGTTCGTCAGTCTATCCGGGCCGGGCAAAAAAACCACGATGCAAATATCTTTGACAGTTAAAATTTTTGATAACTGCGTCTTTTTTATACAAAAACCACTTTTATACTTGGCACGAAATTAATTGGTCAATCAAACACACAACACAAAATTCAAAAGGGACAACACAAACTCGGAGAAATTCAGAAGATGTTAAGACGCTGATGAAAAGTTAACGAACACGGTTAAAAACAAAGAAAACCGAACATTTTCTTTCATAAACAAACCAGTTAACAAAGAACTGAATCCTACTAAAGCAACAGACGGTAATTGCATTCACAAGCAAGTTGAAAGACCGAGAATAAAGGATGACGACTCCATCTTATTAAGATGTCAGACAATAAATTAAAAAATTGAGCATAATTTACTACGGTAAAACTCTGTACAAGGATTCTACAGATATGTCCGGGTAGCAAAATCGAATTTATGTAGGTAGATATATTTCCTCGGTAGGTAGAAGGAACTCGTGGCTAAACAATAACAGCCACTTAGAGCAATTTTCAGAATAAGGCAATCTTGGCTAGATTGGTCTGTGGATGGGTAATACACACCGAGTTTCCTCCGTCTTACGTTAAGCCGTTGGTCCCGGCTGCCATTTGTATGACTTTGACAGTTTAACAGTGGTTACAGGTAGTCCGTGTCCCGACAGTCGTAGCGTATTACCCAGTACTAACTGGTTTGTGGAGGTCAGATAGGCAGTCGCTCCATATAAAATACTGGTATTTAACTGCACCCGGTCAGACTGGAAGCCGACCCCAACATAGTAATGATAAGGCTAGGCAAATGTCTATATTACAATTCAAATCGATTGTACCGCCCCTATCAAATGTGTTACACCCCTAAAGGGACGTTGCTGTTGAGCAGAAAATTACTTATCTCAACTACGAGGGACCAAGGGACGATAAAGGAAAACTTGTAAAACAAAAACCACAACAGCGGGTTGTTGGTTAAGCAGAAGGTCGTTGTACTGAGCAGTTTGCTGGTTTTAAATAAAACTTAATTTTGGTGATGGCAAGAGTATGTCCGGATGGCATCAAAGAACAAATAATTCAATAATTCATCTAAGTAAGAAAAAAATTAGAAATTAAGCTTTCTTTGCTTGAATTTTTCAATTTTTTATCGAATCTAAACACCATCATAATCTTTTGTTTCCATGTTTCGCGTTACAAGCCATTTTAAAAACAACCTCGGAAAAAATCGTAATTTACTTGCAGTAGCCAACTGGACAAAGAACAGGGTGTAAAGTTCTACATCCTCATAGACAATCAGACAGGTGTTATATCTGGTGGGCTACTGCCCAGCAATTGTTATCGAGCAAGCTGCGGACTTTAACTGCGCGATTTAGGATTTCGATGTTGGAACTTCATGTGTGTAATAGATAGTGCTGTAATACTTTTTGTCTTGTGTTTTGTGCCGCTACAAACTCGTCCAACTTGACAGTTATGTTATTTTTCAACTCAGCCTCTGACACAGTCACACATTTTCTGTGTCATTTCTTCTAATGGGCTTTCTCAAATATCTTAAATTAATTTGACTAGAATACACGAATGTCAGTAAATAATTCATTAAAGCTTCGGACGAACAAACCGAAAGCATCACAGACATTTGTGCCATATTCTGCAAATTCAGTCTCAAATGATCTCAAAGCTTGACATATAAAACTCTGTCCCTTGAAGCTGGGATGTTGCTACTAAATTATGACGTCACAACTCACGAACGCAGCATTTCATTAGAATGGACAAAGCTGGTTGCATGTAGAGCTATATCGAGCTTCAAAGACAAATATGAGCAACCGTCAAAGGATTTTGCATCTGCATTATGTTTGTATGTCCGTTCGTTTGTGAGACATTCTACAGGATTAGCTTTGAGTTCTGAATCCTGGACTGTAGGGTTTTTAATAATAGATCAGCTACTAAAAACAGCCTAATACTGCTGTTGTCAACGATGCGATTGCCTTGACATCGATATTGTGCTAGAGAACGGGATGGCGTCTAAGGAAAATACTTCTAAAGAAAACTTTTTGTTTAATAATGACAATAATACCAGCGGGCTACTGTCCCACTGCCATTGCTAGCTACCCTGCAGAAGCAGTAGTAGTGTTATTGATGACCACGCTTGCTCAAGTGGTGACGATTTCAAATTAAATAATAATGACGACACGGTTGACGCAGTGGCTGAGCGATCGACTGCTGCGCTACGTGTCACGGGTCCGATCCCCGCGGAACAAATATTTGTATGGCCTACAGATAGTTGTTCCGGGTCTGGCTGTTTGAGTTAGTGTCTGTGCGACTTTAAATGTTTGTAAACGCACCCACGATACAGGAGAAATTCCTAGTGGCGCTTCGTTTTTTAAAAATATGAAGATATTATTGTCTATGCTACAAAAAAAAAAAACAAAATGTATTAGTAGCAAAAATCATCTTACAACACAATCAACCTATCACTTCACACACAAAAAGACGAAAGGGAACTACTGAACTGTCACAAAATCTACAAACGCTAACAAATCGCCCTAAACTAAAATGAATGATGTTGAATGATTTATTATGATTAAAATCAGTTCCACCGTAAACATGTCATCGTATTTATCAAAGTCTTTAAGTAAAGACCTTATGTGTTGCCGCCCACAGTTATGACGTCATTGTTTCTTTTTTTATGTATTTTTTTCTATACTGCGCCCCAAGCCCCATTTATTTTTAGGTCAAATGGTCTTTACGAGTGATTAGGCTGAAAATAATAGGTCTAGAATTCAAATTGAACCGTAACGTGTTAAGTTATTTGAACGAGTGAAAGCCTAAGCTGTGAACAGACCTGTGTAAAGACTAACGTTTGAGAAATATTCTTTTTCGTT
The DNA here is from genome assembly GCA_949152445.1 of Cerastis rubricosa. Classification (NCBI taxonomy): domain Eukaryota; kingdom Metazoa; phylum Arthropoda; class Insecta; order Lepidoptera; family Noctuidae; genus Cerastis; species Cerastis rubricosa. The sequence continues at coordinate 14,463,443 of OX424540.1, read as the reverse complement.
CCTTGGTTTGCTATTTTTGTCATAAAAATGCATCATTTTATTAGGAGAGGACACTCCTGCAACTCAGTTTCAAGTGTAGCAAGAGTTAGTGAATTTCACATACCGTGTACGGTGATAAATCAAGCTATACAAATCCAGAAGTTTCCAGTCCAATAGTTTTTGCAGAGCCTGAACTTCTGAATTATATTAAAACGTAAATGACACAAAATTTGTAGTCAAGTAAAGCTAATTCCATGGAGTATTGAACCATTTATCTGTGTTTGATTTCAATTGAAAATTCTCCGCGTCAAATAAAGTCACCAACCATTTAGAACTCGTTTCAAAAGAAGTTGTGATAAAATAACCAATGAGTGTTACAGATTGTGACATTTTAATAGCGATATTTAATTGAAATTTCAGAATAGAGCTGTTTAGTGTTAGGTTGAACTACATTTATAGCATACAAATGTTGCGGTCTCTATAATGGGGTGGTTAACCAACTAATCACTATGCATTATTCCGACATGCTTTGGTATTTAGTGCGCAGGTAATACGAAACACATTGGCAGGTGGGTTCAATCTAATGGTACTTTATCCAAAAGAATGGGTCACAGTTCTAAAATAAATGCGAAAATTTGTGAGGATAAAGACTATTGAACGGATTTGGATGACGGGCACATGGATAGTTTATAACCTGGATTTAAACGAAGTATACTTTTTATCCCCATTGTACGATTTTGTGGGATAATTACCGAATTCCACGCGGGTGAAGCCGCGGGAAAAACATTATCGCATTGCAAATATTAGAACGCCTTTGTCTTGATGTACCAATATTTATGTATCTTATTCATCATCAGCCTATAATGTTCCCACTGCTGAGACACAGGCCTCCTATCAATGAGAGGGAGTGGGCTGTAATCTACCACGCGGGCCCAGTGCGGGTTGGTAGATGTCACATGTCTTCGAATTTTTAGTTCTAGAACATGCCGGTTTCCTCACGATGTTTTCCTTCACCGTTTTTTAGGGCAGCGGTGATGAAATAAATCACTAAGTAATGCGCCTGCTCGGGTTTTGTACCCACGGCTTACTGCTCGTAAGTCAGGGCTTATTATCATTTTAAAATATAAAGATCTAAGCGAAATTGAGCTCTTTGCAAACTGCAGCGAATATCATAAAATCATCTGTAAAAACCAGTACCTTCTACCTTATTATTATTAAAGTCTTAGTAAAATGAAAACCTTAAGCCAACTACTTTGTTTGCGCACTATGGACGGCTTAGAACCAAGGTTCACTAGCACGGACTGGTACTTCTTACCATATATGTACCTAATAGAAGTCTCTTATAAGAAAATGTTGAATTTTATATTCTTAGGTATTGGTCTGAGAACATTGTGGTATGAGGGTATTCTTGTAAACACGAGGGATATTGGAATGAAGGAATTTGAAATCTTCTACATGAAATGATTGCATTTATTTTAAAATAGAATCCCTTAAAGAATGAATGACAGAAAATAACCATCAGATATAGGAAAACATCACAAAGAACTTTTCCAAACTTGATCCATAGAAAATAACAATCAACAATGATGAAATTAAATAATAAAATGGTCAGGATGGGTTGTGGAGGTCAGACTGCCGCTTCATGTAAAATACTGGCTGCGGCTGAATTCAGTAAGACAGGTAGCTTTACGACGATTCTGTAAACGTCATACAACAACTCGCATTTCACATCGCTATTCACTCTAATTTCGCATAAGGTTCAAAATGACCTTGATTTTGCATTCTGTAAGCATCACCTAGTCACTAGCCACTTCTTACGTCATCTCATACTTAATCTGTCAAAATCTCCCTGTTCATTTAGTTCAACTCGCTGACACGCTCGCAAGGGTGGCGCTAATGTTAATTCGAATTATCAACCGAGTTTTTAGAATGCCAATCAAGAAACTCACCGCGGATTCAGATTCGAAATTCTAAATGAGTTCTTACAGAATCACACTGCTGACCCCAAAATGGTTGGGAAAGGGCTAGGCAGATGGTGAATGTTGAGCATAACAAAATAAGCAAAGACTAACATTTCAAAACACAACACTTCATGAAAACTAACCATTTGTAAAAAAGAATAGGTACTAAGAAAATATATGCACCGTGCTTTGTAACCGCGTCAAAAGACCTGCAATTTATGGAAATATACACAAAGGGCTGCGAATCTCCTTGATCTAAATATAAAGAAAACGCAGAATAAATTGTAAAGAGATGTATTATACACCTCTTTAAATACCTCTTATTTTTTTAACATTTATCTGCTGCCTGCGACTTCGTTCGCGTGGAAATTTTGATGTGATATAGGGATATGTGAAAAAATAAATGTTGGTCGATTCTCAGACCTACCCGATATGTACACAAAATGTCATACAAATCGGTTCTGCCGTTTTGGAGGAGTTAGGTATCAAACACCGCGTCACGAGAATTTTAAATATTAGATAGTAGTAAGTTTAAGAAAAGAAAGGCTGTATTTTTTCCGCTTATTTATTGTAATAGTTGATGGCAATAGACTCGCACCCATGGGACATTACATGGGACTTAAGTATAACTGGAGAAATGTGGGTGTACTAATTAATGGGTAACTACACCTCTGCCTAACCCTTCGCGGATTACAAGCGTAATGATATTATGTACGGTAACAAAATAAAAAATATCGTCTTCTTTTTCCTACCCCTTGATTTGATTTGAAAACGAAGTGCAGGTGGTGTACCATGACGTCTTAAAGCATTATTGTTTCATTCTTATTCCAGAGTGGGAAAGAGATGGAGCTATACAGGTCGCCTAGCTCCATCTCTTTCCCACTCTGGAATAAGAATAAAACAATAATGTTTTAAGATGTCATAGTAATCCCCCAGGTAGGTACAGTCCTTCGGGAAAATCAAACGTTTTGATCGATCGGCTGCACGAATTTGAAACAATGTCAGGAATGATAGAGTGTTGCCAGGATATTGGTGCCAATAAATAAAGAATTGACCGAGTTTTCTTTATTGACACCATTTTCTTTTTTAATAATTGCTACAGTCATGCTATACGATTCCCTACGATTTGACAGCAAATGCACTCGAATATGACAAGTGTTTAGCTTGTTATTTAATTCATAAATAATAAACACGATTGTATTAAATTACAATTCATGGGGTGATACTAATATACCTACTAAGAAAAGTTCGAGAAAAATAACAAACATATTATTTCTTCCTAGAACCGGTTTTCATAATTTTTAATTAAATCTAGCCTTGCTCCATAATATTATATTTCAGTATGACGTAACTTGTTGCCGTAATTAAAGTTCTACAATTAAGTTTGCAATCTGCTTCAGCTTCCCAATTAAGATTTGCTACGCTTTGACTTATTAATTAAGGAAACTATACTTTGAAGTCTGAAAAAAGCTTCTGCAACGCTAATGGTGACTTCACAGTGCCATTATGAGGTTTGATTGATTCATCATTACAACAGTTGGCTATTAGAAAAGGGATGGCCGTTGAGTAGTTGTTGGTTTCCAAAAAAAAATTCTAGAGGTTCCAGTTCAATCTTTTATGAACCACGCCATATCGTGCATAGGGCTCATGTAAGAGTCTTTGACAAGAAGGAAATTAAATATATTTTTAGAGGTATGAAAAGCGGCGTCGTTTCCACCAAAAAACCTCTCCTCCGATTATACCAGTGTTTCATTTATTTATTTTATTTTATTATATTCATTAAAGAAAACTTATAGCTAATATCTTCATTATTCGGGTTATTAGTCAGGAGTAATATGTAGAAGAGAGCCAATTACAAGTCTAGCTATTAATTTATTATTATTAACGTATTGTATGTAAACCACATTCGTTACACAGGGTAGTTATAGTTTGGACTTCAATCTCTCACAAAGGCGTTGTTCAGACCAAACGTATTCCAGCCGCTGACTGTGATCGCGCCTTACGTAGTTTATCGCTTTTCCATGTACAAACAAGGTGTTCGTGGTTTAGGGATTAAGAAATAATCGTCGAAATAAACGTTTGAGATTTTTTATATGGGTGTATGCAAGGTTAAAAGGCGGGGATTAGACGGCCCGCGTTTAAAACAAGGGTGGTTAACACTTTACCGATATCCTCCCCGACCCTCGCTCGAGCCAGCCCGCGATGCTGTGCCAGTAGTTTTAAATCAGCCCCTAAATAATGATATCATTCAGATCCAGCCTGTCCCCATGCAGTCCTCCACCAGCGACGCCCTGAGCCGAGGCTCGTACCCCACAGGGGGTGCCCTCAGCGTATAGTCGCTTAGTTTGTAAGTTTTTATGCCCTGGCTGGAGGCCTTACTCTTAAGGCACACACAGGATAGTCCGGTTAAGCAGACGACAACCTCCTAGGTTGAACTGCGAGATGCCAATCATAAAAAAAAAAAACTTTACCGAATACCTAAATAAGAAAAAAAAATCCTAACCATTTCATTATTGATTCGGGTCGAGAATCATTAGCATAGTTACGTCCTTGAATTTTACGAGGATGCAAAACAACACCTTCTATAGTATTTAACTTCTCGTTCACACCGAACTGACTATAAGCATAGTCGCATACCTCTATCCAATAATCCAGTGAGCATACTTTTTGTGTGAACTATGCCAAAGTATCAATATTATGCATTTTGTTGAAATGTTACATTTATATTTACTTTAGCAATGTAAACCTTTATTAAGACAGAGATATTGCACTGCCTTGTGGGCCCAACATAGATTGTATGTGGCGTTGAAGATGCCACCACTGCCTCACACGTCACAATAAATCTTCTGACGTCACCGATACGAGAAACGATGTCACCAAAATAGTACCAACCTCTGACCGGGGTCAAAGAGTCAAGCGGGCACGTCCGCCGCTAAATTAATCGGGGCATGAATCACGTGATCTAAGCAAATAAAAGTTAGCCGAGTTAATAGCTGTCTTGAGAGAAATCCCTCCGACTACATCCGATGAACAGAATGGCGTCCATAAAATTGTAGCACGCTGTAGGGACTCTTGTGAATGTGTGGATGAAGTTGTGAAATGAAAAGAGGGTTATTCTTTGAGAGGGTTTGGTCGAGAGTGCTCGGTGTGGGTCTAGATTATTTTTAGCGTTTGAATGTTATGATACAGTTTGAGACTTTTAGATATTATTTATTTATTTATTTAAACTTCATGTACAATAGTGACGGACCTAATGCCACTAAAGGCATTCTCTACCAGGCAACCTTTAGGATTAAATAGACAACATTGTGATAGGTTTCAAAATAATATCTAAAAATAACTACAAGTTTTCGAAAGTTTATATACTTACGACAAACTCTTTGTTCAATGTTTTTGTCCGAAATTCTCAATACATACTAGATAAACGATCTAACTAAAAACAGCACTGTTTTTAATTTAAATTACAGATGCAACTCAAACTCCGCACCACAATGGAAAATAGTTGTGCCAATCTCCGAAAAAAGTATCGAGATACATACTCGATACTTTTTTGACTGAGTGTATTATGAATACACAAGACTTATACATAAAAATAGCCTAAATCGTTATTTAGTATGTCTAGATTTTTATTTGAGAGCTATTTAGTCTGACTCAAATAGTAGCTTTCTTTTAAAAGTGAATTATACCAAAGTATATATGGTTTCTGTTTGAGAAAACCATAGTTTTACCGAGTTTTTTAGTTTGTTTTGATATGATATGATTTAACGTCATCTTAGGACAGGACACGATACTAATCCATTTCTCGCGTTTTAATATTACTCTTAGAAAAAGTCAGGAAGAACTTTTTCTGAAACTACGTCAAAACAAGTATTAACGTAGTTTCAGAAAAGGTAAAAAAAACAAGTTGAAAACTTGAATATTAACGATGTGCATTTTTGATATTTTGGAATGGTTGGGGAATAATTTTGCACGAATTGCTTTAATTATCAGTCTAAAAGTACTATCATTTATGTGGTAAAACACAATATTCATTTATTACGCTATCATACACAAACTTGACAACTTATATTACATTAAAAATTTAACACTTCAGAACTATTACAATCCCTCTTACAAATTTTACCTCTTTGAAGAAACCGAACGTTTTGTTTGTGCATAAGATAATTATCCAGTTATGGAAACCCAAACTCAATGACAGATGTCATAAAGTTTAAATTCCTTCGTAACCTAATATCAATCCGTGTTACTAATTTTCGAGTTTAACATTTTTTAGCCATCAAAAAAGTGCACAACGCCGCTAAAGAAGTTTTCAGTTTTTCACTTCAAAAATGAATTGAAAAATTAGTTAAAATAAAAAAAAAATAACAAAATTTTCCATAATATTTCTTTTGATTTATTATTCTGCATATTTTATGAGTCGCCCTACTAAAGCTTTGTATTGGATTCCCCGTACAATTTCGATAAATTAGACTTAATTTTATTAGTCCCTGGCACGCGAATTTTACATAATGAGCTGAGTTTGGACTGTTATTTAAACATTATATTGGAAAATACGTGAAAAATTTCGTATATTCCTTATTTTGCTTTATTATTAACCAACCAAGTATCATCATCATCATTCCAGCCGAAAAACGTTCACTGCTGGATATAGGCCTCCCCCAAGATGGGGGGGTTTTGCCATAATCGCCACTCTTGGCAGGCGGGTTGGCGTTCGCAGTACGGTTGTTACAAAAGCACAGAGAACGCTGCTGCCCATTCTCTGCTAAGTCCCTTAGTCGCCTCTTACGACACCCACGGGAAGACATGGGATGGTGCTATTCTTTACGTCCGAGATATTTTGCATTCAATATTGTTTTTTTTTTATTCAAGAGTTACCAGACCAGAATTTGTGGCAGTATTCATTTTTGCATCAAATCTCTAGATTTGATGCAAAAATGAATTCTAATTTTATCTCTTGTTTGTTCCTAGGCTTTCATACTTAAATGTATAAAATTATTTTATTCACAGCTTTACGCAGAGTAAAACTATAAAACGACAAAACGTTGATTTTATCTAGAGTTGGTTACACTTTTTATTATCACTCATCCTCTTTTTATTTCTTCCCTACGTTTCAATATAGCAAATATTATATACTTCAATTTTTACCCAAAGAATCTTGTTCAATCTCAGTCCTCTGTCATAAAATCTCCATTCGCGAAGTCAAGTATCTCAATGTATATCGCAAAGTATCAATATAAATCAAAAGGTATCGACATTCAATCCTTTTATAAAGATAAAATCGTACTGATATAAATATCAAAATGTGAGTGGCCATCGAACACTTTCATTGCGTTGGTACTTACAAAGCTTTTTGAATTCGGAATGAAATTATTATTTTTTCGGGATTCCGTACACAAACTTTGCCATTGGGATCCTATGCTCAGCAGTAAGTCTGTTCGTCTGTTTGTCAGTCAGTTTGTCTGTCACAGGGATATATCTTTTGACCCATAATGGTAGAACCTTGAAATTTCACAGATGTGTATTACAATAACCACAATACCAATAATTAAAAATTAAAAGGAACCCCAAACAAAAAACTTTTTTTCGGCGCTTGTTGCTGAATTATATTGTTCAGTCTTACAGAACCCTATGTTTGCGAGTCCGACTCATTCTTGGCCAGATTTTATTTCGATAGTGCAAAAAGCTTCGGCCTTCGAGAAGTATTACTTCATTTGCAAAGGGTCGCAAGTTTTATAGGTTCGAATATTTCTCCATTTTTGAACTGGAATTTAGGTTCGTGAGAAATATGGCCGGATTTTTTTCGTTGATTGGAATATATGATCTAAATTGCGAAGCCTGATGGACTTGTAGATTGCAGATTTGCAGAGGAAGGAGTTGTACAATCGAATGAAACGACGAATCAAAGATAATTCCATTATATATGGGACTTACTTGTCTAGTACAAACTCGTATTAATTAATTACCTTGTTGCTTACTTTAAAGTCTTGTAGGTATCCCAGAAGCAAATATTATCTATTATTTTTTATCGGGTGATCACTGAAAACCAGCGCTGTGCTGTGGACCTCCCATGGCACAGAATCATGCTGACTGGTCACCTGCTTGTCGCAGTCACAACTTGCAAGCTGTCAACTTTTTTGTTCCGTCCTTTTGTATTTATAAAATATTTGTTGTGCTTTGTATGAAATTTTTTTAACTATATTTTTGTTTGCTATTTATTAATCAGATCATATCCCAGCGACAGAAAAATCTATTTATCTTTTCTTTCTTTCTTAATAAAAGTCGTCCAAAAGCATTGCCTCGAAGCTCCTTATCCTATTGCCATACAAAACTTCTCAACAATCTCAACTCAACAAATTCCCAAAAACCTCACAAAATAAAAAAAATGACCCAAACAATTGCTCAGTTAAGCAAATAGAGATGGACAGTAGGCTGTAACTCTTGACAGATACCGATACCAGGTCCCTTGACCGCTGATCTCGGGGGAGAACCTCCCTACTATTTAGAAAGCCTATCGGACCGAGATGTAAGTGACATGAGGTAAATAAAATTAATTTATTATTCCCTTAGGATTTTTGAGCTTTAGTGGCTGGTGAATTTTGTTATTATTTAATATTAAAGCGAAGGGGTCAGTTTTGCGATACCCGTGTCAAAATATCGAGATTTCTATGGTGTGTATAAGTTATAGGTATGTTAATCTTAACTTTCGAAATGAAGATTGTGTGAATGGCGCTAAAATGTATACGAGTACTCGACTTTATTTAGAACAATCTATTTACATTATAAAACTGTTTTTCCTTTTTTGTATTTTTATGTAGGTATAGATTTTCAGAAGAAGAAATTAACGCGCTTGTGTGCCTTTAAAAAAATATATCATCATCATTCATCATTTCAGCCCAAAATACGTCCACTGCTGGACATAGGCCTCCCCCAAGTGTAGCCACATTGACATAAGGGGGGGTTTTGCCATAATCGTCACGCTTGGCAGGCGGGTTGGCGATCGCAGTACGGTTGTTACAAAAGCACAGAGAACGCTGCTGCCCATTCTCTGGCAAATCCCTTAATCGCCTCTTACGACACCCACGGGAAGATATGGGATGGTGCTATTCTTTACGTCCGACACCATACAGAGCCAAAAAAATATACATAATAAATTTATAAGAATTTTTGTTATATATAGGAATTTTAAAACGTAGAGCTCAAAAATAAATAATTTCATTAAAAAGCTTTTCGCTTTGTTTCATCCACTTTCACGTGAACGTAAACCTTTTATCTTTGATCAACACGACGAGAGAAAACGTTGATTGAAATCTATTTTTAGGTTCCAAACCAGACGTGAAATTCGATATTATCTTGAGATGAAGAAGAAAGAAGGGTCAAAATCCAATAATCGACAGTCTTTTACATTTTCGTCCTTTTGATTCCAAGATTTTAAATCAATCTCCAGTTATAAGCTCGTTAAAATAAATTATACCATTACCAGAATGCTCCACAATTTCAGGAACAAACTGAAAGATTCTCAAAAGTCGATTACATTGCAGTATTCTGTGGAAACTAATGTTTTATTTGATACTTAGGTTCTAGGAGACATTGAATTATTCAATCAAGGGAACTACGACCCATTACGATCAATCAGTTTAGAGTGATACGCTAATTAGTAGGTTAGTTGCTGACAGTAATGGCGACGAATACTAATGATTTCTCATTAGTTCAATTATTGGGTGTTTGTTTTTAAGGGCTATTATAGTGTTAGCAGTATTTTTAAAATGGACATGGTATAATTATCAGGCCTAATCTATATTTAAAAAAAATCAATTGTGGTAGGTAGGTATCAATAGGTCGGTAGGTAGGTAGGGTAGGGTAGGTAGGTAGGTAGGGTAAGGTAGGGTAGGTAGGTATATAGGAAAAAGTGCATTGCAATGCAACGCATGTCGGGTATAGCTAGTCTTTCATTAAAATAACATCTGAGTGCGCAAAAAATGTAGGAACCTACCTTAGCTTGCAAATAATTATAATACCGTTATAAGAGCGTTTACGCCTTACGATATTTCATACAAACTTTCAAGTCCTTATTGAAGTTTATTAAAATCAGTTCGGTCATTTTGGAAAATAAGGACTTGAAAGTTTGTATGAAATGCCCTAAGGCGTAAACGCTCTTAACATTTTATAACCCACATACTTATTTTTCTTGTAAAGAGAAGCGTTTATTTTGTAGGTTCAGGTTGTAAAGATTATAAATAACATAACATCATTAAATCATGCTTGTAATCCCCGAAAGGTTAGGTAGAGGTGTTCCTAATTAATAGTACACCGACATTTCACCAATTATGTTTTTAAAGTGAGTTTAAATGTTTGTAAACGCACCCACCATACAGGAGAATTTACTAGTGTGGGGCAACGTTTTTTTTTTAAATAAAAAGTCCCATGTAAAAAGGGGTGCGCCTATTGCCATCAACCAGGCTCAAATCCAGACTCCGTGGCTCCTGCTGAATTCTTGACGAAAAAACGGAGCAAATTATAACAGTTTATCAAATACATACGTTTGTACTTAAGTGTACCTGCTCACCTACCTAACAATTTTATCACAAACAGTTTGTAATATTGAAAATCAATACAATACGGTGTTTTGAGTCTAACAAATTATGAAATTCAACGGGTGCAATAACGACGTTTCCACCGGGTTCCACGTTCATAAAAACATTTATTTTTATTGTTTTCTCCTATTTTCTGAAACTAAGGATGAAATACAATTGTATGGCTCGATACCAAGAATTTCGTTAAGAATGAGCGTTGTACAAAACAATTCAGCAGACTGATGTGCTCAATTAAATCGCGCCATTTTCAAGGAACCGGAACCTCGAAGTTGCAAGTATAGGCAATTAACCTTTACAGCTTGAGAAGAAAGGTATACGAGCTACGTGCTCGATATTTTATTTTTTTATTTACGCCTACATGTTGCAAACAAGGGTTTAAGTTTTGGGTGTGCTCTTGTCCTAATTAGCATGACACTAAACAGTGGAGCAGCGGTGGCCCAGGGAAGCAGCGGTGGCCCAGTGGTGGCAGCCCCAACTTACGAGCAGTAAGTCGTAGATTCGAAACCAGGCAGGCGAATTACTTTGTGTAATTTATTTCTTCACCGCTGTTCTCGTTCTTGGTCTAGTTTTATTCTATTATATTCTCTCAAAACGGTGAAGGCAAACATCCTAGAACTAAAAAATTCGAAGACATGTGATATCTACCAACCCGCACCGGGCCCGCGTGGTGGATTAAAGCCCACTCCCTCTCATTGAGAGGAGGCCTGTGTCCCAGCAGTGGGAACATTATAGGCTGATGACGATGATGATGATATACAGGCTGGAAGGGAAACCGACGCAAAAACGGTTATCACGTACTCAGTACATCGCATGCAAGTCTTCATCGCTGTTTCCTACAAAAGTGCAATAACTACACGTTCAAAATGTGTAAAACAGCTTTTTAGGGTTCCGTACCCAAAAGGTCAAACGGGACCCTATGACTGAGATTTTGCTGTCCGTCCGTCCGTCCGTCCGTCTGTCACCAGGCTGTATCTCATGAACCGTGATAGTTAGCCAGTTGAAATTTCTACAGATTATGTATTTCTGTTGATTCTATAACAACAAATACTAAAAACAGAATAAAATAAATATTAAAAGGGGGCCCCCATACAAAAAAGTGATTTTTTGCTCGTTTTTATAAATATAGTACGGAACCCTTTGTGCGCGAGTCCAACTCGCACTTGGCAGGTTTTTTTTTTAATTACCGATGAAAAATTTCTATGTGGGGGTTAGAATGATGTACTGAGTATGTTACGGTACCTTTTTCACGTCGGTGTTTCTTCCACCGTGTATTAGTTTTTTTTTAATATTATTAATTAAACTCACTTCCCGTTATGTTATAACTAGCTGTCCCGCGCAACTTCGTCTGCGTCACATTTTCCCCGTTTTCGCAACATTTTGCATTGCTGCTCCGCTCGTATTAGTTGTAGCGTGATGATATATAGCCTATAGCCTTCCTCGATAAAAGAGCTATCTAACACTGAAAGAATTATTCAAATCGGACCCGTCGTTTCTGAGATTAGCGCGTTCAAACAAACAAACAAACTCTTCAGCTTTATTATTAGTAGTATAGATTATGTCCTAAGGGGGAGTCTATTGCTTTATACTGAAACAGCCAAAAATCTGACTTTGAGCTGTTATTGAGATTTCCTTAATGAAAAACTCAATACTAATTGTGCTTTGTGTGTTTTATGGAATTCGAATATACGACTAAAATAGTAGATTGTTGCATCGAGCGCAAAGTGAGTCATTAATGCACGAGTGTTATGTTGGTGCCCGAGCGCTTGCGAGGGCACTAAATTATCACGAGTGCATTAATTACTCACTTTATCGAGGTGCGTAATCTGCTTTTCTTTCAACTACCCTGACAAAATATACCTACTCAAAATAAAAACTCAAGTTAATGAAACAAAGTTTAATTCATCTTCCCTTCAAACATACAATTATTAAAAGTGCAGTTATTAAAGGTTAACAACTTCATTTGCAGCTGTTTTATATTTTCTGGAGTTGAATTCATATCGCTATCGCTGTCAATTTCCATGATTTTTTACCTTTTTATTTGGTAAATAAGAAGTATCAAAGTTTTACAATGGTACAAAATGCGCGCCATTTGTTTTTTTTTTTAATCAAGTCTGTTTTATCCAGCCGATTTTTACTTTCAGCCAGTAATCTTTTTGATCTTATGCTTACATTTTATTAACTTAATAGGAGAAATTACACCTCTGTGGTAAATTTAATTCCAAATTTAAAATTTAAAACAGTGCAGTAATGAAAAACAGTGCAATAATGAGATTTCATATAACATTTCTGCACTGTTTTGGTTCTAAGCAAAAAAGACATCCTTTGTGATCGGTTTTGTAGTGATTAATGACAACATTACTGCGTAGTTGAAAGAAAATTTCTTAATTGAGCAATAATTAAATCAAATCTGGTCTTAATTCTCGTATTGAAAAAATACAATAGAATACGCTGTTTATCAAATACTTATTAATTTGTCATCAACGATTAATTTGAAATGGAATTGGGGATACTTTCAGATCTCAATGACGTCGTAATTAACGGAAATTATTCTAAAACATTTTACGTGTTCAAAACGGTACATAATAATGAGTATTTTAATGAAGTCATCATAAGTTTGATGACGTCCGTTTATAATGAAACACGATATATGGAATATAGTTGGAATTATTGCTTTTTCATTAATCGAAATACTTTTGAAATTAAAACGTATTTAAAACAATGTTTTTCACCATGGGCACGAGTAATATTTTTGACGTGCTTATAAAATACATAACATAACGTCACATCGGGCCTGTAAGGTGTCCCTAGTAGTACACCAACATTTCGCCAGTTATTTATAAGTCCCATAAAATAGAGGGCAGGCCTATTGTCATGCGGGCCTGTGGACGGTGAGTAATGGGCAAGCTCACCGTCCGTCCGTCTAATGACGACAGGCCGTGCCGACGGCGCGTTCGTGTTCCACGCGCGCCTCAAGGAGATGTTCAAATCGGAAGAGGTCCGAGAGGGCCGATGCCTGCCAGGGCTGCGGGTTGTTCGAAAGAGATACCGTGGCCCTGGAACACAAAGGGCTAAGAAGGAACATGGATGGGTTTTAGTCAGTCAAGTCTGACACTCCCTTCCGCTCCGCCCAGAGCGGGAGAAGTTATTTGATGATATCCCACACAAAAAAAAAACGCCCAATTGTCATCAACCGGACACAAATCCAGACTCCGGGGCTGCTACTGTAAAAATCCTGATTGAAAACACTAATAACACTTTGCTCGACCTGGAAATCGAACCCAGGACCTCATGCTCAGCAGTCGCAGTCCATTGGGTTTGCATTTTAGTGATGAACAGCTTCACCCCTAATGAAAATACACTCAACCCTATTCGCATAACATGATGAAATGTCGGATGCAGACGGGCTCTTAGTTTACAAGCTGAACGATAAAACGCGCTTCCAGTAAAGCTCTTTACCTACACCGTGCTCCAGGCTCCGATGTGTTCGAGTTTCTATCTGCTTTTAGCGCGAAACGATGAAGTTAGAATAAAAGGTTGTAGGAATTTAGTTATGCAGGTAATATTTTAAAGAAAATTGAAAAACTGTTAGAAGTTTATTTTTTGGTGTTAAAATTGGTTTGTAAAAGATTAAATGTCAGCTTTTGAAAAATCTGTATTCGAGGTGCTCATGCTCAGCAGTCACGCTTACAACCTTTAGACCATTGAGGCAGTCTTATGTTCGTGAAGAGTTTAAATTCAGCGATTGTAAATATTACTGCCCTTGTCCCGTGTCACTTGGGGGCGGCCTAACCCATTTTTAGGGTTCCGTACCCAAGGGATCAAACGGGACCCTATTACTGAGACTTCGCTGTCCATCCGTCCGTCCATCTGTCACCAGGCTGTATCTCATGAACCGTGATAGTAAACCAGTTGAAATTTCTGCAGATTATGTATTTCTGTTGCTATAACAACAAATACTAAAAACAGAATAAAATTGATATTTAAGGAGGGCTTTCATACAAAAAAGTGTTATTTTTTTCTCGTTTTTATAAATAATTGTACGGAACACTTCGTGCGCGAGTCTGACTCGCACTTGTCTGTTTTTTTCTTCCATTCTCGCCGGCTAACCGTCACTCTATCATTTACTCCTTTTTCTTTCATGACATTCCTCACACATCCTATTTATTGTTGCTTTGGTCTGCCTCTCTATCTCCATCGATCAACATAAATTATATTCATACATATAAATTCAGCCGTTGCACAAAAGCCCCAAAAAAGTTATTCTCAAGAACCGACGTATAAATGGACAGAGTACCTACTAAAAATCAATATTCAATTCATGAAACTCAACCCAGTTTGAAAATTAAAGTAAGTTTCAAATGAAAATTAGTTGGATCTCGGAATACTCAGTTTAATTACTATCTAGTAAAGTTAGAATTCTTGGTAATTTACTCCGAGTGCGCTTTAACTTATTTAGAGGATACTAAAGCTGGTATTTTTAGTCATGAACTGAACTTAAGTGGGACTAACCAAGCCTACATGTTTGTTTATTTATAAATTGACGTCAAAACGCCTACTTTTCGTCTGGTAAAGTTTAAGTACCGGAAACTTATACGTTTTATACATCTTTAACATTGATTAAAGTGAAAAATGGCAGTTTTAGCATTGATTGAAGCAGGATGCAACATGGGTTTGACAAAGATAGGTAGCTGGAGGAGGTACCTTATTCGAAGATCCGCCAATTGCGGCCAAGAAATTCTAGAAAACCAATTTGGTGCGTGTTTTCGACTGTCGTCATTGCAATACAGTTCGATTAAATCTAAAGAAGGATTTGGTTTGGGTCTTAGCATATGGGTATAACCGTGTCAGAAAAGATAGTAGCATTTAAACTAAAATTAATCTTAGCGTTCGTCGTTTTTACCAGAACTTAAGCACTCGTAACTCTAGTAAAGCTAAAACAAAAGAGTGCAAGAAAAAATGAGGTTTTACGTCGAAGATTTTATTAGTAGAAGTTAGTGCTTACTTACGAAGTTCTTGTAAAACTTGCAAGTTAGCGTGGAGCAAGATTTTTTATTCATGTTTTAGTTTTGAACCCAATGAAAGTTTTGAACAGTGATCAATAGAATTATTACAAGACTTAGCTTCTTATGACAAATTTAATTTAATAATTTTTATAACACTGTGTACGCAAAAGAAGTATATGTAAACAGGTGGCCTACCATAAACATTATTGTTTTACTCTTTTTTTCAGTGTGGAAAAGAGATGACGCTAGACATCCTGTATAGCTCCGCCTCTTACTTACACTGTAATAAGATCAAAACAGTACTGCTTTAAGGCGTCATAGTAGGCCAGCAGGTATCGTTCTTTAGTTACTGCCTGACTGGGGAAGCAGGAGTTTATGTATGTTATTATCATGTACTATAATTAACGTCTAAATGCTCAAACATAACTGGTGAAATGTGGGTGTACTATTAGATACACCTTTGCCTAACCCTTCGTAGAGTACAGGCGTGATATATGTTTATGCTTTAATAAACGGGGGACTAACTACCCAAATAAAAGGGTACTTTAGACATTTATATACGACTAGCTGTCTCGCGCAACTTCATCTGCGTCACATTTTCCCCGTTTCCGGAACATTTTTCATTGCTCCTATTTTTCGTAGCGTGATGATTATAGCCTATAGCCTTCCTCAATAAATGGGTTATCTAACACTGCAAGAATTTTTCAAATCGTTCCTGAGATTAGCGCGTTCAAGCAAACAAACTCTTCAGTTTTATTATTATTATATGTTAGATTAGATATAATGTCAGAAAAACTACTATTTAAGTGAAAACATTCGCAGCCAGCCATCAAAGCTAACTCGGTTTTTCTATGTATTTTTAAAACTGAATTAGTGTTTTTATTTAAATAATAACTACCAGTACCTTAACGAATGACCTTTGGATAAAACCTCCACAAAAGATCCGTTCTTGGAAAACCCGCAGGTAAATTCTATGCTACATTTTAGGGCTCTCACCACTAAATGCCATTTGATCCACACACAATACCTTTCTACCTGAAACCCAACAAACAACGTAGCTACTTCAACTAATAATTATATCATGACCCGAACAACGGTAACAACAGAAGTTCGAGAAAGTTCTAATTGATGCTATCATTACTAGTGAGGGGAACTTTGAGGTACATTTAACTTTTTACTCAATTATGGATAGCCTAACACACGAGGATGGGCCCTAAAATAAATCTGCTAATTTTGAAAATGTTTACAAGGTAAGTTTAAGTGTGTTTTCTTAAGTTTGACATATTCTCTGAAATGTATTAGAAACAATGAAGTTAGCGGAATGTTTAAAGATAAAGTCTTCTTTTTTAATCATTCAGTTTTTTTAAGAAGAATAATTTTCGTTATAACTTACTTCATCAGACAGGGATTGAGATTGTAAAGGGATGACTACGTTTACTAACGCGTTCATGTAGAAAAACAAATTGCAAAAACTAAAAACAACTTCGAAAAGCACTAAAAAGTTAAAAATAATACTATAACTTACCTATATTAATAAACCTAACCTAACCTACTATTAACATAAAATACAATTTAACAATTTTTTGTAGTCGGTGCCAAACGACAGGTAAATCCATTCTATTTTTCCGTTTTAGTACAACAAAGCTCGATTCCAATAAAATATTCATGGGACCATTTGGGAAATATACCCTTTCCAAAAAAAAAGATTTTTTCAAATCGGTTGGCATGCGACGGAATTATGCGCGAACAAACATAAAAAAATACAAACATCCGAATTGAGAACCCTCCTCCTGTTTTAGTAGTCGGTTAAAAAATGATCATCAACGTAACTCAATCTCTAACAGTGAGTATCGATATAACATAACATAACATTGTGGATTACATCCACGAAGGGGAAGGCAAAGGTGTCCGAAATATTACGGACACATTTCGCCAATTATGTTTAAGTCCCATGTAATAGGGGGCGAGCTTATTGCCATCATTCATGCACAAATCCAAAGACTTCGTGGCTGCTAATGAGAAATTCCTAATGAAAGAACCTACACTTTACCCAACCTGGAAAGCTGACCCAGGAGATCATTCTCAGCAGTCGCGCGACCATTCGACCAACGAATCAGTCAAGTTAAAAATAAAAAAGTCGTTCAAAAGACATCACAACACAAGCTCTACAGACAACACAAGATCTATATATTAGACAAGTAAAATAAAACTACCTCTTAAACTTGTCACCCACGTCTTGCAAAATCAGAGTACTAACAATCTAATCCAACGGCCTATCAACACCGATTTTATGGCTCCCTAATAAAATAGAAACTGCAAATCACATCAGACTGGAGTAATGAAAAACGACACATCTGCCAAGCTTGTTTTATTTGAAACGAGAAGCTTGGTGCAATATAATGCCGTATAAAACACGTTTTATAACTGAGTTTATCGTACTCCTAAGGGCTTTTGCAGATGGAGGCGATTTAGCGTTCAGGACGCTTCATTCGTCTCGATTTGAGTGAGACTGTAACAAAGCGACGAGTTTAAGACCACAACCCTGCAGACAGTAGTGTCTGCTGTGTATACTGTCCTAGGAAACAAGAGTTTTGCGTTTTCATGTTTTGAGAGTACGAGCGTACGCCAGCATTTTCTAGGCCTCCCTCGGCGACGACACCCGTCTTTTGGCACCCACTTCGTAACGATTTCATCATCATCATCATTTCAGCCGAAAGACGTCCACTGCTGGACATAGGCCTCCCCCAAGTGTCGCCACATTGATCGGTCCCGTGCGACTCGCATCCAGCGGATCCCCGAAACCTTCACCAGGTCATCGGTCCACCTAGTGGGAGGCCTTCCAACGCGTCGTCTCCCGGTTCGCGGTCGCCATTCCAGAACTTTTCGGCCCCATCGGCCATCTGTTCTGCGAGCAATGTGCCCTGCCCACTGCCACTTAAGTCTGGCAATTCTTCGGGCTACGTCGGTAACCTTGGTTCTCTTGCGGATGTCCTCATTTCTGATTTGATCACGCAAGGAAACTCCGAGCATAGCTCTCTCCATTGCCCTTTGGGTGACTTTGAGCCTTCTGATGAGGCCCATTGTGAGCGGCCACGTTTCGGTCCCGTATGTAATCACTGGCAACACACACTGGTCATAAACTTTCGTCTTGAGACACTGCGGTAAGTTGGACGAGAAGATACCACGCAGCTTCCCGAACGCTGCCCAGCCGAGTCGGATTCGACGATTGACCTCTTTCTCGAAGTTAGACCTACCCAACTGGACCGTTTGTCCCAGGTAGACATAATCGTCTACAACTTCGATAGTAGAGTCTCCGATCTTGATAGGAGTGGGTGTTACATGGGCATTCAACATGACCTTGGTTTTGTCCATGTTCATTTTAAGACCCACTCTTTCGGAAGCTCTACTGAGGTCATCGAGCATTGTACTGAGGTCCTCCATGGTCTCAGCCATGACCACTATATCGTCGGCAAATCGAAGGTGAGAGACTACTCGCCATTGATGTTGATGCCTTGCCCTCTCCAGTCCAGAACCTTGAAGATATCTTCCAGTGCAGCGGTGAACAGTTTCGGAGATATGACGTCTCCCTGTCTCACACCTCGCTGCAGAAGGATAGGTTCCGAGGTCTGGTCCTGAAGTCGGACTGACATGGTGGCGTTTTTGTACAAACACTTCAGCACCTTGATGTACCGATAATCAATTTGGCACCGTTGGAGAGACTGCAGTACAGCCCAAGTCTCGATCGAATCGAAGGCTTTCTCGTAGTCCACAAACGCTAAACAGAGAGGCAGGTTGTACTCTTCGGTCTTCTGTATAACCTGTCGCAGCGTATGTATGTGGTCTATGGTGCTAAAGCCTTTTCGGAATCCGGCCTGTTCGGGAGGCTGAAAATCGTCAAACCTGCGCGCGAGACGATTCGTGATGACTCTTGAAAACAAATTGTAGACATGGCTTAGAAGTGAGATGGGCCTATAGTTCTTCAACCGGGCATTGTCGCCCTTTTTGAAGAAGAGTACCACCACACCCCTGCACCATGCCTGAGGCGTTTTCCCCTCGAGTATGACGGAATCAAACAGCTTCTGAAGGGCCTTAAGTACCGGTTTTCCACCCGCCTTCAGAAGTTCGGCCGTAATTCCATCATCACCCGGTGCCTTGTTGTTTTTAAGCTGTTTCAGAGCCATCCTAATCTCGTACAGGCTGATGTCCGGGATGTCTTCGGTGTAGTGTCGGGTCAGTCTAGCTCTTGGGTCATTCGCTAGATTTACAACGGGTTTCCTGGTTGACGTGTACAACTGCCCATAAAAACTCTCGATCTCCCTCAGTAGCTCCGGTTTGGCGGATACGATTCTGCCATCGTCGGTCTTCAGTTTCGTGAGCTGGCTCTGCCCAATAGCCAGATCTCTTGCAAATACCTTTGAGCCTTTATTCCGCTCAATGGCGTCTTTAATACGCTCGGTATTAAAGCGGCGGAGGTCGCTCTTCAAGGATTTAGAGATCTGTCTATTGAGCTGCCAGTATTTCCACGCGTCTTCTGAAGACTACAGGATCATCTCACGCCGTTCCTTCATGAGCTTGAGAGTATGATCAGAGAGTTTTTTGTTCTTCTGTGTACGACGCGTCTTGAAGAACTTAGACCCTGTCGTATGGACAGTTTCCACGAATCCATCGTGGCATTCGTCCACTGAGCTTCCTAGGCACTCGAAACGATTCTGGAGTTCAAGCTGAAAGCTCTCGGGGTTTTGGATCTGGATCTGTGCTGGTCGGAGCGTAGACTTCATCAGTCGAGACCTTTCTAGCTTAATATTGATGTTCAATGTGCCTCTTACCATGCGGTGATCGCTCCCAGTTTTCACCGAATTGATCACAGAGACATCATTGAACATTTGCTTCTTGGTTGACGTGATGAAGTCAATCTCATTTTTAGTTGCACCATCGGGGCTCTGCCAGGTCCACTTCCTGTGCTCACGCTTTCTGAAGAAGGAGTTCATCATATAGAGGCCCTCCTTCTCCATAAAACTAGCCAGTTGGTGTCCCCGGTGGTTCCGACATCCAAACCCAAATTGCCCCACCTGCAGCTCATCTCTGTCTCGCTTGCCCAGTTTCGCGTTGAAGTCCCCCATGACAACGGCAAAGTGAGTTTTGAAACCATGCATGGCTTTGGAGATATCCTCATACATGGTTTCCACTTCGTCGTCGGGGTGTGCCGAGGTCGGGGCGTAGACCTGTATGACCTTCAGCGAATATCTTGAGGATATTCTGAGTATCAGGTACGCCACCCGGGTCCACACACTCTCGATCTTCACCACGTTATTCACAAGGGACTTGTGGACGATAAACCCAACACCACCCTGGGACTGCCGGTCACCCTCTCGGAAATAGAGTAGGTTGCCGGATTTCAGGATCATCGTGTCCTCCCCCTCTCTTCGGACTTTAGATAATCCTACAATACTCCATCGCAACCGGCTCAATTCCTCCTCGAGTTCCGTTATCTTCTCGTCGGTCCGGAGTGTTCGCGTGTTATATGTTGCCAGGTCAAGTCGTCGGTATAGGCAGCCGGATCCCTTCCGGAGATTCTTCGCACCCCTTGCCACGCCGTAACCTCGACCGCTACCATAGTCGAGGGTAGACGGGCTGCCGGGTACTAGGGGCCATTTCTGTTTTGCGCTCATAAGGGGGGTTTTGCCATAATCGCCACGCTTGGCAGACGGGTTGGCGATCGCAGTACGGTTGTTGCAAAAAGCACAGAAAACGCTGCTGCCCATTCTCTGGCAAGTCCCTTAGTCGCCTCTTACGACACCCACGGGAAGATATGGGATGGTGCTATTCTTAACGTCCGACACCATACAGAACGATACGTAACGATTCATAACGGAACGATTTAAATTTAAGTAAAACTATTAAACCGCACTACGTAATATCACCATTTTAACATTTTTGTATCTGATAATTTATCACATAAGTAACGTCATTGATCGCAAGTCGCGGCAAAGAAAATCGCTCGTAATCGTTCCTATCTGTACGAGTCCTAAAGTGGTAAAGATGGGAAAAGGAGAGCGTGATTGTGTAGACCTATCATGTTTTGCTTACGACCACTAAAAGTACTAAGGCTCACTTCCGTCTCCGCTAAAAGGAATTGTAATAAGAATAATGTTTTATTCGCCATTTTACGTACCGGATGGAAGCGACAGATTTTAGTGGCTATTATTGATTCAACGACTTTGCTTGTAACCATTTATTTATGTTGGTCGGATGAACTGACGAATAACTGTTGGTATCTTGTGATGCATTTGGTTTACTTGTATGTGAATGGTGCGTTCTGTGTGGTGTCGGACGTAAAGAATAGCACCATCCCATATCTTCCCGTGGGTGTCGTAAGAGCCGACTAAGGGATTTGCCAGAGAATGGGCAGCAGCGTTCTCTGTGCTTTTGTAACAACCCTACTGCGATCGCCAACCCGCCTGCCAAGCGTGGCGATTATGGCAAAACCCCCCCAAAATGTCAATGTGGCGACACTTGGGGGAGGCCTATGTCCAGCAGTGGACGTCTTTTGGGCTGAAATGATGATGATGATGATGAATGGTGCGGAAAGGAAACGTTTAGTGAAGATCATCATCTTCGGTTATTATTTTGTCATTACGCGACGAGTGAGCTAGTTCACGAAGCTTTTCAACCAAGCATATTCTTCAATACCTCCGTAAAAGGTTCCCAGGCATACCTGGGCCACAATCCAGATCAAAAAAATTATCGCAATCACCGAGTGAACCAGTGCCTTTGGGTTTCGTTAAGGGTCTTCGTCTTCTGACTAAACCCATTATGTAGAGGCACACGTAACACGTAAATTCCTTCTGTAATCAACTAAATTACCTTTTTGGTACTGTTTAAAAACATCTGTCCTGTGACAGATGGTTTAAGCTTGGTAATAGATTCAAAAAAATAAATAAATAAATTTTAAGTAAACGAAGATCGTTTTGCTCACATTTACGCTCTGATCTACATGAAGTTATTTTTAATTCAACCAATTAATACAAGTTTATATTTTAAGTAAGTACTAAAAAAATCCCGAACGATATTATTTGCATGGATTATTGGCTTATGGAGCAAGGGAAACATTTTCTCACGTTCTCTAAAAAAGTTTATAAAGATATTGGCGTTCGAGTTCAGAACAGCTTCAAAGAGGTTGAAGCTATAAAGTGGATTCAACTTCTCTTCCGTCGGCGTCACTCAATAAAACGAATAAGATCACTTTGAGAAATTTCTGACGGTGAAGTTAAGTGTTTTGATGTTCTATCACGGTCTTGTCAGTATTTATCTTCGAAGTGAGTGATTTTCCCTTTTTTTATATTCAGTGATTTTATCGTAACCGAGTTCTTTTTCATTAATTATGTAATCAACGGCATATAATATGAATCATTTTCAAGTAAAAATATTTAAGCAATATGACAACAATATTCTTTCTTTATTTCTCCCTGCATCGGAAAGCACGTCATGCTATTGGTTCCGGCTGTCATATTTTATGTCTTTGACAGTCGTTTTTGGTAGTCAGTGGCGCGAAAGTCTGACAACTAGTCTTTCCAATGGGTATCACCCAGTACTAACCGGGTAGTGGAGGTCAGATAGGCAGTCGCTCCCAATACTGGTATTCAGCGGTTAGACTGAAAGCTGACCCCAACACAGTTGGGAAAAGGCTAGGCAATGATAGCGACACATTTATTTATATGATTTTTTTCTAATTATTATCCGCATCAAGATTGTTAAAAAAGCTAATCTTTTACGAACCAATTCTTAACACCAACAAAAAGCTCCTAACAGCTTTTCGAATTCCTCTAAATTACCTGCATAACTAAATTCCTTGCAACTTTTTATTCTAACTTCATCGTTTCGCGCTAAAAGCAGATAGAAACTGGAACACATCGGAGCCTGGAGCACGGTGTAGGTAAAGAGCTTTACTGGAAGCGCGTTTTATCGTTCAGCTTGTAAACTAAGAGCCCGTCTGCATCCGACATTTCATCATGTTATGCGAATAGGGTTGAGTGTATTTTCATTAGGGATGAAGCTGTTCATCAGAAAAATGCAAATCCAATGGATTACAACTGCTGAGCATGAGGTCCTGGGTTCGATTCCCGGGTCGAGCAAAGTGTTATTGGGTTTTTCCATCTGGAATTTCTCAACAGCCACGGAGTCTTGATTTGTGGATTGATGGCAATAGGCTTGCTCCCTAGTACATGGAACTTAAATATAACATGCGAAACGTGTGTGTACTAAAATTGGGTACACCTCCCTACAGTGTTTAAACTGAGAAGAGTGAGCTCATTCATCCTGGATGCACAAACAAAGTGATGCAGGAACTTAGATATTTCTATTTCATATAGAACGAAATAAGATAAAGTTTTTTTTTTATCTTAAACGAGAGCTTCAGTTTGATCCGTTAGTTTGTTCGGCATAATTAACCTTGTTGGTCAATAATATAATATTAGATAGCGCAGTCCTTTCCTTAGTGACTGATTCCTGAAAAGTGATGCCGAAACGAAGTCAGAGGTCATGGTCTTTATTGAAGTCCTTACCAACATAAATACTTTTTAATAAATAATTATTACAATCTTTCCTATAAAATAATTCAAACAATGTCGCCCTTATCAGCAAGATCATGGGGCAGGCACTGCTTAAAAAAACAATAAACCCTATAGTGCTATAAATAGAGTTTCAAGCTGCAGGATTGGCTTTGACCTTCAGTAAAGTAATGCTGCATTGCGGTTAGGAATCACGCTACTTCGTTTTGCTGCAAGCCATGTAATTCACTAACCATGGCAGCCAATGATAAAGTTAAGCTAGTGGACGTATCTGATTCAAACTTCGCATTTTTTTAATTTGTTTTTTTTTTTGCAGTGGTGCTTGCTAGTCCGAATTTGTATTATGCCTACTTTTTATGATGGGATCTGTCTATTTTCTGACATTCAGCATCTTTTGTGTTAAGCTGTTGTTTAGTCATGCTTGGTATGCGCCCCCAGTGGGGCATCCACATCAATTTTGTGTTAAAGAGGTTGTATGCCGGATACATTCTAGTCTCTTGTAACTTTGGTTGCTAGGTAACTTTGTTGATATGAAAAATGTATGTCACTCTAAAAAATATAGTCAACCATCTATTTGCGTGTTTTACTAAACTAGCTCTTTCACAAGATATTTCCAATAGGTTATGGGCCCAGACCGTACCTCGTGAATGCTGAATTTGTAGGGCAGTTTTTAATAGTAAATTCGGTATAAAGATGGAAAGTTCGACGAGTACGATCAAAAAGCTCACAGGCCGAAATAATTATGGCAGTTGGGCCTTTAGCATCGAAATGCTATTAATAGATGCAGGGCTCTGGGACTGTGTGAGCGAAAATTTCGTTACTACCAAACCTGAAGACCGGAAACGCGACGAAAGGGCAAGGGCAAAGATTTGCCTGTCAATCGCAGAACAGTGCATCACCATTGTCAAGAATGCCAAAACCTCATGGCAAGCATGGAATTCGCTCAAAAAGGCCTATGCTGACTGTGGTCTAATTAGAAGATTAGGTCTGCTGCGGAAGCTTTTTTCATTGAAACTGGATAATTTCGTGAATATGGATGCCTACGTCAATGAAGTGCAAGCTACGCATCAAGCCCTGGAGGCAATTCAAGCTGCACTGAATGATGAATTCATCGCGGTCATTCTCCTGGCTGGTTTGACGGATTCTTACGACCCTTTGGTGATGGCCATGGAACATTCTGGCAAGGAATTATCATCGGAGAACGTAATAGCGGCTCTTCTGCGTGAAGGTCAACGACACCAAGTGAATGATGATAAGGACGATAAGGTGTTAGCTAATGTTGCAGATGGTAGTGCTAGTGGTAATGCTCGTAAGAAAATAGTTTGTCATTTTTGTAAAAAGAAGGGTCACTTTAAATGGCAATGTAAGCTCTTCAAAGCCAAACATGGTAAGACTGAGAGTAATTTAGTGGCTGTAGGCAGGATTAATGAAAATGTTTCTACTGATTTTGTTACTTTACTTGCCGCTAGTGGGGATAATTGCTGGGTGGTAGACAGTGGTGCGACATCACACATGACAGCAAATAAGTCTATTTTAACGCCTATAGCAAGCAGTTCGAAAGCTGTTACTTGCGCGAATAATGACAAAATTGTATCGACCTCGCAAGGTACTGTGAAGTTGGACGTATGTCACAAGGGACGTCCATTAGGACTGACAATGAATAATGTGTTGTTGATTCCAGAACTAGTCACCAACTTGATGTCAGTTGGCAAGTGCACTGATAATGGCAAGGTTGTAGTGTTTGACAAAAGTTGTTGCAGAGTTTTCGATGGTAATGTATCTGTGGATGGGAAGGTACTGTTTACAGCGCCACGCAAGCAAAACGGACTCTATGTTTTAGGTTCGGGGAGTAACAAGGCGACAGTTCTCTTAGGAGAAAGTCAGGATGACTTTGAGTTGTGGCATAGAAGATTGGGTCACTTATCCCAATCTGAAATGCGCAAACTTAAGGAAATTGTCAAGGGCCTTAGTTATAACCTTGGGAATTGCAAGAACCCCTGCGTACCATGCAGTCAAGGCAAGCAATGCGTGAAGAAGTTTCCAAAAAGAAAATTCCATAGAGCTTCACAGACTTTGGAGCTGGTACATAGTGACGTTGCGGGTCCCATTGAGGTGGAGTCATGGGGCGGCAAAAGATACATACTGCTATTCGTTGATGACTATAGCAGGAAAGTTTATGGCTATTTGCTGAAATGCAAATCAGAAGTTTTCGGGAAGTTTCGTGAGTTTCAGGCATTAGTTGAAAATCAAACGGGCCAAAAGATTAAAAAGTTAAGGAGTGACAATGGTGGCGAGTACACCAGTAAGGAATTTCAGGATCACCTGAAAAATCGTGGAATTCAACATCAGACAACTGTAGCGCACACTCCACAGCAAAATGGAGTTGCGGAGAGAACCATCCGGACAATCGTCGAAAAAGCAAGATGCATGCTAGCAGAAAGCAATCTCAATAAGAGATATTGGGGTGAAGCAGTTTTGACGGCGATTTATCTGAAAAACCGCTCGCCCACTATGGCTATTTCGCAACAGGTCCCTGAACAGGTGTGGACCGGAAAGGCGGTGGACCTTTCACACTTAAAAGTGTTTGGTTCAAAGGCACAGGTTCTCATTAAGGATGGAAGCCTCAAAAAGTTTGATCCCAAGACTCGAGAACTTATATTTCTTGGCTATAGTGAGGATCAAAAGGGGTTTAAGTTTGCTGATGTTAAGAATAATCCAAGGCGGATTATTGTTGCTCGGGATGCCGTGTTTGATGAGAGGTTACCAAATCAGTCTGAGGATAATATGGATTTTCTTGGACCTACAAACAAATCGCCAACAAAGTTGCCGGTGGTGGATGTTCCTGAAGAATTTTTTGTAGTCCCCATTACAGGAGGGACTACCGGGGCTATGGAAACTGAGGAGGAAGTTCCAAGCCAGAGCGTACTAGCTCCAGCAACCGGGTCCACCACACCCGAAAACGTTGTAGTCGAATCTGAGGAGTTCCATGATACAATGGATTCCATTTCGGATTCTGACAGAAGCGAAGAACGAGAAGCTGAACCAGCTGTAGAGGGGCCTCGATACCCTCAAAGGACCAGAGTTCCAAATAGACTAGAAGATTTTGAATATAATTTTTTCAGCGTGCACGATCCTGTGTCGGTACAGGATGCACTGGACCGCGGAGATAAGGACCTGTGGTTGGATGCAATGAAGCAAGAGTACAACTCGCTCATTGAGAATGGAACCTGGGAGCTGGTAGATCGCCCAAGAGGAGCGAACGTAGTCAAATGCAAGTGGCTATTTAAGCTGAAGATTGGCGCTGATGAGACAGTGCAGCGCCACAAAGCAAGACTGGTGGCTAAAGGGTATTCCCAGAAGTGGGGGGAGGACTACTCCGAAACCTTTGCACCAGTGGTTAAACTGTCGTCGGTCCGACTACTGCTGGCACTATCGGCAGAAATTGGATTGACAGTGCATCATATCGATGTCACGACCGCTTTCCTTAATGGTGACCTTTCTGAAGACCTGTATATGGAACAGCCAGAGGCCTTCATCACGAGGGGGAAAGAAGGAAAGGTTTGCAAGCTGAAGAAGGCCATATATGGTCTGAAGCAGGCAGCACGTTGTTGGAACGTGAAGGTTCACGCTCAAATTATTGAGATCGGTTTCACGAGGTCAAAATATGACCCATGCGTATACCTGAAGAAGGTCAAAAGCAAATTTCTCGCAATTGCCTTATACGTAGATGATTTCTACATTTTTGGGCATGACATTGACGAGATTCAGGCCGTCAAAACAAAGATTGGGGACGCCTTCAAAATTAAAGACTTGGGATTAGCAAAGGACTGCCTGGGCATGGAGCTCACGCAAAGGAAGGGAGAAGTGGAACTCAACCAAATAAACTTCATAAAGAAGGTCCTCCGAAAGTATAAAATGGAAGATTGCAAAGTTGTCGCGACTCCCACAGAGACTAATCTAAGATTGGAGAAAGGTGATCCGACTGGAGATATGAGCTACCAGGAGATTGTGGGTTCACTCATGTACCTGTCCTGTGGCACACGACCTGACATCACATTCATAGTCAGCTACCTGAGTCAGTTTAATTCTTGTTGGAATTCGACTCACATGGCTGCACTCAAGAGAGTGCTGAGGTACCTTAAGGGTACAGTAGATCACAAATTGGTCTACAAGAAGACTGGCAATCCTCTGGTTGCATATGCCGACGCGGACTGGGGTGCTAATGCTGATGGACATTCGTTCACAGGGTATATGGTTGCCCTTGGCGGTGCTGCAGTGTCCTGGCAGACTCGCAAGCAACGTTGCGTCGCACTCAGTACGGCTGAAGCTGAGTATGTCGCTATCTGCGAAGCAGCGAAAGAGGTAGTTTGTGCCAAAGGTCTCTACCATGAACTGACAGGTCAGAATAATACAATTGATCTATACAGCGACAGTCAAAGCGCTATAAAATTAGTGTACGTGCCAACAGTCGGTAGGAGGTCTAAGCACATAAATATTAGATACCATTATGTGAGGGAATTGGCCGAGGCAAATGAAATTTGTATCAAATATTGTAGGACTGATGAGATGCCCGCCGATATCTTCACAAAAGGACTAACTAGAGTTAAGCAGGATTACTTTAAAAAATGTATAGGCATACAGTGGGGGTGTTAAAGAGGTTGTATGCCGGATACATTCTAGTCTCTTGTAACTTTGGTTGCTAGGTAACTTTGTTGATATGAAAAATGTATGTCACTCTAAAAAATATAGTCAACCATCTATTTGCGTGTTTTACTAAACTAGCTCTTTCACAAGATATTTCCAATATTTTGGTCTTCTGACAATACTACTTTCAACGAAATTATGCCTTTTTATTTCACTGACCCATACTGTCCCGCTTAGGGCATGCGAAACCCGGTTTCGGTCGCATAATGAAACCAGGGAAAATCGGGTTTTAAATCAAAACTGAGTTTCGATGCCCTAGGCCCGCTGCTGAACAGACCTCGTCCAAATTTTTCTACAGTCTTTCCTCGCGCAACCATGACCTTCCAGGAGCTCTTTTCCCGTTTTTCCTGGACGAATGCTAACCTCTAAACTTTTCAAGAGTTTTGTTAAAGTTATGTTTTGTACTTTGCTTTGAATCTGGTCTTGTAGTAATTATTCACAATTATACAGTTTGATGTAAAATGATTGGAGGTGAATCTTATAGCACCCTATAACTCACCCTTATCCAACTAAAACTATAAAATATTGCGAAATTAACTTTGTTCATTTGTTACCTCTTCACTCCTAAACCACTGAACCGATCATCCTGTAATTTTGCATATACGTTGCCAGGGATACAGTGTAGTATTCCCGAGGAAAACAATAATAACATTCTTATGATAATAGCTGGCGCCTTTTGTCCGATCCAGTAACTCTCAAATTCAAAATTTACGCGAGCGAAGCCGCAGGGAAAAAGCTAGTTAATATAATACTTCAAAAAATTTTCGTTTTCATTGTTTTTAATAATAATACTGCCCTAGTAGTATAAAATAAAATACTTTATTCATTATTAGAAGGGATGACCATGACCTAACCTAACAACTGTAGAATTCCTAGAAATGAAATTTAGCTTTGGCCTAGACTGACGCACTATAGTTTTAATGAGAAAAAGTAGAAATAGTAATTCGTCATCGTGACATTTCATATTACCACCAAAACTTCCTTTAATACTTATTTAGGTAGATAGTGAACGTTTCCAAAATTATTGAATTGTAATAGTTTGAGTTAGGTCCAGGCTAAGTGTAAAATTAGCGTGGGTTTTAACATTTATTTAACTTCTACAGTATCTATAATTTCTGGTATAGGTACTACTGCGGTTATTAGAGCAAATTACAAAGTTAATTGACTTTATGTTTCTGGGCGACTAGCTAATTGTAATAACACAATTGTGCCTTGTTGTGCCAAAATGTTCCAATCCACCTAAATCTTACATTTTTTAAAGCAACTCAGGAAAATTATTGTAAGATCGTAATATTTTTTCCAGATCCTTCCAAACGAATTATTTATTATCTTCTAAAGATCAATTTTGATTCTATGCTCGATTAGTTTTTTTGATTTCACGTACATTCGTTTCGCAATACAGAAACTGTATAAATGATTCAAGTTGAGTGTGGGTGAAATTAAGTCCTGTTAAATAGACTAGTAGTTATAGATTTAGAATCTAAAGCGATGATTTATATTTAAATTTTAGATAAAAAACATCGAGGGTAGCTGAATAATTATTTAGCTGTCTACACAACAAAACAAAAACAATTTTTCTACGAAGAAAAGATTTTTCTTTTCATAGCGTTACAGTACATTGCGAGAACATTAATGTACAAAACCTTGAGAGATGGAGAAATGTGATATTTCTTGAAGTACCTTGACGTTGTATCAGATTAATATTTTTATGTAAGTATATATTTTATTTCATGGTGTATTGTAAGAATGCATGTTCATGTACATTAAGTTGAACCACAAAGTGAATATATGGTATGTGCATTATTTTAACTTACTTTAATCTGATGAACAATAAAAGTTTAGTTATTCTTAAAAATAAAAATGTTATGTACCATTTATTACCTTTTATAAATGAATTTTATACCTTTTATAAATCAGTTTTACGTTCATATAGGTGCCATAGACATCTGAAATATTAAACATTATACAGAGTGAAAAGTAAATCGACGCACAAAGGGTTACGATGAATGAATTCCACATCACATGAATCTATATCTATATCTAGATTCATGTGCTAAACTCATGGAAACCGTTTGTGCGTCGATTTACCTGTATAATGTCACAGATTTAATATTTCAGATGTCTATGGCACCTCTATGAACGTAAGTCTGATTTATAAAAGGTATAAAATTCTGATTTAGATATTTATTTATTCAGAATTATTTTCTAAGGTTACAGCTTTACTGAAACATATCTATTCCAGTTAGCAATTTAATTCCAATTATTAAAACTAAAATACCTAAAGAGGGTTTAATTGAATTTAAATAGGTATAGCAAGTTCTGTACAATTTAAATGTGATGTTTAAAAAAGTAATATTAATATAAGTTTAGATGAGAGAAGTATTTAGAAAGAGCTAGCTTCAAAATATTTTGAAATTACTTTTAAAACTACAAATTCTGCAAAAGATTTTACAATCAATTTTGAGAAGACAGCAAATCAAATTAATTTTGATCTTGAATATTTAAAGGATTTTGATTCCGAAAAATGCAGTAGACCTCATTATTGATTGTAAAGTCAATAAAATATCTACAAATATACAGAAAACTGAATTTACATTTACCGAACACGCTGACGGAGCGGAATGAGCCCCACAAGTACCTCCCGCCGCTGCAGCTGCTAATGCACTGCTTCCAGGAACCTGATAAGCGAAAAACCATATTAACCACTCACTCTTAAAATCTATTTCAGAGTAACCAGAAAGATTCCAAAAGTCTGGTTTATAAAGTATTTACGAAAATGTTTGATCTTTCATAGCCCTTGAAGTCCTGGATAATCTGGCATAGTTTTGTAATTGCAAAATGTCTAGCAAGTAAAATAATACTTAAATTCTGTTTGTAGTTATAAAAGTCTTTGGCAAAACGATTTAGGTAAGTCTAATTGAAATGCATAAGTTTGAAATTCGCAATACCGAATAAGCTAAACAAGAAATTAAATGTAGGATCATTCCTATATACAAAAGAGGATAGTTTGCTTACTGCAAGCAAAGCTGAATGGAAATCGAGTCTACAAGTACCTAGCTACTATAATAACAATTGAATGTCCAACTTCATCAACAAGGGTATAAAGCTAATGAATTACTTATTACATCTTTAACATGGAAGAAAAGGCAAAAGAAAATAGATATCCTAAAAAGACAAAAGTTTGGTAATAATTGAACAATTCACGGCGATTACTTCTAAATACTTTGTCATTATAACTACTTTAGAGGAATCTAAGCTTACTGGGAATATAAGTAAAGTAGCAATTTCGTGGGCTATGAACAAACCATATTGACTTCCTATAGCGACGTTCGTACATGTACAGAAGTACACTGATCCACCTGTAGAAATTATATTTGGTTGTACGATTCTTAAAGAAAAATAAATACAAAAAGTTCTCTAGAAAAATGATTAGCTGCTTGTACAGTTCTTAAATGTAAAAAAGTTGTATAAAAAGTAATACAAATAACATCCACAGTACTAATAATATATCGGACAAATGGCCCTCTAATTGTATTTAATTACAATCTTTAATTTCAGTTATTAAATTAAGATAACAAATAATAACATTCATCTGGACTATATTGTTAACTTCTAGAATGTCTAATAGCGAACGGTATACAGATAATAAATCAAGGGATTCTTAAAAAAAAACTTTGATCCACTAAAGTGTATAAAATTCTTTACATTTTTTATTAGAGAAGTCTTTATCGACTTCATCACTTATATCCAGATCTTCTTACATCTGTAGTACAAGTTTTTAATCAGTGTCAATAACATTGATATTAAAAACTCTTTACTCCACTGTACTAAACTACATCTGTATCATTGTCATAAATGACTCCTCACTTCCTATATCTATTACAATTGTTGCATCTGTACCAACAATATGATTATTATTACCTTCAGCTGCTCCTGTTTGTAGTCAGGCTGGTACGGCAGCAGCATCCTGATCTTCCCCCATCTGTTGAAGAACAGTGCTATCGCCCCGATCCATACGATTAGCACCAAAACTACTATGCCGATCTCCACGCCCCGTATCTGTTTTAAACATATTAATTGTATATCATTATTTTAATTACCATGGTCGATTTTCTTCTTCATTCAGATGTACAAGATAAAAGGACACAGCAAGAGCCAAGAATAACTTAATAAAAAATAAAAATTGGGTCAGAGAAATCGAAGCCTTTTTAGGGAAAATTGCAAATTACGGTATTTAGATTGCGCACATCAATGAAAAGACTCTTGATTCTACTGAACCGGAGATTGGATTTGTCAATTCCTTAAAATATTATGTTCGTTTTTCATCATTTTAATAGAGGTCGGGTTTCAGATAAAGTGGGAGATCTTTGAAAGAAATTAATCAACGACTTGCCATCTCTCAAATTCTTTTTAATTACTGGCACTATCGTTTTAAAAGTTTATTACATTAGAGAAAAAAAAAAACAGTTTGATTAACTAGAAAGTCGTGCCACCGTAGTAACCAGACCAAATAGACAAAACAAATGCCAATAATTAAACAAAATTATACACATCCGAAATGAAAAAAAAATATACGGGGCGAAAAGCAAATCGTGATCTTCAGATAACCATGGTTTGATTGCTTCCATCAGCTCCTGGTAACACTGATAAATTCTAACAAAGCGGACCATTCGCCCAAACATAATAATCTGAATTGCTAATTTTCGTCATGAATACAGTGAGATTCGTCACCATTGTCAAAGTTAAATAAGATAATCAACATTTACTGACCGTTCTTATTAAGCTTAGTTCACACAATCAACTGTTGGAATACTACTGAGAAGAATGTGGCATTACTTTCTCTTGAGAAGTCGAAATATTAGGTATTTAGGAATAAGTTTTATGAAGTCAATGTCTTTAGCAATAAATTCGTTGCTAGGTAACGAACGTTAATGATCGATTTAAAGACGATACTTGTCATTTGACCCCTGAATTAATTAGAGCGTTTTTCACTCAAGATTTATCGATACTTGAGTTTAACTTTATTTTCATTTTAGGTAATTGGAAAAGCCAGGTCAAAAAAGAAAGGTCAAATAAGTCATGTTTAAAACCAAATTAAGTACTATGGTTGATTGACAATGTAGGTATCTAATTTTCTATGAACTGGAAGAGTTCAAACTGGTGTCACCTAGGTTTTAAATCAGGCTTATGCCGCTAAAGTGACCTACGTGAGTCATGGTACGTCAATCCAAATAATAATTAAAATATCATTAATCCAAACAATAGAATCAGTGTTTTATAGCAAAGTAAACCACACCTGCAAGTAAATAACACCTATTTAGTATTTACTTTCATAATACCTTCACTCGACAGTATGTAAGTAATATCCACGTGCAACCTTCAGTTCAGTATAATGATTGATGAAAAAACCGGCCCAGTACGAGTCTTACTCGCACATAGGGTTCCGTAGCACCAATAAATATAAAAACAATATTTTGAATGGTCATTCACAAGTAAATTTACTCTCAACTGCTAAACTAAATTTGTTTTTCATAGAATGGTAATGATAAACAAAGGTATTGCCGCAGTTTGGTGAAAAAGTTCCATATCTCAAAAACTATCAAATCTTATTCAAACTAATTTTCATTGAAAGTTTTTTTCACGTTCTTCAAACCTACATGTTTTCAGAATTTTCCTCTTACTTTAGCAATTAGAGGGGGGGGGGCAAACCAATTTTATTTATTTATTTTTATTTAACAATTTATGTGCACGCTTAATGCAGAAAAGATGAAAGGAACAGAAAATAGCTGTAAAGGTGATGCTTATTTCTAAAGAAATCTCTACCAGCATACCTGCGAAAGGAGATATTAAAAAAAGAGATGCAGACATCGTGTGTAAAAGAAGAGGGGATAATGGAATACATAAAACATAAAGCAAATATTTTAAAATACAATATAAAATATACTAGTTTACGCATCATAAAATATATAGGGTGACTGGTGAGTCACCCCTGAGTGAGTGATTATACTCATGATAACAAACAATGTATCTCAATCTAAACCTGCGATCTCTGACGTTTGCTTGTGATACGCTCTTTCAAAGACTCAGATTATCAAAAATCCATTCAAAATCACAGCACAATTTCTAAGCAATCTTACCACAGAACATAACATTACCGTTGGAAACGTCGGCGAAGGATCGGGCGGCGAGACGGACGATCGGGGCGTAGCCCCAACCAGCCCTCCGTCCTGTTGGGGCGAAGTCCTCGGGGGCTCTGCACAAACATGATACCGGCATTAGTTTGATAATATTAAACTATTGTTTTAAAGCTTAGGCTAAAGGTAGACGCACAGTTAGGTAAGCAATGCTTGGAATAAGCATCGCTGACCAGAAACGTTCACACCAGAGCCGTACAGGATAGAAACTCCACGCTGTAACGCATACTTAAAGCAACATTATGGAATCACTTGGTTCGACATCAACTTCATCAGCTCATCTTACTGTCAGCCGTCGCCTCACTAATGTAGGGTTCGTTGCCACTTTCAATCAGCTCTAAGCGGGTAGTCAAGTCGGCTGGACATAATCAGGGTGACGACTAGCTGCAAGCACCTCATCCACTCGGCAATGCAGAGCCGATGCGGTTACGTGCTAACGTTTGGTAGACGCTGGTTGGTTTCGTTGTGTAAGTGTGTGTTGGCCCTTAGAAGTGTGTTTGGATACAAAGATAGTGTTAACTGTGTAGATGGAAGTAGTATTCGCTTGGATGAATTCAGAAATGAAATGGATAGCGAAATGAAGTTGGTTTTGGTTTAGAGCTTTGACGTTTGAACCAACAATTTTGTACCTAATTACTCGCGACATAAGGAAGAAACTTATTCGAGCTCCGGATCCAAATATTTTTGGTATCAGGTGGGGAGTGGAACCAACAAAACACAAATAAACACTTTTGTGTAAAAAATCATCATGAATACAATATTGATAAAATCCACCTAAACGCTGCAAACAGAAATCACCACCGTTTCCAGCTTTAAAACTATAAAGAAACTACTATCTAAATCAACTTATAAAGTGCTTAAAAAGCTTCAACTCATCCCAACCGTTACTTCTGCCTTAATCATAGAAAATCTCAGTAAATTGCCCTGCATTACAGAACACTTGAACTAATCTCAACTGATTAACATTTGCAATAACAAACTCGATGTTTGTAATCTTGCATTAAGGTGACATTCAGGGAGACTGAATAAACTGATTATTAGAAATCTTTAATACTTGTGTCTTCTCAGCGCATTAATTAGTGTAAAAACATTCTGTTTTTCAGGATAATTATTACTAGCTAGCGATCCCCCCCTGCTTCCACGGTTGCAATGCTGGCTTGGCAAAAAATGTGGGTCCTGTTTTATCATCGTCTGTCTAGCCTTTTCCCAAAATATCTCGGGGTCAGCTTCCAGTTTAACCGGCTGCAGCTGAGTACCAGTATTTTACATGAAGCGACTGCCTATTTGACCTCAACAATACATTAACGGGGTAATACGGTACCTTAGTAAGACTGGATGTCAGACTTTTTGCTTCTGACTACTCGTAACGACTGTCAAAGATCTACAAATGACAGCCGGGACCAACGCTTAACGTGCTTTCCGAGGCACAGAGGAAACTCGGTATGTTATTATGGTCTCCCATCCACGGACTTATATCTTCCCATATCTTCCCGTGGGTGTCGCATCGGGTCGGTGGCTACTGAGGGACTTGCCAGAGAATGGGCAGCAGCGTTCTATGTGCTTTTGTAACAACCGTACTGCGATCGCCAACCCGCCTGCCAAGTGTGGCGATTATGGCAAAACCCTCCCTTATGTCAATGTGGTGACAATTGGGGGAGGCCTATGTCCAGCAGTGGACGTCTTTCGGCTGAAATAATGATGATAATGATCCACGGACCAACCTCGGCAAGCACGGCTTTACCTAAAAGATCGACCCGTGGGGCTGTTATTATTTAGCCACGAGCTCTTCCTTAGTTTTATATGTAAGTTAAACAAATGTATTGTACGATATGCTATTGAACTTGACTGCCTCTTTGGTCTAGTGGTCGGAAGCTCGACTACTGAACATGAGGTTCTGGGTTCGATTCGCAGGTCGGGCAAAGTGTTATAGGGTTTTCCATCAGGAATTCCTCAGTAGTAGCCATAGAGTATGAATTTGTGATCAGTTGATGGCAATTCTAGCCTGGCCCCCTATTTATGGGATTTAAACGTAACTTGCGAAATGTGGGTATAATAACTATTAGTTACACCTCTGCCTAACCCTCGGGGACTACAGGCGTGATGTTATGTTATGTAATATATTTATTAAAAAGTTTTGGGAGAAAATGGTCTGATTGATAATGAAAACTGCTCCAAAATCCAATGTGTAGTTTAGAAGATCGAAGCGGTCACATATGCAAACACAAAAAGCAAGCAATTTTGGTTTTACCGAAATCTTATTAAACTTTTATTAATCATATTTTTTTTATAATAATGATTAAAAAGTGCTTAATTCATTCACAATCTGCAAAAGTACTCTTGTTAATTTTAACAAAAGGGTATAAAAAATACTAGATGGGAAAAGTCATTACTTAGTACGTTATTGTAAAAGAAAAAAAATACAATGGTTACCGTACAGAAAATACAATGATATGTAGAGTGTATTCAAACCAACCTTTTCAAAGCGTATCGTTTGATTATATAAAAATCAAAGTAAATCACGAAGTATAATGTTTTATGTTTTTATTAAAAGCATTGTGCTATGTTTCAGGAGTTCTTTAAAAAAATAATACCTTTTCAGAAATCCTGCCTGAAAAAATACCTTCACTACGAGCAAATTCGTTGGTATTATAATATTAGGAGTAATTTCATTATATTTTAATCCAGATATTAGAATGGAATACGGGATCTCAGATCCCTTCATGTACATAAAATATATGCAGATCCTGTAACTTATAGAAGTCTTCTATGGCGATAGTCCTCGTGGAACAATTTAATAAATAATAGTAAACAATTTTTTCAGTGATAATCTTGCTTCTAATCGACTTATAATTTAGTCTATTATAATTAATCACAAACTACGTGAAGTTATTAATTATCAGCTTTTCTGCGTCCTTAACCCTTTCAACGTTTCAATAATCTCCAAAATAAACTACACCAATAGTTTACCTAAAAGTCCATCCTGTCAAAGAGAAACCGATCTCCGTACACTCGTTGATACGCAACAGTACTCCAGTAAGACCTAGTAAACTAAATGTCAAATCCTATTTTAGAAATCGGTCAGAGTACTCTCGTGTGTACTGTGTACTCAACGGAAGTATTCTGTTAGTTCGATGTTCGTCGACTAGAAATTAACTTTGACAAGCTCTGTGCAAGCAATCGTACAAGAAACATGTTTGCTTTTGAGTGTATGTAGGTATTTTGGGTACATATTTGACGAAATCTGGGGCAAACGGCGGATTCAGAGGACCAAAATATTTATTATAAAATATTGACAACAATAAAATTGCAATACGCAATTGTAGTAAATATTTTTCTTATTTTTCGAAGGCAGTTTTACATAAATATTTTGATTGTCACACTAGAGTCCATCAATTCCTTTTATGCATGCCGTAAAGAGTGGCAGCATTGCCACGTTGAATGTCAATGCTTGCAAATGCACCTGACTAAGGCAAGGGAAAATCGACAGAAAACTGATACAAATTGGACCTTAACAACAAACGGGAACAAGGAAGTTACAAAAAGGAAATCAATATTTATCAAACCCAGAAATAAGTCGAATCAGATTTTATAGGTCCCACCGCAACTGAAGTGCTAAAGTGTTCCCAAAATAGCGAGAAATGTAAAAACTTGAAACCGCGAAGTAATCCGCGAATCGGAGTTTAATCGTGAGATTAAAACCAGCCGGAACATTTAAAACGTTTTCGACGTAAACTATCCAATCCAGGGAGTATTTGGGGGTATTGAAATTCAATAAGTCTCGATTAAAAATTCGGGAGGTATAGCTGAAAATGTTCTTTTAAATATTTGAGCTGATTTCGTCTCAAACAACCTAATATATTTTTAACTTACCTGTAATTACACGTGAACTCAAAACTCCAAGCATTTATTTCAATTAGACCATTGCAGGCACTTTTGAAAGACAAAAAGACAAAAAAAAAAACACAGAGCTACAGTCCCAGTCACAAGGCATAATAAGTTGCGAAAGTACTGCAGTTGCCCATTCCAAAGCCATTGACGATTATGAGGTTAAGTGGAGCTCGATCGTGGCTGAACACTAACAGCCATACGGGT
Source organism: Cerastis rubricosa (assembly GCA_949152445.1). Taxonomy (NCBI): domain Eukaryota; kingdom Metazoa; phylum Arthropoda; class Insecta; order Lepidoptera; family Noctuidae; genus Cerastis; species Cerastis rubricosa. The sequence continues at coordinate 14,424,352 of OX424540.1, read as the reverse complement.
CGATTTGGCTAAGCAGTGCTTGCCAAGGTCAGTCGTCGGTGATCATCTATTGTCTAGTGACCATAATTACATGTCCGTCGCCGTGCCTCGAAAAGCACTCAAAGCCGTCGGTCCCGGCTGTCATATGTAGATATTTGGCAATCGACATAGGTACTCACTAGCCCGAAAGAGTAACAGTGTGAGTTTTTCAACTCCTTCATTGTTATAGTAGGAAAATAGACCACAACGTCAACCACAAAAAAAAATCTTATCTATTTATTCTTTGTTTAATCGTGTTAAGATAATTATTATCAAGATCTCTTAAGAGCTCCAACCTTATAGAACAGACACATCTAGTTGTTCTTACCATCCATCAGTAAATTTCTTGACCAAAAGAACATCTTCAACTATAAACCAAAACTCCCAGAATAATACCCAACATTATAAACAGAAACTTGTACAGCGATGCATCCGGAAGATCGGCTGTAGGGTAAATGAACCGGTTGGAGTCTTGGAGTAGTGCCAAAACGCACTGAGCAATGAGCAAGTACAAATGGTAAGCGAAACAACAAAGAGCGGGCCTTAGACAGATACTCACAGATCTAGATATTTTTTTATTTTTGTTGAGAACTAGACGTTTTGTATTAGGAGTTAATATGCGCCAAAATATTCATATTTCTTTATGTTTGTAATAAACACATATACTCTCGAGGTATTTGCCAAGATAATTAAAAGTAGTTTCTTTAATTATAAATACAGTATGAACCAAGTAGTATACATCAAGTGTAATTGAAACTAGAACCATTCCCAATTTACTGAGGTATGATGGTTGGTGCAAAAATCAGGCGCTGCTACAATAACAAATGGTAGATTTTTGACCTAAACTCCAAAATTTGGTTGGGCTCCCACCCTGTTTTGTTTCGCAGATCGCTAGCCCGCGCAAAGACGCTCCTCTGGAAACCTCGTACGCGCGACTAACTCAAATAAATTGATTAAATTGTATTATCATAACTAAAACATAAAAATGCTAAAGTAACTCTTTTTGACCAACTTTGTAAACCTAACCTAATACTAAACGAATTTAAATAAAATTGAACACAGAGATGTAGACCAGGTACTATGATGTCTTAAAGCAGTATTGTTTTAATCTTATTCCAGTGTGGGTAAGAGACGGAGCTATAGAAGACGTCTAGCGCCATCTCTTTCCCGCTCTGGAATAAGAGTAAAACAATACTGCTTTATGACGTCATGGTAGGATATTTGTACTTGGGTTAAGATATAATAGTAGTCCGTTCCCATCGAAAGGATCAATTTCGACGCAAGTAAAGCCGTGAGCAAAATTCAATACTGCACAGGGTGTAACGGAAAGGTTATATACAAACTTAACGGTGTGCTACAGACCATCAAACTGAACATGTTTCTCCATAAAGAAACATTGTCATAGCGAAAAAATATCAGCTGCATACATTTGGGTCGAATAGGTATTGAAATTTTTTATGGGGCAGCAGATAATTTTTTCGTTATTACGATGTTTGTTTATGGAGAAACATGTTCAGTTTGATGATCTGTAGCACACCCTTAAGTATGTATATACCCTTTCCGTTACACCCTGTATAACAGGAAATCTGGGTACAAATATTATGTAGGTCGGTAGCGACATGTCTTACATTAATTTGGTTAACAATGCTTCAAAGCCAAGCAATAAGTTCCTTGCGTGTTTATCGGGTGGAAACAATATTACGTAACCACATCAAACCCGTATGTTTAGAGGAGTGATATTCTACTCTCACAGTTATGTCAATAACGGGATATGTAGCAAGATAAATCTTACCTACTCATGTGAATATTGGTTTCGTGTATTAGTATCTGTAGTAATTCGGTTAGGTGAGAATACAGAAATTAGATGAGTTTATGGTGCGGCTTACTAAAGAAGAGGCATATAACCTGCGCGGTGCAGATAAGCGTTCGTTACGTATTTTTGTTTTTAAACCTAGCCCCTCGCTATGAATTTCTCCTATATCGTTAAAGCTTTTACAGACATTAAACTCGCATACACAAAAAGCCAGAAACAATTTCCTGTTGGCCATAAAAATATTTTGTTCCGTATGGGATTCGTACCCGTGACACGCAGCGCAGCAGTCAATCGCTCAACCACAGCCGACCGTGCCTACAGATATAGTTTGTGGTACTTATATAATTGACGTCCAGTTAACTGCACTTCTATTAAGTACCTACGTAACATAGTGATAAAGAGAGCAGCGGTGGCCTAGTGGTGGCAGACCTGACTTACGAGCATTAAGCCGTGGGTTTGAATCCAGGCAGGCGCATTACTTTGTGTAATTTATTTCATCACCGCTGCCCTCAAAAAAGGTGAAGGAAAACATCGTCAGGAAACCGGCAGTCTCATGAAACTAAAATGTAGTAAGGTGGGACGCCCACAAGCTTGGTAAAGCGACAATCTTCGCAGGGTGGCTGGTTGCAACTAGGTGAGAATTGCCTTGAATCGAGTAAGTGGCGGTGGAGCAACCAGCTAGTGAACTGTTGTAGATTAATTATAATGAGAGTAAAATGTACACAAAGGGGTGTACCCTTTTCATTCTTCAACTTAAGGTACTTTTATTTTTTCATTTATTTTGTGAAACCTGATATTTTTTTAATAAATTCTGATAATTTGAAGAAATATCAATGTTTATTACTATGTTAATCACAATAATATTATAAAGGCGAAAGTTTGTGAGTAAGTGTGTGTGTGTGTGTTTGTATGTTTGTCACTCCTTCACGCCTCAATGGCTGAACGGATTTGGATGAAATTTGGTATGTAGATAGCTTAAATCCTGGATTAACACATAGGCATACTTTTTATCCCGGTCTGCGCGGGTGAAACCGCGGAGCGCAGCTAGTAAAGTTAATAAAACCGTTAATTAACCCTTCCAGACAGTTCATATTTTGCTTTACAGTATTAAAGCTTTTTGTGCTATTAAGACCAAAGTAAGTGTACTCAACATGAATGTCTTATAAATTACTATGTAATTCACTGAAGGATTTCAAAGAAGAGGTTTTACACCTTTTTTATTTAGACAAATGATTTCTTTCTTAGTAAATGCCAAATAAAAAACAATGTTCTCAGGGCTTTTAAAATAATGTAAACAGAGGATTCTATGAAGTATACGATGAATAAAGATGTCATCTGTGACTTATTTTTAAGCACATCTACTTTCTATGTTTACCTGCGATAGGCGCTAAAAGATTAGGAACATGAACTCAAAGGAGATTGAGCTAATCGGCCCACCCCCTAAGTCGTATTATTGGCAAAGTGTCTTCTTTAAAAGCTCTTTTCTTGTCCACATCATCATCATCATCATTTCAGCCGAAAGACGTCCACTGCTGGACATAGGCATTGAAGATAAAGAAGTTTGGCTGTAGTTCCCTCTGCTCATGCGGCTTCCCTGGTAGCTCAAAAACGACACAAATATGTGGATGTCTCTAACTATTCCGAATTTTATTTATTCTATTCATTTTTTTTTCAGATGTTTTACAATAGTTTTCAAATCATTGCACCGTTTATTCATTGTGCAGAATAGTTACAGTACTGATGACTACATTTGTGTCAATTGTTTATTTAATTGTTCTTAGTTTTATTTTTACTTTTGTATAGATTCTTTTTCATTCATATTTTTTTGTGAATGTGTGGACATCGTAGGCTTTGTAATTTTTTTTTTTTTTTTTTTTTTTTTCAGCTTCATCTTTTTCTACCTTTTGTAGTAAGCGATGACTTATTGTCGGGCCTACGCTGTCCTCTCATACTTAAGTACTAGCGCTGTAACATCCAAATATTGTAGAACCAAATGATTTTAAAAGAGTAACCATGGAGTTTCTTGCCGGTTCTTCTCCATAGGAAACGACCAACCCGAACCGTGCCTCTTCTGTTGACGTTTTATAAGTGCCCATGTAGGCCTATGTAAAATAAAATATTTTGATTTTGATTTTTGATTTTGAGGCCTCCCCCAAGTGTTGCCACATTGACATAAAATGGGGGGTTTTGCCATAATCGCCACGCTTTGCGGGTTGGCGATCGCTGTACGGTTGTTATAAATTTTTTTTTGCAAAAAAAACCGACTTCAAAAAACCCTAGACGCACTAAAAAGTTAAAAATAATACTATAACCTACCTATATTAATAAACCTAACCTAACCGACGAATAACCTATAATAAAAATAATTCTTTGGAGTCGGTGTCAAGCAATATAATTTGAATTAATTAATGAATTAATATTTAGAAGCTGTAAGATGTTTTGTTTTTCTGGCCTTAGTCTGTATATAGTAATTTAGGTATCATATATTGCTTGGCACCGACTCCAAAGAATTATTAAATTTTATTATAATTTTATTATGTTAATCGTCGGTTAGGTTAGGTTTATTAATATAGGTAGGTTATAGTATTATTTTTAACTTTTTATTACGTCTAGGGTTTTTTAAAGTCGTTTTTTTTTGCAAAAAAAAATTGTTTATTAATTTTTAGTGACATATTTTTAATCTAATAATAAAATATGGGTAGGCCTAGTAAAGATGCTTCTCGTATGAGAAAACGGCGTCTGGAACTCCATAATAAGACAATGTATCTTAGCTGTGTTTGGGCTTGTTGGAATTGTAACGATATGCACTTTCCAGGTGTACCACAGACTAACTTCTTGACTTTCCTTATTCAACCTACGTAACATGTAGGTCATCTGCTTTGACAATCTGTTTTTGCGATGATCAGGGTTCTTATTCAAAATGCGTTGATCATTTCTTTCCCTAATTTATTTTAATCGTTTTCCTTTTTCTCAGTTTCAGTTCGACGCCTTTTCTCACACGAGAAGCATCTTTACTAGGCCTACCCATATTTTATTATTAGATTAAAAATATGTCACTAAAAATTAACAAATATTTTTTTTTTTTACTAAAAAAGAAACCGACTTCAGAAAACCCTTAACGCACTAAAAAGTTGAAAATAATACTATAACCTACCTATATTAATAAACCTAACCTAACCTACGATTAACCTATAATAAAATTTTATAATTCTTTGGAGTCGGTGCCAAGCAATATACGATACCTAAATGACTATATACAGACTAAGGCCAGAAAAAAGCAAAACATAAATAGTACAGCTTCTAAATATTAATTAAATTCATTAATTCTAATTATATTGCTTGGCACCATCATCATCATTTCAGCCGGAAGACGTCCACTGCTGGATATAGGCCTCCCCCAAGTTTCGCCACATTGACATAACATGGGGGGTTTTGCCATAATCGCCACGCTTGGCAGGCGGGTTGGCGATCGCAGTAAGGTTGTTACAAAAGCACAGAGAACGCTGCTGCCCATTCTCTGGCAAGTCCCTTAGTCGCCTCTTACGACACCCACGGGAAGCTATGGAATGGTGCTATTCTTTACGTCCGACACCATACAGAGCTTGCTTGCTTTGCTTGGCACCGAATCCAAAGAATTATTAAATTTTATTATAGGTTAATCGTAGGTTAGGTTAGGTTTATTAATATAGGCAGGTTATAGTATTATTTTTAACTTTTTAGTGCGTTAAGGGTTTTCTGAAGTCGGTTTCTTTTTTTGTAAAAAAAAAAAAATCCTATAAAATTTTAAGAGTTCCTTCGATTTCGCCAAGATTCCATCATCAGATCCCGACTTGGTGACTATGGGACCAAATGGAAAGCATAGGCTTTGGAATAACAAAATAATTTTCCAAATCGGTTCGTAAATGACTGAGTTGAGAACAAAAAACGCAATGTTGAGTAAACGAAAAGTTAGAATATTTAGATTTTTGTTGATTTTTTCAAAACCGCTTGTCTGATTTCGATAAAATTTTCATGGGACCATTTGGGAAGTATACGTTTTCCAACAAAAAAAGATTTTTTCAAATCGGTTTGCAAGCGACAGAGTTATGCGCGAACAAACATAAAAAAAGAAATACAAACATCCGAATTGAGAACCTCCTCCTTTTTTAGAAGTCGGTTAAAAAGCACAGAGAACGCTGCTACCCATTCTCTGGCAAGTCCCTTAGTCGCCTCTTATGACACCCAAGGGAAGATATGGGTGCTATTCTTTACGTCCGACACCATACAGAAAACCCACAATTGATTCCAAATTGTTATTTTAAGACACGTTCATTTTACACCTAAATCGTAATCTGCAGAAATCAATATACTTTGCACATATTGGAATTGAAGCCAATTGTTTTCATGTGCGCGCATCTGGTTTATAATATTTCATCTGCTATCCCATCCTTTGTTCAAGGCATGTTAACGTATGAATAATCATTTTTACCGTTATTCAGCAATATTTTGAATTAGACTCACTCGAAAACTCTCGAACGAATTACGTGGGCTTAGTATGTACGCGCGAAGTAAACGTTTCGTAAAGCTACGGTTGGCGACAAACATTATAATTATAATATATTCATCTGCAGTATAACATGGCCTAGTTTTATATAGATTTCCCGTACAATAGGAGATCCGTATAAACTAGTTTTGTATGTATAGCTTGATAAGTCGCCCTGCGTACATGATATTTGACCAATATAATTATTCGTTTCCAACATTTACTTAGTTATAATGCCATTACGATGGGCGAAACTAATTGAGCTTATCGCAGAAAATTCACTATTATGCTATTATGCTATTACATATTATATTATTTTCAATATCGTACGAAAATACATAAATTTTAGGTTGCGCTCGCGTTTTTTATGTGAATGGCATCTGGCAGTTCAACCTAGGAGGTTGTCGTCTACTTAAGCGGACTACCTTGTGGGTGCCTTGAGTGTAAGGCCTCCAACCAGGGCATAGAACTACATACAAACTAACCGACTACACGCTAAGGGTACCCTCTGTGGGGTACAAGCCTTGGCTTAGGGCGTCGCTGGGGGAGGACAGCATGGGGACAGGCTGGATCTGAATGATATCATTATTTAGGGGCTGATTTAAAAGTACTGGCACAGCATCGCGGCCTGGCTCGAGCGAGGGTCGAGGAGGGCAAGGACCGAAACTTCGCGACGGACCTCGACGGAAAGACAGCGGTTTGAGTCTGAACTTTTTAAGAGCGCTAGACTCTTTGGTACTCTCCTGGAGGAGGAAGATAGAACCATCGGGAGTGACGAGGGTATGCCTCGGTCAGCGTACAGAACTAGTGCACGAGGTTTTGTAACAGGCGGCCGCTGCTATCAGGGGATTACGATTGTTTAATGGCATTATCGAACATACGCTTCGAAATACATTGCATAAACTGAAGGACGGTGGGCATTCTAAGGTCTACGTGTAGACGGTCATTACGGACATAATAGGGGGCTCCCGTGACTACGTAAGAACCGGTTCTGTAAGGTTTGCATCCTATGGATGTACTTAGGCTTGGTGTGTGCGGACACGACGCAAGCGTACGACATAATGGACGGATCATCGCGGTATAGAGGCGCAACTTGCACTTGAGTGACAACTTGCTTTTTGCCGAAATCATGAAATAAAGCTTATCCATAGCAGAGGCAGCTCGGTCACAAACTGCTTTGATTTGCGCCGCGAAGGACAGGTGGTTGTCGAGTAAGTACTTGGCTTGCTTCTCCCAAGGGATAGGCTTACCGTACATAGTGATCGGGCTGAACGCGGGTGGCTAATTTTTACGCGGTTTCGTGAAAAGAACTGCCTGGCTCTTGTCTTGGTTCAGTTGCGCACTTGTCTTATTAATCCTATAATATATTCTGTGGCTGCGCGTTCGTGCTAGAACGTCTCAACCGAGTTTCATTCGAATTAGTGCCAATTTGGTACTAGCTTGATTCGATTGACCTCGATATCTAAGACCAAGCCAGCTCACGGTTGCTATAACAAGCTTAGATACTGATAGCCAAATTATTATTAATCATTTAAATCTATGGTTTTGATTCTGTTGTGATTGGCTCATAAAAATATTAGTTCGCTAGTAAACGTTATCGTGTGTTCATGTTAAAACGATTCCAAGAAAAATTTAAAAGTCCTGTACACTAAGCTTGTATTTGAAAGTTTCTAAATATTTCTTTAAACTATTCTAGGGTAATTGAACTTCTAAACCGTTTCATAGGGCGGTCGTTGAACTTTAGGAAAAGGTTTCTATTAGGTACCTATACCCAGCTACCTACCTACTTCAATGAATTATTTATATAACGAAATTTTCTGACTTGTACTATTATTTTTAATTACACCATATAATTTTTTGCGTTATAATTAGTTTCGAAAATTTATAACGTTATAATTTAACGAAAGTAATCATAATCATTCTTAAAAATAAGAGCGTTTACAGCTTATGGTATTTCATACAAACTTTCAAGTCCTTATTTACCGAAATGACTGAACCTATTATAATGAAACTTAATACGCATAAGCAGGATACATAGGTCTTAAAAGTTACTGAAAACATTTTCGAAATGTCTTATAAAAGAAGATTATTGTAAATTACTGTTTCTATAGAATCGTTCTAATTTAGCTGTAACACTAATTTTCGAAAATGTTTTTTCGGAAAACAAGGACTTGAAAGTCTGTATGAAATGTCGAAAGGTGTAAACGCTCTTAATAGCATCTGTCAAAAAAAAAATCGAATTAAAGCTGAAAACGATTTTCTTACGTTTTTTGCAATTTGCATACAACCCGAAACTGACCTACAAATTGCAAAAAAACAGAAAATTTGAATTTTTCGAGATACTCTGGCCTTTAACCTATATGCTTACTTATATGCCTTCACGCACGTTATAAGTACCCACTTCTTTACCCATGTCACCTGTGACCTTTCTCACGCGACAAAACGAAAACTAAAACAATTTTAAATACAACAGTGCACAAAACATGACTAAAATTCCTAATAACACAAAAAACAAAACTACCCTCCTTTCAAAGGAATCCTCGGAGACCGTACACACGCACGCGGCGCACGCAACAAGTCACTTTATTTACATCAACAACTTTAGTTGTGTACACTCGCGTACAGTCATCAATAAAATGCGTACACTTAGCGTTTTTTCACAGTATTTTACTACTATTTTATTGATTGTAATTTTATGTTGTTACGAACAGCGCAACATTTACGGATTTCTTACAAAATACAAGGCGTAAAGAAACCCTTTAAGCAACCGTCAAATAAGCTTTTCTGTACATCAAACTAAGTAAACCAGTAGAATTTTGTGTTTGGGGGGAAAAATCACATTTTACGGTAAAACTTAATGTAAAGCACTCATAAAATTGTGCTGATAGATGCATTGAATAGTAAACTGGTCATGAAGTCATTTAAAGTACAGTTATAAAATTTTAAAACTATTATTAAAAATAAAACTTGTGAAATAGTTGGAACTTTGACATAAGGTCCAGAACAAAAAAAATGATCGCAATGACGTGGAAAACAAGTGCCTTTCGACTTCGTTAAGGGTCTATCTACAAACCGTTATTTTCGAACTCATCCTATTATGGACTAAGTAAGTACTTATAGTTTTTTTTGGAACACGCCTATCACATCATTCCCAACCATTACTACACTTGAAAGTCAAAATCAATAGTGGGTACCACCAGAAAACCACCGAGACAATATATCTCGACAATCACTAGGAAATGATTCAATCAACCGATCACTATCGCGTCTGCGTACATCCCTCCCGGCGGCACGTCCGAGGAGCACACTCTGTTCACCAAAGACCTTGCCGTCCTCTTCGGCTTGAGCGACTCCGTTATCATAGCGGGCGACCTCAACGCCAAACACCCCGCCTGGAACAGCACGACGACCTCTGCCAGAGGACGTCACGTGTATAACCTGGGCGAGTCCCTCAACTTCGATCCCATCGCTCCTATGGAGCACACCCACTATCCCCACGACCCCGACCAACGTCCGGACGTTCTCGACATAGCGCTACTCAAGAATGTCAACCTTAAGTTGCATTCTATCGAGACTTTACATGAGCTTAACTCAGACCATCGACCAGTGCTCATGCACTTAGTTCCCCGCTCGGGTCCTTCTGACCCCAACCAGCCCCCGCCGACCCAAGTGATAACCGACTGGAGGAAAGTCAGCGAAAAGCTGAAATCCACCACGTCGCCTCACCTGGAGGCCATCCCCGACCACATAGTCTCAGTCGCTGACACGACGGCCGCCATCAACTCGTTTACAGAACACGTGCAATCCGTACTGAAGGACTGCTCACGGGAAGTCCCAGCAATGAGCGATCAACGCTGTATACTACCCGCTGACGTACGTGAACTGATAACCGAAAAGAACGCGGCCATCCGTGCCTACAGCAGCTTTCCCTGCGAGGCAAACAAAGCCCACATGCGTAATTTACAGCGTGGGACAAAACGCTAAGCGAACTCGAGCCTACCCACCTAGCCTTCTGGCAGCTGCAACGCAAGTTGCGCTCCACCGAAGAGGCTTCGATGCCTCCCCTCACCCGACCCGATAAGAGCGTCGCATTCGACGACTCTGAGAAGGCCGATTGCCTAGCCGACAGCCTGGAGTCCCAGTGCTCCCCCAGCTCTCAACCAGTAGACAAGCGACATCTCGATGAGGTAAACGCATTCGTCGAACGTAGAACCGCCCTGCCCCCCGAAGAAGACCCTGATGATCCTCTGCCTCCGGTCACAGCTGACGAAGTGCAAGACATCATTAACAAACTTCAACCGCGGAAAGCACCCGGCTCCGACGGAATCACCAATAGGGTGTTCAAACTCCTCCCCGCTCAGCTCGTCGTGTTAATGGCGGCCATCTTCAATGGCGCCCTGAGCAACAACGCGTTTCCCCAAATATGGAAAGAGGCCACGGTCATCGGTTTCGCCTGTCTGAGCCTTCGAGCTACAGACCTATCAGTCTCCTGAATGCACTCGGAAAAATCTACGAGAGACTTATGTATAAGCGACTCAAAGACTTCGCCGAGGCTAAGAGTCTCATCCCCAACGAACAGTTCGGCTTCAGGACCGGACACTCATGCATTCAACAGGCCCACCGCATCGTAGAACACTTGAGCGCTGGCTTCCAGCGTGGAGCGATGACGGGTGTGTTGTTTTTCGACATAGCAAAGGCATTCGACAAAGTCTGGCACAACGGCTTATTATATAAGCTGTACAAACTGGGAGTGCCAGACCGTCTCGTGCTCATCTTACGAGACTTTTTGTCGGATCGCACCTTCCGCTATCGCATCGGGAAAGCACTGTCTTCCCCTCACCCCATTAGAGCCGGAGTCCCTCAGGGCTCCCCACTCTCTCCCCTTATCTTTACCCTGTTCACCAGTGACATCCCCAAGAGCAAGAAGGCACAGTTAGCCCTGTTCGCGGACGACACGGCCATCTATTACACTGGCCGTAGTCACGACGCTATTTACAGCACCCTCCAAACCTCAGCCAACGTCTTAGGCGCTTGGTTCCGGAAATGGAGAATCGAGGTGAACCCCGACAAGAGCCAGGCAGTTCTTTTCTCTAAACCGCGTAAAAATAAGCCACCCGCGCTCAGCCCGATCACTATGTACGGTAAGCCTATCCCTTGGGAGAAGCAAGCCAAGTACTTAGGAGTCTTACTTGACAACCACCTGTCTTTCGCGGCGCACATCAAAGCAGCTCGCGACCGAGCTGCCTTTGCTATGGGTAGGCTTCATTTCTTGATTTCGACAAAAAGCAAGTTGTCACTCAAGTGCAAGTTGCGCCTTTACACCGCGGTGATCCGCCCCATTATGACGTACGCTTGCGTCGTGTACGCTCACACCAAGCCTAAGTACATCCATAGGATGCAAACCTTGCAGAACCGGTTCTTACGTAGAGTCACGGGAGCTCCTTTTTATGTCCGTAATGACCGTCTACACGTAGACCTTAGAATGCCCACCGTCCTTCAGTTTATGAAACGTCTTTCGAAGCGTTTCTTCGATAACGCCATTAAACACCGTAATCCCCTGATCGCAGCGGCCGCCCGTTACGAACCCTCGCGCATTAGTACAGTACGCCGTCCTCGGCATACCCTCGTCACTCTCGATGATGCTATCACCCTCCTCCAGGAGAGTAGCAAAGAGACTAGCACTCTTAAAAAGTTCAGACACAAACCGCAGTCTTTCCGACCTCGCCGTCGAGGTCCGTCGCGACGTCCCGGTCCATGCCCTCCCCGACCCTCGCTCGAGCCAGCCCGCGATGCTGTGCCAGTAGTTTTAAATCAGCCCCTTAATAATGATATCATTCAGATCCAGCCTGTCCCCATGCAGTCCTCCCCAGCGACGCCCTAAGCCGAGGCTCGTACCCCACAGGGGGTACCCTTAGCGTGTAGTCGCTTAGTTTGTAAGTTTTATGCCCTGGCTGGAGGCCTTACTCTTAAGGCATCCACAGGATAGTCCGGTTAAGCAGACGACAACCTCCTAGGTTGAACTGCGAGATGCCATTCCCAAAAAAAAAAAAAAAGGAAATGATTCAACCGTCTTGGATCCCGCAACGAAATTAAACAGGAAGAAACAGCGGAAGACTAAATCGCATGTAAATGTTGCTAAATATTTGTGCTCGTAACTGTACACCGGCCATTTTGTTGGTCACACTGTTCGTTTGATCTTCGAATTGTGTCGCATTTTGTTTTTTGTCGTTCGAGGAAAGTTGGGAGAATATATTCTATTCTTAAGGGTGTAGTTGAGAAACTTTTTCTACTACACCACCAACAAAACTAGGCAACTGCTAAGGTGTTGTTGTTGGGTGGAAATTAATGAAACCATGACGCAATTTTTCTCTATATTAAAATCATACAAAGCATCATCATTATTTTTCTGTATTTATTTTCCATTATTGTGGGCCAGCGCAGCATTTCCATTTGTTCGATACTTCTCCATTAAGCCTTCATCTCATTAGCGACATTAAGTAGTTACACCGATACTAATTATCTCCCAGTTTAACAACACATAGCTACCTCTGCATCGAAGTAATACCAATAACCCAAAGCACGCGCAATATGAATAAAATCTGATTTCAATCACAAGATAATCAGTACTTATTCAATGGAATCTTCCCAACAAAACTCAGAAAAAAATAAAACCCAGTTTTACTCGAATTAATAGCTGAAAATAACAAAAGGTTCCAATAAATTTCAAAGCAACAGGTCACTAATTTACATCGACAATTCTGCCAATGTTGATCTCCGTTTCTCGTTTAACTCGGTCCGTTTTTTTCGCTTACCTCTCGGTCCGTTTTTCCGTTTATCCGTGTCTGTGTAATCTAGCTTTGTGTACGATCGCATTAGGTACGTGCTCTGGTTTGCAGGTCGGGGATTTGCGAGTAAATGTACTATTTAATAAAACCCTAGGTGCTTTAGTGAGGGCTTTAAATGAAGTTGCTGTGACGTCTAAACTAGATATATGTTTTGTTGTATGCTTAAAGGATGAAAAACAGTATCTATCATAGATTATTTTGATTTAAAAGTCTCCATTGTGTTCCTTGCCCATAGGAACTCTTCTATAGGAAACTACTAAGGAATTTGTGTTGACAATTAAAAGTGGCTTTAACTGGTTTCTTTGAAACTAACTTTTGTATTCATTTCATGTACCTCTTTATCTATCGTATTCGTCTGCGTCATATTTTTCCCGTTTTCGCAATATTTTTCATTGCTGCTTCGCTCCTATTTGCCGTAGCGTGATATGATGATAAAAAGCCCATAGCCTTCCTCGATAAATGGGTTATCTAACACGGAAAGAATTTTTCAAATCGGATCAGTAGTTCCTGAGATTAGCGCGTTCAAGCTAACAAATTATCTAACAAACTCTTTAGCTTTATAGGTAATATTAGTATAGATATTCATTGAAATCGAATGATGCAAAGGGCAATTTTGTTTTAAATTAAATATTTGTAATGGATAACGTATTTATTTGGATATAAGAAATAATATAATGTTTATAAAAAAATTGTGCGTAGAGTCCCTCCGCGCGGAAGAAGTGAACCCATCCACATACTGACCTCGGCTACCGTCGCTTAACCTTGATCACCCATCCACATACTGACCTGGGCCACCGTCGCTTAACGTTGATCACCCATCCCCATACTGACCTGGGCAACCGTCGCTTAACCTTGATCACCCTTCCACATGCTGATCTCGGCTACCATATCACCCATCCACATATTGACCTGGGCAACCGTCGCTTAACCTTGATCACCCGTCCACATACTGACCTGGGCAACCGTTGCTTAAACTTGATCACCCATCCACATCCTGACCTCGGCTACCATTGCTTAACTTTGATCACCCATCCATATACTGACCTGGGCAACCGTCGCTTAACCTTAATCACCCATCCACAAAATATAATTTAGGCTATAGCACAAAGAGAACCACGCTCGCGCTGGCCTTTTTTTTTTTTTTTAGGATGGGAAATCATCAAATGACTTCTTCCGCTCTGGGCGGAGCGGAAGGGAGTGTCAGACTTGTACTGACTAAAACCCATCCATGTTCCTTCTTAGCCCTTTGTGTTCCAGGGGCACGGTATCTCTTTCGAACAACCCGCAGCCCTGGCAGGCATCGGCCCTCTCGGACCCCTTCCGATTTGCTGACATCTCCTTGAGGCGCGCGTGGAACACGAACGCGCCGTCGGCACGGTCTGTCGTCATAAGACGGACGGACGGTGAGCTAGCCCATTACTCACCGTCCACAGGCCGCTCGCGCTGGCCTGTAACAGGTATACTACGGCGTTCGAGTGCCACGCATTCACTCTCGCTCTGTCTCTTTCTATTACCCCTCCATGGTAGCGTTAAACGTGACCTTGTTGGAAGTCGCAGTTTCACTTCAAAAACACCTTAAAAAAGAATGCATTATTTTATAACAAATTTGGTTAGCATAAAAAGGTTATAGTGAGTCAACCTTAACAGATAGACATATGCTGTCACGGACTTTTTTTTTTGAACTTTTAAAGGGAAACAATTCTGTCATACATGATTTTTGCGAAACTTTAACCGTTTACGCAGCGCACGCAGCTCTCAAAAGGAAAATAAATCCCCCGATTTTGAAACATTATTCATTGCTGCTCTGCTCCTAATTGTCATAGCGTAATGATATATAGCTTATAGCCTTCCTCGATAAATGAGCTATCTAACACCGAAAGAATATTTCAAATCGGATCAGTAGTTCTTGAGATTAGCGCGTTCAAGCAAACAAACTCTTCAGCTTTATAATATTAAGTATAGAAATTATAGTATAGATTGTAGATAAATTCTGTGATTTTATTGACAAAAATAGCACAAACAGCTAGTTTTCATCATTTAATGATACCATAAATGTTTGCCAAACTCCTACCCAAATTAGCTAACATTTTCCTAACTTTGACATAACCTCCTTTAATACCGACATTTAAATACCACGGCTCGAGTAATTTCATCAAAAGCTGTTACACAAAAACATTTAGATATTACATCGCCCACAGTTTGAGGTAATTTAACATAATGGGGGAGTCAGTGACCTATTATTTGTGTGTTTTTGGGACAGTCTCACGCGACTGGAACACGCAACAGGTGCACTTACCTTACTTTAAACTTCGTTGACATTAAGAAAGGTGGTTGAAACTAGTTTAGTAATTAAAAGATTTTTCTAGAAGAAAATGGGACTTGCTATTGACTTGCAAATTTTTATCGTAGAAAGTGGAGAGACGGTAATAAAGGCTAACCCAGAATAAATGATCATATTACAGAAGTCGGAGCGTCTAATGGCAAGACTAGATTCAGAAATAATGTTTTTAATAAGAATAAAACTTACACTGGCTTTCTGCGAGTTTTGTTGTTAGTTAAATAAGACAGTAAATAGTAATAATATAACATAAACGACTTAGTGTAGCAAACCTTCATAGATTTAAATAAATAAGTAAGGGTCTACCAGCAAATCATCAGAATATCATCATCTATGTGGGTCGGGTTCCTGTTTTGCTGGATCCAGCTGAATATCAGTGTTTTTATACGGACCTCAATTACTGGATAACTCGATACCCTAAACTTAGTAAGACTGCTTATCTGACCACCAGTGACAGCTGTCATCAATTCTATTAATGACAGCAATCACCAATTCTTTAACTGACAGCCATGACGTTAAACCTGTAGATCTAACACTCAGTTTAACTCGATTTAAACAATTAGGTTCATACTAGTATCAGATTACCAAACACCCAACATTTTGTTTCAAAACGCATCAAAAACTCACACGTTAATAAAAAGGTGAAATCATAGATACCTAACCGAGTCCAACCTCATCCTACTAATGCTAATGTTCAGTTTGCATGTTTCAACTACAGTATTAATAGTTGACACGCGAAACATCGGACAAGAGGGTGACTATCGAAAGTTCGTTCACACGTTACAAGCACATGTAGGTAATTTTCATTAAAAAGGTGATGTGTGGAATTAATGCATGGTGTGTAAATGTCATGGAGGTTTTATGTGACTAAGTTACTATTGGAAGATACCGAAAAAGTTGAATGACAGTGACCTGTCAAGTTTGACATTTAAGAAATGTCAAAGAGGACTTGAAAGATTTCAATCGTTAGATAAATCGTCATAGACAAACCTTTTATTTTAATTAGGCCTCTAAAAGGTACATTTGAAGATCAAACTCTAAAACAAAAGACCATTCGCAAGGGTAGTTTCGTACGGAAAGAAATGGTCAAAAATGTATATTGTTACTTTTTTTAAATATGTAACAATATTTTACACACAAACATGAATTATTTATAATTAAGTAGGTGGAAGTCTTCAGCAGTCTTAAATAAAAAAATAACGAATTAATGAACGCCACAGACGCCGCGACAAAAATATAACCGCTGCCTTGTACTGGACCCAAAAACTTCATCATGTCTAACCATAGCGGCAAGAATAAGAAAAATCTCTTTTTTTTTAATTCAAACTTATAATCTTCATACACGGGTTATGTTCGTTTTGTACCATTAAACCAGACATGGTAAAATACATAATAATGCAGTCTCGATCTTTCGTCAACTTACCGCACGAACCGGGGCCAGTGTATTGTAATTAAAGCAAAATCTGTTAGTAAATAATGAGAGACATATTAAATTATTCATATCAAATTAATTAATTATTCAATATGTTTATCGACACACATTCACCTTATACCCAATGCGACACGTGAACGTGCTCGATTCAAAACTTTTTGTTCTGTGATCAATTAATACGTGAGTTTCAATGAACAATAAAGTTTTTAAAAATCAAAAAGCGAACAATTTTACAGTAACTAGTCGAGATTTGACAGAACAATAAAATTGTAAACGCTATATTGCTAACTTCGTTTTAAATCTTAATTACTGGACGTTTAAAAAAAAATGCTTTGAAGGGATTAATCGAAATTGTGTAAGTACCTACTTTGATTTCGATCTAAGTATATTGCTTTTAACTGGTTTACTCACGATTATTGAGTAATTTAATATCTTTACATAGGAATTAATAAATTATCTACATGAACCATGTAAAATATTAATTTAAAGTACAGTTATTAAAAAAAAAAACAAATTTAAATATAATTAGTCTGGTTAGTATTAGTATGGTTTATAAATTTTTAATTGCTTAATTTTAAGTAGCAGAGCAAAATCCGAATCGAGGATTCGAGGGAATCCGATACATGAAAGAATCACAGGACCACTCGTGGGAGGCTTATGCCAGCAATGACTTCATTGGGATGATTATAATGATGGTGAAACATAGAGATACACGAGCCTACCCTTAAACCCCTGCATAGATGACAAAGTTTTGGTCGAAGCTTACAAAACATCACGCCTGTTATTCCTTTTCTTTTTTTTGGGATGGGAATTCATCAAATGACCCCTACCGCTCGGGGCAGAGCGGAAGGGAGTGTCAGACTTGACTGACTAAAACTCATCCATGTTCCTTCTTAGCCCTTTGTGTTCCAGGGCCACGGTATCTCTTTCGAACAGTCCCGCAGCCCTCGAACAGTCCCGCAGCCCTACGCCTGTTATCGCTAGAGGGTATTCAGAAGTTTACATAACAACACCCACATTTCGCCAGATAATTATGTTTAAGTCCCATAAAAAGGGGGCCCAGCCTATTTCGATTAACTGGGCACGAATCCAGACTCAGTGGCTGCTACTGAGGAAGTCCTAATGGAAATATCCAATAAAATTTTGCTTGACCTGACAATCGTATCCAGGACCTCATCCTTAGCAGTCGCGCATTAGACCACTAGACTAAGGAAGTAGTCTAAAAAACTAAAGGCATTACACGACGAAGAAAAATAATACTTCACTTGACAAAATGAGACTTACCCAGCGTGCGGAAGACAATAGGCCTACTCCTGTACTTATGCCCGCCCCAGAGCGCGGCGACGGTTACTTGGTACTGCGTGTCAGCTTCCAAACCGCTCAGGATGACAGCATCCGAGTTGCCAGCCACCTCCAGCACGACTCTGTAACTAATAGACGATGAGTCAATTTCGTCGTATTCTAGTGAAAAGCTGGTATACGGTGAGGCCACACTAAAAAGTTTTGAGAAAGAATTTTCGGAGCAAAACCTGGGTTTGAACTTTTTTCTATGTATCGGGCATAGCTATTCTATCGCCGTTTTGATTTTTCACCAAAATAATGAATGATGGGCTCGACTACATCGATTCTGTTATGCGTCCTTTCTGATGCAGCATAACATTTTAATGTTAAGTTACTAATAAAGAATTGTGATGATTTAACTAATTGTTTTGTTAGGTTATGTTTATCAAGAAAAAAAAATGGCTACATAAATATTTATTTACATAGAATTTGTTAGTGAGTAACACTGAAAGCGGTTGTATTAGTAAGACAACATGTCAAAAACTAGCAGCCCATAAGAGATATTGTACAATAAAGTCCGTTTGCACCAACAAACACAAAACACATTAAGAAACATTGATCTGTTTCTGTCCATACTTAGAAGATGACACAGATGGAATGATGTTGTTATGACATTTAGCGTTAAATGTAATTAGCGAATGCTCTGTGTGGTGTCGGACGTAAAGAATAGCAACATCCCATATCTTCCCGTGGGTGTCGTAAGAGACGATTACGGGATTTGCCAGAGAATGGGCAGCAGCGTTCTCTGTGCTTTTGTAACAACCGTACTGCGATCGCCAACCCGCCTGCCAAGCGTGGCGATTATGGCAAAACCCCCCTTCTTGGGGGAGGCCTATGTCCAGCAGTGGACGTCTTTCGGGCTGAAATGATGAATGATGATGATGTAATTAGCGATTGATGGTGCAATCTGGGCTGTATATGTTTGTGAGTAGGTACAATTAAAAACAAATAATACCATGAGATCCGTCTTATATGTACATTTATAGAAAGAAACCTCGCTTCAGTATTACCCCGTATCAACATTTGACAGATTGAGGTCAAAGAATTACGTTCAACGCTTCACTGCTAACAAGTCGGACGGACTTCTGTATTATAGGACGCTGAATAAAATAACGACTGAAAGTTTTTAGTCCCGGATGTTTATTTAAAAAATACAAATTGATTTCGAGTATTTTTCTTAGCGTATCGATGGAAAAAAGGTCAACAATTATGTTCGGCCCAATAATTCAACCTAGCGAACACCACTCATTGGTGAATAACGCAGTCATAGAGTAAGTTGTTTTGAAATATGAATTAGTTGTCATGTGGCCCCACCGTCAGGAAGAAGGAAGTAAGAAATAATATGAAATAAATGGGACAGAATTAACTACTTCTAATGCAAAGAATAAATTGACTTAAACAGAATTCAGCGTCTTCTACATCAATATCTTCACTCTTAACCAAATGTTTTCGCAATAGAGAACCCTGAAAAAAATACGAATAATGTTTGTGTACATATATTGAGTAATGTTATTTTGTCAATTCCGCTTTGTTTATTGTCTATATTGCTTCGTAAATTGAGTTTTTAAGAAAAAGGAGGTCGATTTTTCCTCGAAATATTGATAGTCCTGAATGCCCCGAGAAATTGTTAACAGAGTGATAAATGGACAGTCATATTGTCTTACATTATTGACATATTCCATTTATATTAACAGTCAACGTTACTTTTTTGACGCATAATAGTCGTGGCTCTGTTAAAGTGAAACATCTGCTTCCTGATACAGACACTCGAAATAACTTATGAATCGTTTGTTCGATCTTTCTTTTCTTTATCGTGTGGTTAATAACTACTAACCTGGTGTTGGAATTTTTATGCCGCCCATGGGCCCTCTGACCCAAGTCTGAGGCCCTTGGGCGGTAAAGCCAAGTTTACCTACATGTCGTCGAGAAATCTATTTTAGGCATGCTGGTTTCCTCACGATGTTTTCCTTCACCGAAGCAAGTGATATTATATATTTCGCACTTGAATCCGAAAAATCAGAGGTGCGTGTTTTGGGTTCGAATTCGAGATCTGTGATCGTTCGTTCGTTGATCGGTTGTTTCGTTTTTAATTGAAATTAAATCCCTATTGATATAATACTAATTGAATTACAAGTAATGTACATACAGTACTATGTGCGTAGACTGGTGGGTGGTGGTGTTCGAAACACTATGGAGGTTTTAAGCAGCTAGTACGAGTATATCTTATTCGCTAGGGAAAATCTGAATGATCTAAGTTCGATAACCGTATAAATTGTTTATCAATCAGCCGCTAACAAATGGAAGAAAGAAACGAAAACCGTTTTCAACAAAAAACCCATCTTCGCGATAACTATCCATTACCTCTAACACAAGCCCATAATCAATAGTATTGTGAGAAACTCCATCGAAACAAATTAGGGTTACGCGGACAACAAAAGCGAGCGCGTTTTCGCCAGGAAATTTATCGGTAATAAGACTTCCGCCCGCCACCCCTACCTATTCCGTTCGCAATTTGTGGTAGATTCTTTGGTTTTTTGTACTCTATTGTGTCATTTTTATTATGACAGCTAAGAATTTCGTATGGTTTTATTGAACGAATTACTTTTTTTATGTATTCAGGTTTGAAAGAACGTTATTTGGTGGGTTTTCTATTTATATTCTTTATTAATTTGGTAAGCAAGTATTATCCTAATACCCGATGTTGACGAGTACGCGTCAACATTAAATGCACATCAAGTGAAGTGATTGGCTTTTCTCCAATCTTTGGACCAATCAGTTTACGCGCTTGTTTGTTTATGTGATGAAATTCTTCCAAGTACCGGGTGAAAGATTTACTATGACTCCTAGTCATAGTGAACCTTTGAATTGATTTGGAATAACATAAAGGATGCAATAAGCAACCTATCATCAACACCTGCCTAGCCTTTTCCCAAACTACCTGTATTTTACATGAAGCAACTGCCTATCTGAACTTCACAACCCAGTAAGTGGGTATCTACGATACCCCTTGGTAAGACTGGATGTCAGATTTTTGGCTTCTGACAACTCGTAACGACTGTCAAAGATCTTCAAATGACAGACAATACACAACCTATGCAGTATAAAAATGATCTCCTACCGTGTAGTGTGAAAGTGTATTATTTAAAAACAAAGAAAGTAAAATCCATTTATACGCTTGCCAAGTATTTGTCTGCGTCAAATGTATTCCGCAGAGATTGGCGAGATTTCAAACAAATCCTTTTGGAAATCCTACTTGCATCTAAAATAAATTCACTTCGTCTGTTTCGTTGATTTTTGTCTTGGAAAACGGATAGTCCCTTTGGTCCCATAAAATAGTAATATTTCTAGAGAAAAGATAATGGTGGTTTCGTATTTTACGATTTGGTATTAAAGAAAGTTGAGCAAACTTGATTTTTATTTTTTTTATAATGTTTTTAATATGCAATAGGAATCGCCGTTATCGGTCATGTTTTTAAAAAGGTTGACGAAGTCGTTATTTTCTATCCCCGACCAAAAACAAGAAACCAAGTCAGAGATCTTAAGTTGAAATTAAATACAGCTTTTGAAGACTGAAAATACAGATAACCGTTCCTAGAATATCCTAATATGAATAATATAATACAGTAATACCAGTGATTATTCTTGTTCGATAAAAATAAACAGTAGTCATATTATTATAACGATCATTTGAATAATGTAATCGCAAAGATGTGGCGAGGCACTCATGTCATCTTTCTATTTCAAGAAACAAATGAAAGCTAAACTAACTGACGTGCTAGACACGTGCAAAATTGAATGTAAAATGTTTATATCGGGAAAAACCGTTCGGTTTAGTTTGAAATTCTGCTAACTATCCCGAACATTATTCGTGGATGGGAGTTTGCGCATCAGGTCGAGCCGAATGACAGCCGGATGCCAGCCAGATTGTGTGTAAATGGTTGCGGATCATATTTGCTGTTCTGTATGGTGTCGGACGTAAAGAATAGCACCATCCCATATCTTCCCGTGGGTGTCGTAAGAGACGACTAAGGGACTTGCCGGAGAATGGGCAGCAGCGTTCTCTGTGCTTTTGTAACAACCGTACTGCGATCGCCAACCCGCCTGCCAAGCGTGGCGATTATGTCAATGTGGCGTTAGGGGAGGTCTATGTCCAGCAGTGGAGGTCTTTCGGCTGAAATGATGAAGATGATGACATGTCTCCAAATTTTTAGTTCTAGGACATGCCGGTTTCCTCATGATGTTTTCCTTCGCCGTTTTTGAAGGCAGCGGTGATGAAATATATTACACAAAGTAATGCGACATACACTACTACACACTTTACTTTTCAACCGAATCTAATCAGCCGACCAGCACGAAGAAAGTGCAAAGTACCTCTAACATAAACGGTAAGGTCAAAAAATTTCCGGCCTATGCACATTAGATTAATCAGAGATACAAAACTAACACCTCACTAAATTACTTAAGTTTTTTCTAGTTACCCACACAACAAAGAAAAAAATCAAAATGATATTTATTTTCATTAATTTATTTAAATTCATTTATTTAAATTCATTTATTTAATTTCATTTATTAAAATTTATTTATTTAATTTCATTTATTTAAATTTATTTATTTAATTTCATTTATTTAAATATATAAACTTGTTGATTCAATTAATTTATTTAAATTTATTTATTTATTCACTTCATTTTACAACTAGCATTACAGGTTTACCTAAAGCGATAGTGTACACAATAACAACATAAAATTTTGTAACTAACAAACAATGTATTTTTTCTGTAACTAGTCTTCCTTCATTTCAATAAATTTTTGTTTGGATTTTAAATACTCCATTTTATAGTTGAATCCAGAAACTTTTGGACCTTCCTGATACTTCAACAAGATAAAGCCCGTATCATAACCCAAAATCCATACATTCCAAAAGCGAATAGTTCCAAACTCTAAAGGTCGTTTACACAAAACTTTTGTCGGTAAGCCATTGAGGTGTAATAACTGAGGTGATAACTAACTTAGAGTAAATGAATTCATAATCGGCTGTTAAAAGTTTGGTAGAAATGTAATCCTGATCTCGTTTGATGAAGTAATGCATGAAGTAGAAGCTGAGGTACGTTGAAACGTTAACCTGACACTTGACCTATGAGACCTCATACACAGTGCCAAGGGCGTTAGCGTTCGCGATTAGAATTATTTATAGACAATTATTTGATCTTATCGACGATAATAATGATGGAGTTGTCAAAAATGTATGAGACGGAAAAAAAAAATGCTGTTTTTGGAAATGCTTAACATAAACATAACATAACGCCTGTACTACCCGAAGGGACAGACAGAAGTGTACCTAATAGTACACCCTCATTTCGCCAGTTATGTTTAAGTCCCATGTAATAGGGGGAAAGCTCGGTAGGAGCTCGTGGCTATATAATATCAGCCACACGGGTCGATCTTTAAGGTTAAGCCGGGCTTGCCGAGGTTGGGCCGTGGATGGGTGACCATAATTACATACCGAGTTTCCTCCGCGCCTCGGAAAGCACGTTAAGCCGTTGGTCCTGGCTGTCATTTGTAGATCTTTGACAGTCGTTACGAGTAGTCAGAAGCCGAAAGTCTTTTTTTTTTAGGATGGGAAATCGTCAAATGACTTCTCCCGCTCTGGGCGGAGCGAAAGTGAGTGTCAGATTTGACTGATTAAAACCCATCCATGTTCTTTCTTAGCCCTTTGTGTTCCAAGGCTACGGTATCTCTTTAAAACTCAAACTCAAAGCGTTTACTTCAATTAGACCATTACAGGTACTTTTGAAAGTCAAAAAAACAAAAATAACGCTAAGCTACAGTCCCAGTCACAAGGCATAATAACTTGTGAAAGTACTGTAGTTGCCCATTCGAAAGCGTAGATCTCTATGGAGAAGAATGGGCTAGAAACTCCATGGACACTCTTTTAAATCAAATTATGTTACAAAATCTTAATTCTTAATTAATCTTTCGAACATTCCCGCAGCCCTGGCAGGTATCGGCCCTCTCGGACCCCTTCCGATTTGCTGACATCTCCTTGAGGCGTGCGTGGATCATGAACGCACCGTCGGCACGGCCAGTCGTCATAAGACGGACGGACAGTGAGCTAGCCCATTACTTACCGTCCACAGGCCCGCGCCTACGGTGGCCGGGGCCTACTAGTTGCCCCCCGACGCCCGGGGCGTCGACCGCGGTGGCTGGGACGTGAGGTTCTCTCCCTCTCACGTTCCGTCACCTCCTTCGCTAGCATGACTGCTTCTGCTTGAAAGTGAGCGCGCCGTGTCGCCTCTCTAGCCACTCCTTAAAGAGGAGACTATCGCCACTATTGTGGCGTGCCCTGCACGGGGTTGCGACAGTCGCTCTCTCCATGTCGCCATGAGATCGCGCCGGAGGTCTGTCGGCTGAGCGACAGTTTACCGCGGTAGCGGAGTTTCCCCCCGGAGGTTCCCTCCGCGCGCCATTCGTGCAGGTACGCGAGGACTATCGCCTCCAGATCCCATGGCGGCAATCCTGCCAAGAGGCTCGCCACCTCGCCGGAGATCGTGCGGTACCCCCGGACTAGCCTTACGGCTACCACCTTCTGGGACACGTTCAGGTAGTAGGCGGCTCGCCGCCTCAAAGAACGCGCCCACACCGAGACCCCATAAAGGGCCATGGACCGCACGACCGCCGCGTAGAGCCTCCGGCAGGAGGAGTTTGGACCCCCAGTTTGGGCAAGAGCCGCTTGAACGCAGCTCCTGTCCGTTCCAGTTTGGGAGCCAAACGTCGGAAGTGCTCCAAGCCGAAAGTCTGACATCCAGTCTTGCCAAAAGGTATCGTATTACCCAGTTACTGGGTTGTGGACGTCAGATAGGCAGTCGCTTTATGTAAAATACTGGTACTCAGCTGCATCCGGATAGACTGGAAGCCGACCCCAAGATAGTTCGGGAAAGAGGCTAGGCAGATGATGATGATGTAATAGAGGGAACGCTTATTGTCATAAACCGGCCACAATTCCGACTCTGTGGCTGCTACCAAGAAATTCCTGTCGGAAAAACCCAATAACACTGTGCCCGACCTGAGCTTCGAACCCTCATTAGGAAGGACATCAGCAGTCGCTTGCGGCCACTATTGTAAAATGTATGACAAAAATACTGCTGTTTTTATTTAGCAAATTATTGTAAAAATCAAGAGTCTTTAAGAGCGGTTGCTAGTGGCAAGTGCTGTAAAGGCTTTGTAGTTGGCCACATGATAAAACAAAAGACGATCACTCACTAGCTAAGCCTGAAGCCCGATGATATAGCCTAGTACCCTAATACACTACGAGTATGCTCGCAGCCTGCTGGCTTACCATGACGTCTTAAAGCAGTATTGTTTTAATCTTATGCCAGAGTGGGAAAGAGGTGGCGCTAGACGTCCTCTATAGCTCTGTCTCGTTCCCACACAGGAGTGACATTAAACAATACTGCATTAAGACGTTTAGGTAACCTCCTTGTTCACATTCGTGGCGTTAGGTGCCTGCCATAATCACTACACTGTGAATTAAAACTGCAATTTTTAATGTTTGCGCCCGCTTCATTAACCGCTTTAGCTTTTCACCCTGGACGAGGCTTTAAACTTGGTTTAGGATGCACTAAGTCTCTAGTGATGTCAGTAGTCCCGACAGAGACACTGAAAGACGCAAATCCTTTAATATAGTGGTGGCTAGTAGACTAGGCGACGTAATAAAGAGGAGGTCGAATATCGTAACTAAGCCTGATTTTCATGAAGGGGTAGGCTTGCGCCGATTGTTACCGCATCTTAGTCTTGTTTAATAGGGGGTGAGCTGCGAGCCTAATGCCACTAGCTAGGACAGATTCAGACTCGTTCGCACACTTTCTTTACTTTAATCATAGATAAGGTTTGAAACGTTCGACTCGCCGTTATACCGTGTAATGATCACGTCTTCGTTTCGATGACAATAATTTATTCATATTTATCGGTTTATCGTTCCATGCGGGATCTACGAGATCATTTTACTGCGTGACCTAAGAAATACGGTGAGAGCACATCTACCTATTTGAATATAATATGATGGAAAGCGAATAATCTGGTTGTATACCAAAAATAGCCTCGTTGGTCTAGTGGTCACAAGCACGACTACTAACCATGAAGTCCTGGGTTCCCAGGTTGGACAAAGTGTTATTGGGTATGTTCCATCAGGAATTTCTCAGTGGCAGCCACGAATCCTGGATTTGTGCCCGGTGGATGGCAAAGGCTCAAAGTCACCTAAAGGGCAATGGAGAGGGCTATCCTCGGATTTTCCTTGCGTGATCAAATCAGAAATGAGGACATCCGCAAGAGAACCAAGGTTACCCACGCAACCCGAAGAATTGCCAAACTTAAGCTCCTAGAACTGATGGCCCATGGGGTCTAAAAGTACTGGAATGGCGATCGCGAACCGGAAGGCAGTGCGTTGGAACGCCTCCCACTAAGAAGACCGATGCGATGATCTGGTGAAGGTTGCGGGAATCCGCTGGATGCGAGTCGCACGGGACCGGTCAATGTGGCGACACTTTGGAGAGGCCTATGTCTAGCAGTGGACGTCTTTCGGCTGAAATGATGTTGATGATGATGGCAATAGGCTCTTCCTCTATTACATGAGACATATATTACTGGCGAAATGTGGGTGCACTGTTACGTACACGTCTGCCTAACCCTTCGGAGATTTCAGGCTCCATGTCATCATCATCATCATCATCATCATCATCATCATCATTTCATCCGAAAGACGTCCGATTCTGGACATATAGGCCTCCCCCAACACCACTTTGATATAAGGGGGGTTTTGCCATAATCGCCACGCTTGGCAGGCGGGTTGGCGATCGCAGTACGGTTGTTACAAAAGCACAAAGAACGCTGCTGCCCATTCTCTGGCAAGTCCCTTAGTGGCCTCTTACGACACCCACGGGAAGATATGGGATGGTGCTACTCTTTCCGTCTGATACCATACAGAACATCTGACACTATACAGAACAGGCTCCATGTCATGTTATGTATGTTAATATTTTGACGGAAAACAAATATATTTAAAAAGTATAACAAACATTAGGTATAGCCACGCAGTTAATACATAATACAGGTGTATTAGGTTGTAAATTACGTTCATACCATCCAGTGCACCCTAGGGATATTGTTATGTTCATAATACCTAGACTTTGCTATGTAGAACTAGAATATACTTGATACTCTGGCTTTCATAATAATATTAGAAAATAGAAGTAGGTAATTTACTCGTAACAGTCCGCAAGATATTTATATAGAGAAGAGGTAAAGTTAGATTTTCCACGATTTTTTTCTGCGGGAAAACTTCAACATTAGTGAGTACATTAGAAGATTGAGGAAAAAAACATTAACTCAACCATACCGAATTCAAATAATGTCAATATTTTATTTAAACCCCAAACGTCTCAAACACAAATCTACGTAAATGATGGGTATTTTTTCAAGAATTTACGTGTATTTTGGAGAAAAAAATATATTTTTGAGTCAACTCTCTACACGGTAACCCGTTACTGTCTAAATTACAGCAATTTACTTGTCGATTTCTAAATCAACAAAGTACAGAAGGATAGATTGTATAAGCTAAATAATAAATGAGAATCGTATTCAAGATCAACTTGTGTGAAGTGAGGGCAAAATCGATCTAGTGTCAAATGCTTATTAGGAATATCAAACTTTGCCTAAATTGAATATTCAGGTCGACACTTTCCAGTCTAGCCTTTTTTGGGATGACTGCTCAAATATTGATAGACCCACAGCGAACTAACATTACGAACTGAAAGTTCAATTTTCTGGCTCAGCATTTGTGTGTATTTTCGAAGATTAATACTGTCAGCTGCTTCTTTCGAAGTTTCTTTTATTATGAGTTTTCGAAGAAGAAGAAGAACGAAAAGAATTTCAATATATAGAATATTGCTAAAGTATTTTATCGTATCACCTGAACTCGTTTGTCATCTACTTGAATAGCTTTTTGAATCAACACCACTTTTGGAGCATAGAGTCAGTGAAATAATAAAACAACGTTGTTTGTCTGAGTTTAAGGTTTCTTCTAGGCAAGCGTACTCCACCATATGCTGCATCATCGCTT
The DNA here is from genome assembly GCA_949152445.1 of Cerastis rubricosa. NCBI lineage: Eukaryota > Metazoa > Arthropoda > Insecta > Lepidoptera > Noctuidae > Cerastis > Cerastis rubricosa. Next base: position 14,395,929 of record OX424540.1, on the reverse strand, counting down.
CACATCAGGCGAATTGCGGCCTAACGCAAGCCTATTTTAGTATAAAAAATAATTACACCATCATCATCTGCCTAGCCTTCTAAACTATCTTGGGCTTAGCTTCCAGTCTAACCGGATGCAGCTGAGTACCAGTATTTTACATGATGTGACTGTCTATCTGACCTCTACAACCCAGTAACTGGATAATACGATACCCCTTAGTAAGACTGGATATCAGACAAAAAAAAACATAATTTCTGGATATAATTACACTTCACACACAAAAGAACTAATTAATGCCTAACGCCTATGGCATTAAGTCCGCCTCTGGACTATGTGTAAATAAATAAAAGAACTAATTAATGAACCTCAAAAGACATTTCTTTGTAGAACAAGTCACAAAATCATTCTTAGTCGTCTCAATAAACTACTTTCAGTATTAAACGCCTTTTACATGACGTGTGCTCACACACATCACTTTGAAGAACCACTTACAAGAAAGACCATAAACATAAAAACATTCATTACACACCGGAGATGGGTTTTTTTTCTCTAGAGACACACTTTACAACTACTAAGAACTCAGATCATAAACTAAGCCTAAGGGCGTTTTTCCATGCCGACTTTTTTGTAATATAATGATGCTTTAACGCGTGTCGTAAATACGTTTTTTCTTACGCGCGTCAGTCGCGTTTGAAGCAGTGGCCAAGTCATAGGTCTAAAGTGCCCTCTAATTTTTCGGATTCATGTCTCATCACCAGTGATCAGAGTAAAGTAGATTGATTTTTGGTACTTGTATCATAAATGCACACAGAAAGAATAACATGGATAAGCCATTTTTCCGGAAAGTAAAATTTCCGGTATTTACGTATTCAATTAAATATTGTTAATGTTGGTAGTGATATTATTACTACTCAATTGAAAATTTAAAGGAAGGTATCAAAACTAAATTACTTTTTTTTAATAATCATCCATTTCCGGAGGAATGTCCATAATTAATATATACGTTTTGGATCAATGACCACAATTCAATCAACCTACTCCGATCACTGATCATCACTTGCTTCGGTCAAGGAAAACATTGTGAGGAAACCAGTATGCCTGAGAGACATTTTTCGACGGCATGTTAAGCCAAGTCAGAATTATATGAGCGGAATAAAAACACTGACACCAGGTTATACACTAACCACATGATGAAGAGAAACCGGCCAAGTGCGAGTCGGACTCGCGCTCTAAGAGTTCCGTACCATTATTTATAAAAACGAGCAAAATTTTCTTTTTTTATGGCAGCCTCCTTAAATATTTATTTTATTCTGTTTTTAGTATCCTTTGTTATAGTGGCAGAAATACATAATCTGTAGAAATCTCAACTGGCTAACTATCACGATTCATGAGATACAGTCTGGTGACAGACGGACGGACAGCTAAGTCTCGGTAATAGGGTCCCGTTTGGCCCTTTGGGTACAGAACCCTAAAAAGAAGTCGCATTTGAAACGCGCAACAGAAACTTTGCAAAGGCGCGTATCTCTACTGTATACCTGTATTCAAATATGCGACTGTTTCTTAGGACTACATTAGAGGAACGAACTGGCATTTCTTTATTGATGCTTAATCACGTTTGCTTAGAATCTTAACTGAAGCGTGACAGCATCTCGAAAGTAGCAAAACCGAATCGTGCTTACGTGTGCGAAGAAACACAGCCAGCGATAGCATCGCGACGCATCGCTGGAAAAAATCGCTGTGGGCGTAGGCCCTAAAACTTAATAGATAAGAGAAGAATATCGCCTATAAAAATATTATCGTCTCATCCGACAATATTTGTAAGAACATCTGCTAACAGAGCTTAGGAATATTACTCGTAAAATTTAGCTCCTCAAGTTCTGACGGATTGCGTCTTCTTCGATAAAATTTTTATCTATGCATTGAATGTAGTGATAATATTATATGAAGATATGAAATATAACGTAAATGATTCCACTACTATTAAAATTTATATGATAATCAAATCCGTATTTGAGTTGAACTCAAATGATATATCCACATAGCTCGCTCGAGAGGAGCTCGTGGCTAAATAATAACAGCCGCCCAGGTCGATCTTTAAGGTTCAGCAGTGCTTGCGAGGTTGGTCTGTGGAAGGGTGACCATAATTACATATCGAGTTTCCTCCGTGCCTCGAAAAGCACGTTAAGCCGTTGGTCCTTGATAGCTGTCATTTGTAGATCTTTGACCGTCGTTACGAGTAGTCAGAAGCTAAAAGTCTGACATCCAGTCTTACCAAGGGGTATCGTATTACTGGGTTGTGGAGGTAAGATAGGTAGTCGCTTCATGTAAAATACTGGTACTCAGCTGCATCCGGTTAGACTGGAAGCCGACCCCAAGATAGTTTGGGAAAAGGCTAGGCAGATGATGAAATCCACATTTTCCCAACTTTCTTGGAGTTAGCTTCGAGTCTAACCGGATGTGACCTTAAACCATTACCAATTATGGCTAAAATATAATAATAGGTGTCAAAAGACCCAAGCATGAAGCATATAAAGGCACTTGTTCTCCCCGTCATTGCGACAATTTTTTTTTTATCTGGACCAGACAGGGAATTTTATACAGCTTCTTAACGTTGTAACTTTATTTTAGACTAGCGCTTTGCCCGCGACTTCGTCAGCGAAAATTGATACGTAATATACTTTGTTACACGCTTGAACGTCCATACATATTATGGTATGTGATATGTGCGTTTGTATTTTGTATGCGGCTTATATGGCATACGGTAAAGATGTAGCTCTCAGTCTAATGGTGAAAGAACATTAAAAATCGGTGACGTAGTTATTGAGATAGATCGTAATCTTTCAGATACTTCCACGACCCCTGTTGTAGTAAATATTCAATGGATCCATCAGCGCTTGGTTTAAGTGCATTACATAATAATAACCTGAGAGCCAGGTCTACACCTGACCTGAGAGCCAGGTGTAGATTGCAAAGTATTTCCACAACGACTTCCAGTAGGATTGAAATGAGCTTTGCGGTACAGTATAACCACTTTAAAAATACCGTTCGAGATGGCGCTGCTTGTCAAGAAAATAATTATGTTGAATCGAAATAACAAACTTGGTACATTTATTTTTAGTTCTGTGTTTTGTTGCCAGTAAAGACAGCTACAGATTTTTCATCATCATCATTTCAGCCCAAAAGATGTCCACTGCCGGACATAGGTCTCCCCCAAGTGTCGCCACATTGACATTTTGGGGGGTTTTGCCATAATCGCCACGCTAGGCAGGCGGGTTGGCGATCGCAGTACGGTTGTTACAAAAGCACCGAGAACGCTGCTGCCCATTCTCTGACAAGTCTCTTAGTCACCTCTTACGACACCCACGGGAAGATATGGGATGGTGCTATTCTTTACGTCCGACACCATACAGAGCCAGAGCAGATATAGATATCATACAGATTTTTAGGCTGCCTAAAATCATCAAAAAGTCTGTCAAACTTTTGAAAATCGCTATAGTTTTTGTGTCGTAACCTTTTCCTTCCACATCTATGGCTTAGCGTGTTGTTATTTCAAGTTCAACATCGATGTCGTGTTCAATACTACTGTACATAATCACGATCACAATCACAGATCGCTCCGTCGACGTTAATTCCATTATGGTATGTTTAATCAATACACGCGACCCGCCTTCACCACGTATCGGCTAACGCATTCTCCTTAGCTACATCTATAGAAGCTATTGTACTACTTATATCTGCTTCTATTGGAGATTGCATGTCATGATACTTATTGAAATTATCGTGGAGGACGGTATTCAGTGGAATTATGTTATACATCATTTTACAGCTTAAGGATCCTTATTATCATATATTTATTGTATGTTTTGTATTGGCTTAATATTAACAACGACACGGTTGACCTGCAAAGTTAAGCAGAACTTGCCAAGGTACGTCCGTGGATGAGTGACCTTCCATAACGTACCGAGTTTCCTCCGTGACTTGGAAAGCACGTTAAGCCGTTGGTCCCGGCTGTCATTTGTAGTTCGTTGACAGTCATTACAGGTAGCCAGTTGCCCGATAGTTTGACAAACGTCATTATAGTCGCTCCATGTAAAATATTGGTATCCAGCTGCATCCGGCTGACCTAAACATAGTTGGGTGGCATATGATGATATTGTAAGTTTTGAAGAAGACTGTTTTGAAATTCCTGGTCATAGGCCGGGTGGCGGTTTCTTAGCGTACGAAATTAGCAAAACGCTGATTATGCATGTTATCCAAGGTTTTAAAATAACCTTCGGAACAAAGAAGTTGTGAAAATAAAGTTTAAGTATCAGTCAGTAGTACGAGTAGTAGTCATTTAGGCTCCATTAATCATGGTTGGTTAATGGAGCATTCATCATCAGCCTAAAATGTTCCCACTGCTGAGACACAGGCCTCCTCACAGTGAGAGGGGAGTGGGCTGTAATCCACCACGCGGGTCTAGCGCGGTTTGGTAGATGTCACATGTCTTCGAATTTTTAGTTCTAGGACATGCCGGTTTCCTCACGATGAATTTCTTCACCGTTTTTGACGACAGCGGTGATGAAATAAATTACAGAAAGTGTTGCGCCTGCCTGGATTCGAACCCACGGCTTACTGCTCGTAAGTCGGGGCTGCCATCACTGGGCCACCGCTGCTCTCCTGGGAGCAATGGAGCATTATTAATTTTAAATATTCAATTACGGTAATGAACATTATTTTTGTAAACATTTTTACGTAATTAATTCGAAGACCATGTCTTTTAGCGGAACATTAATAGCGAAGCCATATTTTATCCAATAACAGCTACAAAGGGAATTTAAAATTGCTATCATACAGAAATTCAATTTATTTGCGTAAGTAAATACATATACAGGATGCTCGCTTTGTTCGGCAAATATTAAAATGTCTTCCATTATAAAAATCGATTTTCCGTGCAAAGAATAAAATTGTTTTCTTTTTATGTTACGAAAAATAAAGTAAACGTTATTTACCTGTAGAGATCAGAAGGACTACCATGACGTCTTACAATATTATTGTTTTGCTCCTTTTCCAGAGTAGGAAAGAGATGGCGCTAGACATCCTGTATAGCTTCGTCTCTCTCCCAAATTGGAATAAGAGTAGGTGAAACAATAATTTACGCTAAGACGTCACGGTAGACCAGCAGATGGCAGCGGTTTCGTTGTCAAAACAAGGAATAGTCTAAATAAAATATTCGGATGGAAAAATATGTTGGACTAGTCACTGAAAATTAATCGAATGGAAACAACAGAAAGCTACTATAGATACCTACCAAACTACAATATGGACGTCTAAATATCACTACACAATCTACAAATATTAGGTAGGAGTTATTATTTTAACATTCAAAGATATCAGAACAAAAAGCGACCAACTCTAAATTATCGCAAATGGCGTTAAATACCTAAAACTACTAATAACATGGGCTATCGTCTAGTGAATCAAAAAGTGACGAGATTATGCTAGAAAAGGAAAAACAAAAACATCTCATCACATATCTTATTGGAAACTCCCTTTAACTCGAAACACAGTTTTTTTTTTTCTTTTGTCTTGTTCTACCTTTTGTAGTAAGCAACGACTTATTGTCGGGCGCACGCTGTCCTCCCATACTTAAGTACTAATGCTGTAACACTCAAATATTGTAAAACCAAATGATCTAAAGAGTAACCATGGAGTTTCTTGCTTTGGTTCTTCACCATAGGAAACGATCAACCCGAACCATGCACCTTTTGTCGCCGTTTTATACGTGCCCATGTGGGCCTAGGCCCACATGAGCCTAGGCTCTGTATGGTGTCGGACGTAAAGAATAGCTCCATCCCATATCGTCCCGTAGGTGTCGTAAGAGGCGACTAAGGGACTAACCAGAGAATGGGCAGCAGCGTTCTCTGTGCTTTTTGTAACAACCGTACTGCGATCGCCAACCCGCCTGCCAAGCGTGGCGATTAAGGCAAAACCCCCCAAAATTTCCTGTGTGGCGACACTTGGTGGAGGCCTATGTCCAGCAGTGGACGTGTTCTGGGCTGAAATGAATGATGAATGATATGGTAGGCCTATGTAAACTAAAATATTTTGATTATGATTTTGTTATCCCACAAACCGCAAATTGCGGATTAGGTCACTCGTTTTCTCAGGGTGCGATCTAATGAAAATTGACTTCAACAGGAAAGCACATTAAAACCGTGAAGAAATCAAACATTCCCAACCTCTGCATAAACTTGAGTACCTAAATATTATACTTTCTCAAGTTTATGTTTACTAAAAACTTCCCTGCTCCCAAAGTTTTGAGCAGTGCAGTGAAAGGTTACGCCTTGGAGGCTTAAATTGAGTGAAATAATATTGTTCGTACGTTTTCTTTTTGAAACACATGGAGGAAGTTTGCGAGTGCTTTGTTGTTTTAAGTTATTTCTCGTTTAAAACGGAAGTTTTATTTAATAACAATGGAAAATATTGTACTTTTTTGCGTTTGTTGCTTCATTAGCTGTTCAGTCAACAATTCGACATAACTATGCATTAATTTGCTCAAGAAAAGTAATACTACCATATAAAAGGAACTTTGTATTTCATTTCTCCCGTTCTTTCAGATTATTATATCCATATAAATAAAAACAAAATGCCTCATATAGGACGGACCATCACTTGTGGACGGAGTGGAGTCAGCAGATTTTGTTAGTTGTGTTCTTAGTTGTCAGGACAGGCTTGGCTTGCTTATTTTTTTTGTCAACGGCACTTCTCATCTACTTCATTAGTAAATTGCACCCCTGCAAAGCCAGGACGGGTCGCTAGTTTATAATAAAATTCGTCCACGCCATCTAACACACACTTGAGTTACATTTATAACCATGTCATCCCTTTTTGGTGGACATTAATTCTACAACAACCTGTACATAATTGAGTAAGTTTCGCAGCAGAAAAGCTCTCACCAATAATTTAGTTATAGACTTCTGAAAGCAATAAATGGGTAAATAAATGGGTTACTTATTGATTTATCTGGATATATGTAGAAAGGTCTTAGATACTTCGATATTGCGGTTTGTGACAGTTTGTTTGGATGAGCAGGCAAGGGTTGGACACGTTATTATCTGAGAAATAATTGCTTTTTGTTGCTTATTGGAATTGGGTTGGCCATGAGTTGATCGGCATAGAAACAGGTCTGACAAGTCCAAACAACTTTCCAATTTCAGTAACCACAGTATTGTATTTTCTATCTAATATTATTATTATTACTTACTTATAATAAAGCTGAAGAGCTGAAAGCTGAGGAGCTCGTGGCTAAATAATAACAGCCGCCCAGGTCGATCTTTAAGGTTAAGCCGTGCTTGCCGAGGTTGGTCTGTGGATGGGTGACCATAATTACATATCGAGTTTCCTCCGTGCCTCGGAAAGCACGTTAAGCCGTTGGTCCCGGCTGTCATTTGTAGATCTTTGACAGTCGTTACGAGTAGTCAGAAGCTAAAAGTCTGACATCCAGTCTTACCAAAGGGTATCGTATTACCCAGTTACTGGGTTGTGGAGGTCAGATAGGCAGTCGCTTCATGTAAAATACTGGTACTCAGCTGCATCCGGTTAGACTGGAAGCCGACCCCAAGATAGTTTGGGAAAAGGCTAGGCAGATGATAATAATAAAGCTGAAGAGTTTGTTTGTTTGTTTGCTTGAGCGCGCTAATCTCAGGAACTACTAGTCCGATTTAAAAAATTATTTCAGTGTTAGATACCCCATTTATCGAGAAAGGCTATAGGTGATATGTCATCACGCTACAACTTATTGGAGCGGAGCAGCAATAAACAATGTTGCGAAAACGGGGAAAATGTGACGCAGACGAAGTTGCGCGAGTTATATTATCTAATAATATTAAAGGGTGTAAAACACCTCTTAACGAAGCCGAAAGGCACTGGTTCTCCCTGTCATTGCAATCATTTTTTTGTTCTACACCATACATGGGAACCTTCTAGTTACGGAGATATTAGGGGTCAAAGTTCCAAATTTTTGACAGATTTTTTTTTAATACAAGTTTTTAATGTATGATTTTTACTTTAAACACCTCCACGACCCCGTAGTATTCAATCCGTCCATCAACACAATGTTTTGAGTGCGTTACATTGAGTTCTACCACAAAACATGATTTTACACCCCCAAAAAAAAAGTCGTTTCCCAGCAATAATTTTTGCGTAAAGTTACTTAGTTTCATGTACAGAATGCTTGGTTGACGGCTTCGTGATGAGGTGATTTACACCCCGTATAGGCACTGTCAACCATCCAAATTCATGAAATTTGATGTGTTTTAAATAATGATTGGATTGGTAACCGTCACCCTGATTTAGTCTTTTACTGGGTAATAAGCAGAATTTGGAGTTATTAATATTAGACTGGAAGTCTTTACGACTTACTTCACAGAATTATACTTATTCGAAACTACTCAAATATTTACGAGCGGTAGACGGGACTAGACGAAGAAAATAATGTTCAAACAGTAATCCAATACTTAGTAACAAGTCGGTCTGGCTAATGTGTCGAAACGTTCGAGATTAAAATTTTCGTATGACAAAATATTCCCAATGTTTTTTTTTCGTGAATGGCATCTCGCAGTACAACCTAAGAGATTTTCGTCTACTTAATCGGACTATCCTGTGGGTGTCTTGAGTGTAAGGCCTCCATTCAGGGCATAAAAAAACTTACAGACTAAGTGACTACACGCTAAGGGCACCTACCCAACGTCCGCTCGATAAGTCTTTTAAAAAAATTCAAATTTTCTTACGTTTTTTGCCGGTTAGTGTCAGTTAGTATTTTGAGCAAAATATGATACGCGACCGTAATACGCATGTATTTACCAAAAAATAAAATTATCAATACAACAATTTTACGTTAATTTAATCTCATTGAATTACTTTTTCATGAAATTGTCATTCAATGGGATTAAATGAACGTAACGGAGAGCAGCGGTGGCCCAGTTGTGCCAGCCCCGACTTACAAGCAGTAAGTTCGAACCCAGGCAGGCGCATTACGTTGTGTAATTTATTTCATCACCGCTGCCCTAGAAAACGGTGAAGGAAAATATCGTAACCGGCATGTCCTAGAACAAGAAAATGAAGAAAACGAAGACATGTGACATCTACCAACCCGCACTGGGCCCGCTTGGTGGATTACAGCCTGCTCCCTCTCATAGAGAAGAGGCCTGTGCCCCAGCAGTGGGAACATTATAGGCTGATGATGAAATGAACGTTAAAGGGTTGTATTGATGATTTTAATGACTATAACTCTGTAAAAACAGATTTGTTAGGGCTGCCATTCATATTTTTATCAACATAAAACCTATCACTGACCTATTATTGCAAAAAAGAAAGAAATTTTAAATATCGCGTGCTACCTTGTCGCTTCTTCCTTAAATCTCTTTGAATTTCAATAGCATTAGAAACTTTCTCTTTGAAATTGGTAAAGTTTTCTTAAACAAAGGAAAAACTATCCGCTAAAGAAAAGTCCTTAACCGTGTAGTTTCACAACGGTGTCAAGATCTGATTCAGCACAGTCAGCGAACCGACCTGATTTACATTAATTATCATATCGCCTTTTTAGTGGAATGAACTTTCAACTTTTAGCTCTGCACTATCCGCTAGCAATCAATGAATATTTAGCAGTTTGCGGTGTCCCATTTTAATAACGAATTTTTTAAACGGACGCTGATTCTGTAAATATAATATTTAAGAAATATTGAAATCTGATTTTGTTGTTGTCCTTTGATTTGCTCTGCAATGTTTAACTTAAGTTTGCGCTTTGTGTCAATATTAGAATAAATGGCATAACACGTAAAAAAAAGAAATCAATAAATGAATACATTTAATCTCAAAACTGACTCATTTACTTTTTATTGTGTTCCCCAAATTTTGCCTTAATTTTTTTTTTTTTGTGTGTGTAGTTGTAAATATGTTTGCTTTTCGTTTCAATGCAAACAATTTATAATGAAAAAAAAAATTGTTTAATAATTTAGAAACAATACTCGGTGGGGATTGTTACTTATTTTTCCAAAAATCCCCACAAGGCTGAGTTTATATAACTAGTGGGGATTTCTGGAAAAAAAAGTAACGGTTTATATAACTGGTGGGGATTTGTTGGTGGGGATTTCTGGAATAATCCGTTATGTTCTCTATTATGTACTTTATCGATCACTTACGGTTAGACTGATTTTCTGAAGTGCTTATTGACCGAGATACACTTTCTGTCTGATAGTAGATTTGTTTAAGACAATGATCTTCTTGAAGTTGACAGTAATTTAAGCCTCAGTGACTTTTTGGACTTGCCAGAGAATGGGAAGCAGCGTTATCTGTGCTTTTGTGACAACCGTACTGCGATCACAAACCCGCCTGCCAAGCGTGGCGATTATGGCAAAACCCCCATGTTCTGTCAATGTGGTGAAACTTAGGGAAGGCCTATGTAAGTGGACGTCTTTCGGCTGAAATGATGAAGATGAATGATGACTGACGACTTTCCTGATGACTTTTTGGATATGCAAAACATTTCATCAAACAACACTTCAACCAATTTATCTGTGCAGGCAAGAAAACACAGAACTATTATAAGTTTGATATATCGTTGCAAATATTCTTGACAAGAGAAGCCACCTGGAACTGCACACTTAAGTGATCATACTATAATTAGTTGAGAAAACCTTTTATCATCCTATGCTGCAAACACAATGTTAAGGCTCCCGCAGACAGGCGCGACACAACACGGCGCGACGCGACGTGTTTCTGATTTTCTTATCACTTTTTAAGAGAACGACACGCCAAGCGAACCCTACCTACTAAAGACTAAAGACTAAATTCGTCAGTTGTGGACACTAGCAACATTAACTAAATTCCTTACAATTGTACTGAACTACGCAAACGGACGATTTGCAATCAGTGTCAGTATTCTGTGTGCAACACAAGCCACGCACACCGATTGTTCTTTATCGACGTCCATCGTGAAACTAAAAACAAGCAACGAATTGTACCAGTGACCTGACCTGTGACCAATATTGTAAGGAATTGTAGTAGTGGCTGGCGACTGTGTCCGATCGCCGCCACCAGACACAGCAACTACGGTTACTAGTGGCCAAGAGTAGCAACCGGCGACTATGTCCGATCGCCGCTACCGGACATAGCAACTACGGTTATCAAAGACTAGGAAAAGCAACCGGTGACTGTGTCCGATCGCCGCCACAGGACACAGCAACTACGGTTTCCTGTGATGTTGTGCCGTGTCGGTAACAAAAAGTGTCTACGTTTGCGCAGCCCCTTATAGCTTAGCTTAAAGTAGGTAATTATAATAATAATATTCAATCTCTCGTTAAGCAGATGGATCAAGGGCTTGATTCAGAAAGCGGTACTCCTGGACACTACCCTAATCTATCGCATTTCGATACGTTAGGATCGAGTAGTTGATTCGATGCCACGCCGCGCCGCGTCGTATCTCGTCGCGCCTGTCTGCGGGAGCCTTTATAATGCAAATTGTATACTAAAGTTAGAATACCCAATTCCTACCTTTGCACTGCAATTACTTCAGTCCAAGACAACTTCCAATGAATCTTCATTACTGTTATATAAATACGGCTTATATTTGAACAGTCCTAACAAAGCGCTGCCCAAATGTTAATAAGGTTACTAAAAACACACACACATATTTTATCTTTATCCACTATTCCAACATATTTGGTTTAGTGATTATTCAAATTGGCTATGAAAGCTTTGTGTGTATAGGCCCTATCATTGTTGCTAAAATGTTGTTTTAGATCGGTGCCTTGTCTCTAACAATGTGATTTGATGAGAATAACTCATATATCTCTGGAAACTTTTGCCAGACAGCGAAAGTGACATCATAACATCACGCTTTACCACACTTCGGCAGTTATGTTTAAGTCCCATGTAATAGAGGGCGAACCTATTGCCATAGGTTTATGGCATTAGGATGGATTTGTGGCCGGTTGGGCACAAATCCAGGCTCCGTGGCTGCTACTGATAAATTCCCGATGGAAAAATTCAATAGCAATTTGCCCGACCCGAGAATCGAACCAAGGACCTCAGTCTAAGCAGTCGCGCTTTTGACCGCACGACCAACGAGGCAGTCCAGTTTAATATAGGTACAGACAGCGTCATTAAGTAGTAACCCCGGGATTACTCGGCCGGACTGTAGAGGGGTTAGCACATACTGACGCTGTCTGTACCTAATATTAAAATAATCACGGCTTACTGAACCATAAGCTAACGTAACAGTTGAACACACGGAATAGTTCTAGGAAAGTGTCACATGGTATCAGTGTCTAATTTAGTGATATTGGTTAACGAAACTGTGGTATTTTACACATAAAGACTTCGGAGAATTATTGTTCATGTGTTGGTGTGATAATTTAGTTGTTTCGTGGTTAAAGTGGATACGGCTAAATTATGACTCGAAATAGTCTTTTGGGGTATGAGGAACAGGGTCTAAAGTTCCTCGATACTCCTAAGAAAAGGCAGGATCCTCCGACCAGACCAGGTGTTGTGTCTGGTGGGCAACTGCCCGACAGTTGTTGTCGGGTGTCTCTATATACTCTTAACCATATTAGTTCTTCTCTATACTTATAGATGGCGCTGTAGTACTTTTTGTTGTAAGTTATTTTTTGTAGGTCGCCACAGTGTCAATATGCGACAATATCAATAAAATCGGTTGCCACGTGTATGAAAGAGCATCATTTGGAAACGGCTCGACTGATTTGACAGTTTTTTTCAAAAGAAGGTTTGAAAAAAAAATCAATTTTTGAATGCTAAAATCACTGTCCCTTTTCGTTGCGAGCCGATTGCTCCTATTTCAAGCTCATCGATCCTGTGTTCTTTTCTTATAGGGTGTACTGTCAACGTATTTCCTTTCTATCTTTCATCTAGATTTTATCTGCAGCGGCAACAATGTTGTCTGCCCGTCTCGACGAAGGAACCCGTCCACTAGCTTTACTAGTCTATAAAATTAATAATGTTTGGGCATCCAATATCTTGTAATCGGCTATCGAGATAACAAGACTATGGAGAACCCCTGTTATAGTGTGGGTTCTACTCAATAAGTGGGCCTATTTGTGGTAATATGAAAATCGATATGATCTCTAGTAACCAATGTTTTGACGGCACGGTTGGCGGAGTGGTTGAACGATCGGCTGCTGCGCTGCGTGTCGCGGGTTCGATCCCCGCACGGAACAAATATTTGTATGGCCTACTGATAGTAATTGTTCCGGGTCTGGCTGTTTGTGTATGTTAGTTTAAATGTTTGAAAACTGTCCACGTTACCACTTTGAAACGCCAAATTTTAAAGTAACTATCATTGTATTTTTATTTTTGTATGCACACATAAATAAATATTTAACAAGACATTACATTAAGATAAAAGAGCACAAACGTATATCACATTATGTTATGTATAATATAATCGCAATAAATCAATCAATTACAGCAACCAACAATCGAATTAGCAGAATTCATCATCGGATTATGTCGTCATGTTATGCCCTGCGTCCTAATTCAATCACCACGCAAATACGCGATTGTCATTCATTCTTTAAATCTTAAGGCGCGCCCTGTCATCTAGACCACTGACCACATGTTTTAAACAACATGAACGCGACGCAATCGAGCGAAGATCGCTTTGGTTACGGCGCTGCGCGGCAACAAATGAATGTATGCAAGAACATACCGACGTCTCATCTCTTTACCCCAAGGATACAAACAACTCTATCAGTATAAGACGATTTTACTCCTGGTTATATTAAGTTCCTTAAAAAAATAACAATCACTTTTTTTTTCGGGACCACTGAAAATGTACTTAAAGGTCACGATACTAAGCAGGGGCGGCCCAGCGGTGGCAGCCCCGACTTACGAGCAGTAAGTCATAGGTTCGAACCCAGGCAGTTGCATTACTTTGTGTAATTTATTTCATCACCGCTGCTCTCATAACGGTAAAGGAAAACATCGTGAGGAAACCGGCATGAACTAAAAATTCGAAGACATGACTACAAACCCGCACTGGGCCCGCGTGGTGGATTAAAGCCCACTCCCTCTCATTGAGAGAAGGCCTGTGTCCTAGCAGTGGGAACATTATAGGCTGATAATGATGAGGTCACGACACTTACAGGTAGGCTAAATGTCATTCTACTTAATATAAATCTAACCCCATGCTCGGGCGACTCCGACTAATTAGGCAGTCCCATATTATTATAATAAACAGTTAGGTTCAGGCTCACAGCGCATACTGTATTAAATTCACAATGCTAAAACAACAATACGTATCCCAGGTGCGCTTAAATATCGAATATAATTTATACTCACGCCTCTGGCTGAATTCAACGTAGAATCTATGCCAAAACTTGTTTCCAATAGATGTTATTGCCCTTAACGCAAATCTGAACTTTATTTGAGAGTAGATTAAGTTGATTTTGGAATGACTAGTACGATTGAAAAATAACTGAACTACGAGTAGGCTTCAAAGTTATTTTCCCAAATACACATATTTTTGGAAATTAAATTGTGAAGTTAGAATACGTTGAACACTTTGTTAGCAATAAGGGCCAAAATATTGCTGGGACTTACAATTTAAATCTCTGTAAATGTTGCTTGTGCTGAAAATGTTTCCTAGGTTGTAAAGTGTAGTAATTAATTTGATAAAGAGGTTGTCTGACGTCGAGATCGCGTCTGTTTAAATTACGTGGGTGAAATGTTTTGTTCTTAATTTTGTTGTGACAACATGAAGGAACGGTACCTTAAACATCTTCTTAGCTGTAGAATATGCACAATAACTTACATTTTGGGTGAAAAACAGGAATAATAAGAAAATAATGTGTAGGATTATTTTTCGAGGAGCTCGTGGCTAAATAATAACAGCCGTACTGGTTGATCTTTAAAGTTAGGCCGAGCTGGCCGAGGTTGGTCAATAGATAAGTGACCATAATTACATACCGAGTTTCCTCCGTGCCTCGGCAAGCAAGTTAAGCCGTTGGTCCCGGCTGTCATTTGTAGATCTTTGACAGTCGTTACGAGTACTCAGAAGTCAAAAGTCTGACATCCAGTCTTACTAAGGGGCATCGTATTACCCAGTTACTGGGTTGTGGAGGTCAGATAGGCAGTCACTTCATGTAAAATACTGGTACTCAGCTGCATCCGGTTAGACTGGAAGCCGACCCCAAGATAGTTTAGGAAAAGGCTAGGCAGATGACGATGTGTAGGATTATTTTCTCTGTAGGAATTCTAGTAGTTTGTAAAACATAAATTCAAGGTACAGTCTGCAATACCTAGTCCCCAGTTCTTCCTTATCAAGAGAGGTCAAGTAATGCAAAATACTGACAAGTACTTAAGAGCATTGAGCGGTGTATATACCTTACTAAACCTATGTAAATATTGCTTTCTTTTTTTGTGAATGGCACCTCGCGTGTCCTCCAAGGAAGTTGTCTTCTGCTTAACCGGACTATACTGTGGGTGCCATGAGTGTAAGGCCTCCAGTCAGGGGTAAACAAACTTACAAACTGAGCGAAAACACGCTCTGTAGGACGTATGATCTCTGGTACGAGCCTTGGCTTAGGGCGTCGTTGGGGGAGGACAGCAAGGGACAGGCTGGATCGAAACGACGTTAATATTGCCATTTAGTTCAATAACTTAAAGTTACTCTACAATTATTAATCCTTTTTTCCTCTTCTTTACCGGATATTCTTCAGCAAAGAATAATTAAGTTAAACACAAACTATCGGAAAATGTGAATAAAAGTTACGACTAAGTTTATAAACTATTCTTTTATCGCTTCTGTTTAAGTGTAGTTTATAAACAAAACTTCCCTTCGGTTGACGGCACCTCGGTTAATTATGCAATCGTTACTTAAGTAGATCTAGTCTGGATCCTAAGATAGAAACACGTTTGTACGATACCACTACATGCAGAAAGCAAAGTAAATAGAAATGTCTATTCCTAGACAGCATGTTTTGCTGAAAACATTGTTCATAGATATTTCGGTCCGTAGGAAGCACTGTTGACAGAGATCTCTGTTCATAGATGGTACTCTTGGGGTAAACTTTGTTCATAGAAATCACTGTTTCCAGATCACACCTTGGTAGAGGCTTGGCAGATAGACCTTGGTTCACACAAAGCGCCTTTGGAGAAGAAACATGTTTGAACCATTATGTTTTATGCAAATAAATTATTTATGTTTAGGTCGCATGTCCAATATCAGAAGTCCTAAACTACTAGGTCGTCAAAATACTCACCAAACTCCTTACAAAAACGAGAGGAAGACTAATAAAGCCAACTATGTACAGTCTGCAAAGGAGATAAGTAACCAGGTTCTCATACTATGTACTAGTGTGAGAACCTAGTTAACCTGTCTCCTTTGCAGACTGTACTTAGTAGATGCAATTTATTTATTTTATTATTTTAGATATAATTGAAAAAAAAAATACTCATACAAGTTGTCAGTTTGTTTGATCTGTCCTGTTGTGTTTATAAATATTTTTTATGCGTTGTATATTTATTGTTGACGTCATTTTTAGGGTTCCGTACCCAAAGGGTCAAACGGGACCCTATTACTGAGACTTCGCTGTCCGTCCGTCTGTCTGTCACCAAATATAATATAATATCGCGGTTCATGAGATACAGCCTATCTCATGAACCGCGATATTATATTATATTTATTTCTGTTGGCGCTATAATAACAAATACTGAAAAAGAATATAATAAATATTTAAGGGGGCTCCCATACAAAAGTCAGTTTTTTATAAATAATAGTACGGAACCCTTCATGCGCGAGTCCGACTCGCTCTTGGCTGGTTTTTTATGCACGTCATATCCCTGCGTTTTTTTTTCTCTCTTTCTTCTTTTCTTTCATGGCCATGTGTTATTTCATCTGACATCTTCTATTCAAACTCAAACCCATTTGTTTGAACGCTAAAACTTAATTAGGATTTACATAGTAGTACATTTTCAGATTTCCCATATCTTCCCGTGGGTGTCATAAGAGGCGACTAAGGGATTTGCCAGAGAATGGGCAGCAGCGTTCTCTGTGCTTTTGTAACAACCGTACTGCGATCGCCAACCCTGCCAAGCGTGGCGATTATGGCAAAACCCCCAAAATGTCAATGTGACTTGGGGAGGCCTATGTCCAGCAGTGGACGTCTTTTGGGCTGAAATGATGATGATGATGATGACATGTCCAGATTAACTCTAAGACAAGAACGTATTTTCTCTAAAATTCAAGTTTGTTTCAGAAATAAATTACGGTTTCACAAAGGTACACGAAAGCAATCTTTGACAAGTCTGGCAAATCATTAGTCGTTTGGTTTTAACTAAAAACAAAACCTTCGAATTTTCTATAAATTACCTTTCATCAGAAGTCTAAAATGTTTAATAACTTTAATCATAGTAAATGATAAACAAGGGAAACATTACATTAATTAAACAATTTTAATTAAAAATTGTATATTGAAGTTTTAATTTAGTTTGAAGTATGGTTTGACTACCATAATAATAAGCATGTTTATTTGTTTAACATGCTCAATTACAAAATCCAATCCCAGTATGTCGAATCGTTGTTGTGTACGCAATTTGTGTACGTTGAAATTCTGGTAAAGTTATGTTAATTAAATTATTTATTTGCTTGTAAATGAGGTATTTAAAATATGAAAGGGATTAGAAAGGTAGATGTATATTTTGTGAATTAAATTAATTTGTAAACAAACATGTAAGATATTTTAAATAGTGAGCCGTGTGTATTTTTTTACAATAGCAAAAATAATTTACTTAATTTTTTAAAGTTGTACTTGGAGCTCAGCACCGAGATGACACTATTTAGTAACGCCAAGAAAAATGAGGTACCATCAATACATCGGCACTGAATTTAAAATAGGAGAAGGAAAATGCATTATCAAGATAATGCATGAATCTGAACAGGAATATCCCAAGAATGAAAAACCCAAAAACTTTCGATACATAACAATGATAAACACTATTATAACAGTATTAACTAACTGGGGAACTATTGTAATATTTACCATAATTTCGATTTCATTTACACTAAAGACTAATTACAATTTCATGGGTCTAAAATATCAAAGTGAGACATAGTAATTAGTTTGAGGAATTTCTCATCTTGTGTAGAACCACCTAATCTAAATGTCAAGATGATAACAATGTAGTTCGTGAAAACTAAGTAATTAGGTACGTTTTCAACATTACATTATACAAGGATTTTCAACAAGTAGGTAATAACTTAGCTTGTTGCTTTTCTAGTTTAAAATAAGTTAGTCGGAGGAGCAACATCATCATCATCATCTGCCCTGCCGTTTCCTATACTATCTGGGGGTCGGCTTCCAGTCTAACTGGATTCAGCTGAATACCAGTATTTTACATGGAGCGACTGCCTATCTCCTATTTGACCTCCAAAACCCAATAACTGGGTAGGTAATACGATACCCCTTGGTAAGACTGGACGTCGGACATTTGGCTCCTGACTATTCGTAACGACTGGTCTACAAATGACAGCCGGGAACAACGACTTTCCGAGGCACGGAGGAAACTAGGTATGTAATTATGGTCACCAATCCACGGACCAACCTCGGCAAGCACGGCTTAACCTTAAAGATCGACCCGTGCTGCTGGTATCATTTAACCACGAGCTCCTCCTAGATGAACTAAGTAAATTATATGATATTTATTTACTGGTTAAAACATCACTTATTTTACAATCAAAACGAATAAATTAACCATAAACTATCATTAACACTTGAAACGGGATATTTACCATCTTTACAATATGTTATGAGCCCCATTTTCCATGATCATAGCACTTGCAACAGCGACGAAATATTGGGAACTCATGACAAATAGTAGTGCTCTGTATGGTGTCGGACGTAAAGAATAGCACCATCCCATATCTTCCCGTGGGTGTCGTAAGAGGCGACTAAGGGACTTGCCAAAGAATGGGCAGCAGCGTTCTATGTGCTTTTTGTAACAACCGTACTGCGATTGCGGCCTGCCTGCCAAGCGTGGCGATTATGGCAAAACCCCCCAAAATGTCAATGTGACTTGGGGGATGCCTATGTCCAGCAGTGGACGTCTGTTGGGCAGAAATGATGAATGATGACAAATAGTAAACATGGTAAATATCCCGATTCCAATGTTAATGTTAGTTTAAAAACTTATAACCATAAACTATCAAAGGGCGTCAACAAAACTACATCTAGCAATAAGTAGGTCCTTTGTCACGCTCATTATCTACTTTTGAAGCAATCTTTGACAAATCTGGCAATTCATTATTCGTTTGGTTTTACCTCAAAACAAAACTTTCGAATTTTCGACAAAAGTATTACCTTTCTTCTGAATTCCAAAATGTTTAATAACTTTAGTCATAGTAGATGATAAACAAGGGAAATATTACATTAACTTTTTTTGAGAGCTCGAATGGCTAAATTAATGCAGTCTTAGGAAGTCCCTTTCAGCCCTCTAAGGTACAGACAGCGTCGGTATGTGCTAACCTCTCTACAGTCTGGCCGAGTGCGCCAGGGGAATTACTACTTAATGACGCTGTCTGTACGTAATTCATAAGTCTCCGCTGAAATAATCATCTTCTTGCTCTTGTCCCATGTAATTTGGGGTCGGTCCATCACGGTTTTTTAGGGTTCCGTAGCCGAATGGCAAAAAACGGAACCCTTATAGATTCGTCATGTCTGTCTGTCTGTCTGTCCGTCCGTATGTCACAGTCACTTTTTTCCGAAACTATAAGAACTATACTGTTGAAACTTGGTAAGTAGATGTATTCTGTGAACCGCATTAATATTTTCACACAAAAATAGGAAAAAGACCCAAAATTTTGGGGTTCCCCATACACAGAACTGAAAACCAAAATTTTTTTTTTCATCGTAACCATACGTGTGGGGTATCTATGGATAGGTCTTCAAAAATGATATTGAGGTTTCTAATATCATTTTTTTCTAAACTGAATAGTTTGCGCTAGAGGCACATCCAAAGTGGTAAAATGTGTGTCCCCCCCCCCTCTAATTTCTAAAGTAAGAAGAGGAAAATTCTGAAAATATTTAGGATTGTAGAACGTAAAAAAAACTATCAACGAAAATTGGTTTCAATAAGATATGATGTTTAGTTTTCGAGATATGGGACTTTTTCATCAAACTGCAGCAGTAACTTTGTTTTTCATTAACATACTATGAAAAACCAATTTAGTTTTGCGGTTGAGTGGAAGTTTAATAATGAATGACCGTTCAAAATATTGTTATTATATTCCATAGTTTGGGGCTATGGAACCCTGTGTGCGAGTAAGACTCGCACTTGGCCGGTTTTTTTTTCTACTATTCTCTTTTGTCATTCGTCACGCTATCATTTATTCCTTTTTCCTTCATATAATTTCTCACAAAATCCATCCATCTTTTGTTTGGTCTTCCTCCCGCTCCATCCAACAACATTTTTATTATTTTAGTGAGATGTGTTCAATCACTTCTTATCACATATGTCCCTAACAAGACAGACGACTCCCGTTTATCTTTTCTGGAACAGGCTCCACTTTCAAACTTCCTCTTAAATACTGATTTCTAATTTTATCCATTTTAGTCTTTCCAGACACCCGTCTCAACATTCTCATCTCTGCTGCATGCAATCTAAATAATGAATTTAAAAGAAAATCTAACAAAGCTAAAAGTAAAGTCTCGGACTCACTAATTGTAAGTGGCATTCAGACTCCAGCTTTAATTTTTGCAAACACAGGAATAGCTAATTCTAATGAATATGGACAGTCGAATAGATTTTATTTATACTTTTAAACTTTGTTTCTGCACCACTTAGTATTCATGCATTCAGCAAACCTGTCACCGATTGTGACCACTACTCTTTTGTTTTCTAATTAAATTCTGTGTGGATGTACAGTCGAACAAAGAGTTTGGAAAATGTTTATCTGGCAATAATATGTGAACTCGTTTGGTCAACATATTGCTTACGCAAGTTTTATAGTATATTCGAACGTGGTATATCTCGTTACCATGTAGCCAAACACGGCAACCTTTTTTTGGGTTTTTTTTCCGCGCCGCAATATGATTCTAATACAAATGAAAACATGTCGGCCGGCACAAGGGGGATATTAAGTGAGACATGACGAAATCACCAGATCGCGGCTGAACATCAGCTCGCGCACTCCAGTCAGCCATCATTTCTGACGATCACCTGCCAGCTTCCAAGTAAGTCCTTTTTTTCCAATAACCTACGTGTCGGCAACATTTTTTTCTTATAGATTGATTCCTCTCAAAATTACACAACGCTTATTGGTCCTTCGAAAGCCGCTTCCCGCCTAAGCGTGTGCGTTCACACGCATTATTTTGGTCCTTCAAGCCGGATTCGAGCTTGATTGGCTCTTGAGCGGCGGTGCACCTTCTCTTTCTGTTACATGGGAGTGTAGTAGGAGAGAGGGATAGTGTTCGACAACATGTCAAGAAAAATATTCTATGAGCGGCGTGTTTCGATACATGGTAGCGAGATATAACACGTTCGGATATACTATAAAACTAGCGTAAGCATCAAGCAGATATCGTCAAAGTCGCGGGAAGACCTGGATAAGGGACGCACAGAACCGGGAAGTGTGGCAGAAAAAGTGGAGACCTATACCCAGCATTGGGTGATTCCAGGCTGATATGATAATGACGATGAATATCATATATCATCATCGCTTACCATCAGGTGAGATAGTGGTCAAGCGCGGGACTATAGATAATAAAAAAAATATATATATGAGAGTAGCGCAGCACCGTTCATTGTGACGATCTTTGGTCCCAGGATTATGTCTAGCTGTGGACTGTGGACGTCTTCCGGCGGAAATGATGATAGTGGTGATGGATATCTATTTTAATTAAAAAATAGAAGGGCTTACGGTATTTTTTCGTTAAAAAAGAGGAGGCCTGTGTTCTAGCATATGACCTATTTTAGATTATAATTGAACGCAACCATTTTTATTTTTTTAAATATGTATGTGTCTTCGCTCTTGTCACTCTATAATCTATGTACTGAGACTGGTTATAATGAATTATTTAAGTCGCATCAGTACATATTTCATTTATTACTTTAATCACGCAAAATTCCTTCACTTCTTATGTAATTACATTGTATACTTAAATATTCTAACAACGAACTGAAAGTGAACGTGTAGGTACTAAGTGATTTAACAACACACAAAAATGTTTTACAGTTAGTTATATCTTTCAGTTAAGATATATCTTTATACGTTGCGTACCCGGTGAAAAGTCAGCGGTAGTCATCCCCGCTAATACGCCCGTGCACACTCGGAAAATTTTGCCGCGCAAGCCTCCCCCGCCACTTCCCATTTAAAGGTTATTATCTCATAAACTATTGCAGCTACACCAAAACAAAAACATGTATACGTAAATGTTTTATATAGGCGCCATAGTCTGCACAAAACACCCAATCTTAGTTTTTAATGCTTTTAGAATAAGATCTAATTGTCATTTATCTGTTTTGTTTATGTGTAAATAAAGAAATTTCAAAATCAAAAATCAATCAATTACAACAACTAGATATTAGTATTTCGAAAAAAATGTGAACTTGAGAATATGTCTTGATTTCAGTTTCTCCAATAAGAATATCTAGTTTTTTCCAACTAGAATTGTAGTTCGCATCAATAAAACCTATTTATAATTAAACTAGACTATATAAGCTTTGTTTTAATACCCATATGTCCTTACTTTGGCACTTTCTTAGTAGCACAATCACCCAAAACACGCAACCCTCCTCGCATTCTATTCGATACCTACTGATTTTGTAGTGTTTTCGTAAAAAATTCGCTAAGATTTCGTTTTATTTTACTGTTTTATATTGCGGAGACACTAATAATTACTTAATTGAACTAATTTTCATAATACGAGCACTATTTTAACTATTTTTGCAATAATTTCTAAAAAAACATTATCAAAATACCACGCTCGACATGGCGCCATTTTTACATTTCGATATTATCGTTTCAACAGACTTTGAACCTACAATGTTTATAGATATTCGTAAAGCTTGAGTAACGAGGTTTATTTTGATATATAACACTATATACATTGGGTTAAAATAAAATAATACTCACGTTTTAAAACCAGGGAAATTATATCACATTTACTCAATACGGTGAAATTTGACACCTGACGTTTAAAACTTTTTTGCCATTTAATTTTGTACGGCTGAGATTCTCGTTATTTGTGCCATAGACGCGGAATTTAATACTGTATCCATAAAAGGGGACCATAGACGGTACATTTAGAGATGTTGCCAGTTAAATTAAGTTTTTTTGAAGTTTCTTCGATACAAATCTAGATGCAACAAACGGGGCCTAAGCGTTGGACCGGAATATATTGTTGGTCCTATTTAAGGCGTAATCGTAGCACCGGGTACCCATACCAATATCCTTGTTTAACTTTACTTTTATCCAAGAATCGTCACTTGATTCTGTTTGGCCAGTGCTGGAATTCATTCCACATTCATTTGCATTCTCATGATTAATTTCGTCATTAATTTGGACAACAGCAACAGGTATTCCATGTGCCTGATTAAACATGCCAACAAAATAAATTGCCTTACTGATGTTGACACAAGTAAATATTGCCATATTGAAGCTACTCATTTACATTCACATATTAATATTGTTTCATATCTATCCTATCCTGCATCATATAATTTGTATTTCAATATGTTCATTTCTTTTTAACTGACCCCCAGTCCTACTGTCGAGGTGATTTAAGTACTGTATCTTTATTAGGCATACAAAGAGATTATAACTAATCTTTTCCTTTTTGTTATGACTGAAGCAATACAATCAAATTACAAAAAATACATATAATATGTCACAGACACCGCGAAAATTAAACAGAATAACCATTTTCAACAAAGACAATATGCCACTTTGGCCACTAAATAATAAAGTCGAAGTTAGCGTTATTCCACTTATTTAGTAAGTAATAGAGAAAAAGAAAGGTGCCGCAGAAATTAAAAAAAAAATAAAGAATATGTAAACAAAAACACAGAATACAAATCTTACCGAATATATCACCAGAAGATAAACTATAAGCTCTTTGCTCTTACAAGCATTTGAGCACATTCCATAACGTTCCCATCTGCAATTCCGGGAGAGATGGCGTCTAAAATAAACTTAGCACAACCATGAGTTATGACAACTCTCGTCTACTAAATTCATGACATAAATAACATAAGGGTGAATGCAGATCTGACAGAAAGAAAGTGCTTGCGCCAGAACACATAAATAGGTAATAAAATACCTTACACACTGACCGAGCGTACTATCTGACTAGAGACCCCTTCGGCCGACATGTCTGTCTCGGAATCCAAGAAAGACATGTCGCGTTTGTGCAGTTAAATTGTTTCTCTGGGACTTCGTCGAGCTTTTCAGGTAGTCGCCACAGTTGATTCTAGCTTTCAGGGGTTGCAATAGTTAGGGAATAGTGTGGCGGGCTTGTCCCAAAAAAATTAAAAATACAACAACAATGAAATTCGAACGATGAGCTGAGACTAAAAAGGTTTATAGGTATCCTCAAATAAATTGGGATAGGGACTACAAACGAACGCTCAACGCATCTTCCGTGAGATGTGCGTCAACCCTAAACTGCTTCGCGATCCTGATTTATCACCCGTCACGGAGAGCATTTTTCAACCACATGCCAATTTTTCAAATGTACACAATTTTTTATTTTCATGCAGATTTGTTTGTGTTAAAAACTCATCTTCTAATGTCAATTTTATAAATATATTTTGAGTGATTGATTGAGAAAATGAAGGTTAAAGACATTGACGTTGTTTAGGTTATGTCTTGCTCATTATTTTAAAAGCTTTTGTTGTATGTTTATTGAATATATAATCTATGATCCAAAAATGATTGAAATTAGAAGAATCAGTAAACTATTTCATTTGTTATCATTATTTAGAATCACGACCAAGTTGTTATTATATGTCAAAGCAAAATAGCAACATTATTATATATTTTAAGAATTAGTTTTACTGATGGTGCACGTGCGATATTAGAACTTTTATTTTGTAAACCTTCTTTTACGCGACTTATATTCATTTGTGACACGAACGATTCATGAAGTGAATCCGAACACAAAAAGTATGTACAAATGATTGCAAAATAAATTCACGAAGCGATAGCTCGCGGTACCTACGGTCCAATACACAAACATAAATCTCCATTTCATATTCAATTCTTCATGAAGAGCCCAAAAAAAGATATCCTTTATCCCGAGAGGCAGTATTTTATTTTCAGTCAAATTCTAATCTCTTCATCGTCAAATAAATTCCTGTAGATTTTCCATGACAATACCAAAGAAAACAAAGGTTTTTGCACAAGTGCTTACTGCTAAACGTTTTTTTATCTACAAAAGTACTCGCTTTTCAAACTCGAGAATATTTAAGAAAAAGAAAATAAGTTCAGCAGCAGTTCATGTTATCAGTGACACGTAGTTTCCGTTTACAGAATTTATTTATACCTTTGGCTTTCCTTTTTTCTTGCTGTGTGCTGTAAGTGCTGTAAAAATATAATGACATTTTTATCTAAGAACATCATTAATGCAATGGGTTTGAAAATTATTTTACACGACCGTGTCAGAGATACAAGAAATTGGATTTTGGAATGTTTACATTGAGATTTTTATCCTAAGGTTTATTCAAATTGTTATTTTAGGAAAGAAATGTAATTTTAAATTTTTGAACGACCATAACATTTTTATCATAGCTACGTAGAAGGCGAATAAAATACAGAAAATAATATATATTTAAAATTGAAAATAATTAAATTGAATTGAAAAAAAATTAAATTAAAAAAAAAATGTTATGTTTCTTGGCTTTGGTTTAAATTCACAACTGTTGATTGTATTCTCTTCTATGAAATGGTGCCGCAACTCTTTCAAGCGGGTACTTTGATATGGTTTGAATGACAATTTATTTTTTACATTTAAACAACCGTATTCTGATCGTAGCATCTGAGGAGCTCGTGGCTAAATAAAAAGGTTAAGCCGTGCTTGCCGAGGTTGCTCCATGGATGGATGACCATAATTACATACCAAGTTTCCTCCGTGCCTCGGAAAGCACGTTAAGCTGTTGGTCCCGGCTGTCATTTGTAGAACTTTGACAGTCGTTACGAGTAGTCAGAAGCCGAAAGTCTGACATCTAGTCTTACCAAGGGATATTGTATTGTAAGGGGTATCGTATTACCCAGTTACTGGGTTGTGGAGGTCAGATAGGCAGTCGCTTCATGTAAAATACTGGTACTGCATCCGGTTAGACTGGAAGTCGACCCCAACATAGTTTGGGAAAAGGCTAAGCGAGATAATGATTCTGATCGCAGCATTGACAAAAAATCAGGTACATGACTGCTTCGTTGGTCGCTAACGACACTGTTGAGCTCAAGTTTTGGCTTTGATTGCCAATTCAGATAAAGTGTTATTGAGTTTTTCCCCCAGGATTTTCTCAGTTGTAGATGCCAATGAAAAATAAATCCAACAGGCAAAATATAGGTGTGCTATGAACCTCTGCTTAATACCACATAGGCATGATGTAATGTTATGTTACATTCTTTCTTTTGTTTTTTATCTAATTATTATTCATAGTTTATTTTATCACGATAACGATTATAATAATTGGTGTGTACTAAGGTGTGTGTCAATTATAAATAATGTGTTAGTACACATTGTAGACACGTTCATCGATTTTATTCAGTTGCCCTTACGCCCTTCGTTAGATTGGTGTCGTCAACCTTGACAATTAGAATAACCCACGTTAAACGCAATTTGATTAACAATCTGCATTTATGAAGCTCTGTATGGTGTCGGACGTAAAGAATAGCACCATCCCATATCTTCCCGTGGGTGTCGGAAGAGCCGACTAAGGGACTTGCCAGAGAATGGGCAGCAGCGTTGTCTGTGCTTTTGTGACAACCGTACTGCGATCGCCCGCTTGCCAAGCGTGGCGATTATGGCAAAACCCCCTATGTTATGTCAATGTGGCGAAACTTGGGGGGAGGTCTATGTCCCTGAAATGATGATGATGATGATTTATAAAGCTTCCCAATGAACATTTTAAACGTACAATCTGAAGGCAACAACATACTTCAGCGGCAAAGCCACCCAAATCAGTGATTAAGTTTTCATCGATTGACGTTTCAGACATTGACAACTGTCATCGATTCCATAGACAAATAACCAGTTGCGTCTGTGTTCAGTCACGAGCAATGAAATGCATAAACTTAGCAAATTCTTCGTGAAATAAGGTTGTCTACTTTAAGATAAGGTCTATTTCGTAATAGCATGGCATCCAAAATACTATGTTTGTGTCAACGTAAAAGGTCAATAAATACAGTAGGACTAAAATCACTTTAAAAGTTGCTGTGTGTATACATTTCATTGCTCATGAATGGAAATCTAGAAAAATCTCGATAGACGTATTGACTTTATACTCATAAATATATTATGTCTTCCATTAATATGGCCGACAAAATAATCAAAGTTTAATTTTCAGATTCTCTTGAACCTGTAACGTATCAGCGTATCACAAGTTTTATTTTTGCTGGCAAACTTTTAAGTGCTTTAAAAACCTTTGACTAAACCTAACACCGAAATTGGATTGCATTCGTTCCACAATTCGCAGAATCCTCGGAGTTTGATTGTGTTTTCTATGAATTTTGAGCAAGCAAAAAGTTGATTTGGGCTGCAGGATTTCATATTGGAGTAACTATGTAGTTTGCAACATCAAATATTGTTCTGTGGAAATTTGAAGTAGAATAATAAAAGCTTTATAAATTGCTAAAGGTAAGCCTTCAATTGGTACCTATTTTTTGGTAAAACTGCAGGAAACATTTTTTCCAATTCAATTTACAGTGAAAAAATAAGTCCTTGTTTTATCTTCACTAATCATCCAGATGACAGTCATCTGCCGCACCCATGGGGGAGTGAACCCAAAGTTACAGCATGATAAAGTCCTAATATATATCCAATTTCTTAATAAGATAGATAGGTCGTCGCTCCACGTAAAATACTGGTATTCAGCTGTATCCGGTTAGACTGGAAGCCGACCCCAACATAGTTGGGAAAAGGCTAGGCAGATTGATGATGGTTATATTCGATTGTATTAGTATAAGTGAGCGAAACAATTATCAAATATAAAACTTAAACGTAATGATAATAATTAGCATAGTCACCGCGCTTGCTCAATGCGGATTGGCGATTTCAAACCGAAGTCCAGGGTTTCCTCACGGTGTTTCCCTTCACCGTTGGTCAGTGGTGTCTCAGACAGTTATGACTTTTTAGAAAGTACGTATGACTTTGAAAAAGTCACATTGGTGCTTGCGGGGTCTGAACTCGCAACTTGCGGCGTAGGAAGCAGATCAGAAAAGAAACGGGCCACCACGACATGTATCAAATAAAACATAAACGTAATGAGTTTATATTATTGTTTTCTTAATTAAACTAATATATTTTGAATTAATTAATGAATTTAAAATAAATAGTAAAACTAAACATTTACATAAACTAACTAAATATAAACTAACTTAAAAACAATGGGAGGCTTAGGCGTCAAAATACTCCTCCCCATCGCTGTCATCCGGAAACGTGCCCAGAAGACTGGCAGCATTGCCACGTTCCCCAGTGAGGAAGATAAGATATTCCTGGTTAATTTTTCGGTACCGTGGACCGAGGAGAGGAAGGCCGGTAAACTTATACTTGAAATTTTGCGGACGCCAAGACCACCCAGGCGAATGGGAAGCGTGGCTTGTTGCCACGCTCGGTCGTCCAGGGCCACATTGAGGATTGAAGAAAGTGTATTTCTAATAATTTGGTCAATTTTTTCTAAAAGTTGAGGGTGTTTCCAAAGATGGGAGGAGCGAAGGCTGTAAATAAATTTAGGTCCAAAGCAACAGTAACGAATAAGCGTGAAAGCTGAATGTATATTAATTTTGTGAAGTCTTTCCGAGACATCGTTAAAATTTTGAATGTTTTCCTCAATAAATGAGGGAAATGACTCGTCAAAAATTGGAGACCCCAGGAGGTGAAGAGAATCTTTTTCTGTAACTTTGATGTTGGGAGCTATAGAATTAAATTTTGAAATGGTAGTCAGCCTGTCAGTGGTCCGGGGAAGATAAATTTCACATTTTGACAAGTTCAGCTCTAGACCAATAGAACTAAATTTTTCTTTTAAAAAACTTAAATCTTCTAGAACTGTATCCACATCACCTCCAAGGGTTCCATCATCCAAATACCATACGTTGAATTTAGAATTTAATTGTCGTATAATTGGATTTATTGCTAAACTAAAAATGACTGGCCCAAGAGGATCACCCTGTTGACATCCAACGGCTGATTCCAAAAGGTTGTCTTTATAGAGTAATTTTGAGGGGTTTCTGTAGCATTGGTAAAGAAAACTGTAAATTTTGGGGATTTCTTTTTGAACCTCTGTCAACAAGGTGTCCCTGTTTACGGAATTAAATGCATTTTTTATGTCAACCTTAAGGATGACCTCACCTTTATCACTGTTAAGATAGGTGGATAAGGCGTGTACCGCAGCCTCACAACCTCCTTTGGACCCGAAGCCCAGCTGTAGGGGCTGGAATTTGCTGGCCAGTGTCTCGCTGTAGAAGGCGCAGCAAATTTTGGCTGCGATACGACGATAGGTTGACCCTACGGCAATGGGACGAATGCCACCATCCTTTTTGCGCAGGGCGCAAAGATTGGCCCCGTACAAAATATCAATGACGGCTTCGTTCACATTGCCGCAGAGCATGAGATTGATGAGGGCTGTCAGCTCCTTCAAAAGGGACTCACCAGCTGCCCCAGCGCCTGAACAAATTAAGTCCTTAAGATGTTGCGGAGTCAGGCCGTCGAGGCCACCGGCGGATCCACTTCGAAAGGAAAAGGTAATGATATTTTGACGCGGTAGGACAAATCTACACCAATTCAATTTGGCTGAAGAAAATAGTAACTAATGCAAGTTATAGATAACTCATTAACCTTTGAGTTCGTTGCGCACGTCCGCCCAGTACCATTTGCTTGACGAACTAAAGCAACAGATTTCTAATTTAGTAGAGCGGTGTTACTGAAGCCTGATTTTCTAACTGGGTGTCAATGTTTAACATCGAATGAAGTGGATGTTTGCACTAGAAACGTTAACAAGGAACCACGTGGTGCTTACTTTATAAATACGCAAGTATAATAGTATTATGTAAATAAGTACGTATGTACATGTATATACGTAAGGCCCCGTTTACTGCCTCGGGCGATGCAACTTACGATGCGTCTTGGTGTCAAAGGATATATTCGCACTTCACTTGTTTCTTTCGAGTGAGTGCCGTCGCACCGCATGATGCGTCGCGGTAATATGTGGCATCCTTTTTTTTTGTTTGCTAATTTAGTTCCCCATTACTGGGCAAAGGCCTCCGCTTTTTCCTTTCGAGCCTCCTTATCCTGTGCAATATCTGGCAAGGTTCGCCCCACAAACAAGATCAGATAGTCACACAACCTTCGCCGCGGTCTGGACCCGCGCGTAGATATCTTCTCAGCTTATAGTAAAGAGGTAAGTAAGCAGATTTTTTCATTAATAAATAGATACTGGTTAGTTCTGTACACATACCTACTACAAATCCGAGTTTTAAAACAAAAGAAAGATGCACAGATAGACAGACAGACAAGAAAGAATACAACAGAGAACACACAATTCGAGGAGTTTCGCAGACTTAGGTAACAATTAAAGCCAATTGTAATGTTTCTTTCTAAAGTGTTGAGAGACCGTTGAAATGTAATGGGATTTCTTCATAGCTGCTACACTAAATGTACGTACACGTATGCGAAACATCAAGCTAATTCCAGCATATCTTGGCCTCACTGTGTATAGATTTCCTGTACAATAAGAGATCCGCAAAAACTGGTATTGTATAGCTTGATTCATCGTCGTGCGTACATAGATGACAGAGCACCGAGTACGTTTCAA
The DNA here is from genome assembly GCA_949152445.1 of Cerastis rubricosa. NCBI lineage: Eukaryota > Metazoa > Arthropoda > Insecta > Lepidoptera > Noctuidae > Cerastis > Cerastis rubricosa. The sequence goes on along the minus strand of OX424540.1, from coordinate 14,364,921 downwards.
TGCCAGTGCGTCTAGAATAATGTAGAGAAGAAATATCTCCGATAATCTTTTTTTTCATAATGATAACACCATTTACAAAGTTAACATGCATTACAAGTTTTTGATAAAAGCTCTATACAGAACATATTTACAACATCTTTTCTTAGGGTGCATACCCCAGTCTGCGAAACCCTCCGTCACGTGCAATGGCAGATCTTACCTCGCGTCGGAAGGCTTGTATGTGACGTCATATTTCTCCACCAGGTCCGCCGTTGTGGACCAGGAGACCCGCACCGTGGTGGGGTTGAGGAACGTCACGGTAATGTTCTCGGGTACTCCGGGGCCCATTGAGCCTAGAACATGGGGGAAGGTTAATCTTTGACGGATTTGTTTGTTTACCAGTGCTGAAAGCAGACGGTTCGGTCATGAATATTTTCTGTGCATTTTGTTTATCTTTCAATTTTGCATTTTGGCATTTTGCCTTAACACAACAGGCACAAAAAATAAATCAAAAGTGAACAAAACTCAAAATATTTTGTAGAATATAGCGTCTGACATTAGTGTAACCACTATAAAAAAAAATGAGTTGTTTTCGAACCGTGCTTAGCTCTAACTGAAAAAAATAAAGTTACTCTAACTAAAAATAAAGTTACACAAACAGAAAAACAGCAGGAATGATTCCCATTAGAACTATTAATATAATAGCAGGTTGATTCGAGTTCGGTATATCAATTTAGTAGGTCAGGAACAGGTCGAAGGGACCACCTACGTGGACCGTTCCAGGGAGGTGGTCCTAACTATCACATAATTAATATCACTTTAAAGTCCCTACTTTAAAGTGATATTAATTATGTGATAGTTATGCAGAGTACCCAGACTCTTGTCTTGATTGTTTGTGAGTTGATTAGTGCAGGTTTTAGGGCACCCCGTGGTCTCAGAATGCTTTAAAAGAAAAAAATACGGTGTGATAAGGTATACAGGGTGGAAGGTACACCACATTTTTGCGACCACTAAATGAGCATACAGAGCTACACCTACTTGAAGCAAATAGATAAATCTAAAAAGTATCACTATTTTGGGCCCGTACCAACTGACGCCGCCGATTGGATCTACAGCAGAAAGCTTATAAAGGAACATTTAATACCCGTAGTCACTCACAATCCTTTTTTCCTAAACTGACTTCACCAAATTTTAAGGCTCCCGCAGAAAGGCGCGACGCGACATCGCGACGAGTCAGCGCGACGCTACTCTAGTAGAACAATTTCTACGAAAACTTTATGGAAATTGTTCTACCAGAATCGTCACACTGTCACGTCGCGTCGTGCCTTTCTGTGGGATTGTAGTGTCACTGTGTCAAACATAAAGTAAGTATAAAGCTGGGTACTGACCGGCGTTCACTAAGCGCAAAAGCAACGAGAGCGCGAGTGCGACGGCGGCGGGTTGCGCGGGCGGCGCGCGCCGCATGTCGCGCCCACCCCACCGCTCATGCCATACCGCTTCTGCAACAATACAAAGAAGAAATTGTTAATAAAGAAGCTTATGATAAAACACCTGTAGGTACATACCAACCAGACACAAAGAGACATACACTGCCATACACAAAGAGGGGGGCGTGTATCACATCACTATTTATATAATGAGCTATCTTAGATTGATGGAAAACACAACTGGTCGCTCATCATATTGTGGCAAATTGATGATTACAGCATTCATATTTACAAAAATGTCGATCTGTTAAAATACTTAAGAAATTCTAAAACGTTGAAAAGACACATTTTTCTCAAGCCATTAGGTAGATTAGGCACGTAAAAAGTTTTATCTTCAGTCGTAGAATCCTAAATAAAATAAACTTAATCATGCTTAGTACTTATAGTAATTGGCAGGTACCTACTTATGTGGCTTTCAGTAACGAGGGATTAAGAACGAACTCAATTCAGATCAACATAGTGAGCAAATAAACAGATCTTATCTTATATTATTTGTGGTGGATTATAATGATCCACCTCAAATAATTAATTACGCTAAAACCCATTGTTATCACGGAAAATCAAAGCAACTACAAAATTGCCACCCACTTTCTTGTTCAAATGGCATTAGCTAATTAATTAAACGTTCGAATCACTTCTCTAATCCTTACAATTAAACTGGTTTCAACTTGTTGCTGATTGGCTGAGTGATAATTCTCGGCTTTAAGCGACTTTGCGCTAATTATTCGGTTGCGCTGTCTATTCGCGCGTGTGAACTACGCTTTAGATTTATCGTTTGATTGTTTGAATTTGAATTAATTCGAACAGTTCGAATTTTTCCTTTGCTTGAGGGTGTGCTTTTATTGTAAAATGTTGAAATGTTTGGGACTTAGTAGGCATGCAGAGCAGCGGTGGCACACTTAAGCAAGTGGCACTTAAGGTAAACCGTAGGTTCGAACCTAGGCAGGCGCATTACTTTGTGTAATTTATTTCATCACCACTGCCCTCAAAAACGGTGAAGGAAAACATCGTGAGAAAACAGTCGATTGTGTCTTCGAATGTCTTCGAATTTTTAATGCGGGTTGGTAGATACCAACCCGCACTGGGCCCGCGTGGTAGATTACGGCCCACTCCCACTCATTGAGAAGAGGCCTGTGTCCCAGCAGTGGGAACATTACAGGCTGATGATGATGATGAGGCGTTACGATTGCATGTGCTTGTATATAAGGAATTTGAGCTGGTAGTTTTTCCTAGCCCTTTACCCAAGGTAAGGTAGGTACCTCATGAACAGTAGGCAGTTCTTTATATTTAAATAATAAGTAGGTACCAATGACGTACTGCATTCTTTACTATCTGTTACCCGACAACATCGTCCACGTGAAGTTATTGTAAAATATGACGTCCTATTCGGATTTGGTTTTGCACGGAACACTACTCCTTGTTCGTAAATAAAAGTAAAGCTAAAATTTTTCCTTATAACATCAGCTATCTCGTGCTAAGTCCGGTCATAATCGGTCTTATCGTTACGGATATTAGCCGAAACAGACAGACTGACAGACGGACAGATAGACTTATAACAAAAGGTTTTTTGTTATAACTGCCGTATATATTTCCTTAAAAGCTGTTAATTTAAAATTACAAACAGACACTTCATTTTTACTTTGTATGTAACAGTCAAAATAAAAAAGGTAAGGCATTGACCGAAACAACAAAGTTAACCACGTTGAATCATCACATTCTATGTTATAAATCTTTCCTAACGAGACTTGGTTAAAGTTTGACAGCTTAAACGTCAAAACAGGTGAAAGGTTATTCTGATTCTCGTTGTTTCATGGATTAATAGCTTGTTTAACTAGCGACAAGTCACAGTCAAGTAATTTAGTTTTTTTTTTGTTTCTTTTTCTTATTTACCGATTGTTTGTAAATGTGTGGACATTGTAGGCCTTATACTTAGATTCCTCGATCCTTGGTAACTTTTTATCTTGTTCTAAAATATTATAAAACCAAATGATTTGAAAAGAGTAACCATGGAGTTTCTTGCCGGTTCTTCTCCATAAGAAACGACCAACCCGAACTGAGCACCTTTTTGTCGACGTTTTACAAGTGCCCATGTAGACCTATGTGAAATAAAAATATTTTGATTTTGAATATATCTGTTATTATTATTTTATCAGCTAAAAATTGCCAGTACGTACCTATGTACCCACAAGTACCTACACTTATAGCATGGAAGCATTAGCAAAAAATGAGTAAACTTTTACTCAAATAAACAAACAAATCTATTTAAATAAACAATCCTGTAGAAATGCAGATTAATATATTTGAAGACTCTTACCCGTGGCATCGGAATTACTTATGATATGTCGCACCAGATTTAATTAGATTAAGCAAACAGACGTCGGCGATCCGTCAACGTCCTGTTACGCGCCACTTGCCTTGACAACTACTCAAGTCAATATGGCTACCCGCAACGACTTGACGTTCCGCCAGAGAGTATTGTAGACCGCTTCTCTCTCGTCTGTGGTAACAGTTTAGTTTGCAACGTTAATCATATGAAGCCTTTTTGCAAAGGCGCCGTCACGGCCAGACTGACATACGACCGTCCTCGGGCGTTATTGTATTCCTGGAACAAACAATGTCTAATCACCAAGACATCCGCTCTTCCATCCTGACAAACTATGACAAACATTACTCTCATCGTAACTGTAACGGTTTCAGAACAAAAGAAAGCGTGTATTCTTTCGATCACTCACGGACTAGACGGCATTTTAATCCTACCAAGAAAGCGTGTGTCCTTTCGACCACTCATGGACCGGACGACACCTTTCTCCTACACCGAAAGCGTGTGTCCTTTCGACCACTCATGGACCGGACGACACCTTTCTCCTACAACGAAAGCGTGTGTCCTTTCGACCACTCATGGACCGGACGACACCTTTCTCTAAACAGTTAACACCTGGACCGGACGGGTGTGTCCTTTCAACCAGCCGCTATCAGCTGCATGGCCCGGACGACACTGTCCTTTCGACCAGTGAACACTTAAGGTTGGACCGGATGAATGTGTCCCCTCAACCAGCCGCTATCAGCTGCATGGCCCGGACGACATTATCCTTTCGACCATACCAACGTTTGGACCGGACAACTGCGTCCCTTCGACCATACCAGTGTACGGACCGGACAATAGCGTCCCTTCGACCAACGTCATAAACCGGGCACCTGCGTCCCTTCGATCATTGTAAAGCATGAACCGAACAACAGTAACATTTCGACTAAACACACTTTCTTTTCGACTGAAACATGTAGACCACACAAGCGCTTACTCCAAACGTCAAAGAACTTTTACAAATTACGCCAGCATCTAATAATTCCTGAACTTATTGGCCGACAACCTATTTTATCAAAATATCGCCTATTTTAATGGTACGATCTCCATCGTGCATTTTAAATCATAACCTCCGATGCCAGTAAGGTTTACTGATTATGATGTCACCCGTAAACCAATTAAACAAGCCATGTTTAAGCAATGAGTCAGATGACCTACTTATCGATAAGAAAAGAAACGGTCTCACCCGATGATGTTGTGAGGGTACCCTCTTGATGATTTGTGCTCGCAGGTTTGGACGCTTTCCTTGTTGCTTGAAAAGTTCATTGGTTATGTTCCTCACTTGGCCTTATTTTCGTGGAGGGCGCGATTCTTTATCCCAATTCTGATGAAGACTCTTACCCGTGGCATCGGAATTACTTATGATATGTCGCACCAGATTTAATTAGATTAAGCAAACAGACGTCGGCGATCCGTCAACGTCCTGTTACGCGCCACTTGCCTTGACAACTACTCAAGTCAATATGGCTACCCGCAACGACTTGACGTTCCGCCAGAGAGTATTGTAGACCGCTTCTCTCTCGTCTGTGGTAACAGTTTAGTTTGCAACGTTAATCATATGAAGCCTTTTTGCAAAGGCGCCGTCATATTGAAAGAATAATTTTAATTGACACACAGACACATCGTCATCTCATCAATCGAAAAAAAATGGAAACTTGTTTTTCTATTGCCTATAACCTAGTTCTCACTATACCATAACTTATGAAAACTTTGACTTATGGCCTTAAAGCCACAGTTTGTTTACAGTCGGTGTAATAGCGTTTCATATTATTTTCTACTATAAAAAACAACATTGACATAAGATTTTAGGTACAGTTCTTTGACGGATATGTTGCCGCTGACCGCAGCAACCTAATTACTCAATAACATCGTTGTTGCAAAAACAGTAAAGATCACTGTGATTTTGACAGAGATTAAACAGAAATAAAAAAACAAGGTTCCAAAATAACTTTACTTCCGGAAGTCATTATCTTTGTTTGTTGTCATTGACTTTATCGCCACCGACTTCGAAAAGTAAAGTTATTTTATTCTTTTTAGTGTTTTTTGGAAGTCGGTTTTTTTTTGCAAAAAAGTTTTTTTTTGTGTTTTACCCTTTTTAGTTGTAGTCTGCTACAAAAATTATTGTCATAAATTTATATAACACTATAACTAGAAGTTATTAAGGGACCATAATGTCACCAACATACTCGAGGGCCATGAAGAAAAAACACGGAATAAAGGAGCTAACTCATAAAGTCATAAACCTACCGCTCAGGCTTCCTCTACCAAATGAAAAAAAAACACGTAAATCAGTGTTGTAATCACGGAGTAGGTAGCCTCGGAAAGCACGTTTAGCTGTTAGTCCCGGCTGTCATTTTTAGATCTTTGACAGTCTTCACAAGTAGTCAGAAGCCAAAAGTCTGACATCCAGTCTTAATATGGGTTATCGTGTTACCCAGCTACTGGGCTGTGGAGGTCAGATAGGCAATCGCTTCATGTAAAATACCGGTACTCAGGTGCATCCGCTTAGACTGGAAGCCGACCCCAATATATAAGTAGTTTGGGAAATAGGTAGATGATGATTCACGGAGTAGGTGATTGTATTAAAAGATGCCGGTGGAATACAAGAACCTCCTACTGTTTTACATTGTTAATCATTGTAGAAGTACTGTTCATTGTGTAAGTTCAATACATTTTTAGCTTAACCATCGTCGCTGCCCTGATATTATACTCGTAGGTAAGGTCACTTTATCTAAGCCCTTTTTGTTTTTCAATCTAACTAAATATACACTACAACTATATTAGGTAAATGCTCGATTTAGAAAATAATTGCAAGGCCTAACGTCAGTTCAGTCTAGACCGAGACATGTCACTTTGTTTACCGAAGCCGACAGGTCACTAGGTTAGTTTCAAAATAGATGCAAAATTACTTTCTAACTCAAGCTGGAGTAAACACATTTTAGGTAAAGTGACTGTGTTTCTGAACAAACATCAAGTCAGCGATTGTATATAAGAGGGGGAACTAGTAAAAAAATCATCATCATTATTCTCTTGCCCGTATCCCAATTTATTTGGGGTCCGCACAGAAACTGGTACCAAAATAATGATCGAAAAATGGCAAATATGTTTGTCACCAAAATACTTGAAAAACATAGGTACATGTTTGATGAGTACCTAATAACGTAGTACGTACAAAATAATAACTAATATTATGCAAAAACCATTAAACTAATTAAAAATGATGCAAAACAGAACTAAAGAAAATTTCAACACTGATGATTAAAATAATATATATTATAAATAAATAATATAATAAAAATACTCTGTATGGTGTCGGACGTAAAGAATAGCACCATCCCATATCTTCCCGTGGGTGTCGTAAGAGGCGACTAAGGGACTTGCCAGAGAATGGGCAGCAGCGTTCTCTGTGATTTTGTAACAACCGTACTGCGATCGCCAACCCGCCTGCCAAGCTTGGTGATTATGGCAAAACCCCCCAAAATGTCAATTTGGCGACACTTGGGGGAGGCCTATGTCCAGCAGTGGACGTTTTTTGGGCTGAAATGATGATGATGATGATGATATTATAAATACACTAACGAATATTACAACTAAACTTACATCTATACTATATACTAATTTACTAATAATATATATAATATATTTTTAATATTATAAAGCTGAAGAGTTTGTTTGCTTGAACGCACTAAACTCAGGAACTAGTGATTCTATTTAAAAAATTCTTTCAGTGTTAGATAGCCCATTTATCGAGGAAGGCTATAGGCTATATATCATCACGCTACGGCAAATAGGAGCGGAGTAGCAATGAAAAATGTTGCGAAAATGGGAAAAACGTGACGAAGACAAAGTTGCGTGGGACAGCTAGTCTATAATATAGATCATCATCATCATCATTTCAGCCCAAAAGACGTCCACTGCTGGACATAGGCCTCCACCAAGTGTCGTTGCATTGATATTTTGGGGGGTTTTGCCGTAATCGCCACGCTTGGCAGGCGGGTTGGCGATCGCAGTACGGTTTTTACAAAAGCACAGAGAACGCTGCTGCCTATTCTCTGGCAAATCCCTTAGTCGCCTCTTACGACACCCACGGGAAGATATGGGATGGTGCTATTCTTTACGTAGGGTACCTTTCATCCCGAAAAAAAGTACTGTTTCCGAGAAAAACAACAGTCAAATTCTTATGATAATTGATGGCGCCACGTGTCCGAGCCGGTTATTCTAAATTAACGCAAGTGATGCCGCGGGCAAACGCAATTAATTCAATAAAGTGCCTAGGTTTGTACCTACAACATTTTAATTAATTAGGTAAACTGATATTTTAAATAACGCTTCATTTTTATAGTTTGACGGCCAAAATTTGTAGTCCTCTAGAGGCCTAAAGGTCATTGGCAAATAAATAACGAATGTTTAATAAAAAACATCGACTATTCCAATTACTATACGTAAAATTAAGGTCAAGTTTTAGTGCTCCACTTTTACGCCTTTAACACTGCCATACTCAGATACGTAACCTAAAAATAGTCAATCGTTAACCTTTTCCATTTCACATTGGACGTTTTCCTCACTGGGCTGCCTTGTAAGCGCGACTGGTCTTGGGATCGATTTCCAAGTCGGGCAAAGTGTTATTGGGTTTTCCACTAGGAACTTTTCAGTAGCAACCTACACCTACATCTTTCGACGCGAATATATCCTGGTGTTTGAGTGAACGTCATGCTCACTTAAATGTCACGCTGATGGTGGCGGGTGTGTCGGGTCATTTAGTTCCCTTCAATATGGTTGAGTTGAATGATGCCTGATACATGCGTCATGTTCGTGAATGGGCGCTGTCAGTTGTGGCTGGTCATCTCTTAGCTGCCACTGTTTATTTTTAATTACTTTATTTTTGTATTGCAGATTCAATCTTTTACTCTGGACGCTCTTACCTTGCCCGTATTTCTACATCATTCTCACATATCTGTAATTCTTAACATGAATGATGTTACCAAGATTTTGTAACACATTTTGATTTAAAAGATCCATGGAGTTTCTTGCCTATTCTTCTCTATAGAGATCTACGTTTTGGAATGGGCAACTACAGTAATTTCACAAGTTATTATGCCTTGTGACTAGGACTGTAGCTTCGCGTTTTTTGTCGCGCGTCTAATTGAAATAAACGATTTGACTTTGAGTTTGAACCGGTAATGGGTACATCACTGCCTAATCTTTCGGGGATTACAGGTGTGATGTCATGTATGTATATCATTTAACATTTTACATTTTCAAAATTGTCGACGCAAGCTAAAATAGAACTTTGAAAAAAAGGACTGACTGATGTGGAGACGCTTGGTCCCAAATCCTTCAGTAGTCGACGTCTTTTAGGCTTTTAAACGGACATGGTCACTAACGCCATCAGTAACACTTAAAACGAAATATTTACCATTTTTTTATTAATTTTATTGAGATCCCGATATTTCGGCACTATTGCAAGCGCCATGAGTTTATCCGTGATCGTGTTAATGATAGTCTTTTAGGCTGTAATGAAAATGGTGCTTCACTCCAATTAAGCAAGACACTTTAAAACATGAAAAATAGAAACTTTCTCTAAACGTCATACTTATTATTTGGCTCAACTTCTAAGCGATAGAAATTTACGATTAGTTAAATTAAAGTGACGATTTAAAATACAGCATGACGCCTCGAAAAGAGTTTTAGTTCTAATGTGTTTAGGACCTACTCCAAACACATTAGAACTAAAACTCTTTTACACACATTAGAAGTAAAAAGCTAAAAATAGAATTAACATTTTTAGCGTTAGTATCTAGGTAATCGTAAATCCTACCTTAATAGCAATTTATAATTTCATAGGTAATTGAATGTGGTTCTAGTTCAAAGGAATTTTTGGTTTTGTTGAAATGGTTTTCAAACCGCATACATATCAAACTATGCGTAATTCATGTTCTGTATAAGTTTGTATGTGTGTAAAAGAGTTTTAGTTCTAATGTGTTTAGGACCTACTCCAAACACATTAGAACTAAAACTCTTTTACACACATTAGAAGTAAAAAGCTAAAAATAGAATTAACATTTTTAGCGTTAGTATCTAGGTAATCGTAAATCCTACCTTAATAGCAATTTATAATTTCATAGGTAATTGAATGTGGTTCTAGTTCAAAGGAATTTTTGGTTTTGTTGAAATGGTTTTCAAACCGCATACATATCAAACTATGCGTAATTCATGTTCTGCGGCTGACTATTTGAATTAATTGCCATTTTGATAAACGCCTTTACCTACATAATATATTATTAAATTCTAACAGAAAACTACAAAACAGTAAAGAAGAAAGGAGGGTCTGGAGATTTAGGAGCCTTTGAGAAAGATAAAGAGTAAAAATTTTCGCTTGAGCTCGGTTAAACTCTAGGAAACAAAGTAGTTGAAACCTCTTTGATGCAAAATACGTACAACCGGCTGATTCTAAAAATTCTTCGTCTGGAAATTTCTAGTAAAAAATGCAATAACATTTTGCCATATTTTAGGAAATCGAAACCAGCTCACTGCTCAGCAGTAGCACTAATTGATCACATGACCAAGGCGTTTGACTAAGAAAATAGTTTTTCAAAAAGTGAGAACGTTGTGGTTAAAATCAAACAAACAATACTGTAAAAGGTGGCTGAGATGAGAATGCTAAGAGGGATGTGTGGTGTAACGCCAATGGATAAAAAAAGTAATGAGTGCATAAGTCTAAAATTGGCGCCGGTGACTGAAAAGCTGTGTGGTAATTGGTTATCGTGGTACGGACATGTGATGTGGAGGAATGAGAAAAATGTAGCGAGGAAAACGTTGAGTATGAATGTAGATGGCTATCAGAGTAGACGAAGACCAAAGAAACGAGAGATAGACGTTGTGCAGGATGATATGGGTAGAAAGTAGGTGACAGCTGATATGACGAGTAATAGAGAAGAATGGAAGAAAAAGACATGCTGTACCGACACCAAATAAATTGGGAAAAGGGCAGGGGGTTTGACGCATTTGGTGCACATCTCAACCTGTACCCATGCTCAAATGGTGAACTTAGCAACTGGTGCACTTCTCATATGGCACACTTCGCAACTGGTGCACTTCGCAAAAGGAGCAATTTTTAACGTGAGTGGAGATTTGGAAACAGCGATTCGCAAAACCAAAGATTCTTTTATTTTTTTACAACTTTTCCAAATCTCCACTCATCATAAAAATTGCTCCTTTTGCGAAGTGCACCATTTGAGTAGTGCACCAGTTGCGAAGTGTACCGTATGAGAAGTGCACCAGTTGCTAAGTTCACCATTTGAGCATGGTGTTCAAGTTGAGATGTGCACCAAATGCGTCAAACCCAGGGCAGGCGAATGATTAAACAATCCTGTAAGCTATGAAAATGCAGATTAGCAATTTATAGCAAGTTTTTTTTTTTTTTTGGCTTTCCTCTTTACTCTAGTCTAGGTCAGAGATGACAGAGACAAAGTCGACGATGATACGAGCTTTCCCAGAAGAAGCCTAACTTTGAAGAGATTAGGGTTGTAAGTGTTCGGAAACATAGACGCAGGCAGAGAGTTCCACTCCTTTGCTGTGCGCATTGACACAACACACAGTCATCAACACATCGATTAAACTGGTATTTTTCTAACCTCGTTCTCACTATATCACTACAAGCCTACCTAAAAGTACCCACATGACAAAATAATCAATCGAACAAACTACTATTTGATTACGTCACGAAGGATGTTTACGCATCAGTTTACATAATTTCCTAGCAACATTGAGCCACTACAATTACATAGAGTGCGTGCAAATGACGTCAGAAAACGAAATGTTACGGAAAACTAGGCTTTACAAACTTATGAGTTCATATAACGAAACACATTATTAGAATACCTAACGATACAGAACTGTGAAAACCGGACATATAACATTAATATGAACACATATTATAATATACAACACAGTATTAGTTTAACGCCCTAGAAGGTGTGGAAACCCAGACATAATTCTAATCTATCTTCTACATATATATATATAAATTACGCGTCACGTTGTTTGTCCGGAATGGACTCCTAAACTACTTAACCAATTTTAATTAAATTTGCACACCGTGTGCAGTTTGATCCAACTTGAAAGATAGGATAGCTTACATCTCAGTTTATAGTAGCTATATTATTTTATTGCAAATTATTTGTTTATTATTTGACAGTCACGATATATATATGTAGTTTTATAAAGCTAAAGAGTTTGTTTGTTTGCTTGAACGTGCTAATATCGGGAACTCCTGGTTCGAATTGAAAGTTATTTTAGTGTTGCAGTTATAGCCAATTTATCGAAGAAGGTAATATCACGCTACGACCAAATGGAGCGGAGCAGCAATGAAAAATGTTGCGAAAACGGAGAAAATGTGACGCAGACGAAGTTGCGCGGGGCAGCTAGTATCAATATAAAACTAAAATTTGCAGATCTGTGTTGTGTAACCGTGGTGATTAATGCTCATTCATGACTTATCTGTATGTGAATAGGCCTTTAACCTGCACATAATAGAATGGTATTATATATATATATAAAGTTTTTAAACTAATATAGTCACCAACACTATCAATAACACTAGAAACGGGATATTTTCCATGTTTATTATTAGATCATGGCGTTTGCCACAGCGCCGAAATATCGGGAACAACAAATAGTGAACATAGTAAATATTCCATTTCTAGTGTTAACACTTCCTATAAGGAGGTAAATTTGTATGTAACGCACATTTTGCAGTCATAATTATGTAAGTTCCAGGCAGTGTGATAGGGGGGGGGTCTATAGCCATTGACCGGACTAGTACCCGGTAGGTGTCAGGATTAGTATCCCGACTCCAAGACATCATCATCATCTGCATAGCCTTTTGCCAAAGTATTTGGGGGTCGGCTTCTAGTCTAACCGGATGCAGCTGAGTACTAGTATTTTATCTGACCTCCACAACCCAGTAACCGGATAATACGTTACCCCTTGGTAAAACTGGATGTCAGACTTTTGGCTTCTGACTACTCGTAACGACTGTCAAAGATCTACAAATGATAGCCGGGACCAACGGCTTAACGTGCTTTCCAAGGCACGGAGGAAACTCGGTATGCAATTATGATCACCCATCCACGGACCAACCACGGCAAGCGCGGCTTTACCTTAATGATCGACCCGTGCGGCTGTTATTAGTTAGCCATGAGCTCCTCTATCCTGACTCCAAGACATTCCTGATAGAAAAATCCAATAACACCGCCCGACCTGACAATCGATCACAGGGCCCTAAGTTTACTGTCACGCTTGCCAACAAGACAAAGATAATGTATTCTATGAGTAATTTCCAAAGAGTTTAGTAAGAAACTCCGAACGATGTCATTTGACTAAATAGCTTGAGGCGTTCTCCATTAAAATTCCATCACTTCAGACAGGGCACTGTGAAAATGGGCAGTGTGTCTCGTTGGTCGTTAAGGAAAGATACAGGTTGGAGTAAAATACGGGCAGAAAAACCTGTAACAGTAGGTATCTTAGTAGTGAAAATAGTGGAATAATAAAAAAACTCATTTTAGAGGCAAATGGGTTCATCATCATCACCATCATCATCAGCCTATAATGTTACCACTGCTGGAACACAGGCCTCCTCTTAATGAGAGAGTGGGCTGTAATCCAACACGCGGGCCCAGTGGTTGGTAAGACCAAGGTAAATGGGTTCAACTTACTGACAATGATGTGTTGCAAAGTGAATGAGTTTTTGGGTTTCATGTTTTTTATACATCTCCTGTAATCCCCGAACGGAAGGGCAGAATTGTACCTACATGTCGCCATTTATGTCGAAATCCCATGTAATAGAGGGCGAGTTTATTGCGGTTTGTGCGGACAAATCCAGACTCCGAGGCAGCTACTGAGAAATACTAATCGAAAAAACCCAATAACATATTCATTTCTTTCACATTATTCCTCACACAATCCATATATTGTTTCCTCGGTCTTTCTCTAACATCATCAAACCATCAACATCAACCAACCATTGAAATCATCAACATTTGTATTGTGTCACATGTAATTCGTCCCTCCTCACACAATGTCCTTTCCAAGACGATCGATTCCCTTTCAACTTTTCTGTAACTGGCGCAACTTTCGAACTTCCTCTAAAACACTCATTTCTTACTTTATCTACTCTAGTCAGTCACACCACACATCCACCTAAACATTGTCATCTCCGCTAAATGCAAACTTTTTTCATCCATCTTTTTCCCAGCCCAGAGTCCGGTGTCCGGAACCGCGTTTGTAATTTGTCCATATCGTTGTTGATCGAACTTAAAAGTAATGACAACATGATATCATCATCATTATCGTCAGCCTATAATGTTATCACTGCTGGGACACAGGCCTCCTCCTATGAGAGGGAGTGGGCTGTAATCCACCACGCGTGCACAGTGCGGGTTGGTAGATGTCATATGTTTTCGAATTTTTAGTTCTAGGACATGCCGGTTTCCTCACCATGTTTTCCTACACCGTTTTAAGAGCAGCGATGATGAAATAAATTAAACAAAGTAATGAGCCTGCCTGGGTTCGAACCCACGGCTTACTGATGACTAGGACTGCCACCACAGCTCTCAACATAATAATAATATCTGATTATGAAACCTACTTTAATCAACTTTAGCCTTGGCCAAGTCTTGAAGTACCCCCGTCGACTTTGGGGGACTTTTGGGGTCATTGTCGCTTGTTATTAATTTATGCGTTTCATCTAACAACGCAACTACCACCTAAATTACCGGCTGTGGCTAAACACAACCCTCAAACGGGTTAGTCTTGGTTTTAGTACTAACGTTGCTAAGTTAAGTTTAGTAGAGAAATTGTCTGAGAAGATTTTTGTGCTAAAGTAACTGCATTAATTAAAGCGTTATCCGCTGCTAGCCTAAATTACCGGTAATAATAAGGTCGAGATGTGTGATTTATTAACATTATTCGTTTGGATAAAAACCCCTTTTTTATTAACAAAGAATAAATAATATAAAAAAACATCTTCAGTTAAACACACGGTACCTTATGCGTAACCTATATTTAATATATCTAGTTTTTTTTTTTTTTTTAATTGAAGTACAGACACTAACTTTTACGAGTGTTAAACTTCTAAAACAAAACCCTACTTTTAACATCCCTACTTCCATCATCATGGGTCATCCTGTTTTAAGAAAAACGTTCTGTCAAACGCACAGTTTTGTATCCGTGACCCAACACGATGAGCGACCGCTAGGCCGAACGGGATCGAGATTGTGAGGGTCAATTCGATTGACATATCAATAACTATGTACCTATAGTTACGATGCTTCCGCAAGGAGGATCGCTCATAAGTTTTTAGTTAATAAAAATTCTTTAATCATCACTTGCTTCGGTGAAGGTAACCAGCATGCCAGAGAGATATTTCTCGACGACATATTAACTCTGGAACAACTATGCGATAATGAAATAATCGGCCATCTATACTGGTACATGGTCGTTCTATATATGACAAATTAACCATTAATCGATACATAAAGTAACTTTTAAAGCTCTTATCCACCCACTCGAGATAGATATTCGATGACTAAGTTGTTGCTTCAAGTCTTATCCGATGCAGCTGATTGCAAGTATTTTATAAGTAGCAAAAGCCACGATACCTCTTGGCAAGACTGGTTGGAAAATAATTAGTTTGAATAAATACAAATCCAATTTACCACGTGTCTTACAATAATCTTTTAATATATATATATATATATTTATTAAACACTGCCCCACACTAGGAATTTCTCCTGTATCGGGGGTGCGTTTACAAACATTTAAACTCACATACACAAACAGCCAGACCCGTAACAACTATCTGTAGGCCTTACAAATATTTGTTCCGCGTGGGGATCGAACCCGCGACAGACAGCGCGACTTGGGATCGAGACATTAATAATTGCAGTCAAATGCTCGTAGTGAGCAGTCCTTTTTACAATTTCAGGCATACAACCAGCATGCTGTAAATATGCTGTGTGTTTTATATATAATTTTATTGTTGCAACAAGGTTTCCTGGTATCAGTTGTTTGCGTTATTCTCGCTCTCTAATTACGTATGTGTAAACATATCTAAGTTTCACATAAATGTAGATGTATCATCACATCTTCACCACATCACTTCCACATCTCTATACCTACCCCGTTGGCCAGGTGTGACGTTAAGTCCATTCTCCACAAACGCACATTTGTATGCGTGATCTACCACGATTAGCAATGCTCGGCCGAGCGCGATTGTGAAAGCTCATTAGCTTGACATATTAATAACTATGCATTTATATCGCACTCAGCATATCAGTATAAACATACAGTATTTCAACTAGAAAGGTAATATAACATCACGCCATAAGAGTTAGACAGAGGTTGTATTTCTTTGAGCCTATCGTCTCCAGTTTTCCATCAGAAATGTCTTAGTAGCAGCCACGGAGTCTGGATTTGTGTGCCCGGTAAATGGCAATAGGCTCGCCCCCTACTACATGGGACTTAAAAACCGGCCAAGTGCGAATCGGACTCGCGCACGAAGTGTACCCTTAGTGCGCGAGTCGGATTATTTATAAAAAACGAGCAAAAAATCATTATTTTGTATGTGAGGCTGAGGCCCCTTAAATATTTATTTTATTCGGTTTTTAGTATTTCTTGTTATAGCGGCAACAGAAATACCTAATCTGTAAAAACTTCAACTGGGTAACTATCACGGTTCATGAGATACAGCCTGGTGACAGACGGACGGACGGACGGCCGGACAGGTGAAAACATAACTGGCGAAATGTGGGTGTACTATCAGGTACACCACTGCCTAACCCTTCAGGGATCGCAGACGTGATGATACGTTATGTTATAACAAACAGTTTACAATAACACTCACGTTTGATTTCACAAACACCTTGTTGGTTTGCTAGTATCGATGGACTGGTGCCTAGGTATATCAATACATAATAACGTAATTGAGACCGCCTGCCTCGCATTCAATGCAATGGAATGAGGTATTGACGGCTTAATTGTTTTGTTTGCTGTTTGGTATTGGCTTAGAATCTTCGATACAATTTGGTGTATTGAGAGTTCTATGCAAATTGTCCTCTTTTTGTACAATAAACCTTATGCTCACTATTAATAGAGACTTTGATGTCTAGGTCTGACATTATCTAGAAGACAGAAAAAAAACTTTGATTTTTGATGGATTTAAAAAAGGATTACAACAGAGTCCGATTAAAATTTTAACAAAAACGTTGTTCATTTTCGGTGTTCGTGTTAAGTTAATAATAAAATAAATAACGTTTAACTAGCCTGAGGTATAATAATACTGAAATAATGCTAATGCCTGGCTAGCATTTTTTGTCTTATAGGCATATAAGAATCGATATGTTATAGTACACTAACTTTTCCTTTTACATTGTAACAATTGTGTGTCTACGAATTAGCTTATTTATTTACGATCTTCTTGGTAAGTAATTCATATATTTAGTTTAAAGATTATCTTGTATTTCTCATATTAACTGAATTGTATTCTTTTTGAGAAATAAAACTTAAACCGTAAATGATAAATAAAATAACTTAATACCAATATAAATTACCCATTTTATTACAAGCCTAATTCACAATCAATCAACAAAATTAAAAAAGAATGACTCGACGCTCAGCAGATTCATCGTCGGTGTCTACGGCGTAGCGGTTACGTAAGCTACGCCGTAGCAATAATGCCGTCATTTACACTTAATGAAGACTGTAGAGTAGAGGAGGTCTCAAGCATTTTTGATTTTTACTCTTATATATTACTTTGTGAGCTTAAATAACAAGTGTTACTAACTGGAAAGACTCCGAAATATGTATATTGTAAACTTTTCAGCTTATAATATATATAAGTAGTAAGATATAGTAATAGTAAAGATTGGAAGTTACAAGTGCAATCGACCTTCTTTCTTTCAAAAACAATTGTGTATAGTTTAATCATGGTGCCTGACAAAAACATTTCAAAACAATGACTCCACTGTTCCCACTCGTGCTAAATCGAAATAGTTTCCGCCTCACAAATGAAATTCATCAACGATATCGAATTTCAGTATCCTGTCACATTGCGTCGTTTCGCTGTCGAACTTCCATAATTAATCACTGGTACCCACAACCGTTTCGGCGTGTCTTATCAACAAGTTTGCTAATCAAAGTTCAGTCATTAGTTGTTTTCCAGCTAGTGACACTGTGTCACTGACAATGTAATTGAAAGTTGTGGACGGGGTTGTGTTATGGGTCAATAGGTACACCGTAATATATATTGTTGGTTTAGTAACAATACCTTAAGAGGAGCTCGTGGCTAAATAATAACAGCCACATGGGTCGATTTTTAAGGTTAAGCCGTGCTTGCCGAGGTTAGTCCATGGACGGGTGACCATAATTACATAACGAGTTTCCTTCATGCCTCGGAAAGCACGTTAAGTCGTTGTCCCCGACGTTCATAGGTATTTTGACAGTCGTTACGAGTAGTCAGAGGCCAAAAGTCTAACTTCCAGTCTTACTAAGGAGTATCGTATTACCAAGTTACTGGGTAGTCGCTTCATGTAAAATACTGGTACTCAGCTTCATCCGGTTTAACTGGAAGCCGACCCCAAGATAGTTTGGGAAATGGCTAGGCAGATGATGGAGTAACAATACTTTAACGTGATGGTAATAATGCTGTGGCTAAGTTTTGCGAGTGGAATGATTTTGAGTTGAACACTACGCGTGCTATCCACAAACGTGTTTATAAATATAAAAATAGTTGCGAAAGGGCACTGTTTTTCACTCATTTTGCAGGTCTTTTGTTTAGTTGGCGAATCAGGAAAGTTACAAGATGGGATGTAGCCTCATTTACCTCAGCAGCATTTAATTGCCTGTTAAGAGGAACAAGTTTGTAATTTTCAACAATAACTAACACAAATAATAATATCTCAATAAAAGCACACTGCTCAACTTTCAACGCTCGCTTGACGCCGAGAGTAAATTTCCTATACAACTGGGAAATTAAGGTTTCGTTAATATTTCACTAAGTGTTAATAAAAACAGTCATTAGAAGTTTAACATAATAGTTACTTACTTATGTTTACATCAACATCTTAATGACAAATACCTACAAAACTAGTTCCATAGCACTTCAGCTTTTACCTAAGAAACAACTTCAAAGATATTTTTTACACTAATGAGGTCCGATATTCAATAGTTGTTGTTTGTAAATAGCATGGTCGCACGTTTGCTAAAAATTAAAAGAAAAATGGGCAGAATGGCGATTTGGTTTTGGTGTACAACATAGAGAAAGCAGCGGTGGCCCAGTGGTGGAGGCCCCGACTTACTAGCAGTAAGTCGTAGGTTCGAACCCAGGCAGGCGCATTACTTTGTGTAATTTATTTCATCATCGCTGCTCTCAAAAGGGTGAAAGAAAACATAGTGAGGAAAGCGGCATGTCCTAGATTAAAAATCCGAAGACATGTGACATCTACCAACTTATTTTAGAATAAAACCCACTCCCTCCCATAGAGAGGACGCCTGTGTCCCAGCAGTGAGAACATATAGGCTGATAATGATGGTGTACAAAATAAAATAAATATTGTATCATTCGGTTTGTTCAATTACTTGTAGGTAAAAGTGGTGCACACTGTACATCGGCGGCATAAGTTGATCACTCAATAAATTGATTAATTACAGACAAATGCCTTTACGCTCTTTTGGTAATAACCGTGAAAGTTTTAGTGTTTACTTCCTTTATTTTGACTCAATTACAGTGACAAAAGAATCTCCTGGCAAATGAATATGAAACCAGGATGAACGTTGTGAAAATTAAATTTTAAAAAATCTAAAAACAAGAGGACTGTGTAGTTCTGATTTTGCCTAAGCGCCAGATGAATCTTGTTCAGCTGTAGACACTACAATAGAAAAAAAACAGCACAGCTCTAAATAAAAACTTCACACAGTCTGTCACAACTTAGCTAAACGTCACATAAAACTTCAACATTGTTGGATACTCGATCCTCAAGGGAAATTAGTCAGATGGCACTTAATATTTTTTCCGCCCTCAACACTCTAAGCTTTGTTTACCCATTAGAGATACAAGCGTGATGGACGGCCTCAATTGCGTCACCATATTCCTTTTACTGCAACCACGGAGTAGGAAAATTCAGAAAGTTTATACGCATATAAAAACTAAACACTTCCTACAAACGTCATTTTCAAAGACTCTTTGTGAGCTTCTGTCGCATAGCCCCACACTTTTTAAAATCTTTTGGTGGTTTCTATTTTATTTTATTCGTGATTATTACAATCTGGTTCTCTTCAAAGTTCGAGTTTATCGATTTTCTCTAGGCAAACATGCTCCAACCCAGGCCGCACCATCGCATCAGCGCAAAAATTATAAAAAAAACGACTAGTCTTTGACGTCACTCCATCTCTTCGCCAATTCACGGCTCACTCAATCCCACTGGACACAGTCCATTGAGTACGACCATAAAACACTTGATACAGACTTCGAAGTACCATCAACCGTACGTTGTTTTACGAAAACCACCCCTATTGCAACGACAAAAAAAGTGCTTTCAGCTTCAAATTGATGCCAAAGTAAAGTGTGAAAATATGTGGTTAGCTGTAAGTATACATCAACTGCTACGCACATTGATTTTCTTGTTGTCAGCTCTCGTTGCGAGGCTTTAATTAAAGGAGGAGCGGCAGGTACTGAAATTTATAAGCGTCGTCAACGCTTTAGTGGTGACTATGCGTCAATCTCGGTAGGAGGGTACGGCTGCAATTTTATTGATACTTTATATGTATACCTAGCTGACAGATCCCCAGCATTGTTTGTGGTAAAAATATCATTAACAAATAGAAAGCAATACAGGTCCTAGGCAAGGTTCTTTTGTGTTTTTTTTGGTTCCGTACCGCAATAAGAAGAATGATTATTCTAAAGAATCACTTTTTTTTGGTTCTCAAGACCATTTTTTGCAGGAACGCGTTAAGGTATCAAGTTGAAATTTATATGAAATATTGGGGTCTATGGTGTTATTCAGCTGCGATATCAAACTTGCAGGCTAACGCGATAAAAAGATACAACCGTTTATATCGAATAGAATCATGACATTTGGCAAGTAGCACTATCTTAAAGCATTCTTAAGGAAAAAACCCGAAAACCGTAAACATGTAGTTTAGTAGCGAAAAAAACTGGTTTGTATTATAAAGTTTGTCCGGACTCTCAGTGCGCACGTCCAACTCGAATTTGGCCGGTATTTATTTGCAATACTCAAATATTTATATTCAACTGTAACAGTTTAAAAGTAAGACTCTTCACGAAAGGCCTCTTCACAAGCCTTGTAAGATACAAGGAATTCAACATGTGTTCATGCATAAGAAAGTTTTTAAGCACACCTGTCATTATAATCATAATACATAATATTATATTGCTGTAAAGGCATTTATGGCATTGAAATAACGTGTTATTATATACGCTATACTTACATATTCATGTCGCCACGTTTTTTCAACGGCATAATGCCCATAGTATGGATAAAGTAATAATGAAAGGGGGATTCCTATGCAATGACATACTGGTGGTTTAATAATGTATCTTCTAAATCATTTTGATTTGTTCAGTGGGATAAAGTCTTAAGAACAACTGGCTTAACGCTGGCTTCTTCAAACAGACACCACGCGACAGCGCGACACGGCATCGAATCGGTAACGTAACGTATTAGGATAGTGTCCAGGAGTACCGCTTTCTGAATCTAGCTAGATCCATCTGCCGAGAGATTGAATATATTATTTTAATTACCTACTTTGGTCTATAAAGGCCGTGCTAATGTATTGCAGATGATATCTTAAAATTAAGTTGTCCTATGGACTTAAATCTTTTTGGATAATCATTTTATGCCTTACTCGAACCTTCAAAATCAAACTAAATCAAATGTAACAAATAAAAAAAACGATTTTCAAGTTACGTAATTATTCACAATACTAATTTCGAAATTTGCGATCGTTTTTGGATACGTTAGGATCGATTAACGAGGTGATGCCGCGGCGCTTTGCCGCTCAGGGCCGCGCGACAGAGCACGGCAGGCTCAGCTTTATACAAAATGTTCTACGAATATTTTATTTCTTGTCACGGAGAGTGTCGTAGAGTACCGCGCGGCACCCGCGACTTGTCGCGCTCTTGAAAAACCCATGAAACGCGTCGCGTCACGTCGCGCCTGTGTAAACAATCGCGCGCGTTTTCATACAAATTGTCCTACGTATATTATAGAGCAGCGTGCCGCGTCGCGTCGCTTGGCGACTATTCGAAGAAGCCTGGTCTATAAATTAATTATGTATTATAATTACGAGTACATAAAGAGAAATCATAACAATTCTAAGACAACTTTAATAAAGTTAAAAATTTAAATATTAAAAGCATGTTCCAAGTATCTATCTAGATTTCAAGTATACAAGGTTAGGCAACTTTTCACGAAGCCGTCAACCAAGCATTCTGTACATCAAACAAACTCGACTTTTTTTTGGGTGAAAAATCACGTTTTACGGTGGAACTAATGTAACGCATTCAAAACATTGTGTTGATGGATGGATTGAATATTACGGTTGTCGGGAAGGTATTTAAAGTAAAACCATAACATTAAAAAAAGGTAAAAAAAAAACTTATGGAAAATGTAGAACTTTGCCCTTCAATATATCTGTAACTAGAAGGTTCCCAGGTATGGTCCATAAAAAATTGAAAAAAAAATTCTTTTAAAAATGTAGAACTTTGCTCTTCAATATATCTGTAACTAGAAGGTTCCCAGATAATGTCCATAAAAAATTGAAAAAAAAAATACTTTTACAAAATGTAGAACTTTGCTCTTCAATATATCTGTAACTAGAAGGTTCCCAGGTATGGTCCATAAAAAATTGAAAAAAAAAATACTTTTACAAAATGTAGAACTTTGCTCTTCAATATATCTGTAACTGGAAGGTTCCCAGGTATGGTCCATAAAAAGTTGAAAAAAAAATACTTTTACAAAATGTAGAACTTTGCTCTTCAATATATCTGTAACTAGAAGGTTCCCAAGTATGGACCATAACAAAAAAATCGTTATGACGGGCAGAACAAGTGCGCTTCAGCTTCGTTACACCCTTTACAAATAAATCAGATGAAACCGTGCAAATATTTGATTTCACTAAAAGTTTACTGAAAATGGCTGTGCTTCAAGGAGAACTTCATTGATGGAGGGCCAAACTGTCCAAGCAATTAGATAAATTAATTTGTAAAATTATGTGGAACATTGAATACTATCTGACTCATCATCATTATCTTGTTATTATCCCAATTAATTTGGGGTCGCCGCAGCATGTCTTCTTATTTCATACGTCTTCTCTACTACTTGTCATCTCATCAGGCACGTCTTTTCTTGCCATATTGGTTGATATTCACACATTCCATCCATCGTTTCTTTGGACACCAACCCATACTACTTTACCTTTGGAATACCAGTTCATAACTTTCGATAAAGGAAGAAATCATGGTCTGGTCTTGACCAAGTCTATGTCTGCGTCAGATTTTTCCCGTTTTCGCAACATTTTTCAATTCTGCCATGCACCTTTTGGTCGTAGCGTGATGATATATAGCCTATAGCCTTCCTTCGAGAAATGGGCTGAAATAAATAAAACACTGAAAGAATATTTCAAATCGGACCAGTAGTTCCTGAGATTAGCGCGTTCAAGCAAACAAACTCTCCAGTTTTATTAAAGATGTATCTACTAATCTTCTATCTATCTATCTACCTAAGATAGATAGATAGAAGATTAGTAGATACATCTTTGTACATGGGTAAAACCCCGTAGCATTAGATTAAATGATGTCGTCCTTAAGCTTGCTTAAGAGGGTCCTTTCTGAAGGATGGCAACGTCGCAAATAACTGTCAAATATTTTGCTGTTTTTAAAATATTGCTAAGTTTAACTAAAGCATTGATTATTTATCAATACATTAGAATTATTAATATTGTGACTTTGGATATGTATGTTAAGATGTAAAAAAATAGTTTTAGAGTTTTCCCTAATTTTTTGCATTACCTAGCGGAAATTCACCGATAACATAGGCTAAATTAAGATTGATTAGGAAAATAAAAGTACCTAACGAAATAAAATTGTGTTATAAATATTTACCCAGACCCTCTATACCTCTTTTTAGGGATCAAACCACACTGACACAGCAAGTATTTTTAAAACCCAACGAGCCCGTAAAAAAAGCCGGTGACGTCAGCACAGAATCCGATACTAAAGTAAACCACGTGTAAGGTTACACGCGTCTCCATTTATTTGCACTGTTACTATCTATAAAACGACAAACGACTCTGATTCTTGTTACATTCAGACTAAAATGAATGTTGAGTTGTGGTATAAAGGGTGGAAATTGGAGTGTGTTTTGTTGTTTGTCATTCTGTTTTAATATGATGAAGCGTCACAGACCGTGACACCATCACTTTCGTGTAAGAGTATAGGTAAAGAGTCATGATGGTTTGATTAAAAAGATCCGGGGCCTCCCATGACCACCTACAGCAGTATTGTTTTACTATTATTCCAGTGTGGGAAAGAGACGGAGCTATACGGGATGTCTCGCGATATCTCTTTCCCTCACTGGAAAAGTAGTAAAACAATAATGTTTTAAGACGTCATGGTAGGCCACCTCTATTAATAGATTTTTATTAATTCTACTTCATAATTTGGGGATCAAAAAAGCATTTTTTTTAAAAGTACACTATAGCGAATTGTGATTTCTGTTTCAGACACAAGTCATCGTTACGAACAAAAAGAAAGAAGAAGAATGAATAAGAAGATGTCGCCTGCCTAGATGTGTACCAACAACACCAACAATACCAACTTACATATTTCACTAATTGATAAATCAAATAACAAACATCAGCTCGCTGTTCAATGAGCCTACGGGCAGAATATTCGCCCCACAAAGTTACATTCGCTAAAATTATTTATCCAATATGCATTCATTTAAATATTGAATATTATATTCATCCGTTTAGCATAAAGGATACCTGGTGTTCGCTACGGAAAGTTTATTTTTCAGGCAAATAATATTGCCCGGTTGGTTTTTGTGTGAGCTCAATACCCGAGTTATATGTTATTAGTAAAATGGCATAATTATAGTATCTATCTAGCGCTTTCCAAACTAACCGGATGCAGCTAAATACTGAATAATTTTTTCATGGAACGAATGGTTCTCAGGAAAAAAAAAAACAAGATCCAGCTCCATAAGTACCACCGCTGCGAGGGATTAAACCCCGCAGAGCTACGGATCTTCCCGGACGGATTTAAAACAGGGACAGGTACTGGAGCTGGAGTCTTCTCGGAGGATATCAACATCCATATAGCCGTACCACTGGGGGTCCACACAACACGGTATTTCAGGCAGAATGCATGGGCATTTCTCTGGCCGCATCAGCCATCTTAGCCAGGAAGGCAAAGGACCACTCTATTCGCATACTATCAGACAGCATGGCTGTACCTACTGTTAGCACTAGACAACCACACGGTCAACTACGGGTGTATAATACGAGTGTCACCAGCGCCTCAACCAGGTCGGTAATCACAACAACATAACTATACAATGGATAAAGGTCACAGCGATTCCCGGGCAACGATGCAGCGGATGAACTCGCTAGATGGGGATCGAGTACGGCAGCAGTTCGACGTCACTACTTAGCCACGAACTCCTACTCTACAATCAAATTAAATTAATTATTTATTCCCATAAGACCATTTCAGACACGTATCTGCGTAGTTCTCATGTGAGTTGGCCAAGATTATGTCTGGACCTTAAAAGAGTCTGTGACTTCTGAGTTTGTTTCGGCTGTTTCTACTCAGAGTAGTCAGGTACGAAACACCGGCCCCATCAAGTTTAAAAGAAAATTGACGTGTAAAAGTGTTTGTAAAAACCTACTTGCAAAATAAACATCATTTATCATTTATGAGTAAATAGCACCTCTGTCACCCCCTTCAAGGAATGCTAGGGTGACATTATGTTTTATTAAATTATTCCACCTGAAAGATTTCGCTTTGACTGTTCTTAATCTGATTCGATTTCACTGTTGACTGATTAAAGACATCAACGTATAGTTTCAACTGAAATCTGAGAATTCGAATTACTCAAGAAATTCTGTTGACATTGTTTTTATGTGTAAACAATTAATATTGATATACTTTTAATGAACGGGTATGACAATAATATTAATTTTATATCTGTTCCTCTCGTGTTTATTATATAGTAATAGCCGCACGGGTCGATCTTCAAGGTTAAGCCGGACTAATCAAGGTCGGTCCGTGGATGGTTGACCATCCATTACATCCCAAGTGCCTCCAAGAGTACGTTAATCCTTTGGTCCCGGCCATATTTTTTTTTTAATCTATATCCCACTCTAGGAATTTCTCCTGTATCGTAGGTGCGTTTACATTAAAACTTACAGACACAAACAGCCAAAATAGATCTTTGAATGGCCCAAAAGTCTGACAACCTGTCTTACCGAGGGGTATCGTATTACCCAGTACTAACTCGTTTGTGGAGGTCAGATAGGCAGTTGCTCCATGAAAAATACTGGTATTCAGCTCTATCCAGTTTGCCTGATATAACCCCAGTAAAGTAGGGAAGACGTAAGGCAGCTGATGATCTTTTCGTTTTGCTTAAGGTTATAATATTTTGTGGTTTGCATAAATAGAAAAAAAACCTCTATATTCTTTTATTATTATGCTTTTGCCTTTTACTGTAATAATCTATGCTAGTTTTTATTAATAGTAGGCCATACCTTATTAAACGCCTAAATATTATATCACTGCATAGCAGGCACCCGAGTGCATTTCATGCCTAAATTGCCTGAGCTGAGATTGCTCGATTAAGCCATACTGAAACGCCTATAAGGCTGTGCCTCAGGCGAGTTGTACTGACCCATATCTAACACGATATAGGTACTGGTTTATGCCTAATTTAGTTAAGACCTAGGAAACAGTCGGTGAAGGAAACCATCGTGAGGAAACCGGAATGTTCTAGTACAAAAAATTCGAAGACATGTGACATCTACCAACCCGCACTGCGCCCGCGTGGTGGATTACAGCCCACTCCCTATCATAGAGAAGAGGCCTGTGTCCCAGCAGTGGGAACATTATAGGCTGATGATGATGAAGCAGTCTATTCTCTAAAGATATACTCTGGAGGCACAGCAGTACTGCCGTTTCATAAAACTTACATCATCATCATCACCTGCCTAGCCTTTTCCCAACTATGTGTAACCTGACGCAGCTGAATACCAATATTTTACATGAAGCGACTGCCTATCTGACCTCCACAACCCAGTTAGTACTGGGTAATACGATACTCCTTAGTAAGATAGATTGTCAGGCTTTCAGGCCACTGACTGCCTGTAACGACTGTCAAAGTTTTATAGTATTGCGCTTATCTACTTCGTAATCACTTGACTAATGTAAATGCGGCTCAGTTGGCGCAGTGGTTGAGCGATTGACTGTTGCGCTGCGTGTCGCGGGTTCCATCCCCGCATGGAACAAATATTTGTATGACCTACAGGTAGTTGTTCCGGGTCTGGCTGTTTGTGTATGTGAATTTAAATGTTTGTAAACGCACCCACGATACATGAGAAATTCCTAGTGTTGAGCAACGCTTTTTTTAAAACGGAACCCTTATAGATTCGTCATGTCTGTCTGTCTGTCTGTCACAGTCCGTCCGTAAGTCACAGCCACTTTTTTCCGAAACTGTAAGAACTATACTGTTGAAACTTCGTAAGTAGATGTATTCTGTAAACCGCATTAAGATTTTCACACAAAAATATAAAAAAAAAACATAAATTTTGGTGTTTCCCATACATAGAAATGAAAACCAAAAATTTTTTTTTCATCATACCCATACGTGTGGGGTATCTATGGATAGGTCTTCAAAAATAATATTGAGGTTTCTAATATCATTTTTTTCTAAACTAAATAGTTTGCACTAGAGCCACTTCCAAAGTGGTAAAATGTGTGTCCCCCCCCTCTAATTTCTAAAGTAAGACGAGGAGAATTCTGGAAATATTTAGGATTGTAGAAGGTAAAAAAAACTATCAACGAAAATTAGTTTCAATAAGATATGATGTTTAGTTTTTGAGATATGGGACTTTTTCATCAAACTGCAGCAGTAACATTGTTTTTCATTAACATACTATGAAAAACAATTTAGTTTTGCGGTTGAGTGGAAGTTTACTAACTAATACTACTAACTAATGAATGACAGTTCAAAATATTTTTATTATATTTTTTGGGGATATGGGACCTTGTGTGCGAGTAAGACTCGCACTTGGCCGGTTTTTTTTTTCATTAACGCGACTAACTCGTATCGCCTGGAGACGTAAACACTGAATAAAGCTATAGTCAAACCTAGTGTCTAAGTTATGACCTAAGACTTATGTAGGTAATAACATTGTCCGGACAAAGTCATTTTTCACGAAATAATCCCAAGTGATGAATAAAAGTCTGGTGATAAAGTACTGTTTCGTTGAAGAAAAATATTTTCTTTTTTTCGTTTAGGCGTAATATTTTTTTCTTCGCAATAAAAGTGAAAGTACTTTGTACGGCTTTAAGGGATTTAGAGTTCCTAGTCTTTCGTTAATTTTTAATGTCTATTCGGTTGTCAAGTTTGTAGAGGATCGTTGAAAAAACATAATCATCTTAGTTTAACTAACACAAATGTTTCTCTTGACGAAATTCTAACAATTTACGTTGGGATTTCGTCAAAGTCTAGTTCCAAAACAAACGTTTGGTTATGGAAAAAAATAACCAAGTAAAAATAATTAATTACGACATTATTAAAATGTCTACAATCCTGAAAAAAAATACGAATTTAGGTACTCGATACCGTAATGAGAACTAACGTTTTCTGAAGTACTTCCAATATGTTTTGGTTCTTCATATTTACTACAAAAACATCATCTCACTGACATCATCACCTGCCTAGCCTTTTCCCGACAATGTTAGAGTTGGCAGTCTAACCAGATGCAGATGTATATCAGAATTTTACTTGGAGCGACTGCGTTTCCGACCTCCACAACCCAGTTAGTCCTGGGTAATACGATACCCCTTAGTAAGATAGTTTTTCAGACTTTCAGGCCACTGACTACCTTTAACGACTATCAAAGACCTACAAATGGCAGCCGGGGCCAATGGCTTAACAAGCGGAGGAAACTTGGTAAGTAATGGGTGATCACCCATCCACGGACCAGCTCAGGCAAGCACGTCTAAACCTGAAGATCGACCCGAGCAGTTGTTATTATTTAGCCACCAGCTCATCTCCATCTCAGCGACAATCAACATCAGAAACTTGTATGGAAATTAAAGGCATTTTTGACAGATTGACACCAATATTTTAATGCGAGCGTTATTGAAATACGGAAAACACCCTTCTAGCGTTTACAAAATAAATCAAATCGAATTTAATCTTACAGAATGAGAAACAAGGTCTTAATTATCTTTCCAGCCTGTTCCGTAAACGCAACACCACTGGAAACTTCAACAAAGTAACACAAAACTCGTCACTCACTCAACAAAATCCTAGCCCTCACTTCACTCAAAGGTGTTCACCATAACTTTACAATTACTGTCGAAAGCTCCTAGCGGTTACATTATATCGCGGATGTACCCTTTGTAACCGCACAAAGCAATTCCGCGTCAGTCCTGTGAATACCACAACAATGCATAACTTACATCTGCTGGTTACAAGGTGGCCTCAACTATGCTAAGTATGTTCTGAAGGGTCCTTGGATTTACTTAGGAAAATAGAAATACTTTTTTTTCAGAGAGGTAATACGGGAAAGCCAAATGAGAATGAAAGAGCAATTATACTTGACAGACCAGCAAAGTTAAAATCCCAAGTTATTCCCACGTCCTAAATAAATAAACAAAGTTGTAGCGACCTACAAAAAGCAACTTGCTACAAAAAGTACAACGGCACCAATGACACGACGAAAGAACTAACATCAATTTCCTACATCTCGCAAGCAAAGTTTAAATCGACTTAAAAGTATATAGAGAAACCCGACAACAACTGTTGGGCAGGTGCCCACCAGACACAACACCTGTCTGGTCGGAGGATCCTCCCTTTTCTATGGAGTATCGACGAACTTTACACCCTGTTCCTCATACCCCAAAAAGTATAACATGACACTTTGATTAAGAACAAAAACATGCAAACTCAATAAAAGCACCACCATGCCACCGGAAAATGCAAACCCAGTTGAATAATAAATAGGTGAGGGACGAAGTTCTGTATGGTGTCGGACGTTAAGAATAGCACCATCCCATATCTTCCCGAGGGTGTCGTATGAGGCGACTAAGGGACTTGCCAGAGAGCGGGCAGCAGCGTTCTCTGTCCTTTTGTAACAACCGTACTGCGATCGCCAACCCGCCTGCCAAGCGTGGCGATTATGGCAACACCCCCCAAAATGTCAATGTGGCAACTCTTGGGGGAGGCCTATGTCCAGCAGTGGACGTTAAAAGGGCTGAAATGATGATGATGATGAATGAGGGACGTTCCCTGAAAATCTGTTTGCTACTTTTAGTTCCATAATAATTTTAGCTATTGCTTACGTCTGCGTGTTTTCATATTTTTTTATAAAATAATCCTAGATAAAGGCATTTCTATGTCCTTTACTATCCCTTGTCTGGCCCAGGAAACCTATCTATCAATCAAAACGGTCGGTTTAGTAATAAAAATCAACATTA
This sequence comes from Cerastis rubricosa, assembly GCA_949152445.1. Classification (NCBI taxonomy): domain Eukaryota; kingdom Metazoa; phylum Arthropoda; class Insecta; order Lepidoptera; family Noctuidae; genus Cerastis; species Cerastis rubricosa. Next base: position 14,334,311 of record OX424540.1, on the reverse strand, counting down.
CAAAACTGTATGGTACTGTATGCTCTGTATGGTGTCGGACGTAAAGAATAGCACCAACCCATATCTTCCTGTGGGTGTCGTAAGAGGCGACTAAGGGATTTTCCAGAGAATGAGCAGCAGCTTTCTCTGTGCTTTTGTAACAACCATACTGCGATCGCCAACCCGCCTGCCAAGCGTGGCGATTATGGCAAAATCCCCCAAAATGTCAATGTGACACTTGGGGGAGGCCTTTGTCCAGTAGTGGACGTCTTTTGGGCTGAAATGATGATGATGATGATTACAAAACATCATGTCTGTGATCTCTTAAGGGTTAGGCAGAGGCGTACGCAAAAGTATCCCAGTGGTGACGTCATCAAAAGTTAACAGACAGACTGATAATGACACTATAGCATTTAAAATATTCTTCTTTTTGGCGCATCAATGGTAAAAAATCAAATGTGTTTAGCCCACAACTCAGCCACGCAAACTCCACTCGCTGATGCAGTGAATATATCAACAATTGCGCAGGTGACATGGCATGCGGTGCAGGATGCAAGGTGGGCCATTGTTTTTGAGGAGACGAGATACATGAGATCTAAGTCGTCCATGAACGCTCATCTGTAGAGATTGTATTTGCTCAACTAAATTGGGTTTAAAGTCTGTTTAGAGATTTCCAAGTCGGCCACGGCAACGCGTACCCAGGTGGAAGGTTTTCTAATGGATCGTTCCAGTTGTCATCGCATCTTTCTGTGGAGGTGTTGAAATTGGCTGAGCTGGATGGGCCCAAGCACCCAAGGATTTTTATACGATTTTCCTGCCTCTAAGGCACTGAGACCTAGCTGTGCACTGGATGGCATGAGTCAAGTAACTTTGTCCCCTCGATACGGTTGGCTATAATCTTGCAAATTTTTGGAGGGGTGCCGGACATTTAGTAGACACGCAAAGATTTAGAAAAAAGTTGCCTATCAAAAATACGTAAAATATTATTACAATCATGCAAGCGCAACATTAACTCACCTACATTATATTCGTATTATATTAACTTGCAAAGCAATGTCTGTGTTTACCCTCACTGCGAGTAGATAAGCTAAACTCAACATAGTGAGTGATTAATTACCTGAATTAAGACCCCCATCACAAGCTTCATAATACTTTCGCACACAAAATCTTTAGAAATACGCCAGGAATTAATTTTAAGATTTTCTGCTCCAATATGATTATGTACGGAATTGCCTGCAGGATCTACTAGGGATTCATAAAATATTAATATTACCATCTTTAGACGCTCGAAGTTTATAAGAGAATTAGTTCGTAATTTCATATAGTACAAGTTCGGATAAGGCGAACAAAGTCAAGATGTGTCTGGAAAGTTATTCGTTGTATATTTTATAATTGTCGAGTTTTGCAGGAAAGCTCCTCATTATATATGAAACCCTGGTACTGTCTTCGGAATTAACAAATACTTGACGGGTTTTTAAGACGATGTTTTCTAGGGTAAATTAGGCCCAAAATTATAATAGACTTGTCCTCTTCCGCATTTAATTGCACTACAAAAATAATAACTTGTAACTCTCCTACAATAAAATTAAGTGTTATTCGAGAAGAACAATGCCTTGCACTTCTTTTAAATTTAAATTCAATTTTGGAAGCCATAGTCGTGTATACTAGACACTACACCCCCGAGTTCTTACAATAGATCGCTCCAGGCAGGCAGAGAGCTTTCCGAAACATCGTATTTCACTAGCCGTTTTAAAGAGAACAAATCTTTTAACTTTTCAATAGAACATTGGCACAAAAAGCCTTGAAAGGAAGATACCAAAAACTTTATACAAAAACCATGTTTAAAGTTGAGTAATTGCTTTGTTTGGGATATACTATTTGGGCTATAATCTTAGATTACATAAAATAACATAACATTATACCACGCCTTGTAATTTCCGAAGAGTACGGCAGAGGTCTACCTAACAAGTACAAACTTAAACTCAAACTCAAAGCGTTTATTTCAATAAGACCATTACAGGCACTTTTGAAAGTCAAAAACAAAAAAACGCGAAGCTACAGTCCCAGTCACAAGGCATGATAACTTGTGAAAGTACTGTAGTTGTCCATTCCAAAGCGTAGATCTCTATGGAGACGACGGACACTCTTTTAAATCAAAATAGATATGTTACAAAATGTTGGTTACATCATTCATGTTAAGAATTACAAATATGTGAGAAAGATGTAGAAATACGGGCAAGTTAAGAGCGTCCAAAGTAAAAGATTGAATCAGTAATTCAAAAATAAAGTAATTAAAAATAAACCGTGGCAGCTAAGAGATGACCAGTCACAACTGACAGCGCCCGTTCACGAACATGACGCATGTATCAGCCATCATTCAACTCAACTATATTGTAGGGAACGAAAAGCGTGACATTTAAGTGAGCATGACATTCACTCAACCACCAAGCCACTCAAACACCCACAATTCACCAGTTATGATTAAGTCCCATGTAATAGGGGCGAGCCTATTGCCATTGACCGGGCACAAATCCAGACTCCGTGGCAGCTTCTGACAAATTCCTGTAGAAAAACCCAATAACACTTTGCTCGACCCGGAAACCGAATCCAGGACCTCACGCTCAGCAGTCGAGTTTGCTACCACTAGACCAATGAGACAGTATCTTAGATTAAATCTTTCCTTTTTGAAATTTAAAATTATTGAAGCATTTGAAGGTGAAATTGATTTGATTTACATTTGGACGGGGTGATTGATATGGGTTCGATGTTAGACTTTTAGATTACCTCCTTGGAGACGCAAAACCTAAGGTCTACATTGTGATTGACAATAGAATCACTAGGTCTATATACACTCAATCGATCAGTCACTTACGTGTATACCTGGTGGCTTAGACAAAGTGATAACAATGTTGGAGTAGTCAAAAATTTATCGACAAAAGCTACTGAAACTCTTATGTCAATCATTCCGAAAATCTTTGTAGAAATAAGAAAAACTTTTGAAACGACAAACGTCTTATCTAGGACCTCAGTTATGTCTATAGCCCGAAAAAAGGGTTTTACCCAAGTTTTAATGGAGTTTATTTTGTACGAATATCGTCAATGAAACTAAATTCGATCAGTGGGTCTTAACCGACTCATCATCTGCCTAGCCTTTTCCCAAACTATCTTGGGGTCGGCTTCCAGTCTAACCAGATGCAGCTGAGAACCAGTATTTTACATAAAGCGACTGCCTAATCTGACCTCCACAACCCAGTAACTGGGTAATACGATACCCCTTATTATGACTGGATGTCAGACTTTTGGCATCTGACTACCCATAACGACTGTCAAAGATCTACAAGTGACAGCCGACAACGGCTTTACGTGCTTTTCGAGGCACGCAGGAAACTCGCTATGTAATAATGGTCACCCATCCGCGGACCAACCTCGGCAAGCACGGCTTAACCTCAAAGATGCGCTGTTAAATGTGCGGCTCTTATTATTTAGCCACGAGCACCTCCGACTAAGATCAGTGAAATTATAATCCTATTAATATTAAAAATGCGAAAGTTTGTGATAGATATCTGGGTGTATAGATGTATGGATCTTAGTTAGTAAGTTAGTAAGCCGTGGGTTCGAAACCAAGCAGGCGCATTACTTTGTGTAATTTATTTCATCACCCCTGCCCTCAAAAACGGTGAAGGAAAACATCGTGAGAAAACTAAATGTTCTAGAACTGCCGTGGTGGATTACAGCCCACTCCCTCTCATAGAGAGCCCCAGCAGCGAGAACATTATATGATGATGATGATACTTTTATGCCGGTCGTACGATCACGTGAGACAATAACCGAACTCCACGCGGGTGAAGCCGCGGCCATAAACTAGTAGTGCCTTAATTTCAATGTTATAACGATACTGACAAGTCTTGAACTCCATTTAGACGTACAGGTGCCCATGGCATCTTAAAATATTATTGTTTTACTCCTGTTCCAGTGTGGGAAAAAGATGGCGCTAGACATCCTGTATAGCTCCGTCTCTTTCCCACACTGGAATAAGAGTAAAATAATACTGCTTTATGACGTCATGGTTAGCCAGCTGATCACGTTTAGTTTCATCAGAGAAATCCACTCATTGTGTGTTTGGCAACCTTATTCCCGGCTTCAATAAGTCATTCTGCGAAAGCGACATTATGAGAAAGAGATATTTTACTAAAAGTAGTCATTTTGCGAAAGAGACATTTTGCGAAAGCGACATTTTGCGCCTGAGCCGTCTATTCAAATTATTGTGTACCTAATTGAATTGTCTGTTGTGATTTAAATTAACCAATAACAGCTCGCATGAGATCTAACAGCAGATTTACAAAGCTCTATCAGTCTTTCAGGAACGGACAGTTAGAGCAACTCAGTAACGTGAGCTGAACAAACATTTTAGTGGGAATTTCATGCCAGCTCTTGTGCGGAAAACTGACATTGTAATTGAGATGAGATAATCCGTTCTTTAAACCACAAATGTCCGTGAACATTGTCTTTGAACTATATACAATCTATTTTTCTGGAACGGTTTTATTCGTGTAATTATTTCTGTGAATATTCAAAGCTGCATTAATTCCATACCTTTATAGTGTTAACATAAAAAAAAACCTGAGTTGTTTTAGGGTTGGACCTCATCTGGCAGCACGGAATCGCACTTTTCCATGCTTCTATCATTAGAACAGTCATTTGCTAGAGCGAGAATCAGAGCGTGCTGCCGACCGCATAATCAATGCTGCCGCGTGCGATAGCATTTCCGCTATGTTTCTCGCTCTAGCAAATGACTGTTCTAAGCAACTGAAAAGGATAGAAGCATGGAAAAGTGCGATTCCGTGCTGCCAGATGAGGTCCAACCCTTAGTCGTAGTTTTACGTTTTGCCGTTTTACACATAGAACCTATGGACTAGGTTATTTCCTATGCTTTTACTGTAAACGTATTACAGCTGTAGGTAAGTATGAATCTGAAAAAGATACTAATGTGGAACTAGATAAATAAGGTAATTATTTTAAATTTGGCCCGTAAACCGAAGGGTCAAGACTTTCGACAAAAGGAGATGAGGATAATTCGTTTTGAATATCGTGATAATTGCTTGCCCAAGTTAAGGTAATGAAATTCGAAATATTTAAGACAAAAGACTTTTCGTATAGGTATTCCTTCTAATAGGGTTTGTTAACAAAAACCAGAAAAAATAAAAAAAATCTATGATGACGAATATGGCTGTTTTAAAGTTTAATGACATACTGCTGTGTCCCACTGGTGCAGGTATCGTATTACTGGGTTGTGCAGGTCAGGTAGGCAGTCGCTCCATGTAAAATACTGATACTCAGCTGCATGCGGTTAGACTGGAAGCCGACCCCAACATAGTTGGGTCAAGGCTAGCCAGATGATCATGACCTACTGCTGAATGACAAAATTCATTACGTTTTAAAGGGTAATTATATTTTCAGACATATTTTATACTGAACCGGAATTATCTATTAACCTAGCAATATAACAAGACCAATGTAAATTCACCAACAAAATTCTAAACTAATAATAATGTTACACGATTCAAAGCCGTGAATAATAAACATGTTCCACAGTTTAACAGCTATAGTAAGCCCAGTATTCCAAAGCAAACATGATAGAATCATTAGTGTCTAACACGAGGTTCACTAATGTTTCAACAAAACTCCTTTTACAAATTTTACAAAACTCACCGTCATGCGCTTCGAACTTAACCTGCTGTCCGAGACAGGGTGCCCAAAGTCCCGAGCTCGCTTTGTTCGCTCTTGATTCCTAAGTATTTGTTGTTTTTACACGACTGCCTAATTAATGAAATTTTTTTTTAGGAAATTGCGTAATGATGCAATATGTATTTTTTTTTCGTTTTTATTTCAATCGTTGTTTTACGAGATGACATGAATATAAAAAGAATTGTTTGTCAAATATAGGTTTATCGAGTAAATACTTTATTAAGTGAAAGTTTAAAATGAAATTATTGTTGTTTGTTATTCGACTATTCTACTTGATATAAATGATTTTGATTTGATTTGAATTCAAAGTATAATAGTTCAAATATTTGCATTCATAGTTAAGATATCGATTGTTCCATCAGTTTGTACACTCAAGAAACAAAAATGTTTAACAAATTTTAAAAATTCATTCTATTTTTTCCGTAAAACAAACACATTGTCACCGTTTCGCACTGTCAACTATTCAACATTTTGACAGTCAGAAAAACAAGAACGTGCCTAACCTTTTATTCCTCACCTGTACTTAGGTACTACCGAGTTCACTGATGGGCTGCAACTTTTCACCCTTATGCTATAAGTAATAAGGTTGAAAAGCGTATAGTAAAGTGTGTGTAGTACATTATGGGGTTTCTTAATACCCTGAAGCGCGCTTACATCATAATCCGTCGTTAATTCTACTATTTGTTGATGTTAGTCTGTTAAGTGGTGAAACCATGCAACGGTACATAGAATTTTAAATCAAAGCTAGTGTTAATCGCGTTAAACGACTGCCCACTGAATATTTTTTCTTTAGTATAGTTTTTATTTTTTTCAGTGCCAGTTAGTTGTGTATTAAACGAAACTATAGGTACTACTGAGTGAAAAAATGTTCGTAACGAAGCCGTTCTCCTCGCCAGCATTGCAATCATGTTTTTGTTTAAGACCACACCTGGGAACCTTCTATTTACTGAGATATTGGGGTCAAAGTTCTAATTTTTACAAGTTTCTAATTTTTAATATTTTATCTTTACTTTAAATACCTCCATGACCCCCGAACTATTTAATGCATCAATCAGCACAATGTTTTAAGTGCGTGACATTGAGTCCTAACGTAGAACATGATTTTCCACCCAAAAACAGTCGTTTCCCAGTCATTTTTGCGTAGAGTTACTTAGTTCGATGTACAGAATGCTTGTTTGACGGCTTCGTGAAGGGTCTACACCTTATATATTGAGTGATGTCAGGTAGGCCGCACGAGAGCCCTGCGAAAGTTTGTGATAGATATCTGGGTGTATAGATATAAGGATGTTTGTTACTCTTTCACGCTCAATCTACTGATCTAATTTAGATGAAATTTGGCACACAGATAATAATATATAACACGGATTAACACATACTTTTCATAATAATAAGGGAGAGCAGCGGTGGCCCAGTAGTGGTACCCCGACTTACGAGCAGTAAACCGCGGGTTCGAACCCAGGCAGGCGCATTACTTTGTGTAATTTATATCATCACCACTGCCTTGAACCTAGAACTAAAAAATCGAAGAAATGTGACATCAACCAACCCGCACCTGGCACCGCGTGGTGGATTACAGCCCACTCCCTCTCATGGAGAGGAGGCCTGTGTCCCTCCAGTGGGAACATTATAGGCTGATGATGATGATGGTGGCCAAGGCCACTGCTATCGTAATCGAGGTGGCAGAATTTTGGTCGAAGTTCATTTAATTTTTAAGGCATCTTCTTTACGAGGACGAAGCCGAATGATACCTAAAAACAATTTTTCGTTACAACAGATTAATAAGAAACAATAATAATGACAAGATAGATAATAATAACGACAAGCTCGTCATTTAGAAGCCGAAAGTCTGACTTCCAGTCTTACCAAGGGATTTCGTATTACCCAGTTACTGGGTTGTGGAGGTCAGATAGGCAGTCGCTTCATGTAAAATACTGATACTCAGCTGCATCCGGTTATACTAGAAGCCCACCCCAACATAGTTTGGGAAAAAGCTAGACAGAAGATAATGATGAATGATGACAAAATAACAAAGATCACTTTCACCATACACAACATCACGCTTGTAATCCCCGAAACGTTAGGCAGACGCATAGCTAATAGTACACCCACATTCGCCATTTATGATTAAGTCCCATGTAACAAGGGGCGAGCCTATTGCCATCAACTGGGCACAAATCCAGACTCCGTGGCTGCTACTAAGAAATTCCTGATGGAAAAACCCAATAACAATTTGCCTTACACGGGAATCGAACCTAGGATCTCATGCTCCACGGTGACGATGCAACCGCTAGACCAACGAGGCAGTCTTACATAACGTTTCTATATAGTACAGAAAACCACAATAATAATCATAGATGGTTCAGCCAGCTCTGTCAAACAGCGGCCCTGGAACACAAAGGGCTAAGAAGGAACATGGATGGGTTTTAGTCAGTACAAGACACTCCCTTCCGCTCCGCCCAGAGCAGGAGGGGTCATTTGATGATTGCCCAAACGTAAAAAAGCTGTATCATATTTTGCCAGCACCATTTATTTTCTTATATGGCGCCGAGAGAAGATCATCCATCTTGCATTCTTGGCCCGAAATGTCATCCGCTGTCATAAAACTGACGACTATTTTCAAATCTTTTGCGGATGAGTTATACGATCGTGTCCGAGGACCTTCCCTGATTAGATACCGGGAAAATCCCGAAAAAATCCCGGGAAAATCGTGGAAAGTTACGGGTTATAATCTTTGCTATCGGTTGTGGGTTTTTTCCCTCAGGCGTTGACCCGCTGGCGTTTCTAGTTATTCCCACTGGATCTTGTCGGCAGAAAATAACAAGAAATATAGAAATCGTTCCTTCAAAATATTGTAAGTTTAGAGAATTAACTGTGTCGTGTTAGAAATAAGTGGACATTAAAGAAAAGATACGATGAAGAACGTTTATTTGGCACAGTCGAAACAAATACATAAAAAAAACTCTACAGTACAATTTACGATTAGCTATGTCTAAGTAGGCCTAACGGACGTGTAAAGAAAGCAATAATGTCGAGACACATGTTATAGAGCAGCGGTGGTCCAGTGGTGGCAGCCCCGACTTACGGGCAGTAAGCCATGGGTTCGAATCCAAGCAGGCGCATTACTTTGTGTAATTTATTTCATCACCGCTGCCCTCAAAAACGGTGAAGGAAAACATCGTGAGGAAACCGGCATGTCCTAGAAATAAAAATTCGAAGACATGTAACATCTACCAACCCGCACTGGGCCCGCGTGGTGGATTACAACCCACTCCCTCTCATTGAGAGGAGGCCTGTGTCCCAGCAGTGGGAACATTTTATGCTGATGATGATAACATGTTATACAGTTAAATGAATAAAACTGAGATGATCCATTTCAAAATATTTACCAGTCGGTACAAATCTGTCGTTTCAACATAGCCAAGTAATAAAACAATTCATCAATGTTGTTTACATTGGCAATCATGTCTTAGAACCAATTTATGTCTCATCCATCACAAAACAATAATAATTTACAGAAAAAAAACAAAATTAATCTTTATAATAACAAAAAAAAAACCTATTACAATCAGTTTGAACTCCATCAAATATGAAAGACCTTCATCACAAACCGTCCTTCATTTTAAATTAAAAAAAAAAATACAATTGAACAGGCGTAGGCGAAGCGAAATAAAGCCTAGTTCAGAATAAAACATTGCAAATCCAGACACGTTATCAGGCAAATCTCTGAGCTTATCGGGGCGCGTTTACGTTTATCTGAGTGAACAAGTAAAGTACCTACATTTGTAAGTCTTCTTTTGTAGGTCTTCAAGTGTTTGAGATGACACGAACTAATGCATCAAATGTTATAAAGGTATTAAGAGCTACATTTGCAAGGTTTGGGTTGCCGGAGGAATTAGTATCTGATCAGGGGCCACCATTCACTAGTATAGAGTTTAAAACTTTCTTAAAAAACAACGGCATTAAACAATCTTTTTCACCAGCCTACCACCCATCCTCAAACGGGGCTGCGGAGAACGCAGTTAAGCTTTGCAAACGGGCGATTAAGAAAGCGCATAGAGATTGTGTAGATGTCGACACCGCACTACAAACGTTTCTGTTAGCATACCGGAACACCGTGCACAGCACTACCGGGGAAACCCCAGCTATGCTATTACAGAGACGTCCATTACGCTCCAGACTTGATTTACTGCGTACCAGCCAGGTCACCAAAGACAGAGTCGATCAAGCTCAGAGACGTCAAATGGAATTCGCGGGGGGAACAGACCGCAGTTTCAGGGAGGGTGACTCAGTTTGGGCTCGTGAGTATGGTGTTAGTGATAGGTGGGTGAAAGGTACCGTGGAACGGGTAGACAGTGCCCGTAGATACTCAGTGGTAAAGGATAATGGTCAATCGCTAAAAAGACATGTAGATCAAATGCGGCGCAGGTCACGCTTTTCTGATGTTACCTGTCCAGAGACAGAGGACAAGATAGATCATGGGGAAGAGAGTGCGGTCGAGCCACTTACCGAGGGGTTAGAACGGGTAGTAAAGGTAGCTTCACCAGAGGCGACTATCAGGAATAAGGGTGAATGTTCAAATTCGGTCAATAATAGTCCCGGAGATTCTCCGGTTAACTTACAACCACAATCTCCGCCGCCGGAGAATCGGAACCCAAAACGAACACGTAAACCAGTAGACCGATTTAGAATTGTTTAACTAGTTCAGAATCATTATCAGTCTACATCAGGTTGATATTGTTGTGTTCGTTATGTTTTATTATTGTGTTATTATATAGATGTACTGTTGTATTGTGGTGGAGGTGTGATATATTTGTAATAGTGGGTACTTAGAATTAAGTCTTTGTTTGTCACAAGCCGCGGGTCAGTCTCCGAATATACGTCTATCAGTGAAGTCCATGTTTTATTGTGCTCCCGATAGTTCCCGTAGCTCCCATATTCTTCAAAAAGTTGCCAAGAATGGAATGGATGCTCTTGCTCGATTGCATTCGAATGGTGATTTTCGCGGATTCTGGAAGGGTACAAGTAAAGTAAGCGTGAGACAGTGAGAACATGAGTTATGTTATGAGAGCAGCGGTTGCCCAGTGGTGGCAGCCCCGACTTACGAGCATTAAGTCGTAGGTAATCGCACCCAAGCAGGCGCATTACTTTGTGTAGGGGAAGGTTGCGATCATTGGACCAGCTCTTTCATTGGACCACCAAGGTATCTTCAAAACTGTGCAAGCTAGCAACACCCAAACTAGCCGAAACGAGTCCTTGGCAACTCAGTTGCACCCCCCTCTTATTCCAGTGACGCTGCTGGACGTAGCGAGGAATGACGCGTCTGGTTGTGTTTGCGACGGTCAAAATCTTATAATGTCACTCAGGACAATTTTACGTGAGTATCATTGTATTCATATTTGTCTGCTTGCACTGTTATGAAATATTGGACAATTTATTTGAGATTGAATGAGTGTTATTCAATTTTGTCTAATCATGACCATGTATATTTTAATTCAGTTTTTCTAAACCAGTACCTTGTTGCCATCAATGGACCTCAAGAGAGTTCCACCGTTGGACCGGTACAATCATAGCAACTTTTTATTGTATTTTTTGATCATAATAATTAAAATAAATTTAAAATTCCAGGATGTCGCCAAATAAAAGAAAATACTTTGCATGGAATGAAACAAGTACTAACCTTGCTTTAGAATCAGTAAGGAAACAAAGAGTTGGTTTAGATGAAGCTAGCAGAATAAGTATATGAAGTGCCAAAAAACAAACGAAACCAAGGTTAGATGGAGTTAACCAGAAAGCTAGAGAACACGTCGGGTTCCGAAAGAAGGTCTCTTTCGGAACCCGGTATTTGGACGTGTTCTCCCTCCAGAATTAGAGAAGGAGCTATTTATATATTTTAGTAATATAGATAATTATATTTAGTTGCCTCGATTGGACCTCTAGAACAAATTTCTCGAAGTCCATTGATGGCAACTTGGTGGTTCAATGAAGGTGCTCATGGTCCAAAGAAGGCAACAGCCCAAGATTTAGTTTTCTTCGTTTAAATAAAAAAGGGTTTGCCCGAATTGTTTGTGACTTTGATTATTACAAATAAACACCTTACGAAATAAAAATAATAAACTGCTTTCATTTTAACACTTATACTTTTTGAGATTTGAGGTCGTAAAGTTAAGTGGTCCATTCATAGCAACCTTCCCCTAATTTATTTCATCCCGGCTGCTCTCAAAACGGTGGAGCAAAACATCGTGAGGAAACCGGCATGCCCTAGAACTAAAAATTCGAAGAGATGTGACATCTACCAACGCGCACTGGGCCTGCGTGGTTGATTAAAGCCCACTCCTTCTCATTGAGAGGAGGCCTGTGTCCCAGCAGTAAGAACATTACCTATAGGCTGATGATGATGATGATGATGATGTGTTATGTTATCACTGTGTCGTGACGACAGACAGTTCTCTCGTTACCACTTAATTGACATGAATAACTGTCGTTCACAGCAGTGATAGCGTAGTAGTTGGACTGCCAAGTCAAAGTCATACCTTAGTCACGCACCTCTGTTTTTTCGGAAGCATGCGCATTGTATAACTGTCACTTGCTTTAGTGACGGAAAACATCTTGAGGGAAGCAAATCAGCATTCCTACGAGAAATTTCTCAGCGGCATGTAAAGCCAAGTTTTTATACCATCCATAGGCGTCTAGCCTTAGGGTGGTATACTCTCACACCAGGTTATTCGCTACTGACCACACGAAAGAGAAAGAAGACTATTGTACACAACATTAATACAGTAAGCGTGATGCTGGCAAAAAACAGTAAAACTAATAACGGATAAAATAAAAAATGCGTCTATCTATACGAGCTATCTCTTGCCTGGCCAAGTGAATATAATGATGATTTTTATAACTTCATTCAGCCTACAAAAACAACGGGGAACATATTTTTATAAAACTTTTTTATTTCTCATAAAAATGATAGTGGAGATCTATTCGCCAGCTGGTGCATTGCGGCGATAAATAAGTCCATATAAAACCTGTTACCCCATGACCCTACCCCACGGCAAAAGGGAAGGGTCAAATTAATGGCTGCCAAGAAATATCGCCACTCCTATAAAACCGCCAAAACAATGGTTTTGCGGGTTTTTTGTTCATAAAATTCCAATAAAATTCGAGTTTGTTATGCTGGGTCGAATTTGGTGTTGCAAAATAGCGTAAGGTATTAAACAGCGAGCTACATACGTCGTTGATCACAATTTTTAACCGACTATCAAAATGAGGAGGTTATCAATTCGCATGTTTGTATTTTTTTACGTATTTTCGGGAATAACTCCGTCATATATTTACGGATTTGCAAAGTTCGAAAGGGGTGTATTCCGAAATGGTCCCATTTAAATTTCATATAGATCTGATTATGAGTTTCGAAGACAGACAACGAAACTCTTCAAAAAATAACAACAAATCAACCACGATTACTGCTATCGCATAAATATGCTTTGTTTACGCAATCACAGAACATAACTTCACGCATGTACGCGAGTGTACATGCGTGATGACCACTCGTGTATACCAAAGGGTTATGCAGATGTATTCAGTAATTGCTGTCCCGCGCGCAACTTCGTCTGCGTCACATTTTCCCCGTTTTCGCAACATTTTTCATTGCTGCTCCACTCCTATTGGTCGTGGCGTGATGATATATATTTTTACAAAAAATTAAAACCGACTTCAAAAACACAAAAATATAAAAAAAGCTTCAGAAGTCCGTGGAAAAAAAGTGGTATTTTTCTTATTTTTTTTTTTTTGTTCTCTACCACAATGCTGTCTTATTTGACCCAAAAGTTGACTGGTAGAGAATGCCTTGTGCCATTAAGTCCGCCTATGTACCACCAATATACGTGAAAATAAACACATAAATAAATTTATTAAACACACACAGGCACATAATCAGCTCATAACGTTGCAAAATTATTATTATATATTAGTACAAAATTTTTGTTTGTCTGTCTGTTTGTTCCAGCTAATCGAAACGGCTAAACCGATTTAGACAGGAATTTTACTGGAAAATAGCTAAAGTTATAAGGAGTAATTAAGGCTACACATTTACGCACTTAATTTAAGAAAAAAGTTTAGGGACCCGGGCAAAAATAAAAAAACAAAATTGTTAACAAAATCCGATTCAAATATGGAAAGTAATATTTTTATAATAATTTCACGCGAACGAAGGTCGCGGGCCACAGCTAGTAATAAAATAGATTAGGTAGCCGGGACACAGATCTCTGTGACAGAAAATGGCTCGTAATCCAATAAGTTCGAGCTTGGTAGATTGACACGATTTTGATGTTTTGGGATCTATGAAATATCGCATTCTTCACTACATTTTCCGTCATCGTTTTCCGAGCAGTAATGAAGAAATAAATTACTGAAGGAAAGTACACACGTATACAAAGAAAACATCTCTACAGTATGCTGACATTGATTGAGAAGTGAAATCTTTTATTTCTCGATATAAATCCACATACCTACAACATTCACAAATAAACACCACCCTAAATAAAATACACTGAAATTACACACCCACGGACGCGCTAGTATGCACTGGTTATCACGTAGTATCTAATCAGATAGTCGTTACTTGTGTATATTTGTAATTCATCATCATCATCATCAGCCTATAATGTTCCCACTGCTGGGACACAGGCCTCGTTTCTATGAGAGGGAGTGGGCTGTAATACACCACGCGGGCCCAGTGTGGTTTGGTAGATGTCACATGTCTTGAATTTTTAGTTCTAGGACATAGCGGCTTCCTCAGGATGTTTTCCTTCACCGTTTTTGAAGGCAGCGGTGATGAAATAAATTACACAAAGTAATGCGCCTGCCTGGATTCGAATCCACGGCTTACTGCTCTTAAGTCGGGGCTGCCACCACTGGGCCACCGCTGCTCTTTTATTTGCATGCAAATGTGATAAATATAGAGGGTGTTAGTCTATTTGTAATTGGTTGACCTGATCTCAGGATCAGAGATTAATAACACTTAAGGAAAGCACCAGAACTCTAATAAAACCATCAAAGAAAACTTGGCACTACGCCACAAAAACCTTCAGGAAAACTTTTCCCCCAGCTATTTGTTATCATGATCATAATATGAGAACATAACGTTTAGTTCTTTTCTCATTTGTGTCATTATTGGAGTGTGGATAAAATAAATGATATTGCTATAGACCTGTTGCTTGGATTATGCTGGCTTAGATTTCGTATAAGGCTATAGATTCGTTGGAGCAAAACTAAAATGTTTGTGTTGCCATCAACCGGACAGAAATCCAAACACGGCCTGGGGTTATCATCATCATCATCAGCCTACAATGTTCCCATTGCTGGGACACAGGCAACCTCTCTATAAAAAGGAGTGGGCTGTAATCCACCACGCGGGTCCAGTGCGGGTTGGTATATGTCACATGTCTTCAAATTTTTCGTTCTAGGTAATGCCGGTTTTGTTATCATGTTTTCCTTCACCGTTTTTTAGGGCAGCGGTGATTAAATAAATTACACAAAGTAATGGGCATGCCTGGGTTCGAACTCACGGCTTACTGCTCGTGAGTCGGGGCTGCCACCACGGGCCACCGCTACTCTCCTGGTATGCAACTAAGAAATGCCTGATAGGAACACTCAATATGACTTTGATGGACATGGTAATTGTGCCCGAGATCTCATGCTAAGCAAGCAGTAGCTGTTGTGACCTTTATACCAACACGAAAGTCAGGTGAGTCCTTGTATTACATGGAATTTACTCATATCTGGCGAAATGTGGGTGTACTCTAGAGATAACTGTTCGTAGTCTTTTGGGGCTTGCAGGTCCTGTGTGATGTTATGTTTGTTTCTATGAAGACTTGCCGGACGAAGTACAGGAGGAGGAGTTTGCCTTTAACCGGTAAAACCCATTACATGCAACCATAGATTATTTTAAGGAAGTCCGAATATTCTAAGGATGACCGCCGACTGGTTTTAGCTGGAAAACCCTCGTGCCCTCGTAGCTCTCTCCGGGAGGAGGATGGATAAAATTTTTATCCATCCTATAAAATTTTCTTTGGTTTCCAAAACCAAAAATATTACGGTTCCAGCAATCCTGCTTTTGTCCAATAGCAACACTTATTCCAACAAAATTAAGAGCGTTTATACCCTACACCATTTCATACAAACTTTCAAGTCATTATTTTATTTTTAAAGTTACTAAAATAATTTCGAAATGTCTTTTAAAAATGAAGATAATTGGAAATTTCTGTTTCCACAGATAATTAAAAATCGGTCTAATTTAGCTGTAACACTATTTTTCGAAAATGTTTTTTAGTATCTTTTTAGACCTAAAATCTGTTCAGTCATTTCGGAACATAACGACTTGAAAGTTTGTATGAAATGCCGTAGGGTAAAAACGCTCTTAAGGTCGTTAACACAGCGAAGGAGGTGGCGGAACATGAGAGGGAGAGAACCTCACGTCCCAGCCGCCGCGGGAGACGCCCCGGGCGTCGGGGGGCAACCAGTGGCCCCCGGCCACCGTAGGCGAGGGCCTGTGGACGGTGAGTAATGGGCTAGCTCACCGTCCGTCCGTTTTATGACGACAGACCGTGCCGACGGCGCGTTCGTGTTCCACGCTCGCCTCAAGGAGATGTCAGCAAATCGGAAGGGGTCCGAGAGGGCCGATGCCTGCCAGGGCTGCGGGTTGTTC
This sequence comes from Cerastis rubricosa, assembly GCA_949152445.1. NCBI lineage: Eukaryota > Metazoa > Arthropoda > Insecta > Lepidoptera > Noctuidae > Cerastis > Cerastis rubricosa. Next base: position 14,317,888 of record OX424540.1, on the reverse strand, counting down.
GAAAGAGATACCGTGCCCCTGGAACGCAAAGGGCTAAGAAGGAACATGGATGGGTTTTAGTCAGTCAAGTCTGACACTCCCTTCCGCTCCGCCCAGAGCGGAAGAAGTCATTTGATGATTTCCCATCCGAAAAAAAAAAAAAAAGGTCGTTAACACAAAAACAGTAACTAATAGTTTAACAATACCCGACTTAACATAAAATAAATACTAAACAAATTACCTTTCACATCACGGCCGCGACTTTCTCCCAACAAAAGAAATAAGCCCGGTACCCTAAAACTGTGAACGAAAACAGGTCCCGAAAGTAAATTGAAAACGGCAGAAAATAACACCTAACAAAAAAGTTTCGGAAATGTAAGAACAAAATAGAAGCGTTTAATTTTTGTTTTCTCTTTCCTTTGATAAGCGAGAAGCAATTGGAATAAGAACCTAGTAATTATTAAGAGAGAGTATGACATTGTGTTGATAAATCGATTGGAGAGTCGCTCAATGATTGTTGATATAACGGTCTAGCATGACGAGAACCTCGTGAAAGCAAAGAAAGATAAGCATTTCAAATATCTACATCTGGCTCGCGAGGTTGTCGGCATGTGGGACGTGAGTACAGCAGTCATTGTGCCGATAGTCGTGTCGGCCAATGGTTTTATAGCCAAAAGCCTCGACCAACATCTGAGGAGTATTTCGCTTGGCAGCTGGATGAAGGGCTTGAGTCAGACTTTCGGGTCACTGACCTGTAACGCCTGTCTAAGGTCTACAAATGACAGCCGGGACCAACGCAACGGCTTATCATGCTTCCTAAGTCACAGAGACCCCCTTACAAATAATACATTTTATGAGTTAGCAATTTATTGTCAGCCGTTTCCCGTAATTTGAGATTTTACGTTTAATAACTCGAATACGGTCTCTGACCACTGAGTATTCACGAAATTAAGTCCGTATGAGGTTTTGCTTGCGAATTATTGTATCCTTCCTATAAAATATTAACAGGATTATGCTGATTTTACATTATTTAAGAGAACCCAATTATTAATTTTAAATGAGGGTTGGTTGTTGAATATTTTGAGTAACTAAAGAATAATGTACTTCTTTGTTTATACGCACCATATTTCAAACAAGGAAAAGTAATTTTTAAAGTCCAGTTTTCTTTTAGAAATGCCATAAATGCATTCAATTGCTTAGTTTTTTTTTTGTATTGTACGGTCAACCTATAGTATAGGTAGGCAAGAAGAAAATATGTTTTTTTTTATTGATTAAGTTCGAAACAATCAGGTATGGAATAATAGTACATTACTGCCGCGGTCTATAATGATTACTTTGCTGGTCGCGCTGATTATGGCCGACAGCGCAGCGTAGCGCAGCTCCAGGCCGACACAGCGCGGTCAGCGTGCAGCACTTGATGGACGAGCTGAGATAAAGGCCGAGACCGTAGGCCGAGGCCTTTACAGCGAGGACAGCAAGGGCTGCAATGATGGCCAAGCTGAAAGGCCTAGGCCTTTTAGCGTAGCTAGGCTAGCTCGAGGCAATCATAACGTGACCAGCGAAGCAGTCATTGTGGGCCAAGGTTTGTATAGTGCTTTACTCAAAATGCAAGTACCTAATCTAAATGAAACCAGCAAGTAATCTAAAAATAAAATATATTAATTAAAATTTTCGCTGAACCATGATTTAATTAATTCTTTGTTTTTTTTTTGAGCAATGGTAATTGGAACTATACAGCCTAATATGGAATAAAATCTTTTTGTACCTATCTCTATAGATACAAACAGCTGTGTTCTAAATAAAACCTTTTTGGATTTGATTTTTTAAAACGTTGAAACGTCAAAATAGCGGCCGGCAAAACATTGCCGGCCTGTTAGAGCGGCCAGCAAAACTTTGCCGGCCGCTCCTTGAAACAGAACGGCAAGGTCGACTTTGCTCAAACAAGGTTGTCATAATAATGACCACATTACATGCATTTTTGAGTAAACGCTATTAACAGAACAATTATAATAATTCATGATCACATCGATGAATTATTTTTTTACCTCCCTGACCTAACTTCTTAATTGATTACTTTACCTAAATGTTTTTCTAAAATAAATGGATTTTAGTGAAGCTTTTAATATATCAGAAGCAGGTACCCAAGTACTTTCCCAAATAAATTTTCCTCATTTACAGAAATCACTTAATTAAAGGGCCGTAGAATCATTTGGACTTCGCTAAGTAAGTGCGTACCGAAAGCCGAAAAGAAAGTAAGTAATTAATTTCCATCTGTCGAAGCTTGAAAACTTTGAAATTGGATTTATTATTTTGCACCAAATGATTTAACTACCAATTCCCAATAACTTTTTACGTAAAAGTTATTGTTAAAATATCACCGTGAATCAATTAAAAAAGATAATCCCAAAAACAAATATTATTAACACATTTATATTAACACGCTGCGCGCTGTATTCCAAAATGGGCATAGTGGACGTAGGCAAGACGGCTGCTAGGCTGCAATGGGATTGGGATTGAATAGATCACGTTTGTCGCATGCACGATAACCGCTGGGCAAAATTCTCCACATAATCATGAGTGCCAAGAGATGGACAGTATCTCCGGGGCCGGCTCAGAAAGCGGTGAAGAGATGACCCAGATGCATAAGGCAAAGGCTGGTTCGTAGTGGTGCGAGTTAAGAGTTCGTGGAAGGAATTGGGGGAATTGCTTTTGGCTAACTAAAAATTTTAATCAATATTCGACATAGGATAGTCGTAATAAGCCTACAATCCCCCACAAGTCCTCTTTGAGAGAGGTACCTATTAATATTGGGAAATAATAAAAATAGATCACCCTCATCTTTATGGTCTGAAAAATACAAGGTGTTGTTTTGCAACCTCGTCAAATTCTAGGAGGTAACTATGCTAATGATTCTCGACCCGAATCAATAATAAAATGAGTAGGTAATTTTCTTTTTTTTATTTATTTACTGAAATCCGTAACTGTCAACCACCCGTGTTTTAAACACGGGCCGTCTGATCCCCGCTGTATAACGTCGCTTACACACAAACAAAAAACCTCAATCGTTTTTTCGATAATTTTATAATCCCTAAACCACGCTATGGGGGTTATTCTGAAATATTGACAAATTTAAACAACAAAAAAATGCAGTGTTTTTTAATAATTTACTAGGTACCGTAATTTATATTGAATATTTATGTCTTTTGTGACAACATCCTGAATTTTGACGAGGATGCAAAACAACACCTTGTATATAAATAATTGAAATACCTAAAAGGCACGAGTAGCACGACGATGCTATTTTTGAACGCAGTTAAAAAAAAGCATCGTCGTGCTACTCGAGCCTTTTAGTTATTTTAATTATTTATTTATGCCAGTCGCATTTTTAGCTATTTTTAGACTATTCTAACTACTACTGGGAAGTTGTTCTATAGATTAAAACTTTACTGTGTTTCTCCTTCTATTGAAAGTTTTGGATTCGCTGGCCCACATTTTGGCCGGAAAATGATAGAAATAACTTTGATCCAATTCATATTTGTGATATCCTTTTTTTTCTAAGTAAGAGCATTTATATTCATTCATTCTGTTATGCTGAAAGTATTTTTGTCTTGACATAAAAGTCAATAAACCGTACCAAAAATACAGATAAAATCAACACTCTCCGCCTGACCGCCGCCGCGTACGGACGTGCCGCTACCTGCTCGCATTCCCGCTCGCTATCAGTGTGTGTCATCGGTTCGTCGCTTCCCAGTGTCGTGACGTCATCAGTAGTCCCTTGACTACACCCCCGAACAATTGTTGTCTTTTTATTAAGACAGCACTTGCTCATTTTGCTTCGGATATTATTCCGATTTATCTTCCTTTGCCCCATCAGGGAAAAGTCCTCAGTTTCGAGGTTCTTGGTGGGAAACCTAACGGTGCCAACGAAACCAAGAGAGGGTGGTAACCCAGTCCGCCCGCCTAATCCCTTCAGGATCTAGGTGAAAAAATTGGGCTCCGTCGCGAACGTGTGTGTCGCCGATTTACTGTGCTAGTGTTTCCCGTTTCAACAAGTTCCTGAAAGCAAAGTTCCCTGGACTGGAGTTGGAGTTGCTACCAAGCCCGGATCCTCGGACTGTGGCTGCGGGAAGGTTGAAGCGGGTGAGTCGCTGGAACCAGTAAATTCCCTTCATAATTGTGCAAGGAATTAGGTTGTTAGGCTGTTTAGGCAGGGAGCTTCACTCAATGTCCGTTAACTTTTAACCGACAAAATGTCGTCCTTAGACGAGAAAGAAAAAGCGCTTTTGCGTTTTTTCTTCCGCGTCTTCACGACCGACCCAAATTTTGAAAAGTATGGGTCAGAAATTGCTGCCATTCAGCAAACCAGCGATAACGTCACTGACTTCAGTGACGCGCTCGACAGCCCTTTGTCGCCGCCGCCTGCCGACAGAGGCTTACCGCCAGCCGTTGCCGCCGCGATTAAGGCTACTCCAAGACCCAAAGTTGTGAAACCCATTGTTTCACAAACAAAGGTCCAGCCCGCACCTGCGTCCATTGTTCCCGTTTCTGGGAACATGGGCAAAAGCTTACCGCCAGCCGTCGCCGCCGCGATTCCGGCTAATCCCGAACCCATTGTTTCGCAAACAATGGATCAGTCCGCACCTGCGTCTATTGTTCCCATTTCGGAGAACATGGACACAACCGTACCAATCTCCGACTCGGAATCGGTTATAGATTCCTGCTCTGCTTCCTCGTCCTCAGAAGACGACTACCAAGTCGTCGGAATGGGCAAGAGGAAGAAGGGCAAAAACTCACAGGCCGCCATGGCCAAAAAGTTAGTCGCGCTCCCTCTAATCCCCTCTCCCGAGGCGTCCCGTCCCACCTCCCCGGTCCCCGCACCAAAGTCCGCCGCTGCTCATACCAGCAGGCCAACAAGCCCTAAGGCTAACTCTTCAGCCGCTTCTTCAAAGAAGCTGAAGCCCCCTCCCCCGTTGTTCATTCAGGACAAAGGGAAATGGACAGATGTGTCCAAAATGTGTAATGAGCGCCGCATTCAATATACAAGCGCAAAAAGCACACAGCAGGGGATCAAAGTAGTGGTCCCTACGACCACCGACTTCAGGGAACTAACCCGTCAGTTAATCGGAAGGCGCATAGCCTTCCACACCTACTCTCTTCCAGAGGAGAAGCCCACCCGCGTGGTGATCAGGCGGATCCCGAAGGAAATCCCCACGGAGGACATCCTCAATGACTTCCTAGGCCAGGACATCCCGGTCGCAGCCGTCCACCGCCTTCATAAGGCGAGAGGCGGAGACCTTTACGATATGGTACTGGTCATCTGTGACCCAGTAGAAGGTCACCACCCGATCTTCAAAGTGAAGTCTGTTTGCTCCCTGTCAGGCATCTCAATAGAGAAGCCCTACCGCTCAAGCGTAGTCGGACAGTGTCATCGCTGCCAGATGTATGGTCACAGCCAAGCCAACTGCCATGCGCCACACAGATGCGTAAAGTGTCTAGGCGACCATGGCACGGCAGACTGCCCCCAGCCCAAAGACAAGTCGCTTTGCACGGAGCCACCGAGCTGTGTGCTTTGCGGCCAGTCGGGCCACACGGCCAACTACCGCGGCTGCTCAAAAGCCCCCAAAGGCTCCTCCTCTAACCTGGTGAAGCGTGCAAGCGCCCGCCAACAAAGAGAAAGCCCATCGGTGAGGCTACCCTCTGCCCAGATGCCGGAGAGACTCAGCCCTCAGAGGCCCTCTCCCTGGACCACGCTGAACCACCAGAAAGCCTTCCCGGCTCTCAGTAAAGCAAAGTCCAGCCCCATCCCCGGGATATTAGATGCCCCTGTCCCCACTCCCGCGGCCCAAGCGAGCGCACCGGCGCCCGCTCGTCCCACGCCACCTGGCCCCGCGGCTGTGGACCCCTCTCACAACGTAATTTTAGAATCGCTAGCAGAGTTAGTCACCCCCGAAGCAGACCGCATGGCGGCTGATCTCAGGGCGGCTAACACTGGTGGCGACAAACTTAAAATTATCCTCAAGTCCCTACTCAAGTTAGGCGACCTCCTCCGCAACCTTAACCTCGACTAACTCCAATGGATAATACGAGATTAACGTGCACCAAACCCCGATCCCTAAAATTAGGGTACTTTAATGCCAATGGCATTAGAGGCCAGCGTGATGAGATCGCCACCTTCCTCCGCGACCATCAAATTGATATCCTCCTCATACAGGAGACCTTCCTCAAGCCCAGTCACCGCGATCCGAGAATTGCCAACTATCGCATAGTTCGCAACGATCGGTCACGTTGCCACAAGGGCGGGACTCTAATCTATTATAGAAAAGAACTGCATCGCATCCCCTTAGATCCCCCTCCCATGGAGTCTCTACTCGAGACCTCAGTGTGTCGACTAGGCATCAACCGATCACTATCGCCTCTGCGTACATCCCTCCCGGCGGCACGTCCGAGGAGCACACTCTGTTCACCAAAGACCTTGCCGTCCTCTTCGGCTTGAGCGACTCCGTTATCATAGCGGGCGACCTCAACGCCAAACACCCCGCCTGGAACAGCACGACGACCTCTGCCAGAGGACGTCACTTGTATAACCTGGGCGAGTCCCTCAACTTCGATCCCATCGCTCCTATGGAGCACACCCACTATCCCCACGACCCCGACCAACGTTCGGACGTTCTCGACATAGCTCTACTCAAGAATGTCAACCTTAAGTTGCATTCCATCGAGACTTTACATGAGCTTAACTCAGATCATCGACCAGTGCTCATGCACTTAGTTCCTCGCTCGGGTCCTTCTGACCCCGGCCAGCCCCCGCCGACCCAAGTGATAACCGACTGGAGGAAAGTCAGCGAAAAGCTGAAATCCACCACGTCGCCTCACCTGGAGGCCATTCCCGACCACATAGTCTCAGTCGCAGACACGACGGCCGCCATCAACTCGTTTACAGAACACGTGCAATCCGTACTGAAGGACTGCTCACGGGAAGTCCCAGCAATGAGCGATCAACGCTGGATACTACCCGCTGACATACGTGAACTGATAAACGAAAAGAACGCGGCCATCCGTGCCTACAGCAGCTTTCCCTGCGAGGCAAACAAAGCCCACATGCGTAATTTACAGCGTGCTGTAAAGGATCGCACCAGTGAGTTTCGTAATAATCAATGGGAAAAAACGCTAAGCGAACTCGAGCCTACCCACCTAGCCTTCTGGCAGCTGCAACGCAAGATGCGCTCCACCGAAGAGGCTTCGATGCCTCCCCTCACCCGACCCGATAAGAGCGTCGCATTCGACGACTCTGAGAAGGCCGAATGCCTAGCCGACAGCCTGGAGTCCCAGTGCTCCCCCAGCTCGCAACCAGTAGACAAGCGACATCTCGATGAGGTGAACGCATTCGTCGAACGTAGAGCCGCCCTGCCCCCCGAAGAAGACCCTGATGATCCTCTGCCTCCGGTCACAGCTGACGAAGTGCAAGACATCATTAACAAACTTCAACCGCGGAAAGCACCCGGCTCCGACGGAATCACCAATAGGGTGTTCAAACTCCTCCCCGCTCAGCTCGTCGTGTTAATGGCGGCCATCTTCAATGGCGCCCTGAGCAACAACGCGTTTCCCCAAATATGGAAAGAGGCCACGGTCATCGGTTTCGCCAAGCCAGGCAAACCCAAGTCTGAGCCTTCGAGCTACAGACCTATCAGTCTCCTGAATGCACTCGGTAAAATCTACGAGAGACTTATGTATAAGCGACTCAAAGACTTCGCCGAGGCTAAGAGTCTCATCCCCAACGAACAGTTCGGCTTCAGGACCGGACACTCTTGCATTCAACAGGCCCACCGCATCGTAGAACACTTAAGCGCTGGCTTCCAGCGTGGAGCGATGACGGGGGTGTTGTTTTTCGACATAGCAAAGGCATTCGACAAAGTCTGGCACAACGGCTTATTATATAAGCTGTACAAACTGGGAGTGCCGGACCGTCTCGTGCTCATCTTACGAGACTTTTTGTCAGATCGCACCTTCCGCTATCGCATCGTGAAGGCACTGTCTTCCCCCCACCCCATTAGAGCCGGAGTCCCTCAGGGCTCCCCGCTCTCTCCCCTTATCTTTACTCTGTTCACCAGTGACATCCCCAAGAGCAAGAAGGCACAGCTAGCCCTGTTAGCGGACGACACGGCCATCTATTACACTGGTCGTAGTCACGACGCTATTTACAGCACCCTCCAAACCTCAGCCAACGTCCTAGGCGCTTGGTTCCGGAAATGGAGAATCGAGGTGAACCCCGACAAGAGTCAGGCAGTTCTTTTCTTTAAACCGCGTAAAAATAAGCCACTCGCGCTCAGCCCGATCACTATGTATGGTAAGCCTATCCCTTGGGAGAAGCAAGCTAAATACTTAGGAGTCTTACTTGACAACCACCTGTCTTTCGCGGCGCACATCAAAGCAGCTCGCGACCGAGCTGCCTTTGCTATGGGTAGGCTTCATTTCATGATTTCGGCAAAAAGCAAGTTGTCACTCAAGTGCAAGTTGCGCCTTTATACCGCGGTGATCCGCCCCATTATGACGTACGCTTGCGTCGTGTACGCTCACACCAAGCCTAAATACATCCATAGGATGCAAACCTTGCAGAACCGGTTCTTACGTAGAGTCACGGGAGCCCCTTTTTATGTCCGTAACGACCGTCTACACGTAGACCTTAGAATGCCCACCGTCCTTCAGTTTATGAAACGTCTTTCGAAGCGTTTCTTCGATAACGCCAGTAAACACCGTAATCCTCTAATCGCAGCGGCCGCCCGTTACGAACCCTCGCGCATTAGTACAGTACGCCGTCCTCGGCATACCCTCGTCACTCCCGATGATGCTATCACCCTCCTCCAGGAGAGTAGCAAAGAGACTAGCACTTTTAAAAAGTACAGACACAAACCGTCTTTCCGACCTCGCCGTCGAGGTCCGTCGCGACGTCCCGGTCCATGCCCTCCCCGACCCTCGCTCGAGCCAGCCCGCGATGCTGTGCCAGTAGTCTTAAATCAGCCCCTAAATAATGATATCATTCAGATCCAGCCTGTCCCCATGCAGTCCTCCCCCAGCGATGCCCTGAGCCGAGGCTCGTACCCCACAGGGGGTGCCCTCAGCGTATAGTCGCTTAGTTTGTAAGTTTTTTATGCCCTGGCTGGAGGCCTTACTCTTAAGGCACCCACAGGATAGTCCGGTTAAGCAGACGACAACCTCCTAGGTTGAACTGCGAGATGCCATTCATAAAAAAAAAAGATAAAATCAATTTTAGCTTCCCAGGGTGACTACCCTAAATTTGACAAACGAATAATGTATAAAATAATCTTTACAGATGATTAAGAGCGTTTATACCCTACGGCATTTCATACAAACTTTCAAGTCGTTATTTTCCGAAATGACTAAACAGATTTTAAAGAAACAAAAGCAGTATACATAGGTCTAAAAAGTAACATTTTCGAAAAATAATGTTACAGCCAAATTAGACCGATTTTTAACTATCTATAGAAACAGAAATTTCCAATTATCTTTATTTTTATAAGTTATTTCGAAAATGTTTTATAGTAACTTTTTAGACCTATGTATACCGCTTATGCATAGGAAGTTTCATTAAAATCTGTTCAGTCATTTCGGAAAATAACAACATGAAAGTTTGTATGAAATGCCGTAGGGTATAAACGCTCTTAATATAAATATTATTTTTTGTCAAATCATAAGAATTAACGGTTTCTTAAAACGTGCTTAGAATTATCATAGCGATTTTCTTCGTCCATTTTGCGGTGGTTTTTACAACTCTGTTATAAATATTTCAAGTATTTTATCTTAAAGAGTAATAGTCTCCTTATTAATGATGACACCAAAAATTTCGTGATAAATACGAAAAAGTCCAAAGTAAACAATATGTTCATAAAATGTTAAATCCTTTGTTTAGAGAATGTAAATGCGTTTCCTGAAAGTCACACAAAAAATGTCGTCGCTGAAAACGGAAACTGTTCATTTTTCAACAAAATTCTCTTTTTGACGAATTAAAAATATTGCATTCCAACATGCCTCCGTTTTGATTAATTAACAACCCCTGGTTGGAACAGATTATTTGTTTTAAACTAAATGTAAAATGTTTTTTAAAAAGCTCGTTTAAAAGACTAGGAATTTATATTATGAGGTACATAATAAAGTATGTGTTAACTATTAGGTACACCTCAGTCTAACTCTTCGGGGATTACAGGCGAGGTGTTATGTTATGTAAAAATAAGTATGGAAGATTCAAGATCATATTTTATTTTACTTTCAATACTACAACTGAGAGCAGCGGTGGTCCAGTGGTGGCAGCCCCGACTTACGAGCAGTAAGACGTGGGTTCGAACCAAGGCAGGCGCATTACTTTGTGTAATTCATTTCATCACAGCTGCCCTCAAAAACGATGAAGGAAAAAATCGTGAGGAAACCGACATGTCCTAGAACTGAAAAATCGAAGACATGTGACATCTACCAACCCGCACTGGGCCCACGTGGTGGATTAAAATCCCACTCCCTCTCATAGAGAGGAGGCCTGTGTCCCAGCAGTGGGAACATTATAGGCTGATGATGATGATGATTACAACTAACTGCTGCCCACGACTTCTTTCGCATGGAAATTTTAATGTTTTTTAGGGATAGATAATCCTACGAGCTATTCTCAGACCTACCAGATATACACAAAAAAGAATCATAAAAAGTCAGTTAAGTCGCCTGGTCACGATAGTTTAAGTATTGAGCATCTGCAAAACGCAGGTGTTCATCTCCCAAGGGTTCTTGCCTTACTTTTCAACCTATGTGTCAGTCATTCTTATCTGCCGGCTGATCTAGTGAAAACAGTTGTGGTGCCCGTTCCTAAGAATAAGACCGGTGATATGTCTGATGTTAATAATTACAGACCGATATCCTTGGCAACGGTTACAGCGAAAGTTTTTGATTGTTTACTTGATCGTTGTCTGGGTAAACAATTAAAAATTAACGACAGACAGTTTGGTTTTAGGGATGGGTTATCAACTGAGACTGCAATCATGACACTTAAGAGTACAGTGCAATATTACACTGGGAGGAGGACACCTGTGTATGCATGCTTCCTGGATTTATCCAGCGCTTTTGACCTGGTCTCGTATGACATTTTGTGGGAAAAGTTGTCTAATGAAGCTAACCTGCCGCCAGAAATAACTAATGTTTTAAAGTTTTGGTACGATAACCAACACAACGCTGTGAGGTGGGCAGGCTCATACTCAGATGTGTAGAGGTTAGAGTGTGGGGTAAGGCAGGGGGGTCTGACCTCGCCCAAATTGTTTAACATCTATGTGAATAAGCTGATCGAGGAACTTAGCAGCACTGGCATCGGATGCACGATCGATGGTGTGTCCTTCAACAACATCAGTTATGCTGACGATATGGTGCTGCTGAGTCCGTCGATCAGTGCTCTTAGGAAGCTGTTAAATATTTGTGAGTGCTATGCTGGAGCCCATGGACTAAGGTATAATGCCAAGAAAAGCGAGCTGTTAGTTTTTATGGCACAGAACAAGACCTATGAAGTGGTACCACCAGTTTCGCTGTGTGGTGCCACTCTGAACAGAGTCAAACAGTTCAAGTACCTTGGTCACTGGGTTACAGAGGATGGCACTGATAACTGTGATATTGAGAGGGAACGCAGGGCATTGGCCGTAAGATGCAACATGCTGGCCCGCAGATTTGCAAAGTGCGACAGCAATGTCAAAATTACTCTGTTTAGGGCTTATTGCCAGACCTTTTAAACCTGCAGTCTGTGGACCAGATACACGCAGAAAATGTTCAATGTCCTGCGTGTGCAATATAACAATGCTTTTAGGATACTGCTGTCGCTGCCCCGTTTCTGTAGCGCGTCAGGGATGTTCGCATCAGCGCGTACTGACGACTTCTATGCGATCATTCGTAAAAGATCCGCTTCACTACTGCGGCGGATGCGGGGCAGCGACAACACTCTTCTGAGCGTTGTTGCTAGTAAGACTGAGAGCCGCCTTATGGGGCACCTGTGCGCAGTGCATGTACTGTTGCCGGGTGTGTCCGTGAGGTGGCGCAATTAGGAATTATTTGTTATTGTGTGTTTTTACTAACATAGGTTAAGGAATACTAACACTATGGGTTGTACCTGAATTAAATATAAATAAATAAATAAATAAAAAAAAATCGATCAAGCTGACACGAGATTTTTATATATTAGAAAGAGCAGATACATAATACGTCAAAAAAAATAAAATTCAACAACAATTTAAAGTCAATAACTGAAAAAAAGAAAAGACACGATTCCTAAGATATTCAATTTCCTAATACTTCTCAATGAAATCGCAGAGTTACGAGGAATAATTAAATCTTTTCAGAAACATTTTTCTTAACAAGAAATCTTGGCTTATTCCTTTTCGTTCTCATTTTTGCCATTGGCCAATTTATTATTCATGAAACCGCTTCAGCGTTTAGTCAAGCGTGAGGCGAGCACTTCAGGAAACGTTCTACACTTTATAACGATACTAGCAAAAACCGGCGACTTCGCCCGCGTAGCAACATTGTAGACACTTTTGCTGCATAACTTGTAAAGTTTAGAGTAAGCGTCGAAGTTGCATTTTTATTTCTGGGAAAAGTAGAGGTTTATTTTTCAAAGATTTTGAGAAAGAATTTCAAGAATAATAAGGTTCTTTAAAAATAATACTAAAGTAAATGTTGATTTCTAAAACATAATTATGGTTCGTGATTTTTACGAGAAAAAATAACAGCCGCAAGGGTCGATCTTTAAGATTAAGCCATGCTTGCCGCGGTTGGACCGTGGATGGGTGACCATAATTACATACCGAGTTTCCTCCGTGCCTCGGGAAGCACGTTGGTCCCGCCTGTCATTTGTAAATCTGACATCCAGTCTTACCAAGGGGTATTGTATTACCCAGTTACTGGGATTGTGGAGGTCAGAAAGACAGTCGCTTAATGTAAAATACTGGTACTTAGCTGCATCCGGTTAGACTGGAAGCCGACCCCAAGATAGTTTGGGAAAAGGCTGATGATGATTTTTTCGAGACTGAAAAGGAGACAAATGGCGTTTCGTATTTTTGCGACAAACTTCAACATAACACAACATCACGCCTGTAATCCCCGAAGACAGAAGGCAGAAGTGTACCTAATAGTACACCCACATTCAGGGAGTTATGTTTAAGTCCTATGTAATAGGGGATGAGCCTATTGCCATCAACCGGGCACAATTTCAGACTCCGTGGCGCTCCTAAGAAATTCGTAATGAGAAAACCCAATAACACTTTGCCCGACCCGGGAATCGAACCTAGGACCTGGCCCCTTATTCACAAACGCTCGGTTTCTATTTCGATGCGGAAAGTCGTATGTCTATCTCGCTCCCTTGCGTAATGCCAAAACAAAATAGACAAAATAGACATACGACTTATCGAATCGAAATCGAAACCGAGCGTTTGTGAATACGGGGGCTGATGTTCAGCAGTATCGCTTGAGACCACTAGGTAACGAGTCAGTCTAAATTCAACACGATTCACATAAACTTTTTGGTAAATAATGTTAATCAAATATATTTTTTTTACTTTCTATCACCACTAACTCTGATAGAATAATATTACATTGGCCCAAAGTTAAATAAGCATGAGTAAACCCATGCATATTCAACAACTGTCGAAAATTATTAGAAAGCTATAATTTGTTTCACCAATTCCCACTGGTTGACCTTTTCAAATGATTCAAAGTATTTTCTATCAATAATTTGTAGACATTTCCACGTTTTCTTGTCGCAGCACGTTTTTATTGGCGACACGTGTCTTCCCGTAAGGCAGGTCAGACGGCTTAATAAATAAACATCGTAAGTGGAAATGAGGAAAGGGTCACGTTGCTAGTATACTGACCTTTTATATTTTTCAAAATGGCGCCGGTGCGTATACGCGGGCTTTGTATGGAAAAGGTGCAATTGGAGTTAAAGAAATATTTTCTAAGGTGCACGTGATGTTTTGTAGTTTTTGCTTAACTTTGTGAAAAAAGGCAAGTTGTTTACAATAGGAAAACATATGTAAAATAAAACTCATTTTCTTTTACCTTTTACAAAGAAACCTGTTACTAACCCAAGAAAATATGGAAACTACAAGAGTAAACACGACTAAGGAATTCTCGTTCCTTTTATTTATTGAAGTAATATCATGTAGAAATATGCAGTGCTTTTAACTATTTAGATTTTTCTACGTCTTCTTATCTTTGCATCCATGTTTGTGCTCGTGTTCGTTTTGTGTATAGTAATCAGCTAGTTTGCTTTTTAATGTATGAAGCGAGCAATCTCACACAGTTTTCATATTTGAGAGGTACTGTAGTTTATGTTTTATCATCTAAACTACAAATCGCTATCCCTCTTCAAGTGTTTTGTAGAAAATTTAATATTCATAATTTCTTTCTTTCTTTTCTTTTAATAGCGGTGTAATTTTTCTAAACTTTAAAAAACCCAAACTAGTTTATTGAATACCGAGATTAACACTTACTTCATATGAAGTTGGGGTAAATGTTTCCTATGTTTAAAATGATGACGAATCACTGATTTACATCTCAACCATACATTTTTATAACTTTCTCTACGAGTAACCACAAGCAAAACCCCCATAAACTGCCACCCTATCAGTGCTTTATAAAACATGTAAACCAACTCAAACAGGAACAAGCATGACTCCTTTCCATTTTCGACCCTTCATTTCCCGAATTCGACCCAAAAACTTGGCCCTTTCTTAACTAAAGGGTAGTACCGGCTTTTCAATATCCCCTGTTTGAGCCCAGTGGGCAAATTGAGTTGTTAGCCAACCCAAGGCGACAATTGGAATACTTATTGCTCAATCAGGACGACCTCCATCGTAATCAGCCGAAATAGCTCGAATTAACCCGAAGTTGAACGACTGCGAAAATTGTTGGGTCGGTCTCTGTTCTTAGGTGCAAAGGTGCTATATGTTTGGTTAACCTCTGAGAAACTGTTTGGATTTGTAGTTCTCTGTTAATTTTAATTAAGGCTGGGACTGTTAAACTAATATGTTCACTGTGAAAATCTAATTTGCAAAGCTTGTCGCAGTCGATTATTATAAATAATCACTTTAGCAAATGATTCCTATTAGAAGTGATTTATAATTGACGTTTTTAATTGAAAACTTTATTGCCTTTATGCGTGAAGAATCCGATGGCATTCAGTTGGGTACATATCTGAATTTCGAAAATTAAAATCGCTATGATTTAAATGTCAATGTTCAGAACATCGAAAATTTAATTATCGATTGTAACAAAATATTGAATCATGTTATACCTAAGCTTAAAATGTTCAAATATCGAATGATTAAAAATATCGATATTTAGGACATTCGTTGCTCGGTATTCTAATGTGTAGGACATTAGTTAATCTGTACTACGATATTTAAAAAAAAACACAAAAGTTATATCTTTCGATGTAACTTTTGTATATAGTTAGATTTTAGATATATTGGAAGTAGGTTATCTAACCATTCGACAATAAACAATTGATATTTTTTAAATTTTCGAAATTCAAATATGTACCCATTCAGTTAGGTAGTTGAGGGTTTGTTCAAACGAATCGAATTTTTTTATAAAAGTTTCCTCTGCGAGAAGACTCTTTTAACTGAAAACGCAAGAACTTCAGTAACTACAAGACTTACACATTCAAAAATCTAAAAAGACTGTCTCTTTCAAACAATTCTGCAGGAAAACTACCAGTTATAAAAACCAAAGTTTCTCGTAAGTTGGTCTTTAAGCGTCGCTCTTGAGCGTTCATGCATACAGAAGAGGTCTTGCGAAGGAGCGACACATCCTTTCACTAGTGAGAGAGATGCAAGATGAAAAACATGAGGTCTTAATATTATGTAAGAGTGAGAAAGGTCTAAATTGCGCGAGTCTGTCAACAAACACGTTCTTGACGTTGATGAGAATTATTTTTAGAACGTAGAGCTTGGGTCTTCATAAGGTGTTATATAAAAGGCCAAGAGTCTTTCCGTTTTTTTGATCATTTGTTTAAGTGCGGACCAACCTAGCGAGCTGGAGAGCGGACCAGACCGCGAAAAACGCACTTCGACAGATATAGTATCGAAATATCTGTCAGGCACGTAAGTTGACCGATTTTCTTAATTTGAGAGACATTACCTTCAGAAATCTTCAACGTGATAGTCTCAACATTTTTTTTTCGTTTTTTCAGCAAACAATTTGAAAATGTTATTACTAAACTCTTAATACTCACATTCTCACTTGACCATAATTTATATTCGTGACTTTAAAGAAATATGAATTTTCCGAAGTACAATCATTAAAATCATCAATGTATGTACATAACTATTTAATGACTATTTCATAAAATCATATTTTTTGACATAAATTCGTAAATCTGGGGTAGATGTATCCGATGTTTTTTTTTTTTTTTTTTTTTCGGTTTAAAACATATTATGATCAAAATACCGTACAAAATACCATCATATAAACACACAATAAACATTAGAATATTTGAATTTCACAGTCCCCCTCAAAGTGAAATTTTCAGGACTGAACCAAGCTATGCTGCGATAAAAAACCAAGTACTTTGAACTCCTCAAATAGGGACGGCTCAATACACATACTGGCTACATACAATGTTTGTCTAAGGAGTGTTCGTCACGTAAATGAGAAGCAGTCTCTCTCAGGTATACCAAATATCTACGTTCCTACAAACGTACTTCTGAAAATTGGTTTCAGAATTTATAATGAGCTCACGAGTCTTTCCTTTAGCAACGCGAAACCTAGCAATAGATGAACGCTTGGATGAAAGAATGCAATATCACGACTAGGAAAGAAAGAAAAAAAAAGTAATGGCAGTTTGTCTGTTCATTAGGTACTTGAGAGTTGAATGTTGGCTTCTATAAAGGTGAGGTCAGACGGCGAGCGTTTGTGTATTTTATAATTAGTTCTCCTTGCAATCTGCAAGGCAAACTAATTATAGCAATGACCGATGAAACATCTTGTGAAATTTGTAATGCTGAGTTCAACGTACCCACTAACCAAATGCTAATTACGCGCGATGAATGTACGCGGTACGTAAACGCCCTTTAAGATTTCTGTCTTTGTTTTTTATCGTTTTATTCTCTGGTTCAATTATTTTCGTAGTGCATTCATTAAAAAGATTTTTCATAAAATAAAAGTATTTTGAATAACTATTTTAAATAATTTTTTGTAGAAAAGTCTGTGAGAGAATATCTGAGACTGGATTCATGCCCGGTTAATAGCAACAGAGTTGCCTATCCTAAAAAATGTATTCTTAGTTTGTATTATAACACCAAATTTACCTACGCAAGCTGATGATAGTATCAAAGCCATTGCCAAGAAGGTGACACGTCATCATCATCTGCCTAGCCTTTTCCCAAACTATCTTGGAGTCGGCTTTCAGTCTAACCTGATGCACCTGAGTACCAGTATGTTACATGAAGCGACTGCCTATCTGACCTCCACAACCCAGTAACTGGGTAATACGATACCCCTTGGTAAGACTGGATGTTAGACTTTTGGCTTCTGACTACTCGTAAAGACTATCAAAGATCTAAAAATGACAGCCAGGACCAACGGCTTAACGTACTTTCCGAGGCACCGAGGAAACTCGGTATGTAATTATGGTCACCCATCCACGGACCAGCCTCGGCAAACGGCTTAGTCTTAAAGATCGACCCATTCGGCTGTTATTATTTAGCCACGAGCTAAATAACGAGAAGGTAAAACGTATCTCAGCAAAATTTGTTCCTAAAAATTTATTTTAATATCTTTTATGAACCGCGCACAAGCATTGGCTTTAATAATGTTTCCCTCCCAGTCCTTATGTCACAGATTCCCTCATTCCACAGAGGTTTCTTCCTCAATTCGCCAAGTTTTTAATTTAATTTCACAGAAGAATGCTTTTTGTACAGTCAGAGTGCTGACGGAGAGTGAATTACAAAAAATGCTGTACAAATGCACGAGAAGTGGTTGATTTACAGCTGTGTTGAGCATTTCTAATTAGGTTTTTGTTCACAAGTGAGTGATAAAAATGTCAGTTAAATATTGTATGATTTGTACTAAATACCTGATATTGTGCTCGTGGCTAAACGAAAGCAGGAGACGATAGTTTTTGGCTTCACTCACAGGAATTTCTCGAAAGTACTAGCTGGCCGGGGTCTGGATTTTAATTCCGGTTGTTGGCAATAAGTTCCCCCCCCATTACCTACATAGGACCTCATCATATCTATTTATTTATTTAACCTCTAGGTCCCAGCCGTTCCATTTATGGAACGGCTCGAACCAGCAAACTTAAACGCTAATATAAAAAAAAGTAAATTTCTAAATCGTTCTGTCAAAATTTACCTCTATGGTCAACTAGTAGTCGATTCAAACAAAATTAATCGTTAGTAATACTAAACGGCACAACATTATTAAAAAAAATATAGAAACTCGTCTATGTCGAATGTCAAACGCAATGGCAACCCGTGTTATTATGTTCGGAAAAGTGTTGTTTTTGTGAGATATACGTTGTAAAACTTTGGTAAGTAAATGTATAGTATGTTATAAGTGTATAATGCAACTTTTTAGATAGTCATTTGCTTGAAAAAATAACAAAAAAAATATGATTTGAGCCAACAAAAAATCCTTTGTTGTGAAGTTTGTTAGTCGAAATAAAAAACAAAATATTTGACTCTTGAACCATGTAAAATGGTCTTGGAAACAATAGTAGCAAAGAAAAAATAGTGATAATTCATTATTTCATGTATTTGAGGCATATCTATTCATATTTATTGATATTTCAAGTATTTTCATGCTTTGAACAGCGGAATTCTAAAATGGCCGATTCTAACAAGAAGTTTGAGTTAGGATCTTATAAGAATAATGTATGTAGGACTCCTAAAAAACACTGTCATTAGATTACTTGTATATTTGTGATGTTAGATATAAATTTTCGTGTAAATTGAATGAGTAGTTTTACCAAACAAAAATAAGCAACGAAAACAGACGTATTTGCTGCGACCTCTCTCATATCTATGGGATATGTATAATTCTCAAGTAGTTCTAAAAGAGTTGGTTATTATTAATAAATGGCCCCGTTCATCACGAACCCGACACTGTTTACCGTTTAAGATTAGAGCTAATATAACTCGAGTTATAAGTGTTTATCTTTACGATATCGGATGACTCACGCAATGGCGTAATCAAGGGGCCCCCGAAGGATTTCACGCGGGGTTTTACTGTTACGCGCGAAAGGACAGTGAGGTTAAACTTCATGTACAATAGTGGTACATAGGCGGACGAAATGCCACAAAGCATTCTCTACCAGTCAACCATTGGGTTAAAAAGGACAACATTGTGATAAGGTATAACATAATATCTAAAAATATCTAATTAATTTCGAAATTGTATATAATTACATAGATACTAATACACAAATACACATCAAATAGACTAATAAATGTTTTAACAAATAAAAAATGAAAAACCTTCAAATAATTACCATGACTATATTTTTAATTGCGAGCTGTTTCGCCTGATTTAAAAAGTGGTAACGAACATTTCTTTTAAAAATGAATTTGTTTTCAGCTTTTTAATACCGAGGTACCGGGTAGCGCGATCCATAGATTTATTGATGAGACAGCGTATGAATTTTACATAAAACCGGTACACCTACGGTGTGAAGGAATTTGGAGGACCAGATTCATAATTCTGGTGGATAGGATCGTAGTCCATATGGATTGGTTGTACGTAGCAACTATGTGCATTAGGTGAACCTCTGTCTTATTCTTATTCCTCGGGGAGTATGATGTTGTATAATCTAGATTGAATAGGTAAGAAAAGTAATTCGTAACTAAATACGTCAATAATTCATAAAGTTTAACTATTGAAATCCACAGCCTTTTGAATGCGGAATATAACGTTTATTACGCTATAACATGCTAAGTTAACAAGGTAATTATTTTTTTTCGAGTGCCTACCGATTGTGTACTAAAAATGTAATTTTCATTTGAAAACCCAATGAAAATGATTTTATTCGAAAACTTAGCATGTGACTTTAAACTCAAGTGTGTCCTAAAAGCTCAATTTAGTTTTAAACTTTTCATACGACAACTGTATATTAATATTCACATCAGTTAACTTGAAATAATTCTGACTAAGGTTAGTAATCGCTTGTTCGTAAGTATATCACTGAGAAAAAGTAAAAGCATAAAAATACAAATTTTGAACAAAACATTAAATGGTGCTTTCATATTATAATATGGACGATAACAAAAGTGACGCAAAACATTAAATTATGAGTACTTTTTTGGCTGGTTGTCAATTTATTGTGTGTGTTCAGTTTCTTAGCAAGCGTGCTATGTCGCATCGCTTCAGATCAGGCGACTTGCAGCTAAACGTTAGCCCATTAGGTGTAAAAAAATGCATTGTTAGAGACAGACCTATCATAATTATGGCACACCATTCCAATAATATAAATATTATCTTTTCCTACCAGTCGCACCCAGTTTCAGGGCCCCAAAGCATCTTGCAGACAGAAGCACCAAACATTTCCATTTAAAACTCCATGCTTTGTTCCACTTATTCGGTTTTCAATTAATTTCCCGACCAACAAACCAAAGTTTATTGCTGCATCGAAACCACAAAAGGTTGAATCAGCTCTTTGTGTATTTACCGATTGGCTATCCTGTAGACTATTCGTTACTGACCGTCGAACAAAGATTTGTTAACAATAGCTTTGTTTTTTTTTTGTTTGTTTCGCTTTCATCCATGGCTCAGTCGCTCCGAAATATAGGCAAGGAGACCTGCAGCAAAAAGACCGGACCACTCGTATTTCGTCCGTGCATAGAAAGGCGGCGTTTGACTCGTTGCATTTAGGTGTAATGTAGTGCGTTACAATCAAAACATTGCAACAGTAAGTAGCGAACCAACCCGCTCGCCGCTTGCTCCACTCGATTGTTGTTTTTTTCGTGAATCCCACATAGATTTGGATTTGGCACACTGATAGTTTATAACCTGAACTAACATTTATAGTATCTCTTTATCCTGATAGTAACATCCCGTAGGCAAAAATATCGAACTTGTATTATTATAAATTAATTTAAAAATTAAATCCTTTGAGCGAATAGCCAATGAGGCTAAATTATATCTTGAAAAAGAAAACTATCCCATATAAGAAACACTGACCTTTTTCTAATATTCACTGAATAAATAAAACGTGACCGACAGCTGTAGTTTAATAGTTCAAGAAGAACTTTCCATTCTAGGCCATTCGATGGGCCATCGTTAGAAAAGTTTTAGGTTCAATGTCAACCCTACTATTAAACTGTTAAACTTAACTGACGCGTTGGTCAAGTGGTTGAAACCGCGAATGCTGAGCGTGAGGTTCTGGATTCGATTCCCGAGTCGGGTAAAATGTTATAAGGTTTTTCCAGCGCGCGAAATTACATGGGACATATACATAACTGGGGAAATGTGGCGTAATATGACTCTCTGCCTAACCCTTCGGGGATTACAGGCGTGATCTTATGTTATGTTGACTATGAAATGACTGGTTTTGCTAACGTTTTTAATTTTTACGGATGGGAAATCCGCAAATAACCCCCCCCCCCCCCCCCGCTCAGATTTGTATTCGCTAACCTTAGGCAACACTGTAATAAGTCCTGTAACACTAAACGCACGCTTTTTTCCCATGCGGGTGGTCAGACACAACAGAACGACAACGGCACTTGCCGATACCATTCTTATAAAAAAAATTGGTTGTCTGTAAAGTCGGTTCACGGACGATAGCTTAACGTGACAACGTCATTACAAAACATTGATGAAATGATTGCATACTTTTATGAATAGCAAGCCGGACGCTCAAGCCGATCGTGCCTTTCGCTCACTCGTGCAGCGCTCTCGCTCCGCTCGTAACGTTACAATGAGTCATCCTTTTCCGTGCGTGCAACCGGCATTCATCGATTTTTTACAGGTTCTCACGTCAAAAAAGATTATATACCTACTCCTTTCACCCACGTTCATAGATGCACCATGTTGGTTGCACTAACAATAACGAAATAAAAAGGTGCTGTAAGATTTTCAACTTGCAACGCTGAACTTAAAGATCCGCTGTTATTTAAGCATTCATTTTAGATTTCGCCTAGTGTTAGTGAAAATAGGCCGAACTTATAGGTTACGCATTTCATTTCGTGCCACACGCAAATATTTAATAAAACTTCCTAACAGATTTATTTTGAAGGAACTAAAAAGCATAAATGATATATCACCTCGTTTGTTTTTAATTATAAATGTTGTGTCTAGCTAGTTAGTTTAAGTAACAAGTTATCAAGGCGATCAAAAAACCATTTTTGGTAATTAATCATTAATTTAATTCTGACAGCACGGAACACTTTTCAGATAAGAAATATTGTAAGTAAAACGCCCCTTTAAATAACTAAACCTAATTAGCGAAATATTGGAGTACCTCGGAAGGGGTAAACATCTGCCTAACTCTTCAAGAATAAGAGTTGTGAACCGTCAAAAAAAACCCGCAACCATCACGATTTTCTAACCTAACCCTGAAATGACCAAACGGAACTTGACATAGTTCGATAAACCAATAGGAATAGAGGGCGTGGCGTTAATATTTGCTCACGAACTTACTTTCGAAACATTCACACTGTGCACTGGTACAATCATGACTATAAAAATGGTAGAAAATTCTCATGGCATTGTGTGCGTTTCTGTGCATTAGGATGTATCGTAAAGTAAAAAAATACAATAATCACGTTAGACTCAAAAGAGATTTTTTGAGGTATCGTATTACCCAGTACTAACTGGGTTTTGGAGGTCTATAGGCAGTCGCTCCATGAAAAATACTGGTAAGCTGCATTCGATTAGAATGGAAGTCGATGATGGCTAGGCAGATTATCCTGAAGAATTGATAGGATTTTATATGGGTTTAAAAACAGCCTTGTCGCAGTCACACTTTTATGAAATACGTACGGCCTTTTCTCAAAGTCGCAAACATAATTATTATTTTACGAGTAAAACGCATTAGAATTTTGCGTAAGTCTAAAGTATTAAAGCTCGTTACTGTACACTAAGTTAGTAAATTGTCGAATATCCACACTTACCTATTTCACTATAAGAGTAAAACCGAAAAAAACAACTTTATGAAGAATAAATATAAACTTTAGGGGTATAAGGAACAGGGTGTAAAGTTCCTCGATACTCCGTTGAAAAGGGAGAATCCTCCGACCAGACGGATGATATGTCTAGTGGGCAACTGCCCGACAGTTTATTTTTTTGTGTATGTCGTCTCTCAGTTCAACCTAAGAGGTTGTCGTCTGCTTAGCCGGACTATCCTGTGGGTGCCTTGAGTGTAAGGCGTCCAGCCAGAGCATAAAACTACTTACAAACTAAGCGATTACACGCTAAGAGCACCCCCTGTGGGGTACAAGCCTCGGCTTAGGGCGTTGCTTGGGGAGGACAGCATAGGAACAGGCTGTATCTGAATGATATCATTATTTAGGGGCTGATTTAAAACTACTGGCACAGCACCTCGGGCTGGCTCGAGCGAGGATCGGGAAGGGGCCCGACAGTTATCGTCGGGTTTTCCTATATAGTCTTACCTAAGTCGATGTAAACTTTGCTTGCGGCTTGTAGGAAATTGATGTTAATTTTTCCATCGTGTCATAGATAGCGCTGTAGTACTTTTTGTAAGTTGCATTTTGTAGGTCGCTACAAACTACCCTTACGGTTATTTGCAATGGAATATTCAAACGGCATTCACTACAAATAGCAGACGGAGTGGTCTCAGTAATTTATGTACCCGGCTGTCATACACTTCTGTCCATAAACGATCAAGCAAAAATAATCTGTAACTGCTTGAGTTATAATCTAAAATCGATTGATAAAATGGTGTGTTTTAAAGGAATTTCAGTGCCGTTGTATGACAAGAACAATGTTGTTTGCATGTTTCAGAAGACATTATTGTAGCGCGGCATGCTTAGTATTGGTAGTGTAGCTTATAATAGCTTAGGTGATTATCATGTTTTATGGAAAACATAGATTACAATCCTTCAAGGGTTAGACAGAGTTGTACTACAAAGCAGGTTTCGAAATGATAATTATCATTGATAACGTTGTCGAAGATCGTGGCTACCATTGTGCCGATTGTCGTTACGGCCAATGACCTTATGGCCAAGAGCCTTGGCTAAGATCTGTCGAAGCTCTCGCTTGGCGGTTGGATCAAGGGCCTGATTCAAATGTCGATACTCCTCGATACGGCTAGCATTGTTAGGAGGTTCCTTTCTCTGGAGCCCTAACCACCGGTAACTTGGACCCTGCTCCCAACACCGGCGGAAACCTATTTTTAAAATTTTAAATGTTTTTTTTAAAGTTTTTTTTTATAAGAAATATGTAAAAGTTATAAAAAAGAAACAAAAAAAAAAAAAAAAACTATAAGTATTATCGTGATATCGTCATATTATCGTGGCAATAAATTTAGCATTACAATGTCATCATCATCTGGCTAGCCTTTTCCCAAACTATCTTTGGGTCGGCTTCCAGTCTAACCGGATGCAGCTGAGTACCAGTATTTTACATGAAGCTTGATAAGACTGGATGTCTGATTACACGTAACGACTGTCAAAGATCTACAAATAACACGGAGGAACCTCGCTATGTAATTATAGTCACCCATCCACTGACCAACCTCGGCAAGTACGGCTTAACCTTAAAGATCGATCCTTGCCGATGTTATTATTTACCCACGAGCTCCTCCTTTTTAGCATTACAATGTGTAAAGAAAATATTTTCTCTTCAGAATCACAGCTTTATAAAAGGATTAAGTAACACGCCACTGTATATCAATGTCAGTTCAATGTTTCATACATGAATGGGACGCGATGTATGGGACGTGAAAAGTGAAGGGGAAAACTGAAAAGAACCGAGGCTCTTTTAGTCCAAATTGTGGTTATGATTTTTACAAATTAACTACCAAAAACGTAGTACAAAGATTGGCAAACCTCAACCAAGAAAAAAAAAACTAAAGGTGAACGCCAGTTTTTACACGAATCCAAGAAAAAATAATGTGCTCGCAAACGAATGTGCCTTTTGGGTTATTCGCCGTGTATCTTTATTTTATTGTTTTAGGAAAACTTACAGCTAGGCAGACACAATAGTTTTGTTAATAATAATAATATGGCCAATTACAATTTTTACTTCATCAGTGTTTAATCAGAAAAATATTCGGAGGAATTATTTTCCATAACCTATTTCAAAATAAATAGTCCCTGATAAGGTTAAAACAATATATGTTTTCATGTAGGTATGGTTGTATAACTAGATTATGCTTTTATCCCTTTGTTTGTAGTCCTTTTTAGATACCCACATTGTTAGCACTTTAAAACACACCTAATTACCTTAAATTTATAATCACGCTTAAGTATTTATGACCAGACTATGGCTGACCTCACTCGAAATAAAGTTTGACCTATTTTTCACCTTCAAGCCTATATTATATGTTTTACTTATAGAAGGAAAAATCCGGTCCTAGTCGTTCATTATTAGTTATAAAAATACTTTATTTTGAGATAAATTACAACAAAATTCTAAGGATGAAATGCATATGTTCTCAAATTTTTGAGTGTTTTTTTTTTTAATTGGAGAATCCACAAAATCCCACATTTTTTTTTTATTTATTATTTCTTTTTGTTTTTATTGCTGTGCATAGCTATTGCATTGCCCCTAAGCGTATACTCCAACTTCTAAAAATCCGTACCTAAGATGACCCATTGACCTAAAATTCAATTCTCCAAGAAACGGATTAATATCTACAAGTAATAGTTATAATCCTAGCTAAGGTAGATTTATTAACCAAGTATCATCATCATCATTTCAGCCGAAAGACATCCACTGCTGGACATAGACCAAGTGTTACCACATTGACCGGTCCCTTGCGACTCGCATCCAGCAGATCCCCGCAACCTTCATCAGGTCATCGGTCCACCTAGTGGGAGGACTTCCAATGCATCGTCTTCCGGTTCGTGGTCGCTATTCCCGAACTTTTCGGCCCTATCGGCCATCCGTTCTGCGAGCAATGTGCCCTGCCCACTGCCACTTAAGTTTGGCAATTCTTTGGGCTGCGTCGGTAACCTTGGTTCTCTTGCGGATGTCGTCATTTCTGATTTGATCACGCAAGGAAACTCCGAGCATAGCCCTCTCCATTGCCCTTTGGGTGACTTTAAGCCTCCTGGTGTGGCCCATTGTAAGCGACCACGTTTCGGTCCCGTATGTAATCACTGGCAATACACACTGGTCGTAGACTTTCGTCTTGCAACACTGCGGTAAGTTGGACGGGAAGATACCACGCAACTTCCCGAACGCTGCCCAGCCGCAAATCGAAGGTGAGAGATGTACTCGCCATTGACGGTGATGCCTAGCCCTCTCCAGTCCAGAACCTTGAAGACATCTTCCAGTGATCAAGTATAATAAATATTTATTTTGTACTTCAATCACATTTTATTAAAAAAATAAATTCTCACTGTCACTAAACAAGATAATTCACTTAACAACTAATCTACTGGAAATAAAGTTTTTACGAAATAATATTAATTCGTAAAAAATCGTGTGCTCACATGCAGCACAAAACGTTTACTAACGCGAACTAAGGGCACCATTTCGGTGTTATGTTACTACTGACTTAGCAGTCTTTTACAAGCATTGTAATAATTATTATTAGCCTACTCTTATCATACTAAATTAGCATGCATACAATATTATTATTACTGTATTATTCTACATATATGCCAATATCAATTAATTTAATACAATTATTCAGCAATTTTAATGTATTTTTTTTTTCAAGTAGTACAAATTATAATTTTAACTAGCGACCCGCCCCGGCTTCGCACGGGTGCAATGCTGATACTAAATATACTACAGAATGTCTGTCGACATCACATTGGAAATCTCTAAAATTATCAGTGTTTCTCTACTATATTATGCATGTATTATCCCTTTAAACCTTCTTAATGAATCACTCTATCGATTAAAAACAAGTGCGAGTCTTACTCGCACACAGGGTTCCATAGCTCCAAACAATATAATAACAATATTTTGAACTGTCATTCATTAGTTAGTAGTATTAGTTAGTAAACTTCCACTCAACCGCAAAACTAAATTTGTTTTTCATAGTATGTTTATGAAAAACAAAGTTACTGCTGCAGTTTGATGAAAAAGTCCCATATCTCAAAAACGAAACATCATATCTTATTGAAACCAATTTTCGTTGATAGTTTTTTTAACGTTCTACAATCCTGAATATTTTTAGAATTTTCCTCTTCTTACTTTAGAAATTAGAGGGGGGGGGGACACACATTTTACCACTTTGGAAGTGGCTCTAGCGCAAACTATTCAGTTTAGAAAAAAATTATCTTAGAAACATCAATATCATTTTTAAAGACCTATCCATAGATACCCCACACGTATGGGTTTCATGAAAAATTTTTTTTTGGTTGTCAGTTCTAAGTATGGGGACCCCCTTAATTTATTGTTTTTTTTCTATTTTTGTGTAAAAATCCTAATGCGGTTTACAGAATACATCTACTTACCAAGTTTCAACAGTATAGTTCTTATAGTTTCGGAAATAAGTGGCTGTGACATACAGACGGACGGACAGACAGACAGACAGACAGACAGACAGACAGACATGACGAATCTATAAGGGTTCCGTTTTTTGCCATTCGGCTACGGAACCCTAAAAACCGCATCAAAATCCGTTGTGGAGTTTTAAAGATCTAAGCATAAATAGGGACAGACAGCGGGAAGCGACTTTGTTTTATACTATGTAGTGATGTATGAAGTTTAATATGATAGACTAAATCTTATTGTTTGTATGGGACAGATCGCCACTTTTGCACATGAGCAAAAATCGTTATTTTATGCCAGAATCTAAATATTTATAAGAATATTTAGATTCTGGCATAAAATAACGATTTTAGAACTGAATAGAAACACGATCTTTAAACCTTAAACGACAATAAATGTCCACATCCATATAATGCGAAACAGGACAAGATCTACTTGAAATAGGTGGCTATTTCGGAGCCTTTAATATCTGGTTCACACGTACACCGTATCCTACTTAAGCCCGCGTTTGATATGTCTAAAACGAGACAATTCAATTTAGTTTTATGTTCCAAATACAGTGTAGATAGATGTGATAATAAACTGAATTGTATTTTTATTAATAGGTTCTCTGAAAGGTTTTCAGTAATTTTATTGTGAATACAAAAAGTAAATAAAATATTTTTACTGATGACAAATCGTTAGTATGCACGTCCGATTTTTTTTTCTTATATTATAAAATATGAAGCACCTAATGACATTCAAAACTTCCGTAATGTCAAAAACAGGCAATTCAACGGTTAAGTTAATTATTTCCTGTAAGTATCTAACATCACTGAGCAAAACTTTTATGATTAAACATTTTATTTATTAACTTGAGTACTAAAAATAGCTCCCAAATGAATTAGCCATTAAAAAAATTACCACGAACTTAAATAAAAAAATACACACCTCGAAAATAGATCCAATTACTCAAAAGGCCGACGACACAATTTAATCATAAGTTAAAACCACGAAAATTAGGTCACTACCCGTGTGTCACTATTTTCGAACGAATCAATAAAGCCGACCTCTTGCACTAAATATGGTGTGACTTTTATAAGGTGGCCTAAAAATAATAAAACATTTTGAGCCACTGGTGGAGTGGCCTTGCATCAAAGATGCATAAGCAATGATCACGCGACCCACTAAACGAAGGATACAACACAGACAGGAAAAAACTATGAGTATTTTTCCCAGAACCAAAACAGTCGATAACACGATGTAATTATCAGACCATTATGTATGAATGTAGGATGTATTGATTACGGTTTCATTTGAAACATTTCTTTAGAAGTCGATTTTCTATGGAATGTTGGTTAGGCATGGATTTTATTTGTAGTGTAGTAATAAAGGTCAGATTTATGAGTTGATTTAGAAGTTGTGGTGGTCGTAAAAAGGCAATTAAATTACCTAGAACATAATATGGCGTCTTATGGGTTTCGTGGTGACAAATAAACGTTGTTAGTAAAACTAATAGCTTAGGCATTAAATCACCAAAGAAAGTATGCACATTGCACATACACCTTCGTCTGAAGCTTACATTGTCCTACCTTAGAAAATGTAAGGTTATTATAACTTACCGTAGAATCGTAATTTTGCTTCAAGATCAACAACGTAGAAGTCCACTTGCAAAACAATGTTTACTTCTTATTTAACCGCTCGATAAAGAAGACAATATTGTACCTGAAAATTAAAACAGAATAACATTAGAAAAGTCCGTGTGATTGTGAAGTGAAAAATTACACATTTTAGCTTATGAGAATACTGGTACCTCTTTTAGGGACCACTTACCAATAATACTGTTAATTAATTTAAGGTATTACAGGTACAATGACGATATTATAGCTGTAAACCCATAATTAAAGCAGTGATAATAAATGGATTTTTACTTGATATTTCTGTAAAAGCTTGCTAGCTAACAAAACACCGAGTCACCTTCTAAACCGAGGTCTTTTTCGCCATAATGCCATATGAACTAGGCCCAAGAGACCTCACAGGTTATGCTAACCGTTGATTACACTAGCCTCACGTGCCATCGACCTTGATGTTTGCCCTATGCAAATACACGACGACGCATGTCTGATGGTCTGATAGCGGGAAGGTTATGATGTTTAATTACATTGAAATAGTCATGGTATTTGCCATAAATGTGTGACAACGCTGTTATGAGACCTAAAGGGTGTAGTTACGGCTAGTAGTATAAAAACAGCCTTGAGGTTAAAAGTTTATGGTCTTTTGGTGGTATGTGGAACATCCTCGGTAGTAAATGGCCTCCGACCAGACAGGTGTTATGTCTGGTGGGCAATTGCCCAACAGTTGTTGTCGGGATTTCCTAAATACTCCTACGTAGATGTTAACTTTGCTTGCGAGATTCAGACCATATTAGTTCTTCTGTTTTTCTCATAGATGGCACTGTTGTGCTTTTTGTTGTAAGTTGTAAAATTATTTTAATTGATTTCCGCAAAGTTACGGCTGATTCCATACCTTGCATTGTGGTATCAGTCTGAAATGGTCCGTGTTACTGTTATTTTAAGATCCATAATTTTCAGACTACAAACACATTAGATTAAATTAGAGATACAAAACTATCATGTCACTAAATGACTGTCTCTAGTCACAGTCCACAGTAAAAAAGTAATAATTTTGTTCAATTTAGTCTCTCTTAAAGTCAAACTCAAACTCAAACTCAAAGCATTTATTTCAATTAGACCATTACAGGCACTTTTGAAAGTCAAAGAACAAAAAAGAAGAACGCGAAGCTACAGTCCCAGTCACAAGACATAATAACTTGTGAAAGTACTGTAGTTGCCCATTCCAAAGCGTAGATCTCTATGGAGAAGAATGGGCAAGAAACTCCATGGACACTCTTATAAATCAAAATATGTTACAAAATCTTGGTTACATCAATCGTGTTGAGAATAACTAGTATGTGAGAACGATGTAGAAATACGGGCAAGTTAAGAGCGTCCAGAGTAAAAGACGAAATCAATAATTCGAAAATAAAGTTAAAAATAAAATTATTAAAATAAACCGTGGCAGCTAAGAGATGACCAGGCACAACTGACAGCGCCCGTTCACGAACATGACGCATGTATCAGCCATCATTCAACTCAACCATATTGAAGGGAACTAAATTACCCGACACACCCGCCGCCATCAGCGTGACATTTAAGTGAGCATGACATTTACTCAACCGCCAGGGTAAATTCGCGTCAGTGTAAGATGTAGGTACTCAGTAAATGGTGGCTTTACAGTACATAGTTTTCACACATGTGCTATGCAATTATATAATACTAAGAGATTGAATCTATACAAAGCAAAGATATTTATACAATCCATTCATCGTTGAAGCCAGAAACTTTTGGACCTTGCCATGTATATGCACCCAAATCCTAAACGGAATTTAGTCCTAGTTCCAAAGCAAGAAAGGTTCTAATTCATAAAAGGAACTTGCAATTACTACGGACGTTTCTAACAAGGACATACTCGTCGATATTCCGAGCTTCCACAATGTAAACGATATTGATCATTTGATCAAAGTCCCTATCTTTGTGACAGCGACTTAAATAATCTCTGAAATAACGATGTAATCTTAACCTTGTGAATTATTGAGACTAAAAGTTTCCAAAAGTAACTCGAGAAGAATGAAGATCGATCTCTTGACATGACAGCGGTTTGTTTGTGGGCTTGTGACTCGAATTGAAGGGAGATTTATTAAAAAAGCCGGCCAAGTGCGAGTCTTACTCGCACACAGGGTTCCATAGCCCCAAACAATATAATAACAATATTTTGAACTGTAATTCATTAGTTAGTAGTATTAGTTAGTAAACTTCCACTCAACCGCAAAACTAAATTTGTTTTTCATAGTATGTTTATGAAAAACAAAGTTACTGCTGCAGTTTGATGAAAAAGTCCCATATCTCAAAAACTAAAAATCATATCTTATTGAAACTAATTTTCGTTGATAGTTTTTTTTACGTTCTACAATCCTAATTTTTTTTAGAATTTTCCTCCTCTTACTTTAGAAATTAGAGGGGGGGGGGACACACACATTTTACCACTTTGGAAGTGGCTCTAGCGCAAACTATTCAGTTTAGAAAAAAATGATATTAGGAACCTCAATATCATTTTTGAAGACCTATCCACAAATACCCCACACGTACGGGTTTGATGAAAAAAAAATTTTTGGTTTTCAGTTCTAAGTATGGGGAACCCCAAAATTTATTGTTCTGTTTCTATTTTTGTGTGAAAATCTTAATGCGGTTCACAGAATACATCTACTTACCAAGTTTCAAGAGTATAGTTCTTATAGTTTAGGAAAAAAGTGGCTGTGACATACGGACGGACAGACAGACAGAGAGACAGACAGACAGACAGACAGACATGACGAATCTATAAGGGTTCCGTTTTTTGCCATTCGGCTACGGAACCCTAAAAAGAATAGGCTGTTTTTTTAACTATCCACACTATTTTCGAGTCCAAAACTTGAAAATCGCCTTTTTAAGGTAAAGCGACCTGACCAGACTCCTGACTGATTGCAAACACCAGACTTTGATAGTAGATACGTGGTAGATTCTTCTCTACCACATTTTTCTTTTAGCCTGTACTGTCCCACTTCAGGGCAAAGGCCTCCCCAATTCCTTCCATGAACTCTTTTCCCATGCCACCGCGAACCAATCGTCGCGTTCCGCGTCTCGCCAGCTCTTACGCGCGCACGACCACCATTATCCGTCCTGATTCGGTTAAAGCCCGCATCTGGCCCGGTAAATTTTACCTCATCTTTATTAACACTTTTTATAACATAATGAAGTTGGTGTTCTCGTTTTCTGTTCTAAATTTCTGAATCAGTACCTTGCTCACTTCATTCAAGGTATCGCAAACCTTTATGAAGACAACACACTTGTATTTGAATAAAGTAAATCATTGAGGGTTCACATTTTAACTCTGTTTGGATTTCGAAGCATGTTTAGAGAACCACATTAATTGCACTGTACTGAATTGTACAGTAGATATACTAAGCTAGTGCATTATACGAGGTACATATTCATTCGTACTTACAATTGCATCTACTCGTAAGCACTCAGCCCCTGGTTTACACGTCAGCGCTAAGACCTTTGCGTCAGGTATTACCGAGTTCACTGCAGGTCAACTACTTTTCAACCTTATTTCTTGGGGATAAGGGTGCAAGTGGCAGACATGATGGTAGTACTCGATAGTACTAACGAGTTCACTGACGGACTGCCACGTACATAGGTACATTTAATGTATGTATGTCAACTTAGAACTTGCATGGCACTTTATGCTAATGAAGTAACTTGAGTTACACGCGTGACAATTTATACAGCATGTCACCTTTTTATTGCGAAGACAGAGAAGTAGGCTAGGGGTTTTCAGGGCTGATTTCGAAATAGACCACCAAAGACCCTAAAAGCTCTTAAAACGACCTAAAAAGCCAAAAACCTCGTCAATATCTATAAAATTCAATAATTCGCTAGCAGAGTTCTAAAACTCTTTCATGTTAAAACATAATCGAGTTCAAAGTGTTTGCACATTTTCGATATTACTTAATAATCTCCGTATTTTATGCTGAAAACGTTTCTGAAGCTCACCGAGAAAAGATGGTCGTACAAAAATCTGTTCGCCGAGAGTCTCGTTGGAATATTAATCTGAAAAGTGTGTTTATTTCTTCAGTTATTTATACAAGCATTTATGAAATGTAAAAGTGTTGGTTCTACGTACATATACGAACATTTTTTCTGGTTTACTTTTAGAATATTAAATGATTTGGTAGCTGTGCATTAGGTATTTATGAATGAGAGTAGGGGGGAATGGTTTTTGTGGCAGTGCTTTGACTGACATTATGATAAACTGATAGGTTTGTGACGGTCTGTATGGTGACGGACATAAAAAATAGCACCATCGCATATCTTCCCATGGGTGTCGTAAGAGGCAACTAAAGGTCATGCCAGAGAATGGGCAGCAGCGTTCTCTGTGCTTTTGCAACAACCGTACTGCGATCGCCAACCCGCCTGCCAAGCGTGGCGATTATGGCAAAACCCCCCAAAATGTCAATGTGGCGACACTTGGGGGAGGCCTATGTACAGCAGTGGACGTCTTTTGGGCTGAATTGATGATGGGTTTGTTTGGTGTCGTTAATCGACGGATAGATTAATTCCTAGGTCTAATCAAAGATAAGACACGTTTGTTGCAGTGACTGAGATTTGCTGTACTGCGCGTCGCGTGTTCGATCCCCGCACGGAACATTTATTTGTATGACCTACAGGTAGCTGTTCCGAGACAGGCTACATTGTGTGTATGTGAATTCAAATGTTTGTAAATGCACGCATCCACGATACAGGAGAAATTCCTAGTGTGGAGCAACGGAAAAGCTCAGTTAGTATTTGTTACTTACGGAACTTTTTTTATGCTTAGTCCTTGTTTTCCCATAATTCTAAACACTTTGAATATTCATAGATTTAACACTCAAAGCTTAAACCAACTCCAAAGTCCTAATCATGAAATACGGTACCTAATGCATACTCTAAAAAGCGGAACCTTTTCCTAAGCCAACTTGGGGTCGGCTTCCAGTCTAACTGGATGTAGCTGAGTACCAGTATTTTACATGAAGCGACTGCCTATCTGGCCTCCACAACCCATTAACTGGGTAATAATGTACCCCTTGGTAAGGCTCTATGTCAGACTTTTGGCTTCCGAGTACTCGTAACTACTGTCGTAACACGTCAATGATCTACAAATGACAGCCGGGATAAACGGCTTCACGTGCTTTCCGAGGCACGGAAACCTTACTTAATCTATAGTTAGTATACAGCTATAATAAAAACTCATTGTAGGTAAAGTATCGTTATAAATTATGATAAATTGTTAACGTTTAACAGCTGGTGTTCTCTGTTCTAAATGACATAATTTATCAAGCAATTTGTCTATCAGAGAGTTTTAGGAAATGATTTTCATTAACCCAAATAGATCTTCTCATAAAATAAACTGTTTGTATATCCCAAATAACATGTTGAAGTTTTAATAAAGGTAGATGATGATTGGATTATACGTGGTTCATTTGTTTGTGCAGTGATTTATTCGAAAAATTCTATATTGACATGATTACAATACAACTTGGCAAGCGTGTGAATAAACAAAGGAATGCTCTATGTTTTTTTTTCTATTGTTATATGTTGATGATAGTTTGGTGTTTAGAATATCGGTTGTCTAGGTACAGGCATGTGATGCGGAGGAATAAGAAAAAAGTAGCCAGGAAATTTCAGAGCATGAATTTGGATGGCTATTAGAGTAGAGGAAGGCAAAAGAAGTATGCAAAGTTAGAAAGCGGGTTTTTTATGATAATTATAATGATGACTTACAGAGAAGTATGGAAACAGAAGACATGGAAAAATAGTTTTCAAAATCTGTTTACAGCATGTTTATGTGTTTATCTGTTTGTTTGTCTGTTGTTGATGGAGAGCAGCGGTGGCCCAGTAGTGGGAGCCCCAACTTACGAGCAGTAAGCCGTGGGTTCAAACCCAGGCAGGCGCATTACTTTGTGTAATTTATTTCATCACCGCTGCTTTCAAAAACGGTGAAGTAAAACATCGTGAGAAAACTGGCATGTCCTAGTACAAAAAAATCGAAGATATGTGACATCTACCAACCCGCACTGGGCTCGTGTGGGCTCGGGTGGTGGATTACAGCCCACTCCCTCTCATATAAAGGAGGTCTGTGTCCTAGCAGTGGGAACGTTATAAGCTGATGATAATGATGATTCGTTGTCTAATGAAAGCTTTTGT
The DNA here is from genome assembly GCA_949152445.1 of Cerastis rubricosa. Lineage (NCBI taxonomy): Eukaryota > Metazoa > Arthropoda > Insecta > Lepidoptera > Noctuidae > Cerastis > Cerastis rubricosa. The sequence goes on along the minus strand of OX424540.1, from coordinate 14,282,426 downwards.
AAATAATTGTACAACAAGATCGAAAGTACTGTTGTTCTCTTTTATGCTATTTATTTACAGAAAATCCAAGAATTTTACATCTTAGTTTTACCTACTAGCCCTAATTACAGTTTACCAAAAGTTACAATAGGTGCTTTAGTAGGCAGATACCTAAAAGTAGTGACTTTTAATAGGAGTTCGGTTTTCGTAACGATGTAGCCTACAAAACTTTGCTAACCTCCTCTCTTTGGCTTAGGCTAAAAGTTTTTGTTTTAAAACTACTTCTAAAATAAGCACCAAGGATGAGAAGAGTTTTTGTAAGAGTAAAAACTCAGGGGTTAAACAGCTATTGTACTTTAACGTAATGCCATGTAGATTTTAACTCTACTTTTGTATGATAAATCTATTTTTGTTATAGAAAAAATACCATTACAAACAACCACGAAAGTACGCATGTACTTTCGTAGTTACCCATCACATTCGTATCGAAAGTATTTTATTTTTTTTTGTTTTGGAGTTTAGCATTTCGCAATTCAACCTAGGAGGTTGTCGTCTGCTTAACCGGACTATCCTGTGGGTGCCTTAAGAGTAAGGCCTCCAGCCAGGGCATAAAAACTTACAAACTAAGCGACTACACTCTATGGGCACCCTCGAAAGCAACAATAGATACATGAACATAAATATTTTCACCTTCTATTGAAATTGAAAATACCTATACCTTATTAGGTTCGCATAATTGACGAACATGATTAGCGATCAACCGCCCAACCTCCGGCACTTAAATATCAAAATTAATTAATTTCCTAGCAAACCGGTACTAAAAAAACTACAGGCCTTATCGTGAACATTATTAATCAAAGAAAAACGAGTCAAAACGTTAGATGACGTGTGGGTTAATAAATCATAGCTCAACGGTATCTAAATATAACTCACGGCGATGTTTCATCGATTTCAAAACGTTAGAACATAGTTTTGAATGACAGAGTGTTTTACCGTAATTTATTATTTACAGTATCGGTTTTCTGTCTTTTCGAAGTTTGTAGGATATAAAATAGGATGCCATACATGAAAAATGCTATAATAATGAATTAAAAATCAAGATTCAGGCTAGGAACATGCCAAGCTTAGAAACTATTTTAGAATGAAAAATAGAAAATGTATCTCGAACAGGACAAAACAAACGTAGTAAAAAAATTAAATTATAAACAAACTTAACATAAAAAAATGAAATTTATAAGTCAAATTAAATTGGACCTATACGATGCTAAAAGGCTCACCATGGTGGTTTATCATAACAAGAAAAAATTTGATGGCCCAACTATATAAGGTTCGGCTTCCAGTCTTACCAGATGCAGCTGAATACCAGTATTCTAGATTTGGCGACTGCCTGTCTGACCCCAACAGATATTGGGTGATACACCTTGGTAAGCTTTTGTCAGACTTTCAGGCCACCAACAACATTTAATTTTAGATGAGAACAATAAAGAAAAAAACCGGCCAAGTGCGAGTCGGACTCGCGCACTGAAAGTTCCGTACAAAAATTATTAAAATTATTTTTATTAAATGATGTAACTAAAAATGTACGGTTTTCGAAATTTTTCCTTTATCTGTGCTATAAGATGTTATTGCTTCGTACCAAATTTCAAGATTCTGACTTCACGGGTAAGTACTCTATTTGATATAAATTCCAGCTTGATTCCTCCACGCGTTCCTGAGAAAAAGGGTCTTGACAGACAGACAGACGGCCAGACGTAAAAGCCAAAATTACAGCATACTTAGTAAATGAACTATCTAAAACTAGAAATCAAAGAAAATAAAATCTCCTTTTTTTATCAAGCACAATTTTTCAAGTCCTTCGTTTTTTATAAAACTACGCATAATTATGTTTGCACTTGCTTACTCTAAGTTACTTTCATAAGACTTAAGGACACTCACAGTTGAGTACCGGCCTAATTAACTTTGTGAACAAGCTTTGTGGGAATTAAGCTTGCGTAACGGTTCGTGTAGCTTTATGGTGGAAACGACAGGGTGGCCGGCGAAATTAAAATTTTCTTACGTTTTTTGCAATTTGCCGGTCCGTGTCAGTTTTTATGTTGAATAAAATATTATACGCGGTCGTAACTAATATGGCTGTACTGAGTTATAATCTGATATGCTCTGTATGGTGACGGACGCAAAGAATAGCACCATCCCATATCTTCCCGGGGGTGTCGTAAGAGCCGACTAAGGGCCTTGCCAGAGTATGGGCAGCAGCATTCTCTGTGCTTTTGTGACAACCGTACTGCGATCGCCAACCCGCCTGCCAAGCGTGGCGATTATAGCAAAACCCCCATGTTATGTCAATGCGGCGAAACTTGGGGGAGGCCTATTTCCAGCAGTGGACGTCTTTCGGCTGAAATGATGATGATGATGATGAGTTATAATCATTAAAATTATCAACACAACCCCTTTAAGTTAATTTGAACCTAAACAGGGTGAAATTGAAGTCATGGGCATTATTTTAACCTAAGACACTACTCACGATACTGATTGCTTAAGGGCTATTAATACGCAAATCAAAAATATAAATCCTTAAAAATGTAGTAAGTCATATTGCATAACGCTTATTATTGCAAATAAACACATAAAGTAATTAAAACGAACTACTTCATTAACGTCAATAAGTTTTGAAGTATCAAAACTATAAAGCGCAGTACAGCGCGGAACGATATGTAAACACATCAAATAATACGGATTCCGTACTTGCATTAATAATATGTTTGATTTGCGTATTAATAGCCATAAAGCAATCAGTATCGTGAGTAGTGCCTTAGGTTAAAATAATGCCCATGACTTCAATTTCACCCTGTAGAATGACCTTTTGATGAAATTTTCATTCATTGGGATTAAATGAACTTAAAAGGATAAATGAATAATAATAAAATAAATGCGAACATAAATGACATCATCCGTCGAGCTCTTGTTACCGTCGGCGTTCCAGCTATCTTAGAGCCTAATGGCTTGGCACGCGACGATGGCAAAAGACCGGACGGCATGTCGTTGTTTCCTTGGAAGATGGGAAGGCCTTTAGTGTGGGACGCAACATGCGTCGATACTCTTGCGCCATCACATCTTCCAAGCTCATCGTGCTGTGCTGGCGCTGCCGCTGCGGCTGCGGAGAACCTCAAGCGGCGTAAATATAGTAACCTTTGTGGTAACTATATTTTCGAGCCGTTTGGGGTTGAAACTCTGGGGCCGTGGGGTCCGAGTGCTCACAGCCTTTTTAAGGAAATCTCCAAACGCCTAGTTGACGCTTCACGTGACCCAAGGGCTGGCTTTTACTTTGGCCAGAGGCTAAGTGTTGCCATTCAACGTGGCAAAGCCGCCAGTCTCTTGGGCACGTTACCAGCTGACAGCGTTGAGGAGGAGTTTTTTGACGCCCTTTTATAATTTGTTGTTATTTTAGTTTTAATTATCTAGTTTTATGTTTACTTAAAAGGATTTTATTGATGATTAGAGACGTACGTTTCAGCGCCGCGTACCATATTTTATTAATCAAAGAACCTGACGTGCAAACTGCAAAAACGTAAGAATAAATCATAAATATTAAAATTAACTAGATTGTACCCCTTACAATGCTGTCCTATTTGACCCAAAGGTTGACTGGTAGCGAATGCCTTGTGGCATTAAGTCCGCCTAAGTACCAGTCTTGTACATGAAGTTTAAATAAATACATAAATATCAGTCAAGTCATTGCTAGGTTACCGATCAGCCATGGCAAAATAACAGTTCTACTATGACGTCTGACATATGATCCAGAAAAGACAGACGTTGTCATTTTTCATAGCATAATCAGACACAATAACATCGTGCCTGTAAGCCTCGAAGGGTAAGGCAGCACAGGTGTTACTTATAGTACACCCACACTTCGACAGCTATGTTTAAGTACGATGTTATAGACGCAAGCCTATTACTATCAACCGGGCACAAATCTAGACTGCGTAGCGCTACTGAGAAATTCCTGATGAAAAACCCAATAACACTTTGCCTGACCTGAGAATCGAACCCACGACCTCAAGCTCAGCATTCGCGCTTGCGGCCACTAGACCAAGGAGGCAGTCCAACAACACAGTACAGTAGACGTCTTCCAATTTTTGGTTTAAGACATGCCGGTTTCGTCACGATGTTGTCATCCACCACCGTTCTTGAAGTTTTTGAAGAAATAAATAAAACAACATATATTAAAGTCACAGTTCACATGTGTGTGTCACAGTTCCATAGGCAGTTTTATTAGTATTCACGCTAGTTTAATTTTTAGTCGAGGACTAAAAGTTAAACTAGCCAGACAAGTTTGTGGCATGTAGTCGTCATGTTCGTCACATCACTGTCGGCGAGTCACAGCTGCTCTCAGTGAACGTCACGTCTGTCGTCACTGACACGTTGAAACGTTGTTGTTGCTAGCAAACCGCAGTTATTTACATCCTTCACATGGACGTAACTGATCGGATTCATGACGTTAACTTGACTGAAATATGTATCCTTTAGAGAGTGATTTCCATATCAGCTTGGAATTAACTTGAGCCAAAAGGCAAATGAAATTCAGTTAAATGAAATTCGGGAATATGATGATTATGGTATATAATCGTCGGGTAAACAATAGACAACCGACGGAACGGTCTAGTGGGAATAGTCTTATACTTATAAAAACAAAGAATATTTTTTCCTGACACATGTAAAGAGTATCACTACACGTCTAGACGTGTCGTTCCTTTTCTTTATGGATTTACTATCTACAGATCTCTTTATTAGATGTCAGTGTCATGTTAGTGACATCGACTATCAGTATGGAGGTACTTTTTAACCCCCGACCAAAAAAGTGGGGTTTTATAAGTTTGACGTGTGTATCTGTGTATCTGAGTGTCTGTCTGTGGCAACGTAGCTCCTAAATGGATGAACCGATTTCGATAAAAGTGATGTCGTTTTAGCTATGTTTCGAGCAAATCTGCTCAGCCGTTTGAAGATCATCGGCTCTTTTCTAGTTGATGAAGGGATATAAACAAATTTCACAGATAGTCGATTTGAAATTTGAAATGTTATCGCTTGTCACCATGGGCAGTGCTGCGGGGGGGGGTGCACCCCCTTTCCCCCCAATTTAAAGTAAGTAATAAGTTAAAGTTAGGTTATTTTTTATTTCGAAAAAACGTGCAACAGTAAATAGTTTCCTGTATAAATAAAAGGAATTAAACTAGAAGTAAAGGCTTTAAATGTTATTTTTTGTTATTTCAGATTGGTTACTTTGTTTAGAATGTGCGAACTATGATAAAACTTTGTATTCAATTGTTTTGTAAATAAAAGTAATTTAGTTATTTCAGAAAACGAAATTTCGTCTTTATTTCATATAGTAAACATATTACTATTATATACATAATCCCAAAAGCTCTTTCTGACCAGCTAAAGCTGATTACGCGTCGTAAAGTGAGGTTACTCTTGTGGTTCTTTTATCAGTTCATGAACCCTCAGCTTTATATTTTTGTCTGAGAAAGTTTCTGAGAGTTTTAAAAATCCTTGTAGGTATTCGATTAGGCGGGTAATGGAGCTGAAATGAGCAATTAGCTTTGATAATCGCTTTCTCTAAGGTTAATGACCTGCTGTTTTTTGTTGTGAAAAGATGGCTTTAGTCAGGCGATTAATCTTTGTTAGATTTCATTCGATTAGTCGGACGAAATTGTTGTATCTTTTCCCGTATTGATTGAAGAAAATAACCAAACGCCTTATTTTTATTAAGAATGCTGACACTGTCAATTTCCTGCTTTTGCTTACATATACTCATAATGACACTTACAGGTTCATGAATGTCAGGTCAATTAATAAACAATAATTTGTTACAGTTATAGATCGTTGGGCAGCGGTGGCCCAGTGGTGGCAGCCCCGACTTACGAGCAGTAAGTCATAGGTTCGAACCCAGGCAGGCTCATTACTATGTGTAATTTATTTCATCACCGCTGCTATCAAAACGGTGAAGGAAAACATCGTGAGGAAACCGGAATGTCCTAGAACTAAAAATTCGAAGACATGTGACATCTACCAACCCGCACTTGGCCAGCGTGGTGGATTAAAGTCCACTCCCTCACATTGAGAGGAGGCCTGTGTTCCACCAGTGGGAACATTATAGGCTGATGATGATTATGAATAGATCGTTCCCAAGTACGTGTTTGTTACTAGCCGTATTTCTTTTATGATTGAATCAGGGCGAATTTTACCTTGAAGTGAAATTCAATTCAATACACGCGTTTTGTACATCTAACCTGCGTTCATCAGTGTCATTGTTATGGAAACGGTTCTTGAACACGGTTTAGATGTTACCGTTCTGTGTGTTTGGTGCAATGAGCCTTTAAAAATATTAAGATTGACGGGGCACTCTAAATTACGCAATGCACAAATTCCTTAAGAGCGTTTACACCTTACTACATTTAATACAAACTTTCAAGTACTTACTTTCCGAAATGACTGAACCGATTTTAATGAAACTTCATACGCATAAGCAGGATGCATAGGTCTACTAACAGTTACTAAAAACATTTTCGAAAACTTGTGTTACTGAGTATTTAGACCGATTATAAATAAATAATCTATAAAAACATACATTTCACATTATCTTTTATTTTAAAAGGCATTTCTAAACTTTTTTTAAATAATTTTTAGACCTATGTATCCTGGTTATGCGTATTAACTTTCAATGAAATGAGTTCAGTCATTCCGGAAAATAAGGACTTGAAAGTATATATGAACTGCCGTAAATGCTCTTATTGTTTCGTACATAAGACAACGATCGTAATCTTTGCACGCTTTATAAGTACATCTACCCATACACCTATCTACTGGCTTGAAGACGTGACCCAAAAGATATACAGCTACGTATCTTTCTTCCTCGTTGATATTACTTGGAAACTAGCCAAGCCACAAAAATAAAAAATATATATGTGTCAAAGAATGAAAACATACGCCCTTTAAATCAGTTTTATTTTAAGAAAAATGCGGAAAACTGGACAGCATGTTATTTTACTATCTGAAAGTTTTATTAGACTATGAGTCCCCGATCGTGACCTCATGCAATGCCAATTGCGACAAGCACACGTTTTGCGTTACTTTTTAGGGTTCCGTACCCAAAGGGTCAAACGGGACCCTATTACTGAGACTTCGCTGTCCGTCCGTCCATCCGTCCGTCCGTCCGTCCGTCCGTCCGTCCGTCTGTCACCAGGCTGTATCTCATGAACCGTGATAGCTAGTCAGTTGAAATCTCTACAGATTATGTATTACTGTTGCTGCTATAACAACAAATACTAAAAACAGGATAAAATAAATATTTAAGGGGGGCTCCCATACAACGAAGTGATTTTTTTTTCGTTTTTTCAGGTTCCGTAGCCAAATGGCAAAAAACGGAACCCTTATAGATTCGTCATGTCTGTCTGTCTGTCTGTCCGTCCGTATGTCACAGCCACTTTTTTCCGAAACTATAAGAACTATATTGTTGAAACTTGGTAAGTAGATGTATTCTCTGAACCGCATTCAGATTTTCACACAAAAATAGAAAAAAAAACATAAATTTTGGGGTTCCCCATACATAGAACTGAAAACTAAAATTTTTTTTTTAATCATTCATCTTCTTTTGGGGTATCTATGGATAGGTCTTCAAAAATGATATTGAGGTTTCTAATATCATTTTTTTCTAAACTGAATAGTTTGCGCTAGAGCGACTTCCAAAGTGGTAAAATGTGTGTCCCCCCCCTCTAATTTCTAAAGTAAGAGGAGGAAAATTCTGAAAATATTTAGGATTGTAGAACGTAAAAAAAAACTATCAACGAAAATTGGTTTCAATAAGATATGATGTTTAGTTTTTGAGATATGGGACTTTTTCATCAAACTGCAGCAGTAACTTTGTTTTTCATTAACATACTATGAAAAACCAATTTAGTTTTGCGGTTGAGTGGAAGTTTACCAACTAATACTACTAACTAATGAATGACAGTTCAAAATATTGTTTGGGGCTATGGAACCCTGTGTGCGAGTCCGACTCGCACCTGGCAGGTTTTTTTTGTTTGTGTGAGTACTCTCGCTTCTCGCTTACACTAGTAGGTCGAGGCCAAATGGTAACATATTTTAATTAACACAACTTTTGCTCGGAGGTTGTCATTGAAATTCATGCTGCTCGTCCGCGGGGACCAGAATCCATACACGAATAAAAAATATTCGTTTTGTTCGAACGTAGATCCAATTCCGGACCAAAAAATACGAATTTTTCGGCAATATTCAATTCTGTGACATGTAACACCGATGAAAACTGGATTGTTCAGCTTCAAAAAGCAAACCACATTCCAAATACGATTCAAAACCGACATAAAAAACAAACGAATGTCGCGTAAAAAAACAAATTCTGATTCGTCAATACGATTTGTTTAAAAAAAAAAACGAAATAACAAATCAAATTTATATCAGGTCAAATACATATTCTGATTCATCAGTGTAATTTGCCCGAAAACCAATCGTTGGTATCCGTTTGAAACGATGAAGTGGCCAACATAAATACCATCAAGATAGCTATCGTAACTCAAACACGTTTGTTCAAAGTACGAAGGCAAATCGTACAAACGATTTGTAGTAGTGCACTAGTGATGCACGATATAATCCGATACTTTATAGTATCGATGAAAATGAATACAACGCAATGCATGAATCGATACAAAAGTACCGGTATCGAAAAATTTATGGTATCTAACCATTTTTTCATAAATTGCATGATCGGTCAAGGTAAAAGTATACAAAATAAATGTATGCTTCGACTTGAGAAGCTCCTCCTTCTTTTCGTCACTGAAACAGGAGGACACAAAGGAAATGAGTACTTATTTTAATTTTCTATATTTAATTATTAATAAATACCTACGATACGACACTTACATTTCTATAGATTCAAGTATCAAGAAACCCAGAGAACGATATTATTCCATTCGATACTTGGGGAATCAAATTGAAGCCATTCAATACGTTTCTTAGAATCGTATCATATAGATGCGATCTAGATCGATCCAATGAATGTATCGAAACAAATGCAAATGTTGTGCATACCTATTATTATCTGCATTCCTATTACCCATGTTTACACTGCTGAATAAATCACAACCGTACGATTTAAAACTTAAAGGTCAACTTGCCATTTTATGACCATCATTTGTAGATAATAGCGATAATGGTGGTGCAGCATTTTATATGCTTCGAATAGAATTCCGTGTTCTCTTTTGTTCTTTCAACAAAAATGGATTCAAATACGAATTTAAAGACTTAAATGTTAAATGGAACACAGGTCAGCGCACATTTATCACAGTTCTTATAAGTAAGCGTCGGCTTTATAAAAGCTTGTCTTCGTTTAATTATTATACGTGCGTATTAAAACTGTATTTAATAATGTAGATCTTCAACTGTATATACTCAACTCTATAAAGGTTTCATCATTGCAATGGAATATTGACGCTGAAATTTCTTGAACGCAGTTTAAGTCACGCTGATCGCCTTTAGTTTTGTTGGTGAAATTAGCTCTAAGAAATATTAGAATCTAAGAAAAAACTATGAAAACGGGGGTTCCGTATAGGAATGCCCGTTTTAAGTTTTTAAACTGATTTTGGTCCTTTTACCTACCTAAGAATATTTGAGTAAATAATGGAGATAACATTTACTGCTTGTACACAATATCTAAATTCACCAAGTCGTACGTTGTCATCTGTCCAACCAAAACTAATTTACACGTATCTCTTATTCACGTCACAATGGAGTACTTTAGCACTCAAAACAAAGGATTTTCAGAGCAGTTAATTAATTAATAATCCTTTTGTTAAATATTTAGACATCGTAATACATGTCCAACTAATAAAATTATTAAGAACAAAATTCAGTTGTTTAGACGAGGTTTCATAAATATTTAAATTAAAAGTTTACGTAAGCAAGTAATTACAATGTAAGTTTTAAATTTTAATACAACGCTGAAGTCGTATCAAAGTTAGGTAAATATTAAAATTTAAGATACACGCATATTAAACTAGAAAATTTTAAAGTTCAAAAGAAGAATGTACAAGCCAAGAGAACAGTATTATTTAAATTAGGAAAACAGTTAAACAGTCAAGCCTAATTAGCTAACCACAAGCAAAGCACGGGATGCCCCATCTAGATTGAACGACAATCTCAAAGAAGTGATTGTGTCTGACTGGAAGCCCAAGAAGTACGACAGATATTATTTTAATTATTTATATATTATTTTGCAACTCCGATGAGTTCTACGACGAATACTGCCGGGCTGGAAGCTGAAGCTTTGGTGGATTAGCTCGTGGCTAAATAATAACAGCCGCACGGAATGATCTCCTAGTTTAGCAGTGCTGGCGTAGGTCACTCTCTGGATGGGTGAAAATCATTACATACCATGAGTTTCCTTCGTGCCTCAGAAAGCACGCTAAGCCGTTGGTCCTGGCGGTCATTTGGTAGATGTTTGACAGTCATTACGAATGGTCAGAAGCCCAAAAGTCTGACAACCAGTCTAGTTACCTAGGGGTATCGTATTACCCAGTTACTGGGTTGTGGTGGTCAGATAGGCAGTCGCTTCATGTAAAATACAGCTAAATCCGGTAAGACTGGAAACTGATTTCAACATAGTTTGGGGAAAAGGCTAGATGGATGATGAGTTTCTATAGCTAAATCAAAAAAAGGAAGTTCATCGAATCAGTGTTAGTCTTATTCAAATCAGTCTGTAAAAATAACATAAAACGGTCTCCCAGAATAGCTAGTTCTCACCAAGGTTTAGGAGAAAAAAATATGGAACGAACTCCCCAGCAACAAGATGAAGACTAAAGATCTGTCAGCATGCAATGAATTTGAGACAGAAGTCAAGACTAATTTGAATGAGAAAAGTAAGGAATACTGACACCATGTGGAATTTATAGTCACGAAGAGATATAACAGAAGCAGAAGTACCTAATATAAACGTTGACAAAATGTTACGATACCAAGAAAATGTAAACAAACCAGTTAGGAACGGAACGGAAACTGACCGAATTATTAACTGCAGTAAACACGTCATTAATAGAAACAGAATCTGTTCGCACCCAATTCTTTGACGATTGTAAACGTGTTGTGACGTCAGTCAACGTAGCAGTGTGCCGATGATAAAACAATAATAGGTTCCATTCAGAGGCTACTGATGACACAAATGCTCGCATTGTGCCTTTGTGGATTGATTATAATTTGAACTGTTTTAACTATACAAGATGTTGTTTTGCATCCTCGTCAAAATTCAAGACATAAATTATTAATAAAAATTGCGGTACCTAGTTAATTATTAATAAACGCTGATTTTTTTGGTTGTTTAAGTTTGTCAGTATTGCAGAATAATGCCCTTAACGTGGTTTAGGAAATAAGAAATCTTAATCTTAAGTAATAATAATAATAATAAAGATGAAAAATTTGATTGTTTGTTTGTTTGTTTGCATTGAATAGGCTCCGAAACTATTGGTACGATTTGAAAAATTCTTTCAGTGTTAGATAGCCCATTTATCGAGGAAGGCTATAGGCTATAAATCATCACGCTACGACCAATGGGAGTGGAACAGCAATGAAAAATGTTGCGAAAACGGGGAAAATGTGACGCAAATGAAGTTGCGCTGGTCAGCTAGTTATCAAATAAAACGTTTGAGATTGTTTGTATGTATGAAAGCGCGGTTACAGTGTGATGATCAGATGGGCCGCGTTTAAAACACGGGTGGTTCACACTTACAGATTTTCACAAATAAGAAAAAAAAGATACCGTCCTACTTTATTATTGATTCGGGACGACAACCATTAGCGTAGTTACCTCCTTGAATTGGACGAGGATGCAAAACAACACCTTGTATAAAAACTGCAAATTATGAAGCTGTTGATGTAGTTTCGCCGTTTGGAACGATCAATAAAGATGCTGCATAAACGATTCGGGATGAAAAGGCATGGTTAAATGACGATCACGCACTCAAAAATCTAGCACAGGATGGTCTACTAGCACTAACTAGGAGGTGGAGGAGATTGTGGCTAAATAATAACAGCCGTTCTAGTTGATTTTCAGGTTAAACCCCGCTTGCCTAGGTTTATCTGTGGATGGGTGACTACCCATTACATTTCGATTTTTTTTCGTGCCGGGGAAAGCACGTTAAGCCGTTGGTCTCGGGTGTCATTTGTAGATCTTTGATAGTCGTTACAGGTAAGCAATAACTGGGTTGTGGAGGTCAGATAGGCAGTCGCTCTATGAAAATACTGATATTCAGCAGCATCCGGTAAGATTGGAAGCTGATCCCAATGATGTTGGTCTACTAGCAGTAACAGGGCTGTGAACTTCTCTGCATAAGATAATCATAGCCTGTACGAACTTTGTGCAAATAGTAAATAAATAAATACGAGATAAACGTGCTAAGCATGATTTGTGATGTAGTGGAATGGCAATAGATACAATAATGATGTGTGTTTTCAAAACTAAAACGGCGCATGATCTGGATTTACGGTTATGAACATTCGTCTTCCCTTATCCTTCAAAACTAAAACGGCGCATGATCTGATCTGAATTGCGATTATGATTCCCCCTGATCCTTCCTTTGTCCAAATTTACAGTCGTACCAATAATATAATTTCATAAAGCTCATTTACAAATGTAAAACAAACCTACCGCGAACATACAAACTATTGCCGAGTCCTTTCAATTTAAATGGAACATAATCAACCGGTTAATTTTGTGAATTGCATTCATAGGAATTTGCAATACCGTGAAACAGCCATATCGCTTCACCGCGGCATGAATATTTATGCATTTCAATGTAATTTTATGCAGAACTGGGTATTTAATCACGATTATTTGTGATTGCTTGTTAATAATAAAAATACATACCTACATTCATACTAATAGCTTAGTCAATAAGTTCCAAAACGTGTTAATTCTTTCTAAAGCTTCTAAAAATATAAGCGATGACTCATTCAATTTGGAATGACGTCTAGAAAAATGTTTCGAAAGTTTGCACGTAAAAATAGCAATTAACAAATTAAAATGAAAAAAATATAACATTTAGTTTTTCGTTAATAATTCAAAAACCATTAATATTTAAGGAATTTTGAAAAAAGATCCTCAAAGAGGAGAAAATTTCCAATAAAAGTTTCGACTCCCAGGACTCTATCTTTATTATTATATTATTTATAATAATAATAATTATAACTAGCTGTGCCCGCGACTTCGTCCACGTGGAATTTAACAAAAAAGCAATTTAGTTTCTTTTTTTTTCTTATGTAGACGTAGCCTATGCGACTCCTTATTACATCAGCTGTCTGCCAGTGAAAGTCCCATCAAAATCAGTCCAGCCGTTTCAAAGATTAGACGGAACAAACAGACAGACAGACAGATAAAAAATGTAAAAAATGTTATTTTGGTACATGGTCCGAATATACATTCATATGCAGATACTAAAAAGTGGTTATTTTAATAATACATACAGACACTTCAAAGAAACTTCAATTTTATTTATTTGTATAGATATAGATTTTAATTCAACGTTGAAACTGGGGCTCCGCCCAGCGTAAAGACTCTAGCCAAGGAGTCTAGATTTGTGCCCGGTTGATGGTAAAAGGCTCTACCAGTTTGACATTGGACTCAAAATAAAAATAAAAAACAAAAAAAGTATACTTTACATAGGCCTACAGGGGCACTTATAAAACGTCGACAAAAAGGTGCTAAGGACCAAATCTTAACTTGCGAAATGAGGTGTACTATTAGGCATCCTAAGTTGGGCTGCGGGTTGTTCGAAAGAGATACCGTGGCCCTGGAACACAAAGGGCTAAGAAGGAACATGGATGGGTTTTAGTCAGCCAAGTCTGACATTCCCTTCCGCTCCGCCCAGAGCGGGAGAAGTCATTTGATGATTTCCCATCCTAAAAAAAAAGGTGTACTATTAGGTACACCTCGCCCTAACACTTCGGGAATACAGCCGTGCTGTTACTCTGAATACCTACCAAACTAATTATTTCCTGTAACTCCAATTTTTCTTCCATCCAAAGCTCAAGCGAGCAACAAGTAAAATAAGAAAAAAAAAAGAATCATTAACAGCCTTGTTTTCAACTGCTAATAATTATTGCATTGCTTTTCAACGATCGAGTAATTGTTCTATTATGTCTGTTAAGCTTCCATTTTGTTTTTCCACTTCTTTTCCTCGTTCACAGATAGTCACAGAGAAATAAGAAAGAGGTGGCTTTGTTATTGTCTCTGGGTTTTGTTCCCTATCTTTGACTGTTAAATCTTTAATGGTAACTGTTTTGTCGTCGCCTTCAATGGCCTCGTGGTTCTTTAGGTATTGTTTGAATTTTACAGTTCAAATGTTTTATTGCAGACCGCAATTCAAAACTGGAAATTCTGTGAAGCATTTTCTTTGACTTCGTTTTATTTGTTTAGAACCTTTGTGTTGACTGTCCTTTGGCACTTTGTTAATATAATGGTAACAAACATAATATATCGATCTATGCTTAGGTTTCTCTGGTCAATCTGACAGTCACTATATATTGTTTTATTCATTCTCATTTCACATGACACGTTTTATAATACACATTGAACAAACTTTCTTGTTTCATTTCAGCCAAGTTCATAAAATTCGGACGTCAGATTATATGCAAATGCGATCGGATTAAATGATGTTTGTAAATATTTTTAAAAATATTTTTGTAATAATAGACTGATATCATTAAGCTGGCGACACTTATCTTCATTAGCTAAAAAATTACTAAATTTTTCGCACCGCGAATAAAGCAAAACGTGATGGTGCAAAATTTAGAAATTCTTTTTTGAATAAAGAATGACGTCTTCCATTAGCGTTCGATAAACTCATTAATAATAACCCGGAAACAGACACGTAATGTCGCGATATCGCCTTATAATCCGGTACACCACAATTCAAGGTCAAATTTTATTATTTCCTTTGGCATTTACTTTTATGTACTGCACCTGTAAGAAGGTTAAGGTAAAGCGTTTTTTTTCTGCGAAATCTCGCCACAATTTCTTCTTCGAAAAATATTAAAAATTATATCTTTTCCGTGGACGTTTTTCTTTTTTTTTAATTTCCCGAAGAGCCAAGTAGTAGAACAGTGAAACAATATCCGTTAAAAATTCAACAAATAAAATTGCCTACATAATTTTATTTTATGTTCAGCATAAAACAGGGACCACCTCAGAAATTGCTCTCCTTTGAATATTTCAAACTTTTTTCAAATTCACGTTAGGAAAAAGTTAGCAAATTGCTCAGGCACATTGAAACGTTACAGTGCATCTGGGTTGAAACACGGTAATTGCTTTCACATGGTTTTAATTGAAACCGGCCGTTTTGCCCTCACCCTAAGGATTAATCGGCCTACCAAACAAAAGTCGTTCAATATGATGAATTTTACAATACGACACCGGAAATACCTTACAGATAAGTAATTGAGTAAAACATTAATAAGGATCTCTTTCGTAATGAAAAGCTATCTTCAATTGCCAAAAATAAGCCCCGAATCGTTTCTTAGCCGAAAATAAACAGTGTAATGAAATTGGTATCGAAAGTATTGGAAACATTATGTAATGGTGGTATAAGGAAAATTACATGAGGAAATACTCATTACGCTACACTCACACAGAAATGGTGATCACTCTTCGTTCTGCTTAAATATCTGTCTCAATACCTATTACGTTATTTCAAAAACCAATGGGAGCGCAGTAATTAAGCTGAAAATGGTAATTTTCGGAAAACTGAAGATAAGTTGGAGAATGACTTTATAGCTTAGTAATAAAATTGCCTAGGTCTTTTCAGAATATGGGATTCAAAATTCATCACCGTCTCATTAGCTATGAAACCGCTGTTGTATCCTGAATACTATATAGTTTCATAAATATTCATTATTATAATTTTGATAAACAAAAACGCATTTAACCCAAAGAAACTACGGATTCACTGGGTGAAGAATGATATGGCTAGTAAAGTGACTGCTAATAAGGTAATGCTGAGTAAAATATATTCTGTCAACTCTATAACTCAAATTTTATTTATAGACGACAAAGTTCATAAGCACATTCAGTACATAGGTACCTAACTAAAAAAATATCTACCGCAATTTTACCTAGCTCTAAACCACGTGAGGCTGAAAAGTGATGGGATGAGATTCTTTTTAGCTTCATCATCTTCCTGCCCTTGTCCCATGTTATTTGGGGTCGGTGCAACACTTTTTTTTTTCTATTCTCTTTTGTCATCCGTCAAGGTATCATTACTTTACGATACTCCCTTTTCTTTAATATCATTCCTCACACAATCTGCGCATCGTATCCTTGATCTTACTCTCACTTACCATTCATCAACATTTATATACATCACATTTTTTTGCAGCTTTAAAAAAAATGACAAAAAGAAATGGTGTGAATTCAGCTTCAACAGCCAAACTTGCAACAAAAGCCATTACCTACGCGCTATGCTACTCGTATGTAGTTTCATTGCATATGGGTCATGCTACGGTAATGGCGGACATGTGGCTTTAATTGAATCCGGCGTAGTTTTGCACCAGCGGGCCTTTTGGGGTTAATCGTACTAGCGAAGAAAACTGTTTCGACGTATGATTTTTTTGTGGGAGCTTTCTAATTCTTTGTTTTCTGAAAGAGTTTATTGGTGGCTTGGGATTTGGTGGGAGTTTCTCGTCGAAATGGTTGTTGTGTTGTTGTGGCACCACAAAAACCATTTCAAAACAATCAGAAATCATCTGGTTGTTTTGGTTTTGAGGTTAACACTAGAACTTTAGCATCTGAAAGTAATACATTTTTGAGCTGATCTAGGAAGATTAAATAGTACTTATATTTGGTTGGTTCATCAGAACTACAATTGGATATTTATTATTGGTCCCACTGGGTGAAAAGACAAGACAGAGAAATGACAAGGCACTATTGCTTAGCATTTAATTATAATCGGACTAGTATGTTCCTACTGCTAGGAAAGAAGCATTTCGGGTATCCTCTCTGTGAGAGAAAACGGGACCGAGGAGTGAAGGTTACGAAGAAAATGTTGACACTGTTGGTTGGTTGATGGGGAGGAAATATTATAATACTAATAAGATCAGACTGCAACTCTGCAACTAACATTTAATGCTGAAGAGTCAATATTAGATACCAGAATCAAATAAGGCAGTCTAGCTAGGTCATGCTAATCTGTTGAATACACGATTACGAAAAGACGATTTTGAAATCAATTTCCAACAAAATTTTAATCTCATACATAAATATGAAAGGGTAACCGAAAATAAAATACATTAAACTCTTGAGTTGAAATAAAATGGTATTTTTTTAATAAGATTTTCGCCAATAGTTTGCACGCGATTCTTTTAAGACAGCTAGAATTCAAGACGTTCTGAAAATTTTAAAATTGAGTGCGTATTGATGTTTGTCTCTGATGCTCTGTATGGTGTCGGACGTAGAGAATAGCACCATCCCATATCTTCCTGTGGGTGTCGTAAGAGGCGACTAAGGGATTTGCCAGAGAATGGGCAACAGTTCTCTGTGCTCTTGTAACAACCGTACTGCCATCGCCAACCCGCCTGCCAAGCGTGGCGATTATGGCAAAACCCTTCAAAATGGCAATGTGAGCACACTTTGGGGAGCCAGCAGTGGATCCAGCAGTGGACGTCTTTTGGGCTGAAAAGATGATAATGATTGGTTTTTGTCTGAAATAATATTGGCAAAAAAAAACTTTTTTGTTTGGCTGGGTACAGTGCACTAAACAAATGGGCTAATTTGAAAATTTATCAACAGTAAAATTAGTAACCATAGTTTGTTATATTCTATTTTAATGCAACTATTATTGATCATCCTCATTCATTGGGTGAACCAGTTGCAACAACCAGACAATCTTTGTAAAACATATACAGAGTTATTGATAAAATACCAATAACCTCTACTCTTTAGAGGTTATTGGTGTCGTTGTACTCATCATTATGAACAACATTTATTATGGGACCAAACCGGAAATCGCGAAAAAAAACAGCTTTTCCGTACTTTATGTTCACATAACTCGTCAAAATGTAGGGAACATCTGTTTTTTTATCCACGATTTCAGGTTTGGTCTCATAGTAAAAGTTGTTCATAATGATGAGTAGAATGACATCTTAAGAGGTTGTTGGTGTTTTTCCAATAACCCTGTATATTTAAATTCTTATGAAACCAGTAGATATATGTATATATAATAAGTATCAAAGCCAATGTACCCACGAAAATACACAGCATTCATAAATGTCTTATTAAAAAACATTACCGCCATAAAGAAAGTTAATAAGAGTTACAGCTTATTTTGACATGCCTTTGGTATCTAACACTAGTCATTCTCTAAATGACGTATCTTGGCGTTTTATAAATAAAATGACTATTTTTGTATTCCATTTATTTCATGTATTTGGGATTCATCTGTGTCTTGGATTTTTGGCAGAAATTTAGGAAATCTCTATATAATAAAAACTATTAAAGCGCAACACATTCCAGAAGTAATTATAAATTAGTCTTCTGATTTCATATGACTAAGTAACAGTCAAAACTGTAAATCGGACAAAACCACTTTTGACCGGTGTCAATGCCTTATTACGTTAAATGACGTTTTCTACTAAACATTTTTTTTTGTGACCGCCTACTTTGTATATTAGGTAGGTACCTAGAATGTTACACGATGTTTTTCAAAGGGTTTTTTTTTAAGTAAATGTTAGTTATTGTTAAAATAATTGTAACAGGTCAAATAAAGTAGTTTTGACTAATTAATAGTTTTGATTGTGACAAATACATTGAACTTGAACATTCATGCTAATGCAAATAACTAAAATGAATACAAATGTCTGTTAATCCGAAAAGCCAAGCGTTTTGTTGCAAATGGATTTGTGAGCTGTTTAACTTAGTTTTGTTGCTCCATTAGTACTGAAAGCATGAATAATACAAATGCTATAATCTCTTTAATTACTTTTGTAAATAGCTCACTCACGCGTGACGTTGTTCGCATTAAATAAAATCCGTGACGATAAATTGTAATGTCCTAATTTTTCATGTCATTTGTGGTCAAACAATTGTTCAAATATTACTTAAAAATCTGCGAAGTTTTCACGATTCAGATGAACTCTGAATTCAGCAGCTTGGTATTTACTTTGTCCTAACCAAACTGTATCAAATAAACTGAAGAAAGGGAAAATAATTGTAATCTTCAATCTACTTACCGTTAATCTTTCGGACAACACCAAACCTTTTTTTTCCACCAAACGTCATTTTGTAGTGTGGATGGCAAGCTAAATTGAACCGGTCCAGAATTTAGCAAACAGAACAAACAATGACGTCATCTAGATTCACAGTACTATTGCCTGCTAAACTCGAATGGCTTGCCCTAGTAAATACGAACGACGATAAATAATCCAATTTTTCAGAGTCAATTTCACCTGCTAACATAAATGGTTTACATCAATTGACTTTGTTTACTCATCCGAGAACATTATACACATGAGTGAGCCATGGCGTCAGAGCAATACCCCGGGCTTATATACAAGTTGATTTATCATATAAAGCAGCTCACCTCGTTATTATTTTAAGAAGCATATCAGACATGAATTTTCCACAGCTGGACAAGAGCTTCCCATAAATAATAGAAGCAAAGCCGTAAAAAAAAACTTGTAAATCCCCTAAATCAAACTCAAAATCACGTGTTTATTTCCCACAAAATGAACTCATAACGCCTATAAGTCTTTTCAAGCGCCATGTTTATCTAATGAAAACCACTCGATGTCGTGTGATTAGGGCCTTAAATCCGATTAACTTTCGTAGTGGGGACGCTGAAGTAATTTTGCTGACAAACTATGCTAGGTTTGGGGTAAGTGAATAAGGGTGACTAAAACAAACACTGTGACTTAATGGAGCTGTTTAAAAAGTACCCGAATCAGTATTACGCTTCGTGTTTTTATCAGAAGACTCACAATTTTTAAAAGAGTGGACTTGCGATGGATGAATACTTTTGTCATAGACTAAAATATTGTTTTTTTCTTGCAGGTTAAGAAAAAAAAAGAGTTGGAAAAATGTTATACAGGCTACCGTTTTGCATCCTCGTCAAATTCAAGGATCTAGGCTAATGATTCTCGACCCGAAACAAAACGGATACGAATTTATTTTTTGGTTCTTATTTACGAAAATCGGTATGTGTAAAAACCACCCGTTTCCACACACACGGTCCTTCTGATCCTCGCTCTATAACCGCACTATCACAACTACAAACAAACTTAAATGTTTATTCGATAATTCCTATTCCCTAAACCACATTAACGGGGTTATTCTGAAATGCTGCCAAAACAAGCAGCGTTTATTAATTATTGACCGGTGACCATGATTTTAATTGGTTATTTTCGTCTTATGTAACAACCTCCTGAATTTTAACTTGGTTGCAAAACTGCAACTTGTAGAGGTTAAACTAAACCTTAAAACAGATTTGGAAGACTTTTAGAAAACACACCATGACATGGAATTTGACCGTTTAATTACTTTTTCTTTATTTATGTAAAGGTTAGGTACCGAAAAGCAAAAATATTATGGGTTATCTAAGAAATAGTATGAATTTAAATTGTTATAAATGACAGTTTATTTGTTGATTTTGTGTTCATTTTCATAAAATATACATATGCATTGAATGGATCCTCTTATATTTTATGAATAGAGCTTTAGTCGTATATCCGTTTCAAAGCCATAAAGTGTAACATAAAAGCTAAATTTGTCTAAATCGTTTAAGATACGATTCCAATGCATCTTCGGTTTACTTTTCTTTCATAGAGTTTGCGGTCATAATGTTTTATTATCCGTAGTTTTGGCATGCCATCAAAACAAATAAAAATGTGGATTTAAATGCACTAGACAGGTACATTGATTTATAAATCTAAGATAAATAAAACTTTCACATTGAATGAGATCTAAAACATAAATAGTTTCAAAATGTAGGAGGAAAATGAGTTTACAAAATATATTTATGATGTGTGTGTGTTATGATGTGTGTATTTATGTTTGTTCCAACCGTGAGTTTACGATTAGATTTGAAGTAACAACCTCTTGATCGCCCGTCTAATCATAGAGGGATAGCTAAGGCAGCTGAGTTGGTTGGTTGGTTATCTGCAACCAAATATTTATATTGTCTTGGCTTTCGGCCGTTTTTCCACGGGTAAGCACTGAAAACCAGTTCTGTGTTCTGTAGCACAGTATTATCATCCTCAGCCTATAATGTTCCCACTGCTGGGACACAAGCCTCCTCTCTATGAGAAGGAGTGGGCTGTTATCCACCACGCGGGCCCAGTGCGGGTTGGTAGATGTCACATGTCTTCGAATTTTTTTATCTAGGACATGCCGGTTTCCTCGCGATGTTTTCCTTCACAGTTTGTTTGTTTTTCAGCGGTGATGAAATAAATTACAAAAAGTAATGCGCCTGTCTGGGTTCGAACCCACGGCGTACTGCTCGTAAATCGGGACTCCCACCACTGGACTCTCACAGTGTTATACTGAGTGGTAACCTGCTTGTCGCAGTCATGACGTGTAAGGGGTCCAATTTTTGGTTCCAACCTGTTGTATAACTTTAAATAATATTTGTAATCCTTTGTATGTTTACAATTTATATTTTTTGTCATTTTGTATGCACGTCATGACCCTGCGACTAATATATTTCTTTTTGCTTTTTTCACCTACATCATTAAATAAAATAAACTAGACCATCACTTACCTACATGTTTTTTTTTAAATCACTGATTTAATTAGCTTACAAATTCTAGAGCAGTTTTTAGAAACCATTTCTTTAAAAAAATCTTAAACCCATCTACATCTACTTTTGCATTGAAGTGTACCTCCCCGTGTACTTAGTACTTTGTACTGTCTACTCCCGCCCCCCCCGGTGATGCCCATGGTGACAAGTAAAAAGATTTTAAATTTCGAATCGACTAGACCTGTGAAAGTTGATTATTTCCCTTCAACTAGAAAAGTGGTGATGACCTTCAAACGGCTGAGCAGATTTTCTCAAAACATAGCTAAGAACACTCTTGATTAAAACACCTATCAAACGAAATCAATTTTATCAAAATCGGTTCATCCATTTAGGAGCTACGATGCCACAGACAGACACACAGATACACAGACACACAGATACACACGTCAAACTTATAACACCCCTCTTTTTTGGTCGGGGGTTAAAAACTTATAACACCCCTCTTTTTTGGTCGGGGATTAAAAATAAACTAGACCATCACTTACCTACATGTTTTTTTTTAATCACTGATCTATTTCGCTTACAAATTCTAGAGCAATTTTAAGAAAACATTTCTTTAAAAAAATCTTAAGCCCATCTACATCCACTTTTGCATTGAAGTGTACCTCCCTGTGTACTAAGTACCTTAATGGAAATTGGTTTCACTTTGCGCTTACTTATTTAAACATTTGTCAAACAATTTAAAACTGCAAAACATTTAGATTGAATTTATGTTTTCGATTTGTTATAGAATTTAAATTAGATTACGTTGAAGTTCAATAACCCGCTTCAGTTGATGCCGTCAGAGACATTTTGGGTTCGGCGTTGTCGAACTAATGTATTCAAATTAGCTTGCACGATAATATGGTTTTGTGAGGTAGAACAGATATGCTTGATATTTTAGGTTTAACAAACAAGTAAATTTCCATTCCAAAACATGACTAAGCCAAATAAGCGCTTATTTAGCTTAATAATGTTTTGGAATCGAAATTTATTTGTGTGTTAAACCTGAAATATCAAGCATATTTAAAGGTGTCTGGAATTTTCAAACATATTTTGTAAAAAAGATTTTAAATACTTTAGAGGGATTTTCAGAAGAAAAATGGCATGTAAAAGCCGAGATCCCATTTTTCAGTCAGGTCATAAACCAAAATGACATAACTGCCGTTGTTCGTAGTCGCACATAAACAATCAGCTGTCCCATACAAAATTTCAATACCTAGACGGCTGAAATGTATGGAGCAGCTGGGTTTGTCTGAGCTGGTCCTTATGTTGGTCTTTATTTGTGAACACTGGTATTGAAATAAAGGTCACATACATTTTACATTTTTGTTGAACTCTATGTCCTACCAATGAAATTGGTGTACAAATATAGTTTTTTTTTTTTAATAAGTCTCGATTTATACAATACAAAGTCAGTTTCGAGTAAATAATAAAAATTAAATGTATCAAATGTATTAAGGAACCAATTATAATTTATTTTTCATGCATGTCACCGGCAAATTATAAGGCTATTAATCTCAAATTTTGTAATATTGTAAACAATGTTAATTAAATGCACTATTAATAAAAATAAAAAAATAATTATAATAAAGGGCTGGTAATGTCATATTTTATCATTTAAAAATTCTTCGATACAGTAATACATCTTATCTATTAGAAATTAATGTAATTTACTTTTGAATTTTAGGACATTATCTTTCAGTATGTTGTTTCTCTAACACATCCTCAATTAATATGAAGACACCTTTCTACTACATGCAGTATATCACCATTTTAAAACACATCCATTTCACACATCTAATCTACTTCAATGGATTGTGTAACAGCCCAATGCGTAATAGATTTATTGCGTATAAAAATATCCGAGCAACCGGTACGGGTATCAGCCAATTGTAATTAGGCCGCACCGCGCACGGATCTAATCTCGGCTTGAACCGGGCAAAAAGATATACCTATTCAAGTGACTATGTTTTCAATTATTGTTCAGGTAAGCCGCCGGGGTATTTTGGTGTTGGATTTAGTTCATTTGCAAGGAGCTCGTGGCTAAATAATACCCGAGTCGATCTTTAAGGTTAAGCCGTGCTTTCCGAGGTTGGTCCGTGGATGCACCCATCCACCATAATTACATACCGAGTTTCCTCCATGCCGCAGAAAGCACGTTAAGCTGTTGGTCCCGACTGTCATTTGAACATTTTTGACAGTTGTTACGAGTTGTCAGAAGCCAAAAAGTCTGACATCCAGTCTTACTAAGGGGATCGTATTACCCAGTTACTGGGTTGTGGAGGTCAGATAGACAGTCGCTTCATGTAAAAAACTGGTACTCAGCTGCATCCGGTTAGATTGGAAGCCGACCCCAAGATAGTTTGGGAAAAGTCTAGGCAGATAATGATGATTTAGTTCATTAGCAAGAGGATACTGGTTGAGGAATGATTATTGTGGTAAGGAAAAGTTAGTTTTATTTAAGGTTCTAAAGTTAATATCTCTTTGTGCCTATTGGCCTAGTATCGTTCTGTCTCCTGCTGATATACAACGTGTAACGTTAAATGCGTAAAACCTGAAAATAGTTTGATCAGAATATATAGGTCACATTTAAAAAAAATCGTCATTACAAATGTTGCCCTGTCTATTTGTTCATAGGTCAAGCCATAACGTGCGCAAACCCGCCAAAATAGGTAAACAAACACAAATGTTTGTCGTCCAATTTAAATTTTCTCATACGCGGGAAAAAAAGAAAGAAACGATCAGAATTGCCAGTAAAACTAAAACAGCACATAAAACCTTTACTTTTTAGGGTTCCGTAGCCGAATGGCAAAAAACGGAACCCTTATAGATTCGTCATGTCTGTCTGTCTGTCTGTCTGTCTGTCTGTATGTCTGTCTGTCTGTCTGTCCGTCTGTATGTCACAGCCACTTATTTCCGAAACTATAAGAACTATACTGGTGAAACTTGGTAAGTAGATGTATTCTGTAAACCGCATTAGGATTTTTATACAAAAATAGAAAAAAAAAAAATTAAGGGGGTCCCCATACTTAGAACTGAAAACCAAAAAAAAAAAATTCATCAATCCCATACGTGTGGGGTATCTATGGATAGGTCTTCAAAAATGATATTGATGTTTCTAATATCATTTTTTTCTAAACTGAATAGTTTGCGCTAGGGCCACTTCCAAAGTGGTAAAATGTGTGTCCCCCCCCCTCTAATTTCTAAAGTAAGAGGAGGAAAATTCTGAAAATATTTAGGATTGTAGAACGTAAAAAAAACTATCAACGAAAATTGGTTTCAATAAGATATGATGTTTAGTTTTTGAGATATGGGACTTTTTCATCAAACTGCAGCAGTAACTTTGTTTTTCATGAACATACTATGAAAAACAAATTTAGTTTTGCGGTTGTGTGGAAGTTTACTAACTAATACTACTAACTAATTAATGACAGTTCAAAATATTGTTATTATATTGTTTGGAGCTATGGAACCCTGTGTGCGAGTAAGACTCGCACTTGGCCGGTTTTTTTTATGTTTTTTTTTCTCTCAGAATTAGGTCAATTGAATTAAAAATCATTTGGGGTGTCTGAGGTTTTGCGTATTTAACGTTACACGTTGCATAGAGAAGTAGAAATTATGGCTTTCCTAATCCTCCGCTATTCTTTTCCGATTAATTTCGCTGCGGGATCCAAGCCGGTTAAATTGTTTCTCTGGGACTTCCTCGAGCTTTCATTCTGTCGGCGTTTTTTTGGTGGTCGCCACTGTTCATTCTGTCGCACAGGAGTTGCAGTGGTTTAGAAATAGAGAGACGGCCTTGTTACAAAAAAAAAAAAGTTTTTTTGCCACAGATCATTTTCTCAAGGATTTTCAAACTCTCAGCTAAATAAGTAGATGCAATAAAATAGGCCTGTTAAGCCTGAAAAAAAGTTACACCCTTCAAGAACCTTCAGGTGCACTTCTAATCCTTTTCTTTAGTTGTTTTCTGTACATTCATTAGTGGGTATAGGCGATTCACAGAGATCTGTGTCCGTACCATGACGCTTAATACATTATTGTTCCATTCCTATTCCAGAGAGGGAAAGAGATGGAGCTAGACGACCTGTATAGCTCCGTCTCTTTTTCACTCTGGAATAGGAATGGAACAATAATGTTTTAAGACGTCATGGTACGAATGCAGGTGGCCTACCATGACGTTATAAAACATTATTTTTTTATTCTTTTTGTATGTAGTATGCGAAATAGATGGCGCTAGACATCCTGTATACGTACTTATGTGCGTATGTGTCTGCAACGAATATTATGTTTTGACTGATATTTAACGATACGATACAAACGATATGAATATTTAACAATATTTTATTAATCATCGATTTTCTAATTTGTTGATCAAGTTAACAATTAACGACTGAATATTTCACTATATTTTGTTAAACATCGATTTTCTCAATGTCAATAAATCAATGTTATTCACATTCGTTGCTCATTTGAAGTGTTGACATTTTTAACCGTTTATGTTTTTAAGTTAATGTTATTCTTATTCATTGAAAAATTAAACTGTTGATTATATGGTGTTGATATGTTGGTTTTTGAAGTTGAGTATTCCACCCTTACATTTATTAGTAGTAAGGATTTCATGACGGTCTTTACCAACTTATAATGACAGTAAATACTGGACAAAGTATAACCTCTTTGATTACATTTAACTGTTACAAATATCGACATTGATCCTGACCTTTCACCATAAATTAATAAAACATTGTAATTTGAAGTAAAACGATAAGATTTGACGATGTTGGGCTTGGGTACATTCTCCATTTAAAATATTAATTAGTGTAGTATCTCGTTTTAAAATTAATCGAAAAATAAAATTGTACTATTCCTTCACAGACAGAAATTGAATTTTGTAAGATTTAATTTCTAAAATAAAATTATAAAATGCTGAGTCGTCACCATTTTATTCAATGTAGCACTCCTTAAATGAAGTTTTTCGTCGTTTTTGAATGTGTTTCCAAAGATTGTTTCTTAAGAACTCATAAAACATTTCCCTAAAGATTATTCAACAATGTATCCATTAATTAACTCCCCGAAATTGAAGTTACTATGAATGCTTAGTATTATCTGCATAATAATATGATATATCTATATATATATATATATATATCTTTTATTACTGGTTTAGGATCTCCACCAAATACAAAGCTTCTCCAAAATATACGGAATCAAAACACTAATGCCAAAGTTCAACAAAAGGACGATAGCTAACAGAAAGTAGTTAATTATAAAGTTGAAAGTGGGACAATTTGGGCAGAAACCCAATAAAGAATTCAAAGCAAAGAGTATTGATTGAAACCAAATATTGTTTTATCGAAAATATTCGTCCGAAACTTGCTATTAGGGTAAAACGTTTTCTAGAGCTTTTAGACAAGAATCGATAATTGAATTACCCACGTAATTCGTAACGTTTTACATAGTATAACACTGCTGAAATTTGGTATTTTGGCCTCGTTTAGGACTTATTTAGTTTAATGGGTCTTGATTTTTTTTTTGTATGTTTGGACATAATTTTGTTTTATTGTTAACTACCTGGCCGGCGCAACCTCGTTTGCGTCACATTTTCCCCGTTTTCGCCACATTTTTCATTGCCGCTCCACTCCTATTAATCGCAGCGTGATGATATATAGCCTATAGCTTTCCTCGATAAATGGGCTATCTAACACTAAAAGATTTTTTCAAATCGGACCAGTAGTTTCGGAGCCTATTCAATGCAAACAAACAAACATACAAACAAACAATCAAATCTTTCCTCTATAGAATATTAGTTTAGATTTAATCATTTTGTTTTATCCTGTGTGAGACAATTCTTGTTCTTTATGGGGTTTTTGGTTTCCGCACTTAGTCCTTTAAGTGGACCATTGTGCGTGTGTTTTTGCATTGTGTGAGACAATTATAAATACTTTTGTTTCTTCTTTTTCTATAAGGGTTTAACGTCAGGATTTTTATTTTCAGTTTATACCCAAGTGAAAATAGTGTAAGTTTATCTTATTTATAAAATTCTCGTGTCACAATGTTACTTACCACACTCCTCCGAAACGGCTGAACAGATTTGTATGAAATTTTGTGTACATATCGGGTAGGTCTAAGAGTCGGCCAACATCTATTTTTATATCCATAAAAAAAAAACTCCGCGATCGAATTCGCGGACAGCAGCTAGTAATTATATAGAATATAAGTTGTAATGACACCAAAAAACTGAAAAGTAAATCAAATCAAATCAAATCAAAATCATTTATTTCAAATAAGCCAGTTACAGGCACTTTTGAATGGTCGAACAACAATAATAATGAAGCTACAGTCCCAGTCACAAGACATAATAACTGTGAAAGTACTGTAGTTGCCCATTCCAAGGCGTAGATCTCTATGGAGAAGAATGGGCAAGAAACTCCATGTACACTCTTTTAAATCAGAATCTTGTTACAAAAACCTTGGTTACATCATTCATGTTGAGATGGTACATTATGTGAGAACGATGTAGCAAGACTTCACGGTAAAAGTGTCCATAGCAAAAACAAAAACGGCTAAAACACCATTACTTATTGTAATAGATACAAAAGATAATGCTGTTTTCGCTATTTACGTTGTTAGTAGAGTTATTCAGAAAAAAACACAATATCCTGATAGCTAGACTACACAAAATACAGTGTTATTCCCAAAAGCAAGCCGCGCGTAACAAATTAATGCCTTAATAATGAAATGTTGGTATAATATGTTTAGTCTGACATTACTCTAGTAGGCCGGCTGTTACGTCAGCTCACACTGCTGACGTCATAACCACCATATAAGCTGGAGAAATAAAAATAAATACGTACTTTTAGAATCATGAAGTTACCAGGTCAAGTAATTAAACGATCATTGGTTCATCGTTTGTTTAATGGTCGGTACTGGGTGTGACTATGTGATAGAGTGTTATTTTGATAGACACTATCCTCATCATCTCCATAGCCTTTTCCCAAACTATCTTGGGGTCGGCTTCCAGTTTAACCGGATGCAGCTGTGTACCAGTATTTAACATGAAGCGAATGCCTATCTGACCTCCACAACCCAGTAACTGGGTAATACGATGTCCCTTAGTAAAACTGGATGTCAGACTTTTGGCTTCTGACTACTCGTAACGACTGTCAGAGATCTACAAATGACAGCCGGGACCAACGGCTTAACGTGCTTTCCGAGGCACGGAGAAAACTCGGTATGTAATTATGATCAACCATCCACAGACCAACCTCGGCAAGCACAGCTTAACCTAAAATATCGACCCGTGCGGCTGTTATTATTTAGCCAGGAGCTCCACTACTACACACTATGACCACTTTAAATGTGCAGTTCAAGGTGGCACTACTTGTCAAGAAAAAATGCATCGACATGTCAAACTTGCTACATTTTAGTTCTGTATTTTCCCTCCAGCAAAGATAAGTTGGCTGAAGTGTAAGATATACCTCTGCTTTATCCGCCGGGCAGAACAGACGTTATGCCATATTTAGAATCGTACAGTTACCAAGTCAAATAATTTAATAACCATTAAACCAAGCGTTCAAGGTTGTAATAGCGAAGACGTTGAACATCTTAAGGGATTCTTGAGGTACGGTTACACGATTCGATTAACGACCCGGTACATAAAACGGCAATTAATTTGGAACATGACAAGCTTTAGGAGGTGCTTAAAGCCCTAACAGATTAGTATCGATCAAGGTGAACCGTTTAAAGGAAATTGTTTTGGTGAAATTTAAATTTTACGATTGCTTGAAAACGAGAGAACTTTGGTCTATAACAAAACAAACCGGCCAAGTGCGAGTCAGACTCGCGGACCGAGGGTTCAGTACAAAAATTATTATATTTTTTTATTAAATGATGTAACTAAATATTTACGCAATTTTTCCTTTATCTGTGCTATAAGACATTGCTTCGTACCAAATTTCAAGATTCTGAGTCCACGGGAAGTACCCTGTAGGTTTTGATTCCCTTGCGAATGTCGAAAATTTGTGGAAATTTGCGGCATAAACAGCTGTATCTATCGATTGCGTTGGCTTAAAAGTTTGATTTCACAGCTCCATGATTTATTTCCAGCTTGACACCTCCACGCATTCCTGAGAAAAAGGGTCTTGTCTAGGACAGACGGACAGACGAACAGACGGACGGACGGACAACAAAGTGATCCTATAAGGGTTCCGTTTTTTTCCTTTCGAGGTACGGAACTCCAAAAATAATTGCAATGAAGGGAAGAACAATTGCCTTTCGGTTTCCTTAAGGGTATTTTTAAATCCAGTTTAATATGGCAGTGTAAAACTAGCTATCAGAGGA
Source organism: Cerastis rubricosa (assembly GCA_949152445.1). Taxonomy (NCBI): domain Eukaryota; kingdom Metazoa; phylum Arthropoda; class Insecta; order Lepidoptera; family Noctuidae; genus Cerastis; species Cerastis rubricosa. The sequence goes on along the minus strand of OX424540.1, from coordinate 14,252,289 downwards.
AAAGAATAAAGCATAATTTAACATGGCTCTCAACATCAATCACGATATAACAAACTTAATAAAATAAAATAAATTAAACTTATTTTTTCGAGAGTTGGGAAGCGTAGGCTTCAATTAGGACGATAAAATGACCTAGTTTTTTATACTTGCTATAAATAAAATGAGTTATAGAGGGGCACCATTGACCTCGTAAGGGAGAATTATATTTTTTGCTCGTTATAAAAAAACAGGCGATGTCCAATTACGAAACGTTATTGGATACTTACTCAATTTGTCGAAAGCTTTGTTCGTACGAGTCTAAATAAAAGGGAAAATACGTGCTTAATAAAGTTTTTACAATGCGCAAAAAAAATGAAATAATGGGAGAATATTGGAACAAAACTGGCAACATTTGTTTTATCACTACATGGTATAAAACAAAGTCGTCCGCTGTCTGTCTGTCCCTATGTATGCTTAGATCTTTTAAACTACGCAACGGATTTTGATGCGGTTTTTTTTTAATAGATAGAGTGATTCAAGATGAAAAAGCAATGCACCCGTGCGAAACCGGGGCGGGTCGCTAGTATTGGCATAAAAAGTATTTCAGTCTTTTTTCAGGCAAGATTTGTTGTACTTGTACTGGCTGTCATTTATAAAATTTTGATAATCGTTACAAGTAGTCAGTGGCCTGAAAGTCTGACAACCAGTCTTACCAAGGGGTATCGTAGTATTACCCAGTACTAACTGGGTTTTGGAGGTCAGATAGGCAGTCGCTCCATGTTAAATACTGGTTTTCAGCTGCATCCAGTTAGACTGGAAGCCGACCGACCCCACATAGTTGGGAAAAGGCTAAGCAGGTGATGATTTGTTACACCTACTGCTTAGAAGCTTTACCATCAAATACAGTAACATAAAGGTATGCTTACATTATCTACCGTGGTAAGTAAAAGGGGTGCACCTGACGAGAAAGAATGGGTAAAAATAAGCCTTACTCGACCACCCTTTTTTGTAAGTATTTTCTTTACATTTTCCCGCAAATGCGCCTGTTTTGCTGGACAATATAAGCTAAGAAAAAAAGCATTAATATAAGCTAAGCAGTGCTTTAAAAGAATTCGTTATAAGTCCAATTTCCAATCATGTCTACTCTCTTTTGTGAGACTGCTTTTCAAGAAATATGTATGTATTTTATAAGCTATTTGTATTTTATAAGCTATAGCATTATTTACCGAAGCAAATAGTTAATAAACAAATAGGTATTTTCAAAACCACACAAGGTCTTTCTCCTAAGATGTATAGTTGGGTTAATTTCCGAGAAATTAATTTTCAAATGAACAACCTTTGCTTGGCTTCCGAGAGTTGTTTAGTTACGTCAAGCATGCCTGTTCCTTTAATATTGGTTTAAGCATTGCTTATACGATACTTAGATATCGAGTTACTTTAAATTAATTAGAAAACTGCGCAAAACTGTTAATTGTTACGATAATAAGAATTTTGTTTATTAAAATAATAACTGGTTAAGTGCGTTAGATGTAGTTAAGATTTTGAAACCTCCGTATCCTCCGTAATTACTCACTGCAAAAAATCGGAGGCGAGAGGATCTAGACGCCTACCGCGAGGGCTGGTTTGAGGAGGCACGAGGCCTTTACCCAGCAGTGAAAAGTACCTCATCATCATCATCATCAGCCTATAATGTTCCCACAGCTGGGACACAGGCCTCCTGTCAATGAGAGGGAGTGGGCTGTAATCCACCACGCGGGCCAAGTGCAGGTTGGTAGATATCTCCGAATTTTTAGTTCTAGGACATGCCGGTTTCCTCACGATGTTTTCTTTCACCGTTTTTGAGGACAGCGGTAATGAAATAAATTACACAAAGTAATGCGCCTGCCTGGGTTCGAACCCACGGCTTGCTGCTCGTAAATCGGGGCTGCCACCACTGGGCCACCGCTGCTCTCAAAAGTACCTACAGGCTTTCAGGCTTCAGGTTAAAAACGGAGAATACCTAATGCTATGCGCCAGCCCCAATTAATTTACTATAACGAGGTTATTTTAGGCTACCTATAAGATATAGCTGTATATCTGTTTACGGCAATGTAAGTTAAGTTAAGATTGTTCGGCATTTATTTCTTCCTCTTCAACAAATAACGATGGTTGTTTGAAAGCTTTCTGCCCTTTTGAAGATGATAATTAAAATGATCCTTTTTTCACAATATAATTGGAGTATTTCATCTGAAATAGGTCTACCTAATACATACATACGCATGCATGGATATAGCTGAGCAGTCATGTTTAGTTAATAAATATACTTGCACTTTATTAAATACTAGCTGTCCCACGTAACTTCGTCTACGTCACATTTTCCGCGTTTTCGCATCATTTTTAATTGCTGTGTCGCTCCTATTGGTCATAGCGTGATAATATATAGCCTCGATAAATAGGCTATCTAAAACTGAATAACTTTTCAAATCGGACCAGTAGTTCCTGAGATTAGCGCGTTCAAGCAAACAAACAAACTCTTCAGCTTTATTATTAGTATTAGACTAGACACCCGCCCCGGTTTCGCGCGGTACAAATCTTTGAAATTCTCGCCTTTGCTATAATTTGCATGTATTATATACATTTAAACATTCCTCTTGAATTATTCCGTCTATTGATAAAAACCGCATCAACATCCGTAACGTAGGTTCAAAAATCTAAGCGTGTCAGACGGCGAGAAGCTACTTTGTTTTATATTATGTAAAGATTTGATCTTTACCTATACCTCTTTGCCAGTCTATGGATTTCACTTCCAGCTTCATTGATCTCGGATCAGGAGAGCAGCGGTGGCCCAGTGGAGGCAGCCTCGACTGATGAGGAGTAAGCCGTGGGTTCGAAACTACACAGGCGCATTACTTTGTCATTTCATCACCGCTGCCCTCAAAAACGGTGAAGGAAAACATCGTGAGAAAACCTGCATGTCCTACAACTAAAAAATCGAAGACATGGGACATCTACCAACCCGCACCGGACTCGCGTGGTGGATTACAGCCCACTCCCTCACATAAAGAGGATGCCTGTGTCCCAGCAGTGGGAACATTATATGCAGATGATGATGAAGATGATGATCTCCGATCATTATAATCTAAATACATTCAAGGTGTGAGTGCATCGTTTTTTTGTTCAGGCAAGCGTGCTCCACTCGCACTCGGCCGCATCATTGCTTATCAGGCGAGATGCGGTCAAGCGCAAGCCAATTTTATTTAAAAAAAGAACAACGAAAAAAACTTAGTAACGAACTTGATGGATTGACGAGCACAGTCTCATAATAATTACAGAAAGGTGTATCTTCTTCAAATGGTCTTAAACTGTATCCCTTATTCCAATCAACTCAGAAAATCACATTCCCTTGTTTTTGTTTAGAAATCTCAATTATTTATTAAATCCCTCTTCTAACTAAGGTTTACAATTTTAATGAATCCCGAGCTCCAAGAGGGAATGGCTTATAGCAGTTGATTTTCATTTCAGGAAATTCATTTAGGATATCAAATTACCCAATTTATTATCTACGTTGCTTTGTATGTTGTACTGTTCTTTATCTAATGTTTTCTCTGACGGCACATTCCTGTTTTTCTCTAATCGTACGTAAAATATCTATTACTTACAGATATTATGTCGTAGAATCAAGCCAGTAATCTCTGAAGGTTATGTGTACCGAAAGTACATCCAAATTTCACTACTTATGTTTAAAACCCATATGATAGGGTCGATAGAGCCCATTGCCATCATTTTTTTATTTTTTTTGTCTACTTTGCGCCACACTACAAATTTCTCCTATAACGTGGGTGCATTAACAAACATTTAAACTAACACACACAAATAGCCAGACCCGGAACAACTATATTCTGCTGTATATTGATTCATAAAGGCAAAACCCAATAAAACTTTACCCGATCTAAAAATTGAACCAAAAACGTCATAATATCACTTTGCTACAATTTCGCAAAAGATATTTTACTATATTACTCGATATTTCATTTGCAACAGAACTATGTACCAGTAGGCACATTCCTTTCCTTTGAAAAATACGTTTTGTTTTACACAAATATACGGAGTACAAAGACAAAGACAAAAACAAAAATTTCATTTATTCCTCAATACGAACTACATTCAATAAAATACTACATCCAAAATACCGGAACAAAAATAAACAAAAAACAGTCGCCATATTTGTTTATCCACATGCCAGTACGCCCCTTCGAAATTCAAACAAGATATACGCGAACATTTTAAATCAAGGGATGGATGTTGAGGAAGCATATTGACGAAGTACCCTTGGCGTCGCGTCCGAGCTTCAATGTCAAGAGCCTGAGGGAAAATTTTAACAATGGCTTACGAAGAATAGGTATGTATACGAATGTGCGGTGAAGCGTATATCTTAGGAAATCAGTGGACAGTTCAATGACCTGACATAATTCGCTCGTGTCTGTGTCTGGCTTTAACTTTAGTTTTTGAAGGAAAATATCATCGTTAACTTGCCTTTATCCATATTTAGTTAGAGACGGCGCTGCGTGACTTTGGAACAGTTCTTAAACATATATCAATATCTTAATAGTCATCCTTTTCTAGCCATAATAATTATAATCTTTCCCACAGTTCATACATTAATTCTTTGGTCTTCCCCTAATCTCACATTCACATTCATACTCATCTTCACAAAATTTACCACATTCCGTTTTGCTGACATTTCCACGCGCGCCTCAAGGAGATGTCAGCAAATCGGAAGGGGTCCGAGAGGGCCGATGCCTGCCAGGGTTGCAGGACTGTTCGAAAGAGATACCGTGGCCCTGGAACACAAAGGGCTAATAAGGAACATGGATGCGTTTTAGTCGGTACAAGTCTGGCACTCCGTTCCGCTCCAGAGCGGGGGGTCATTTGATGATTTTCCATTCGAAAAAAAAGAGACAGTATCTTGTAACATTAACATTTTTGTAGAAACTTTTAAGAAATCTATTTTCAAGTACACCTTCTGTTACTTACCCCAACGTGTTACTATGTAATAATTTGTACAAACAAGATTGTATGGATTCATCAATTTACTAGCCATGGCATGACCTAATTGTCAATGATTTGTTAATACAATATTAATTAACAATGTAGAAAATATTAGAAACATGAAATTCATTATTATATTAGTGATCTAGGTCCCCCTCCCCATCCTCATAAAAAGCACTCACAAAAGTTTCTCCTCAAAAGTATCTTGACATATTATATAAAATACACTCCGTTCAAACACAGTATACATTTAATTATTCAAAATTTAAACAAGCCCCAAGCTTCACAATTTAACTCAAACATCGTGTATTCATACACAAACCAAACGTCCCCGTACAATAAAGTTTTTAAAACAAATTAAAATAAAACAGCTGTAGCGTAAAACAATAATGTGAGAAATTAAATAAATAGGAGGTTGTGGGTAAACAAAATATAGTTAATGATAATGTTTTGTTAGGGTCAGTTTTGAGAGACGAGTTGATGAAAATATTGTTGGCTAACAATAATGAGTTAGGACCCTCGCCCACGGCGACTTTTTGTAGCGATGCTGTCGCGCTTTTACGAAATGCGCGACTGCATCGCTACTAACGCGCGTAAGTCGCATTTGCAATGCGCTAGAGAAGCGATGCCAACGCGCTTCCAACACGCTACAGTATTGCGACTGTATCGATGCAAGCGCGCGACCGTCGGACGACATCGGGGAGAGAACGGAGGGACGGTGGCGCGTGAGTGGAGAATACGTTACTGAATCGCGTTTGCATCGCGACAGAAGCGTACCAGTATCGCGTTTGCATCGCGACTGAATCTGGGCCTGTGGGCGAGGGCACACAGCTAGCGACCGCTTCGCGACTGTATCGATACCGACGCGCGACGGCATTGCTACAAAAAGTCGCCGTGAGCGAGAACCCTTAGTAATTTTAGTCCACGTACACACGGGCGATTTTTTAACGCGGGGTTCTTTTATTGAGGTTTTCGTGGGTAAATAATAACTACCGCTCCGATCGATCTTCGGGCTAAGCCGCGCTTGCATAGGTTGGTCCGTGGATGGGAGACTATCCATTTATACACCGAGTTCCCTCCGTGCCTCGAAAAGCACGTTAATCCGTTGGTCCCGTCTGTTATTCGTAGAACTTTGACAGTCGTTACAGGTAGTCAGTGGCCCGAAAGTCTAACAACCAGTCTTACTAAGGGATACCGTAGTACCTAGTAATAACTGGTATGGGCCCATGCCCATACCAAAAAAAAAAAAAAAGAAAAAAAAAATCCCAAGCGCGTTTTTACAAGGTTGTTTCTGTCGTGTTATAAAAGCGCTTGTGCGAACATGGCCTTACTATCTGAATAATTCGATGAGCATTTGAATTAGCGCTGCCTAGTATTTTGGCAACGAGGGCAATTGACAGAAACGAATGGCCTGGTTTTCATTGGATATTTATTTGGTAACATTTCTGCTGAAAAAGTTTATTGGGTTTTTGTAAAAAATTGGTCAGAGTTTCATTAACAAAATATGTTTTATTTGTATATTTTCAATTAGTTTGACCTTTTCCGCTCTGCATTTTTTTTAAATATTTTGTTTGTATAGATAGGTGGTAGGTGTATCTGGTTTATATAACATTACCAAATATTATTCCACTCTTCAACTTTTGAATATTTAAGTGAAGCAGAAGGTGATAACTTGCCTTAGATATTTTTTCTCTTTACGTGTGAATATTTTACTTCCAGATAATTGGTCAAGCTACTGTCATCTTAAACCCATATAGGGACCAAAATCAAGCAATTAGTCAAACACGATAGCCAGTCTTACCGAAAGGTATCATATTAGTCAGTAACTGAGTTGTGGAGGTCAGATCAGTCGCTCCCTGCCACCATTCTCCTGCTCTTATCCTAATTTATTCGGGATCAACATGTCTTCTTCTTCCAAACTTCTCTATTACTTGTTATCTCATCAGACACCCCCTTTCTTGTCATATCATCCTTCACAAAGTCCACCCATCGTTTTTTTGGTCATCAGTCGCTCCATGTAAGATACTGGTATTCTATTACAACCGATAAGAAATAGAAAAAACCGGCCAAGTGCTAGTCTTACTCGCACACAGGGTTCCATAGCTCCAAACAATATAATAACAATATTTTGAACTGTCATTCATTAGTTAGTAGTATTAGTTAGTAAACTTCCACGCAACCGCAAAACTAAATTTGTTTTTCATAGTATGTTTATGAAAAACAAAGTTACTGCTGCAGTTTGATAAAAAAGTCCCATATCTCAAAAACTAAACATCATATCTTATTGAAACCAATTTTCGTTGATAGTTTTTTTTACGTTCTACAATCCAGATATTTTCAGAATTTTTTTTGACGGACGGACAGACAGACAGACAGACAGACATGACGAATCTATAAGGGTTCCGTTTTTTGCCATTCGGCTACGGAACTCTAAAAAGGTAATTCTGATGATGATGAGTCACCAAACACGACCCAAAACAGAAAACTTCCTCACAATGAACTAACTGCAAACCTCTGGAACTTTAACATTCTACCATACTAATAGAACGGTTTGACATTTATGACCTAGCTACGTGAAGAGATGATTAACGATCTCGTCGACTATGGAGCTGCGGTCATCGCTTTGAACGCGGTTGGGCGCCTTTTGTGAGAATTGTGTGAATTGTGGGAGCTGTGTGTGAACAGTAGTGGGGTGTGTGGCGCTTGTCTTTTGTTTGCTGAAGCGTGAATTACTTTCATGCAGTTCTGGAAGACACGCAGTAATTAAGGCTTTGTTTAAAATTATTGGCACTACGGAATCTTTGAATTTGTAATTTTTCGTTGAATTTTTCTTTGTGTGATGTGTGAAATTTAATTGCGAGTTAATTTCATGTTACAGGGTAAGAATGATCCACTCCTCTGTCAACGTAAATGCTTTATCGCTTTATTTCTTTTTTATGTTGTTAGTGCCTATAACCTGGTGTCAGAGTTTTTATGCTGACCTTGCCACAAATAGTCGAAGGGCATAAAAATTGCTTGCTATGGTATTTCAACTCTATAAACAAATCCAATTTTTCCAGAACTCTGATGATTTTCTTATTTATTTATTTATATGTTACTCTGAAACACCACACTTAGGAATTACACCAGTAAAGCACAAGAACTAAACATTTTCAGCTGTTGATCTTCCATTATTATTCGACCGGCCGCGGGCCGGCGGCAGCAGTCGCATAGTTTGATTGCAAGCACCAGGCCCTACATATTCAAATGACTACTTGTTTTCAAGTTTTACTTGGTTTCAAGTATGTAATTTGCTCGTATCGTTGGAAACTCATTAAATAAAATCCACACTGAACAGAACTGCCTGTTGAATCAGACGCAATGGAAAATTCAGTCGGACATGAAGCACTTGAAAACAACACTACGCACCTGTACTTTCAAAATAGGTCACATGAAAAATTCATGTCATCGTGACACAAACGATTATGAAAAAATCGCTCTCACGCAGTTCAATGTCTTCGTAATTTACTTACACGCAAGCTACGTACTAAAATGTATCGATTTTACGTGGCTGACCCGTCCCTGAGCGGGCTGATAGTCCAATAGTACTGTATTTAGACGTATAAACAAGTCACCTCGAACGATCAATAGTACCTAATCAGTTAGAAGTCACACGATGTGGACGATGAAGCGAGTTGGTATCGAGAATCGAGTTTGCGATCATTCGAGTCGTGAATCGTGCTTTAATAGTGTTATGCGAGTGGGGAAATATGTTATAAATAATAAACGAGAAAAAAACTATCGATGTTTTTAGTGACTTACAAAATTAAGGTTTTTCTTGTCAAGATTAGGTATTACCTTTAAAAGTTCGGGCATGGCTCCGATACTAAATTGAAAATTCTGCCAATGTATTGTGTACGCTCTCTCTGTCGTACGTCTGTAATTTGTACTTTTATGTTTTGCAGCATTTCGACTTTTTTTAAAGTTCGTTTCCAACCTTTTTGTTTCCATCGCCAAATTTCAAACAAAATAAATGCCTATATTTTGTATGAAATAGTCTTTACCGTTACCGTCGATGAAAAGGATTTATTTTTAAACCCCAACCGAAAAAGAGGTGTGTTATAAGTTTGACGTGTGCATCTGTGGATCTGTGTTTTGTTTGAAAGGTGTTTTAATCGAGAGTGTTCTTAGCTATGTTTCGTGAAAATCTGCTCAGCCATTTGAATAATCATCACCTCTTTTCTAGTTGATGAAGGGATATAAACAACTTCCACAGGCCTAGGCGATTCGACATTTTAACTCTTGTCACTTGTCACCATGGGCATCGCCAGTGGGGCGGCTGCACCGCCCCCCCCCCCCCCAGAAAACTCTGGATTTTTTAAAATTTATAACTTTCGCTGTTTTCGTTCATTGGCAAGAAGACGCGCTACACCGAAAAAAGTGAAAGGAATGGGACAGGCACATGCCCAGGAGTGAGAAAAGAGGTGATGATTTTAAACAGCTGAGCAGATTTTCTCGAAACATAGTTAAGAACATTCAATTAAAACACCTTTCAAACGAAACCAATTTTATCAAAATCAGTTCTTCCTATGAGCTATGATGCCACAAACTAACACTGTACGAGCCAATAATGCTCATACAGCAAAAGTACGTTTCTGCGCACGTAATGAATTACGCTAAAACGTACTTTACTTATTTTAGCTTAACTTATATTCAGTCGTCACTAAAACTCAGCCACGAGCGGGTCGATCAATAATAGTATTGCATCAAGTGCGGCTCAGATTACTTAACAAACATAACGTAATTAAACTATTAAACTTAACAAGTGGTTTGGTGTGAGTTAACCTACAACAACTACCGGGATATCAGTCAACGACGAGAATACCCCAACATCTTTTGGTCCTTCGAGCCGGATGACGCGATATATCACCTTGTGAGTCGTCGTGTCTCCTCATCAGCAGAGTGCTTTGCGTGGTATATCCCAGTTACGTTAGCAAATCGGTGTTATTGGCCTCCCACAAGCGGGTCTCACCAGTAGCATTGAGAAGTTGCACATAACGTAAAGGAGGGTGAGCTACACGGAGCGCTTGAAACTAACGAACCAGCAGAGATCACGTCTACTGCTACAAACTACTACTAAGAAACAATCGGCGGGCATAACGTCCCCGGTGGTTACTACGGCGGAGATAACGTCTACTGCTACAATTAAGAAATAATCAGCGGGGATAATTTCCACTGCGATTAGACCCACTCCGAAAACTTCGTGAGTACCAACTACCTACACGCCAACCACAAGCAACTACAAGCCATAAACAATGTCGAAAGAAGACTATGCTGAATTTGCGGAACTTATAACGAAACAGCAAAACAGCTACGAAAGAATCAAAACTCTTCAAGCCAACTATAAAAAGGATGCTGTGAGTAGAAAAACCACAGACTATCTAAACAAACGAATCGACGCTTTACAATCCCTATGGGATGAATTTCGATCGAACCATGAAATTTTGAAGAAGTATGAATCTGCCCAAAGAGACCATGACTACTTTAAGCAGGACATATTCATTATAACAAGAAGCATGTTTGACGAAACAATGCAATCTATGAATCAACTACGAAACAAGTTGATAAACGAACCTGGGTTTTCGGGCATATCAAAACCGAAAATACTAGAAACTCCTGGAACACCGCAATTTGATACAACTGGAGTACACCAACAAATCGAGGATGAAACGGACAAGCACCTATCAACGCTGTTACGTAATCAAATGTGTAACTTCAACGCTTTGAAGCGAGCGGTATCCAAAATTAATCTGGATGACATGAAAGAGAAGTGGCAACTCCAAGATCAAGTCAACATATTAAGATCTAAATGGGAATCTATCGACAAGATTCATTGGGAACTAAGCTACTTACTGCAAGGGAACGACAAGGACTATGAAGCAAAGTTCGACCATTGGGAGCAAGTCTACGACAACCTAAAGGAAGAGCTAAGTAGAAAAATCTTTGAGACATCCCATTATGAAAAAACAACACCGCGTATGGAATTACCAGAGTTCAACGGAAGTTTCAACAATTGGATCTCCTTTAGGGATTTATACTTTGAGATGATTCACAACAATCCGACGCTTAACAAAACGCAGAAAATGAAGTTCCTGAAATCAAAGTTGAAAGGTGAAGCGGAAAAGTTAATCAAGCACCTTCCTGTGAGTGCTGAGAATTATGACTCGTGCCTAGATATTATTAAGCACCGCTACGACAACAAGCGATTACTTTTCACATCCTACATAGATACACTACTCAATCAAGCGTCCATCGAAAAACCAAACTCTACTAACATGAAAAAGCTGTATGATACAACTAAAGAGTGTCTAAATGGCCTAGAAAACATAGACGTCAATATTCCAGTATGGGGTCCACTTATCGTCTACTTACTATCCTCCAAACTGGATGACATCACATACGCTGACTACATAAAAATCATGAAACATTCAAGAGAGCTACCAGACTTGGAGGAGTTTATGGAGTTTCTGGAATTGCAGTTCATAACTTTAGAAACATCCCGTAACAAAAAGAATGGCGGGAAACAAAACTACTCAACGAATAATCAACATAAAAGTTATAACAACAATAAGTCAACGAACTTTAAAGACACAGAAAAGTGGACAAAAACCTACCATGCAACGCTGAGGAAATGTCCACTGTGCAAAAACGAACATCCGCTGATGCAGTGTACTACATTTTTAAACATGGATATCGCAACGCGAAATCAAACAACAAGTAACCTAAATTTGTGCAAAATTTGTTTGTTTAGTCACGGCGGAAATAAATGCAACTCAACAAGAACATGCCGCACGTGTAACTACAAACATCACTCCCTTCTCCATGATGATAATCTGAAAGGGCAACGATCAAAGCCAGCCACATCAACGGCTGAGCGTACATCAAATCACATTAACGGTGAACAAGAGATACTCTTAACGACTCTTCAACTTAGGGTCAAGAACAAGGAAGGAAATTACGTTATCCTTCGGGCGTTACTGGATCAAGGCTCTCAAGTAAGCTTGGTCACGGAAAATGCTGCTCAACGTTTGAACTTACCTCGAAACAAAATGAACGCTGCGGTCACTGGTGTTGGCACTATAATGGGAAAGAGCAAAGGGATGATAAAATTGGAATGCAAGTCTATCCACTCTGATTATACATTCGTAACAGAAGCGTTAGTGATGAGTAAACTCATCAACAATTTGCCAAACTCAACGATCAACACAGAGGACTGGACGCATCTTCACAACATCAAGTTAGCTGATCCAGACTATAACATCTCTGGACCTATCGATCTACTACTTGGAGCAGATGTTTACTCCGACGTAATTTTAGGAGGAATAATTAAGCATAACAATGGTTCGCCAGTAGCGCAACAGACACAGTTGGGCTGGATATTGTGCGGCGCTACAAAGCAGTTTAATTGTCTTGTAACGCTAACAGAGCTAGACAATATAACAAAATTTTGGGAAATAGAAGACATCACCTCGGAATCCGAAAATACTGCGGAAAACGAGTTCTGTGAAAAATATTACACAGAAACAACAAAACGATTAAGCAACGGGCGTTATGTGGTTAAAATGCCAATGAACGCTAACTACGAACAAAGCCTGGGTAACTCGAAACCTCAAGCTACAGCACAATTTCTTCATTTAGAAAAGAAAATGGCGAGGCAAGAACACTTTGCTAAACTATACAAAGAATTCATCCGAGAATACATCGATTTAGGTCACATGAAACCAGTGACAGAATCGGAAAGTCAAGTACAAGCCTACCTACCACACCACGGCGTAGTAAGGGAGGGCTCATCAACAACCAAACTACGAGCTGTTTTTAACGCATCAATGAAAACAGACTCCGGGCACAGCCTAAACGATTTGATGGAAAAAGGGCCAAATCTACAAAAGGACATACTATCCCTGGTCATAAAATGGCGGAGCTATAAATATGTTCTAACGGCGGACATTGAGAAAATGTACCGTCAAATCCTTATCCACCAAGATCAACAATGTCTTCAAAAAATAATTTGGAGGGAATCCAAGACAGAACCACTGAGAGATATGCAGCTGTGTACCCTTACTTACGGGACCAAAGTCGCACCATTCATTGCGATGCGCACTCTCCAACAGCTGGCCAAAGATGAAGGCAACGCTTTCCCTCTGGCCCAAAAAGCGCTACTTAACGATTTTTATATGGATGACGCCATCACAGGCCATCATACCATAGAATCCACAAAGCTACTACAAAAAGAGCTAAGCGAACTACTGAAGAAAGGTGGTTTTGTTTTACGGAAATGGTCCACGAACGAACCATCTATTCTTAAAGAACTACAGAAGAAAGAAAAAAGTAACAATAGCGAATTTAACTTCAAACAACAAGAGTTCAGCAAAACATTAGGGCTCGCATGGAATGACGCAAGCGACACATTCCATTTTATTAGCGAAGCACCTAGTAACAACGAAAATGCATCATACACAAAACGCAGGCTTTTGTCAGAAATAAGCAAGATCTACGATCCACTCGGTTGGTTGGCCCCAATTACTCTACAAGCAAAACTGCTTTTTCAAAAACTATGGAGTGATAACTGCCAAAACATTGGCTGGGACAAAAATGTGCCGAATTCCATAGAAAAGGAATGGAGGCAAATTAAATCCGACCTGCACAACATAAAATTCATAAGTTTACCAAGATGGATAAAAAACGAAAACAATAGCCCGATCGAATTGCAAGCCTTCTGTGACGCGAGCGAAAAAGCCTACGCATGCGTTATCTACAGCCGAACTAAGTCACCCAGTGGCGCGTATGAAACAACACTACTCGCGGCAAAAACTAAGGTGGCACCAATCAAGAAGAAAACTACGATACCGAGGTTGGAATTATGCGCCGCAGTTTTGCTAGCGAAACTCCTACAAAGGGTAACAAAAATCCTTGAAGATTACGATCTAAGAATTATCTGCTGGACCGACTCTAAAGTTGTTCTAGCATGGCTTCAAGGAAATCAAACTAAATACGAAAAGTATGTAACCAATAGAACTACGCAAATATTAAACATCGTGCCTTCGATCAACTGGGGTTACGTGAAGACAAACGAAAACCCTGCCGATTGTGCAACAAGAGGACTCCCACCATCCAAACTGGTCAACTTTTCTCTGTGGTGGGAAGGCCCGAAATGGCTTAAGGTACAAGAAACACAAGCCCTTATCTCTAAAGAAAGTTATAGCACAAACGAGGGCTTCCTAACAAACTGTTACACGACTAATAGTACGGAACCCACGTCCATTAAAAATGAATTAATTCATTCATTACTTGAGCGACATAACAACTTAGATCGTATTACAAGAATACTTACCTTGGTGATACGTTTTGCTGATGCATTACGAAACAAAAGAAGGTCAACTGAGTGCTCTGAACTGGACTTGCACGAACTAAACAAGACACTATTTATAATTATCAAATCAGTGCAACGGGATTATTTCGAAAATGAGATAAATTCTCTCAAAAAAGGTGAAAAACTTGTCAACAGAAGCACAATTTTGAAACTTAATCCATTTTTGGACTCTAATGGAGTTTTACGTGTTGGAGGACGCCTAAACCACTCAAACTTGCCAGTGGAAACGAAACACCCCATCCTCTTACCAGGAAAGGGAAGACTAACCCAACTTATTGTCGAAAAGGCGCACCAACGAACCTTACACGGTGGAGCAAGGTTAACGCTAGCTGACACTAGAAACAATTACTGGATCATCAGCGGCAATCGAACCGTCAAGAAAATACTGCGACAATGCATTCGATGCCGTCGATACTCAATAACTCGAAATGAACAGTTGATGGGCAACCTTCCTAAAGAAAGGATCACACCATCGAGGCCGTTTTCACACACCGGCGTTGACTTTACAGGCCATGTGGATGTAAAGATAAACAAGGGCCGTGGGATAAAAACCTGCAAAGGCTATATAGCTATATTCATATGTATGTGCACAAAAGCAGTGCATATCGAACTTGTTTCGGACCTATCAACGCAAACTTTTATCGCAGCACTAAAAAGAATGTGCGCCCGAAGGGGCACCCCTAAACATATCTACTCGGATAATGGAACTAACTTTGTCGGAGCCGCAAGAGTTTTAAAAGAAGAGTTCCAACTATTTAAAACAATGCAATCGCCAGAGTTCTTTAAAGAGATAAACGACCTTCAAATCGAGTGGCACTTCAACGTCCCATCATGGCCCTCCGGAGGAGGCTTATGGGAGGCCGCTGTACGTTCCATGAAAAAACACCTGAAACGGGTGATCGGACAACAAAAGCTTACCTACGAACAATTTGCAACGCTTCTTACACAAATCGAAGCGTGCATGAACAGCCGACCACTGTGTCCATTATCAGAGGACATCGAAGATCTGGAATACCTCACCCCTGGTCACTTTCTCACGGGGGGTCCAACACTAACACTACCACTCAATAAACCTGAAGAAAACAAAACGATAGACGTCAGAAACAACTGGAAACTCATTGAGCTCATGCGTCGACACTATTGGGATCGCTGGTCTAAAGAATACCTTCATTCACTACAAAACCGAAACAAATGGCAACAAAAAACAGAAAATATACAGATGGGGCAGCTAGTTCTCGTCAGAGAAAGTAATCTACCCCCAAGCAGATGGGCTATGGGACGCGTAGTAGAACTGCACCCAGGAAGCGATAACTTAGTACGAGTAGTAACGCTTAAAACACAAAATGGGGTACTAAAAAGACCCATAACTAAACTAGCTCCGCTACCTATAAAGGATGCATGCGGAAGCGCCGAGTTACAAGAAGTAAGTCGAAAAACGAACCACAACGAGCCAAAGAAAGGCACTAATAAAATTAGAAAAGGGGTAAACAGCTTGCTTATGATGTTACTAGTAGCATTTACAACGCTATCATATGGACTAGCAGCACCCCTGCAACATTTTAAAATAACTCGGTTAGCTGAAAACGAACCAGTGTACTTTGACCCCGTCGGAAATATACAACTTATTCACGATGAATGGAAACTTCTGGTTTACTATAACCTCTCAACATTCTGGCAAAGTACGACGAAGGTAGAGGAGTTCGTTAATCATATAGTCCAAGTATGTGACACGATGCCTAACGAACCATGTCACTCCACGTCACAACAACTCAAATTCGAAATGAATCAGCTGAACGAGTATAACATATTGTTGCGGTCTCAACATCAACAGCGAAGGCGTCGTGGCTACGTCAACGGCGTAGGAAATCTTGCACGAGCCCTATTTGGTGTCCTTGACAGCGATTTTGCCGAAAAATACGCTCAGGACATAAACAAAATTAAAACAAACGAACAATATTTATTACAACTAATAAGAAATCAGACACTGATTATCGAGGCAGGAAACAACGTCATCAAGAAAAATGAAGACTTTGTAAAGAGGCAATTGGAAGTAATACAACAATTCGTGAACGAAACGAAATATAATTCGGCGGTGATAGAAAACAGATTTCAAATAATGAAAACAATGAATGATGTCAATGCTGGGGCGTTAACGGCTAGTTCACTTATCTCAGTACTGAGAAGAAACCAAGAAATGCTCTTAAGTGCATTGACAGATATCTACAGAGGTCATCTCGATATGAAATTATTCACACCGCAACAACTATCTGAACAACTCAATTACATTGCCGGTATCATACCGAAAAGATTAACTTTACCGATCAAAAACAGCAATGAGTCGAACATTAAAAATATTTACAAAATTATTTATGTTAAAGCCCGGCTCACCGAACAGTATTTACTCTTCGAATTACATATCCCGTTACTAAGCGATGACGAGTATACATTGTATCGGAATATAGCTATACCTAGACGGGAAACGGCTAAACAATGTCAGGTGATAAAGACAGCAACTCAATACGTTGGAGTCAACTTTGTGAAGAATACCTACATACAGATGGAAGAGTTAGATCTTCAGCAGTGTACCACAATGACGGCGGACAATCATATCTGTCACGCCTCAACAACTATCAGAAACTTGCATGGAGCCACGGCATCCTGCGAAGCTAAAATTCTCAATCAAAATGCAAATAACATTATATGCGATTGGGTATCACAACAATGCGCTGACCAATGGATAAAATTACAGAGACCAAACATATGGCTGTATAACTGCATAAATGAATGCACGACCCGCATAGTCTGCGAAAATCGAATTACAACAACCATTCTAACAAAAGCAGGGCTCCTTGCCCTAGGTCAGGATTGCATACTACAACACAAAGACAACACAATTTATTCTCATAATGTTTTTAGTAGCAGTACCAATCTTGGAATAACCTTGGAGGTACCTACTATTGATTCACCAAATGATATATGGAATACTTTCAAAAACACGAAGATTGCGCTACCGACACTAAACTTATCTAATGAACACAAATTATTAGATGACCAGATAACCGCTCAAAAGGGAAGAGAGAGCCTACCTAACGAGCTAACTATCCACGACATCGGCAACTACACTATAAGCTCTTTGCTGGTGGGAGGAATCGTCGCCGCTATAATAGTGTGGCGAATAAGAAGATATCTCCAGGCGCCTAAGAAGAGCAATACCGCAGCCAACGTCAACAAGGCTCAAGAAGGGGCAGAAGATATAGAACTAAAGGAGGTTCCTGCCTACGCGAAGATACGAGATGAACATTCCGAGAGCTACCGTCCGGCGCAACCAGCAATTGGAACAAGATTCAAATTATGATTATTTATTTAAGAATGATGTCTTGCTTATTGTTTTATCTTTGTCTTAATAACATTGTAACTATGTAACTTTAACTTGTAACGCAGGTTGGTAATCTGAGTGCGTACATATCTTTCCCTCGGGAGCATGTACGAGCCAATAATGCTCATACAGCAAAAGTACGTTTCTGCGCACGTAATGAATTACGCTAAAACGTACTTTACTTATTTTAGCTTAACTTATATTCAGTCGTCACTAAAACTCAGCCACGAGCGGGTCGATCAATAATAGTATTGCATCAAGTGCGGCTCAGATTACTTAACAAACATAACGTAATTAAACTATTAAACTTAACAAGTGGTTTGGTGTGAGTTAACCTACAACAACTACCGGGATATCAGTCAACGACGAGAATACCCCAACAAACACACAGAAACACAGATCCTTAAATCCATAGATAAACACATCAAAATTATAATACCCCTCTTGTATGGTCGGGGATTAATTAACAGTCATAGGTTTGTTGTCAGCACGTTTCTCGAAACGTGGTTCTCATTCATGCATGTCACGTGTTCAGTTTATGACCAACATTTTAATTTTGTTGTAGGTATAACTTTGGCTCTGTGTGGTGTCGGACGCAAAGAATAGCACCATCTCATATCTTCCCGTGGGTGTCGTAAGAGGCGACTAAGGGACTTTACCAGAGAATGGGCAGCAGCGTTCTCTGTGCTTTTGTAACAACCGTACTGCGATCGCCAACCCCCTCCTTTTTAGGGGAGGCCTATGTCCAGCAGTGGACGTCTTTCGAGCTGAAATGATGATGATGATGAGGTATAACTTTGTTAATTATCAACTTCTAAGAAGGTTTAACACGAAAAACTAACTAGACTAGCACAGATTTTCACATGTCAGAGACGGACAGTGTCCAAAGATACCAAGAACCTCCACGACAGGTTTCAGTATAAAACTTTTTTCTACGGAAGTTTATATTTAAGTTCTAAGTAGTAGATGAATGATAGATTGTTGTCTTGCTCTGAGAAACGTAACCTGTCCTTACTTAGTAATTTATTCCGAGGAACTACTAAATAACGGACTGTTTAGACGTTCTTTGTAATTTGTGTTGTGTAGTTGGGGATATAACTAGATTTTAATGAAAAGCTAAATGTCTGAAGTTAAGTACTTCAATGTCTAAGCGCAACGTGAACTGGATATGGTCGCACTAAACAGCTCAATTATAAAAATATAAACTTTGTATCTAGATACGTTATTTACTTGAGCACATTACCGTAGTTATGTCGACAAATGTTGCAGAAAAGTGTAAATAGCCGATGTTAAATTTAACTACTACGTCTATGCCATTACTTTAAAAAATAGATAAAATTTAAAAGACAGGGAAATCAATTTGTTTAACGCATTGACTACCAAGCTTAAATTGTCCGCAATTTAAATTGTCATTCTTTGACAATTCAATTTAAAAGTATCAATGGGTAGGTAAGTATCAATTTGAATATTTTGTTTGTCAAATTCAAGAAAACTAATATCTACTTATGTAGCAACTTTTAAAATAGTTAATTGATTTGTTGTCATATTAGAATTGAACCAGCACTAAAACGAAATAGATCTTAACTCAAGGCTGTAATAATCCACCAGCCATCGTAGGCGCAGGCCTGTGGACGGTGAGTATTGGGCTAGCTCACCGTCCGTCCGTCTTATGACGACAGGCTGTGCGGCGCGTTTGTGTTCCACGCGCGCTTCAAGAAGATGTCAGCAAATCGGAAGGGGTCCGAGAGGGCCGATAACTGCCAGGGCTGCGGAACTGTTCGAAAGAGATACCGTGGCCCTGGAACACAAAGTGCTAAGAAGGAACATAGATAGGTTTTAGTCAGTACAAGCCAGACACTTCCCTTCCACTCCGCCCAGAGCACGAGGGGTCATAATTTCCCAACCGTAAAATAAAAAAAGGCTGTAATTATATTTAACGAGACAATCATTTCTAGTTTGTGCTAAGTGTATACATATTAAAGCTCAAGACTGTACATAGCTATCTTCTATGCACCTACTCGTATAACTTACACAAGTACGCACAAACCACGTATGTATACATAGTCCGTTATCCAAACAAACGGTAGGTATAGATTATTATTGCTAAGGTAGATTCAATCGACAACCATAATTATTAATTCAGCGAATCGATTCGTTAAATTGTACTTCATTCTAGTTTGTTTTTTCGGTAACGTACGCGTACGACTTATCGATCGGTAACAGTTTCGACTATCGGAAACGTTGAGGTCGAACACGTGGCCGACGGAAAAAACGTAAATGTTTCTGTTAGTTTTGGTGTTGGAATATGTATGTATCTTGACTAAAATCAAATACATTAGTGACGTGACGAATTTCGTACGAACCGACGAAATGAAAAATGTACTTGTAATGACAATAATTATAAATAATCATTAAAACTATGGACTAGACTTGATGAATAAAAAGCTGGTGGTTCAAACCTTCGACAGATCTAATCATGAGAATTGCACACTGTGTAGATTGACATCTCTTCACCCAATACCATGTGGAGAAATCGCATAACAAGCTTAAGGTAAGAAAACGCCAGGGAATCCCGAAATTCAAATTTTCTAACGTTTTTTGCAATTTTCAGGTCATTGTCGCGTTGTATGTTGATTTAAATTTGATTTGCAACCGTAAACAATATGGCTTCATCATCATCACCAGCCTATAATGTTCCCACTGCTGGGACACAGGCCTCCTCTAAATGAGAGGGATTGGGCTGTATTTCACCACGCGGGCCCAGTGCATGTTGGTAGATGTCACAAGTCTTCGAATTTGAAGTTCTAGGACATGCCGGTTTCCTCACGATGTTCTACTTTACCGTTTTTGAGGGCAGCGCCGATGAAATAAATTACACAAAGTAATGCGCCTGCCTGGGTTCGAACCCACGGCTTACTGCTCGTAAGTCGGGGCTGCCACCACTGGGCTACCGCTGCTGTCATATGGCTTTACAAAGTTATAATGATTAAATCATCAATATAACCCTCTAAGTTCATTTAATTCCTCTGAATGACTTTTTCATGAAATAGTTCAATTTCAAAACCCTTTTGTTTGTATTTATATCTGGTATATTTACCTATGTTTGGTATGTTTTGTGTTGGGGCTGCTGCTAATCAAGGCAGGATATTCTGTATAAAGTAAACAAGTGAGGCTAATGTTTGTCTAGCTGGCAGGCTGAAACTCAAGATATAAAGGGCAACCGACCTTCACTTGGTTCACATTGTACAATATCTATTACTAAAAGTGTTTTATACCCACCACATCGTCATGCGACATGCCGAATGCCGTAATAGACATAGCGGTCAAAGTTACATCGGCACTTCGGCAGCAATCGACAAAATTGCGTTACGGACATAAATTGCAGCACTCAAGGACCACTCGGCCATATTTACATGAAGTACTGTATAAAGTATTCAATTCACTTACAACACGGAAGTACATTACACTCGAAAGCAATTTATTTATCTTTTAAAAGCGGTATTTATAAAGTTTATTTGCGTAGCAGAAGCTGAAATGCGAATACCAGCAATAAAACGAGTCGACGCATGAAAAGCGGAGAATTATCTCTACTGGACATGGAGCGTACTGTGCAAATAATTATTGCACTGTAGGGCTACCGTTCCAAAGAGATTTTATATTTTCGATGTTAACCTCGTGAGTGTTTCATAGCTCTTTGACAAAAACTAACAGTGCATAATTATGAAACTTGATATTATCTGTCAGATGAACTAATTAACTCTGCCGTTTTATGATAAGCAAGTGACTTTCAACCTTAGGGTGGTAAACGCAAGAATGAGTTCCAGTATACATTTAATCAGTAACATGCACACATAACCCCCATAGGATTAGGCTTGTTGTGTATTATATAACGGATGCAGATGACTATGTGACTAAAAAGTCACCTGCTATGACAAGCGTTAACTGATCTAAACTAATAATAATATTAAAAAAAGAAAGATTTGATTGTTGGTTTGTTTGTTACGACTTAATTTAAAAACCACTCGACTGTTTTTAAAAAATCCTTTTACCAATAGAAAGCAACATCGTTACCGAGTAACATAGGCACAAATTCGCGGATGAAGTACTGGTATCCTATAAAGTGGGATTACCCGTCAATGAAAACACATTTTCAGATACAAAAATCTTTCATCACCCAGAATTCTGAAAGACAAAGCTACCAATCATAGAAAACACAAACAATCTCTCAATCGTATCGAAAATAAGGATACACAACAACGGAAACATATCATATTCGTAGGAATAAGAAAGGTAACATGTAAATGTTACCTTATTTTGCCAATAACCCGAAAAACAGTGAAGCCAACCCTACCTGCACCTTACTTGTAGTTACATATTGATATATACAATCAATACTCGCATAACAGAACAAGAGGGAAGTGAAAACTTTGCATCTTTATTTTCCTTTCAAAAAATTTTATATATTACAGCCGAGCTTTATAGAAATAATAGGAACAACGTAGTATTAAATATGTTTATCTTTGTTAGTCATTTTGGTAAACAAGAACTAACATAATTAATCGTACCTACTATACTAAGATTTGGATTTTAGAGTAAATTAACATTAATTTACTCTAAAATCCAAATCTTAGTATAGTAGGCACACCCAAAAACTGCTCAGATGTATCAACATCGGAGCAGTTTTTGGTGTGATTTATAATTATAATCCTGTGTGTTTACTTCTCAAAACGATGAAGGAAAACCATCGTGAGGAAACCGGCATGTCCTAGAACTAAGTTCGAAGACATGTGACATCTACCAACCCGCACTGGGCCCGCGTGGTGGATTACAAGCCCAGCCCCTCTCATTGAAAGGAGGCCGGTGTCCCAGCAGTGGGGACTATAAGCTGATGATGATGATGTGTTTATTTCATACAAAGCAAAGTTATCTAAACTTCTAAACTAATATTATAAAGAGGAAAGATTTGATTGTTTGTTTGTTTGTTTGCATTGAATAGGCTCTGAAACTACTGGTCCGATTTGAAAAATTCTTTCAGTGTTAGATAGCCCATTTATCGAGGAAGGCTATAGGCTATATATCATCACGCTTCGATCAACAGGAGTGGAGCAGCAATCAAAAATGTTGCGAAAACGGGGAAAAAGTGCCGCAAAAGAAGTTGCGCCGGACAGCTAGTAAGAATTACAATCATACTTAAGTAACCTCAAGTTAGCAAACGATGGAAAAATTAATGATTTTTACTTAATGACACAAGTAGAAAAAAACACAATTCACATTCTATTTCTAAAAGCATAAAAGCAAACATTACACTATTCACATTTGTAACAATTTACTGTAAAAAACTGAAGGCTTTCGAGTCTGTAATGAAATGTTAACCCCATGGGGGATAGAAGGCAATGATCCTGAATAACACTTTGGGGACGGACACGAACCGACTTAAGTGAATGGACATTATACTTGTTCCTGTCATATTAAATGTAATGGGAATAGGTCAGTCCTTTTATCACAACTAGGTACTTCAAAAAAGGTTCTCTTGATGTCCTTATTATGTATAGGATAAGTGCCGTATTCGTCTGAGACT